>JABAKD010000012.1:207119-882119 GCA_012845835.1 Undaria pinnatifida
AACGACCGCAAGAAGGCCGTGAGAGTGTTGGCGAAGCTGGAAAGTGGGTGCATTTGCGGCGAGGACATGGAGTGGATTGTAAGGGGGATGAAGACTCTCAAGGCAAAGAGAGAACTCCAGCAGCGGCACGGCGGGCTGGTCTTCACGGGGCCTCAATATGGGGCTCCACTGTACAAGACGGGTAACGGGATTCGCCGCCTGCTGCGTGGGGTGAGTTTGAGTGGCGTACGGACATACGGTCGTTACGAATGCATTCTGTTCTTTAAAAGCATGCTATACTCTATGGTCAGGACTCTGCATACTTCAGCTGTAGCTAGACCTGAGTATCTGTTTTTTGCCCTCTCCCATCGTTTGCGACATTTTTGGCGGTGGTCGTCTGTGGGCTACAGGGTTTACGTCGAAACTATGCATGGTGTAGTTTTAGCGCTTTTCATTGTCATGTTTTGATAGAACGTGGACATTGCTGTATGAGCTATTGGAGTAACAACCGTTTTCTCCAACCCCTTGGCACAACTAGACACCGCTAGGGTTGGCAATCAGCAAAAACAAGCAGCAGTTTATTTATTATGATTATAATCAGGCAAAGCCGTAAAGGCCGTTGATTTGATTACGTTAAGCTGTTGTTTCTAATCATGACCAATCAAAGTTCATGAACGCCTCGATGAATTTCGTTTTTTTAGTTGCCTGGTTTTCGATATTCAGTATCCAGCGGACGGGCGAAGTTTAACTCGTTTGTTACTGCTGTTTACATAGATGAACATATACATGTTTAACTCAAATACCATGTGATTTGGTATCGAAACGGGGGATGCGGTTCTAAACAGGTGCGGTCCTTCCCTACTGATTGGGGGGAAAACTACTTGGGAATAGTGTGGGTTCATTTGCCCAGTGGCGAAAAGGTTATGCTTACCGCACTATGATGAAGTTGTAGTCGGGCGTTCAGTTTTAACTCGTTTGGTCGAAGATTTAGTGCCCTCTCGCATGGTACACTTGCCGTTTATCCCACCACCCTACGATACGACTTCACCATGATCATAATCAGTCCTTACCGTTCTAAGCGCGCACCACAACAAATCGGCCCTTCGTTTGTTTCCCGTGTGATTCTTGTCCTATAAACCAAACTGAATATTCCAGGTGGCTAAAAAGCATGCAGGTGGGACAAAGTTCGTGGTTTGCGTCTCCTCCAGCTCGGGAAAAGCTTCCAACAACGCGAAGATGATCACCGGCATCATCTCGCCTTCATCATCGGACGAACCAGCACCCGCATCAGACACGGCCAGCGGCGAACCGGTGATGGACGGCGATGTTCCCGGACTCGAAGACTGGTCCAAAATCCGCGGCAACCTCGACGACGGGTGTCGGCTATGGGCGTGGGTCTACTAGGGATGATGTGTCCGCCCTACGGTCTATTGGTCGGTCGGTCGGTCGGTCGGTCGGTCGGTCGGTCGGTCGGTCGGTCGGTCGGTCGGTCGGTCGTTCGGTCGGTCGGTCGATCGACGAGTAGAGTCGTACACTACACTGAACAGACGGACTGGTTCGCACTCGATCTTTGAGACTAGGCTCTGTGCAGTAGTAATTGTCACAGAAACAATGACCGCGATTAAGAGGAGGGAGGGAATTTCATCTGTTCTATCAGTAAGCGTTTCCGATGTGTATCATTTAGGGTGTCAGTTTGTATGGGGCCTGCCGTTTTCTGCGGCGAGGAAGTCGAACTGCAGTAATGCACCGGTACATTGTATGGTTGGGATGAGATGGTGTTGGTGGATTTGTTTGAAGGGACTAGTGTGATTGGTGGAAATACCCTGGTCGACTGGTGTTGTCATCCGTGGATACCACGAGTATTCTCTATGATGATATGCTGGTGTTAGGGGTGGACTGTCGAGCTCCAGAACTACCAGGTACATTGGGTCGGGTTGGGTTGGATTAGGTTGGGATGGTGTTGGGGTGGGTTGGTGTGCGGCAGCATGTGGGTGGATATATTGGGAGGTGGCGGGTAGGCCGACAAGGTAGTGACACGACGAGCAGAGCTTTGCCGGGGTTTGGTTGGTTTGCGCCGGACGAGCGTTTTGATAAAGTACGAGGTAGTACCTGGTAAAACGTAGTACCGGTAAATAGGCTAACATAACGTTCATAGCTTCCAGATGCGACTTCGTCTTGGGTTTTGCTCTTCATACCGGCTATGAAGATTGGGATTCTGAGCCTGACGTTGTCGGAGGCTAAACATGAGATAACATGGCGACATCTGATATAATGATAAGCGATGATGCCTCCTGGTTTACAGTATTATGACAAAGCCTTTTGCGTCGTTGTATTTTTTTTTGAATTTTTCATCCTCCAGCGGATGGGGCAAAACAAAAATGCTCAAGTTCACCACACTTCCGACATATGTTCGTACATGTCGCGTGTCGATGTACCTCAATTGCATATTCTCAATCCAGCTGGTTAGCTGGCGTGTCCTTCGTTTCCCGTTATGGCGATAGCGCGAACTGTCCCTACCGGCTGTCCCCGTTACTACTCCAACAGCGCAGGGCTGGCTGCCGTTATGTACGGATGCAGGAGTATGCCCATCCGACCTGACCCCTGGGGTTCAGGTGCGGTGGAGATTGCAACCCGGGACGGCATCATTCTGGGTAGCGTGGGACTTGCGCAAGCTCACCCACTAACGAAACCCCAGGCTATTAGAAACGGTCTTCTCTACCCATTTGGGCGTTGTTTCGTCGTTGTCATTGTCGGCTTTTTCCGCAACCCAATCCGTCCAATATGAGGATATACCCTATGAAGATATACACTATGCTGATGATGATGACGATGACAATGCTGACGACAGTGGTGATGACAGTCAGGTATCAGATGGAGAAGGCGACGACAACGACGATCTGATGACCAACGATGATGGTCATGCAAATGCAGCGAGTGTACATCTTCTCGTAGACTGCACATCATATGGAATGCAACGTTCATACTCCAACACTCGTAACAGCTTTAGTTACTCACAAAAAATTACGCTATTAACATGATACGATTTTACCTCTTGAGTGACCGCTCCGTCAAATTAAACCAGTAGTCTACATAAAGGCTAAAATATATCCTTCGACGCGACCAAAATGACCAGTCTCATAAAATAAATAGTTACAGATGCTGCAAGTGTGCTTGAGATTCCCTGGGCCTAATACTCCCTGGTCGTACACCTGGCGGTCTTCTGGATCTGTGACCGCTTGTTTGCCAGCTTGCTAAAGCCATCATTTTTGCTCATGCCCTCGCTCCTTTGACTCTCGAGGATCTTTGTCCACCAGCCTTTGCTCCGGATTTCCGTCTCTCAAACCATGCTTTCCATCGTGGATATCATTTCCTGCGCTGTCAGCTCCGGCGAGGTGTCCAGACCGTCTACAGCCTGCGCTTTGAACGCCATCGTGAGCTCACGACACCTCTTCACGATAAACCTGCCAGTCGGTCAGGCTGCACCATCGCGTGTGGCTTGCCTCGGTGGGAGATTCGAAGTTGAATTTTCTCCACACGCAACCAGACAGTCCCGTTTCAGAGTGTTTCGACAATAACTGGGTTGGGTTGCGGTCACGTTGGGAGGCCGTCCGCTTTTACGACTTGGCGCAGTATCGCTGCCCTCTGAGTCCAGCTGCTATTGCCGGAGGAGCTCTGTATCTGCTGATCTGTCGCGAGGTGCGGATTGCCTTTGGGCGACTTGATGTACCCATTCCGCCATCGAAATACTTTGCCAGCGATCCTGGCTGCTTGTTTCACACGATACTTTTTGCCGGATTCCAAGCGATACACGGCCACACACGCTTGCGTCCACTTGTAGTCAAGGTTTCCCTGATACGTCCTGGCTCGTCATCGCCGAGCATTGGAGGTGGCGTGGTCTCGAAGCGGAGCAGTTCGTGTCGGAGTTGGTGGAGCTGATTTGATAATGTGGATTCAAAATTGAATATTGTTCATGGGGATTTTGTTGGCGTGTGCTCAAACGGGTTCGAGGTTGATTCTCAACCAATAAAGTAGGCCTGACAAGTAGCTTTTCGATACCTGTGTCTATCTTCACCTTGTCGTGCATTGCTCTATCAGTAGCTATCGGGATAGTGCTATTTTAGTTCCATGAACCGCCCTCTGGAGGCACGTGCAATCCGCCATTACTCGTGCTATATTTGTTGGCACGACGTGAAAGTAGGCGCTTCTAATGAAGGCTCTAGACAATAACTTTTCGAGGTATACTCAATCAGATCATTCACTTAATGCTATAGGGCAGGAGAGCGATTAACCTGGGAGTTCAAAAAGCGCCTTATAGCTGGATTCACCATAATATCGTAGACAAACGACTGATCATCCACCAACGACCATCTCTTCGTCGCACCAACGCGCGAGAACGATAGCCCAAAACTCGACAGCAGGGCTGTCAAGCACTGTAATATCCATAGCGCGGTAGAATACTACGGTGGCGTGGGCGGCATTGCTATTGGCTCAAACGATCTATCCCTGCCAGCACCAGGGGTGCTATCACGACCATTGAACCTCAACGTGCTGATTGACTGACAGCAGAGCTTCAGGACATTGCTGTCAACACGAAGCTCCAACCCTACCCGTCTTTGGAAATATTTTTGTGGGAGTGTTATCCTCATACAAACCGTTCTGTCCACGATCGTCTGGCCCACCAAGTGTCTGTGCTTGTTCGTCATCCTAGAGGGTACGAAACGACGCCCATGTTACCACCAGACACATTGCAGAGAACCACCTACTCCGGACTGCAGTCAAACACCTCAAAGGTGATGAAAATCAGGACATACAACCGGACATGCTGTAGGTCCACGTCGTGCCGGGCGAGCCCTTTGAACAACTCGACCTCTTTGATCTGGGCTGGGACGTTCAGCGGCGACAGTGTGTTGCCTTGGGCGCAGAGGGTGGCGTCCCCGCCGGCCGTTACCAATGCAGGAGTCGCGGCAAAACTTGCTGTACCGAGCCGCTAAGTGAATGGGCGATCAGCCATTGGCGTTAATGGTAACCTTGGCCACCCTGTGATGCGCAGCAGGGCGACTGGGATGCCGCTGTACACCGTGTCCAACACCTGTACCGCCAAATGGAGGGACGTCGATTGTTGATAACCTCGGACGTCGATGTTCGCCTCTGTAGGCAGGAGGAAGTCGACGATGCCTACGTGCCCCCGGTTGTGTTGTAGAACACGGCATATTGTACAATGCCGTCTCGTGGAGGAAGTTGACGACGTTCACCTTCACTCCTTGCTCCAGGATGGAGTTCGGTACTTCCAGGTGTCCGATGAGGGCGGCAACGTCCATCGAGGATACGTCATCGATGCTGTCGCGAGTGCTGATGGTGTGGAAAGAAGTGGGCCTCCTCAAGGGCTGGGCAGAGCGGCCCATATGAAAACTACATCCTATGGGCCGCGACCTGGGCCGGCCCATACTATTTTCAACATTCTTGGCCCGGTCCGGCCCATCCCACTTTCAAAATTCTTGACCCGGCGTGGCCCGGCCCATGACAAGTTTCAGATCGGCCCGGCCTGGCCCGGTCCGGCTCGCAGCGTCATTTCTCGCGACATCCCATGCAAGCTCTAATGGTATACCTTAGAGCTCCACGGACACCCGCAAATCTCAAAAACAGAGTTTTCTGAAAAATGGGAACGGAGCCTAAAATGAGAACGAACGTTTTTTTTAGAAAGCAAACTAATTATGTACAACTCAAAAAAATATATATATATGACAGTCCTGTGGGGCTGTACAGCAGCCTTTGAATGAGCTGTCGCTGAGGCTGGAAGTCCTCGGCATCGCCTCGGTAGCCAGCATCTAGAGAAATCACCATAGAGCCAGCGTATATCGCTTTTTGCGCCCACCCGAAGGCATGAGATGGAGCATGACCGTTCTGACGAGCTCCTCTCACAAGGGCTGGCCAAGGGGTTTCGCAGGATCATTTCGGTTCTCTGGTACACCACATGGTTCTGGAGATAACGCTTGGTTCTCATTTTAGGCTCCGTTCCCATTTTTCTGAAAACTCTGTAAAAATTCGATGTGGCGTGAACCGGCGATATATCACGGTATCTTTGGCTCACGTTCATGTATGAGCGGGCTTGGCTTTAGCCTGAAAACCTTCAACAAAAAATACCATTGTTCGAGTTTCTTATAGATCACTGTAAGATTGTGTTGACTACTGAGAATGCGCCAACCTGCTATCGATGTAGTATGCACCCCTACTAAGTCACCGCGGGCAACCCCGCGAGATGCTGCGAGTACCGGTACGAGTGTCCGCCAGTGTTTCAGCGATTGTTTGAGCTATCGTCTGTGAGCGCTCGCGCTGTATCCAGCGAGCATCTCCGAGAGAACACAGGCGAGGCGCACGCGATCACCCGCGAGCTCCTTCGAAAACACTCGCGAGCGTCGCCAAGTGGTTTTACGTGCTCTTTGGAGTGGTTTTCCGAGTACTTGCGGGGTTCCGCGCGCAAGCGTGTTCTTGAGTGCCCGTGATCTAACGACAACAGGAACTCCCGCGGGCACCCGTGTGGAGTCGCATGGGAGATGGCGTGGGAATTCTCACAGTACTTTATACGGGAAGGCCCCCTACTAGGAACATCCACGATGTACCGCGAGAACAATATTTGGAACCCACGGGTTCCCATGGGCACCCATGGCGAACTGCGGTTCTGCCATTTAATACTCGTTGTTGTGGGTATCTTTCCTTTTTCTGATAGCTCCATTTCTTGCAGCAGCAGTATACAGCTACCAGGCCAACGGAGACGATGCCGATGACGCAAGGCATGACTGAAGACAGGCAAACGAATCCGCCTACCACATACGCTACCAGCTCAGCAGTGGCCTTGTTGGTCGTACGAGCGAATAGCAGTATGGTAATTCATATATATATATATGAATGGCGTTTGATGGCGCCCGCCCAATGAAGCACGCCCAAGACCTTGACTTCAGCCGCCAGTGGCATTTATACACGCGGTGGTATGCATGCCCAAAGTTAAACGGCTCCTGAGATTGAAAATATTTGCGTTATGCGGAGAGCTGTCCCATATTCAGCTAGGAGCTCGGGTAGAAGGATCTGGGAACTAAACGAGGGATCTGGGAATGGCGGCTGGGATTGAAACTGTTCGCGGAGAGCCAGCCCACGTTCAGCTAGGAGCTCGGATAGAGGGGTGTGGGACCAGAGCTCACCCCGAGGCTCTAGTCCCGCATGTCGACGTCAGACGAAAATACATTGCAGCTGAACGAGGGATCTGGTAATTGCGGAATTGAAAGAACGCCCAAACACCTCCTGGGCATCAAAATGGCGTGTATACGGAGCTAATTTGCAGTACTGCGTAAGGAGCTCGACAATTTTTTCAAAACATGAAATGGGCAGGGGCATGTGTGTGGGAAGGGTGGTCAATGCATACCAGGAGTAGTATAGCGGTAGTGGTAGCAGCAGTACCGTAATACATGTATCAAGCGCGCGACGCCAAACTAAGCACTATGATCCCGCTCGCTCAATGAAGCGATTCTGGGTGGTCGACGGTGGGCATTGTAAGGAGGTGAAATATGATGAGTGGCCGACGGTGGGCATTGTAAGGAGGTGAAATACGTAAGTGGACGTCAGACGAAAAAATGTGATGTCGCTCGCTCAACGAAGCGGGCAGATGACATTGTAAATGGCCGACGGTGGGCATTCATTGTAAAGAGGTGGAAAACGGTAAGTGGCCGACGGTGGGCGTTGTATGGAGATGCCGCGTATGGCAACAAATGTTCATATATGAAACACAAAACACTACCCGGAACTCGCGCAAATATTAGTTGAGTGAACCGAAGATCTTTGAGGTGGCCGTCGGTGGTGTAATGTACAGCGAAGCGAGCCCAAGACATTGTAAGTTGCCGACGGTGGCCGACGATGGGCATTGTGAAGAGGTGTCGTGTACGATAAAAAAATTATGTATAGACTATACAACGTACGCTCGCGCAATGAAGAATACAACTACATGTGAATGGGGCTGGAAGCAGGAGGGGCGTACTCGTTTGTCGCTTGCCTTAGTCATTTGGCCATTGGCCACGCGTCCGTTTCGAGACGGAGCACCGATCCTACTGCTAACAGAGACACCTCCAACCTGACACATGTGGGTGTTCATTACGCTTTCCCCATTTATTACATTAGACAGCTTGCTTATCCTATCCCCGTCCTGATTCGCCGTCTGTGGCCACCCTCTATATCTCGTAGGATTGCAATATTTTTCTCACGCCTATCTGTCTACCAAACTCTTGCGTGTCGCATTCGTCTAGTTCCCTCAAACCCTTCTTTCTTTTTGTATATTTTGCATTCTCCTACTGGGTGAATCCTATTCTATTTTTTTGCCACATGGGCACAGGTGTGCATCCACGTCCCCCTCTTCCCGCCTACTGGTACACCAGGTATGTCTTTCTTCTTTCGGGTAGATCCAGACCTAGGTCCCCTGCACGAAATGACAGTTTTCAGTGTTTTTGCGTAGTTCTCGAGTGATTGGGTGTCCCATGTAGGTCGGCCTATTGAGTAGGTCCTCGGCGAGTATTCACTTTGTTAGCCGTCTCGTAGTAGAGAAGCAGCTTTAATATTTCCACAGAGCCCCGGATAGCAATTGAGAACAGCGGTGCATGGCTCGTTACATTTCCTGACTACGCCGAGTAGATGACGCCAATTTTTTATCATACGAAAACGGCCAGTCATCTATCAAATCAGACAAATCCAGGCCTTTCAAGGCCATAGTCCATTGGGGCCGTGTAAATACGTTTTCATTACCATATATTCCGTCAACCCCCCCGTATATCTCTAAGTTTTCCTCCCCATTCACCTTTTTCGTAACGCTAACCTCTCCTTTTCTTAAATTATTCGTTTCACTTCTGTCTTGTACCCGCCAACTTCTCAGAAGACAGTACCTTTACTTGGTTTCCTTCTAACTCCTTCCATATTGTTGTCTTCGACTACGTTACCCCATCTTGTTGCAGCTCGCCCTTTGGACATTTTCTCCCATACAGCCCTACTATCAGCTATGGTTGGCAACCTCGTTTCTGGCACATTCCTTACCCTACACCTGGCATTGCCAGTTCAACTTTATCACGTCTTTATTTTGTTGTAAGTGGGTAGAATCCTAGTCCTGCTCATAATACTGCGTTACTAGCATCCTAGTACCATGGTATATTTTTAGCTGCTGGTATGTGCACTGATTCCGGAAATTTTACGGACATCGCGTTTCCTTTCCATACTTCTCCTGCATGCTCTAGGTTTGGTACAATCACATTCATCATAACACATATTTTAGTCATAGGGTCAAGGTGCGATTCTGTTAGGATCGTATCCATCTTCCCTTCTTGTGATTTACCATTTCCTATTACTTGCGCCATGTGTGCATCCCAAAAGCAGTCCTCTGAGATCTCTACGCCAAGGGGCATATATATTCTGGTCTACGATCGGAATTTCACCTTCTCCCCTCTTCCATTTGATTGGAGTGTCGGATTCATCTTATCTTCGTTACATACAACTACTGCGCACTAATTTACGTTCGCGATGGCACTCTCCATTTCCTACTATGCTCTAGTGCATTCTCTGTATGTTCCTGCAATCCTTGAAGTGTTTCTGAGATCCCCGCGAAATCATCCGCATATATCAACCCCGACACCGTATCTTCCGCCATTGTGACTCCTTGAGTCGAAGCCGCAAATTACTTTGCGGCTTCGACTGCTACTATCATGTCATGAATAGATACCTTGGATAGATTGGGTGATAGTGTACAATCCCGGTCCAACTCCGTGTAAAACATAAACACATTTATTTGGACGTTTCCCCGTCCAGCATAACGACACTTCTCGCACATTCCGTTGTATTTTTGATAAGTCTCCACATCTCTCCTCCCAATTTCCCAGATTCATGTGAAGGGCGCAGGAATATGAGGCCGTCGATTTGGTACAACTAGCGATTTGTTAATGCCAACAGTTACTTGTTGTGCATAAACGATTAGCCTGTTCTGCGCTGTGTGCTTGTTGGCGATGCCACGTTCTCATCGGCAGTACCGGGTGTAATCTGCGAAAAAAAAGAAACACGGCCGAGAATCGACAATCAAATGAAGAAAGCAAAAATAATCATAGACTAGACTATACACATACAACCCGGCACCTTGTACCTGATACTTTCCGCATGGTACCTAGTACTGAATGCTCGAAAGAAAGCACAGCCCAGCAGGTCACAGCACCGCACCCCAGGACAAAGGCGAGGCACCGCACGGCACCGCCCGGCGCTGCGATTCGCTGCTGAGCTTTGTCTGGGCAAATGCGTGCGGGGAGTTTATTTTTTGAGTCGCAGCGCAAAATGTCCTGTAGGAAGTACCAACAAACCTGGTGGCGTGTAAATATCAGTACCGGCACCTGGTATATGATAATACCTCGAGTGGTGCCTGGCATGTGTATGAAACGAGTATCTAGCGAAAATCACACAGCGCGGCACAGCACGTCAGAGCACCGCACAGTACCGGACCGCAGGACGTCCAACTTACACAAAAAAGGACGGGGCGAAATATCTCTAAAATCATCTAAATCTTATTGGCAGAAACTACATTTATTTTGAAGGAAGCAGCCGAAAAATGTCAAGAAGCAACTAACAGTAGTTTGACTACGATATTAAGAGACGGTTCGACAAGCCGAAATATGTATCTTATATCCGGTTTTCTCTTAGTTCGGTTTAAGATATTGCAATGTTCCCCTACATCGAACGCACGTTATGAGATAATTTTATCTTATACCGTAGCCAAATTCATACCCACCGAAAACAAAAATTATATCTGCGTGCTCACGCTTGCCACGCTGTATGTATACCTATGCCCCTCCCCCCCCCGCGAAGAGCAGTTTTCCAAACAAACGTATTTGACATGCATGGACACGAGTGTCTGATGCATATATGTACCCGTCCTCGAAATAACTAAAAAGTGGAAGGCTGCCCGCTGCACAGTGCACGGCGTTTGGAGGCGTGTGCATGTGTTGTGTGCGCGGCACTACTTTCCCGAAAGCTTGATGCAACAAGAGAAACTGTCGGAGAATAAGACGAAAATTCTCCTATATCGGATTTTTCGTGACAATCCGATAGAGTTCTCTTGTATCCGCAATTTCCTGAATAATATCGACTGTCTTATATCGTAGCCACTACTGTATAGGATTATCCACTAGACCACAGAGTTACTGCGACTTTGTGGTCTAGTCGATAGATTCTGGGCTTCTGAGCCTGATGCGCCGGGGTTCGAATCTCGGTATCATCGGAGGGGGGGGGCGGGGGGCGGGTGACACTCATAACAAAAGGAAACGGTGGGAATTCGAAGCAGCTGAACAATCGACTATGTGGTCTAGTGGATAGACTGTCCGCCTCTCTCTGAGGGTGTGTCTCAACTTGTTCGTCGAAGGCCTTGTTGGAACGGTTGGAATGCAACGAGGCTGTTCGCGTTCGTTCATTTCAGCCCGTGTGTGCCCAATCGATGTGAAACTAGTGAATTCTGGGCAAGCGACCCGAACAAATAATAGTGCAACGGACTTTTGCGGCGGGGCCGCGTGCAGCTCGACTCTACGCCAGAGGTACCGTCACGTGGGCAGCGATTGCTCCTGGCACAGAGAACATCCTCACACCCATATAGATCTGAAGGCAAGCATCACAGACGACGGTGCTAACCATCCAAGTGGCACGATCGGGACCCATCCAGAAGTTGTGATATTGCCCTCGTGTCTCGAACGAACATCGGTGTCACACTTTTCCCAGAATATATATATCGCCAGAGCCTCGTTGGCAGCCCTGTGTTTTTCTCGTGAGCCTCCTGGTCAGGCGATTGCGGTATCGCTTGGCGCCTGCCGCGGGCGAGCCCTACGGCGTCGACATACGCCCCACCCCGTGAGTCCTAAACCATCTAAAATGTGCACCCATACCCGCGTGGGCCTCAATCCTATGAAGAACCGATTTCAGCACTAATCAGTAATTAGACTAGACTAGTTAGCTGCTGTAAATCTCGTTCCAAGTCGTAGGCCGTTCTGTTTTGCTGAACAACATTAACTCTACTTTGTTACCTGGTACATATTACTTCTTCTTCCACACTATGACGGTCAAAGGGGTGGGAAAGCTAGGAATCTGTTCGAATTGATAACCAATCAACAGCAAGCAAAAATACCTGTCGTTCCAGGTTCCAAGCGTTCCAATGCCTTTTGCGGGGAGCTAAGACACCCCCTGAGCCTGATATGCGCGGGTTCGAATCCCGATATCATCGGGGGGCGGGGGGCGGGTGGGGGGAGAGAAAGGATACACTCATAAAAGAAGGAGACGGTGGGAATATGAACGAAGCAGATAGATGAAAAATCAAGAAACAACTGGAAAAACCAGCAAAAAAAGAAAGTAAAAAGGGGGGAGCAAGAAACTGTCCCGCACAGGCAGCAAAAAGCGGCTAGTTTGTAGGAAGTTCAACTTACTACACAAGAAGGAAAGAAAAATCGCGAAAATCTTCCAAAATCGTGTTGAGGCATAAAACAAACTTGAAGGAAACAGCTGAACAGCCAAGCGAAACAATTGGGATAACTATGGAACCTGGTCTCTCACGGGGTCCCGGTGTCGAAGAGGAGAGAGAGGGCGGTCCCGGAGTCTGGTACTCGTCGCAGAGCGGGAGTCGAAGCGGAGAGGGCGTCGCAGAGCTGGAGTCGAAGCGGAGAGGGCGTCGCGGTGCTGAGGTCCCTTGACGATCGTCCCCATAGCGGACCCACGCTGAAAACCTTTCTTTCTTGTATGTAGCAAGGAGATGCTAAAGCTATTAATAAAGCGACGGTGGGCTTATTCCCTTCGTCATGCGGCGGGATCATCTTTCGGTGGCTGACCTTCCGGGGACGGGTCAACGCCGTCTATGACGGGTGACGCCGTTCGCGACCCGGGATCGACCCGGGATCGTGTATTGCCTGACCGGTGACGTGTCCTCTCGCGCATGTGTGTACGCGATCTACGATAGGTATCTACGACCCTGTCTTCCACGTAAACGAGCAGAAACAAAAGCAATAGGTGGATCGATAAATCAAAGAATAGCCCGACCGAATTCCGCAAGTAATCGACGGAGGCGGTGTCCAAGTGGGACCTCCGGAGATGCCAGGGATGCACCAACCGAGCACTTTCAGCAGAAAGATGAAAATAACTAGCTCCATGCAAAATGCGTAAGTGGCCGAGTGTATACAGGAGCAGTGCCACGGTAGTACAAATAGTGGTCTAGGAGCGCGAATAGAGGGATCTATCTGGGAACTGAACGAGGGACTACTACTACTACTACTACTACTACTACTACTGCTGTGGGAAGTTGACATGAAGCAGAGAAGAACGTTTTTCTGCAAAATTATACTTGACCAAAGTTACTGGCGGTTTTCTGTTTTTTTGTATCCCCGTTACTTGCAGCGGTTCACCGCTACATGCCTAACGGAGACGACGGCGACGGGGTAAGGAATGGCTGAAGACGCACTCCTCTAACCCTAATCACACGGACAGCGCCGATAAGGGCATTGCACGCTGTCACAGAGCACATGCCCCCAGAGACTATCGGAAAGTCGGAAAGTCTGCAACAAGAATGGTTTTCAAACTAATGATCAGGCGGTGTCGAAACGGGGTGTCGACAGAAGTATCCCCCCGCATTTTTCGGTGCACTTTCTCGTAACCATGTTGCGACGCTGCGCATGACTACTGCTGTGTGCTGCTGCTGTTCACTGTAGCTTCGGCACATACATACATGAAGTACTCTTGTGATCTCAGTGCTCCTACGTCAAGATACACGGCCAACAAAACAGCTTCCGTAGCGCGGTGGAAGCGGGAATCTCATCAGCATCGCACCATCCCGTCCTCCGATGCTGCGCGAATATAACCTCCTGGTGGTCCTGGTATCATGGTATTTAAAGCTGATATCGTACGGGCCGTCTACGACAACGGGCGGTCCGTCTACGATGAAAAGGCCCCTGGCTCAATTAGCTAGGCTCAATAGGATGGCTAAAGAATCACGGAAGAATTCCACGAGACTGGCAGAAATACAAATCGAAATGCTGATACGCCGTGTACCATGCAGAGCTGCCCGCCTACGCGCACTCTGGCTTTCGCTCGTCCCCGTAGACCTCTCTTTCATCGAAGCGCACAACAAGAAGCAATAATATTTAATAAGATGTCGAAAGTAGGAAGCAACGACAACAACGACGGCGTCGGCGGCGGTGGCGGCCGCGGCAGCGGGCAAGAAATGGCATTGACGGTGAGCGAAAGGGGTGTTTTGTCTCTGGCTGTACGAGTATAAATTGTTGTATTAGGTACCAGTACGTACTGCTGTAGACTAGACTAGTGCGGTTTGTTTTATCGTCAACAGGTCACACTCGGCGTGTCCGAGTATTGGCTGTATAATTCATACCATCAAGTAGGTACGCATGCTGTCATGAGAAGAGCCGTCGATGAGAGGTGCCCGCTGCTGGATATTTCGTCACCTCCTCCTCATAGTAGCAACCTCTGTGATGGCACTACTGTTCACCTTGCTTGAGATGGCTGGACCAGATTTAGACGGTATCATGGATGTCAGAGCTGCAGTAGTACTCGAAGGCCGGGGAGATAACGCACACCAGGTAACACGCAACAACTGCACACCCCCCACGGACGTTTTTCAGGGCCGATTTTCTCGAAACTAGCGTGGGCATACACCACGGAAATGGTGGCTTTCAAAATCCCTCGTCAAGCTCGTTCCATGCGCGCGTTTCTCTGAGTTGGTGCTGTCCATGTTATCGGGAAAGTCAGCTTTGGAAATCGCCCGAAGCGGTCGGTGTGCTTTGTTGCGTGTCATATTGTGTGATACTCATCTCACTCGCACCGTTTTCGCGATGTTTGTTTGGCGTGGCAACGTATTAATACTCGTATAGTATACCGGCGCGAAGTTGTCTATGCTCCTCACCCGCCGTGTTGGTTTGATGCTGGGACGAGATTGCACGGCTGGCATCACAGAGCTCCAGCAAACAAACAAAGCATACGAGACCGGCGAGCTACATACCCGTCTCACGCACTGCTCGCGAAGTTATTAGTCTACTAATGGTGTCGTGATACTGCGGTAATCATAGATAATCCGAATTGCTACCGTCCTACAGTATCGCCGCTCGCTGTGTTCTCCTGAATTTATCGCGCAAGTCGTGCTCGTTTGTTGACCATGCGCAGCTGATGATGCGAGTAATAATGATGCAATTGTCCTCCTTGCCTTATCCCGGAGTTAGTTCCCGCGCGCGGACAGAGGACTTCCGAACCCCGTCTGTCACCTATGACAGCACGATAGCCCGCCTCTCCGCCCACTCGGTTCACCCGATGTGTTTTACATTGAGAAACGACCGCTAGGTACGTAGTCAGCCGTAGATTCAGGATTGATTCTAGCTGCCAATGGTTCGACCATGATTCGCAAGGGTTATGTATGTATTCATTCGTGCACGACGAGTCGGGTGACCGACAGAACACACACAACAAGCACATATGCTACGACGTGCATACCGGGTGCATACATGCGGCTGTCTCGCAATCCATCCGGAAAATATCTGATCTAGATCGAAAAGCGGTAGGTGTCCGTGTATGAAACACCAAACAAATCATCAGTTTTGATTTCTTCCGCAAGATATTCATATCATAGGTCGATGCTCATGTTGGTAAGCCGCGTGATTCGTCGATCGTGGGTTTCCTACATTCCGCGTTGTGAGGATATACAGTACGCAGAGAGTGTAGGTCGGTGATGACGTGATACCTCCTCCTTGTTCCCACCTCTGGATGCTATATATTTGCCAGAGGTTCACCACTGTTTTCTCCCCGATTCTGTCTATATCTTTGCACGTTTTGTCCAGCTCCATATCTTCCCAATGTTCGTGTCAGAGAGGTTCAACCCTTAACTTACCATTCCATCTTTACATTCGGAGTTATTCTCCTGCTCGATCCTTCGTCATAGCTCAGATCCACCGGATCAGATTTCAATAGCAAGCACCACCCCCACTGGGGTGCTTGCCCTCATTTTTATCGCGAGATGGGTTCAACAGTTTCATCCCTCTTCGACCCGCATCGAATTGTGCATAACACACGCTTGGCGCTTCCTATCTGCCGCCAATTCTCGAAAAACAAATATCTTCTGGGGGACAAGCACTCGCGAAATAGAGAGCACCGGGGATGCTGACCTGAAGATATAAATATATATATGGTGACCTGATGCCCTCTAACATCTTAACAGCGCGTAGTCTAATTGTATACCGATTACAAAGTCGTTTCAGTGAGGGGACCGTCGACGGTTTGTTTGCCCGATTTCAAGACAAACCCTACTACTCCCCTAAAATCGGCCGAGCCCCATCCCCCCCGCCCCCAATCCCCACCCCTGCACTCACCCCGCCCCGCGTCCCACCCCCACCTCCTTTCCAATGGATTATTAACGTGCAATCCGTTGAGTCTGGGAAGCTTGAACACGTTCTGCACACAAGTGTCACAGATCTAGAAATCTCACAAGTGAGTGTGAGAACTCGTACCGATCAAGGACCCTCCGAAACGAGGCTAACAAAGCGCCAGAAGAATGACACTGAATTAGTTACCAAATAGTTGAGACTGACAATTGAACAAATGTAAACACTACCTGATATTCATTCTCACCAGGAGTGAGAAAGTGTACTACTTAACGGGTAATGACACTGACAAACGTAACGAGTCTTAGAGTTGGGATTGATGAAGAAAACAAACCTCAGCAACGACGTTGAGAACTGATGCGTGAGACCAATTCTGTCATCCCAATCGCTTACTATTGGGTCGTATACGCACACCGTATAATTTTGTTAAATTCCATAAATGCTTTCTGTGCGTTCTTTATGCTTGTAACAGCTGCTTTGTAACACCTGGCGCTGTCCTGTATTATGTCAGTGGCAACTCAATGTCTTGATCCTAATGAAATCCCTTAGCACATACGAAACAATTCCCAGGTAGGTACTATATACATGTTTGGAATATCCTTGATCCTGCGTAAGATGATATCGAAACATGATGAGTCAAACAAACGACACAGGCAGGTAATAGCTCGACCGGAGCATGGGTGCAAGCAAATGCCGGCACCCATGCGGAGCTCAATTGTAACTTTGGTTTCACCCTCGTTTGGAAAATCTTTGTCCCAGGATTTTTGGGAGCGAATCACTTGCAATTAGTGTGAGATTTGTCTCGTAGTCGCAGAAGGGGGCGCCTACTGCGTAAACTGTAAACCGTCGCCGTTGCTGCCGCTCGCCGTTGGTGGTCCACCTAGAGGCCACCCCAACCCATTACAACTATCTACATCTATTCTTGCGATAAAGTTTTTGTCGTAATTATTGTCAGTATAGGGAAAATAGTTCAACCATAAAATAAGAGCACGTCTATTGGGCCGAAACGGCAACCAATCAACCGGTTATCAGATCGAAAAATCAAAATTAAATATACCGCTGCCCGCTGCTCCCTGTTCCAACTCGACCCGCAAAGCTCCCGTGCGTATATGTGACACCGTACGATAAGAAAGGAAGATATTGTAGAAAAACCTCCGCTTGCTGTTCTTCTCACAAGTCATCGCGAGACATTCGTTTGCTTGTCTGTCGTCTTTGTTTTACATATGACCGCGCGGAGTTGATTATTACGACGGTGATTCGATGCTCCGTCTTCCTTTACCTTCTTCCCCTCTTCCACGCGCGATGCACCGTGTATAGATAGACCCATTCGTCGGTAATGACTCACCCCCCGTAGATGCCATCAGGGTCGACGTTTTCGTTTAGAAGATAAGCAACTAATTTTTTCTGCCAAACAATTGATCGGAGCAAGCACTCTGTTTGTGTGTTGCTGTTGTTCTCGCACTACTGACTGGCATAATCAGATCCGTGGTCACAGGACAGGCTTCAGTAACTCTTGAGTGGAAGGATATCCCAGGGACTATAAAAAAAACCCAAAGTGACACACGAATATCTCATAGCTGAAGAAAGTCATGCATGCGCCAAAAAATGTAAAAAATGAAGTCAGAAGTCAGCGTAAACGCATATGCCATGCCCATACTGGTGCATACATACGTTTCAAGCTTCGCAGCTAAACCCGGCTGCACCGGGTGCCACCCAGGAAACCAAACCAATGCACCAATCCAAGGAAAACGCAACAACAACACATTAACAACAAGGAAGAAAGAAAAGAAAACCGAGAGAAATGGAAAACGAAGCAAGGAAAATTATACGTACGAAATAAGTGACGTAAACTCGCCAGCAGGGGGAGTGTAGCAAGGAGAGGCAAGCTACCCAGCGCTGCGAAAAAAGCACAATAATTTCGCCTCCGATGTGAGGAAAACGAAATGGGAAGAAGAACACCTATTGCGTACTGCTTGCATATCGTATCACAGCACATGATTTACACACGGAAACGATAACCGCGACCAAAACCGTTGCCCCCATATGCTATTCGCTGTTATGGTTGTGTCCCTCCCGCCTCCTTTCTGCGCTACGGTATACTTTGACACGGGCTTCAACCGCACGCAGCCGCAGCCGCAGAAGAAACAGCACCAGGGCTCTTCCGACACCGACCACAGCAAGGTCATTTTCGACATCTCCAGAGACGCCGTGGAGAAGCTGATGCTTTATCATCAACACTCTTTCGCCAAGGCGATGGCAGGCCTTGATGAGGCCTTGAACATGCATGTGGAATTCTTTGCGAAGCACTTGGTATTCCCCATGCAATCGCCCATCCTGTTCAGAAAGCAGGACATGAGGAGGCAGATCAGGGCCGCCCTCGCCGATGCGGCCAAGGATGTTCCTCGGGAAATAGAGAGGTTCACCAAGGCGTGGTCCATCCGGGACAAGCCGGGGATGTCGGTCGACGACGCCTGGGAGCTGGCCAACACGCATTCCGTCGAGAGCAAACTGGGAGGAGTGATCGTCCGCTACGTTGTGCATGACAACAAGGACAGTGTGGCTCAGCAGGTGCGCGTGCATGAATGTGCTGTGCTGTGTGTCGGTTGCGTTTTGAATTTGGTTCCCATGGTTGCAGTCGATCATCGTCATGTCCTACTTGTACGCAAATGCCGGTATGTCTTGTGAGACAGTTGCAGTCCCATCCCATGGACACAGTATAGACCTATGGTACCATCCCGTCCTACCCAGCCAATTGTTTGTTTCCACACTCTCCCGGCCCGTTCCGTTTTCAAGTTTCCCCCTACAATATAAGCCAAACGTTTCTGATCTTCTGACCGACTGAGCTCGACAAGAGTAGAGCTACCGGTTGGGACGATAACTGCACCAGTAGTTTGGTTTTAAAGACTAGCGCATACAAATGATGGTCTAGTTGCGCGAGCGAAATGTCTTTGAGGTCATGGTTCCGGTGGTGATGGATGATGGAAGATGGATGATGTTGACGTTGAGTTCCCCATGTTAGGAGCTCAGACAAAATCTTAGAATCTGCTCCCCTCTTTTATGTGGGGTGACTCCCATGCACTATGTATGGCACTCCCCAAGCGCATGCAACAAGCCGCCGACCTCCACGGTCTGCCCGGAGCCGGGTGCAACGATAACTCGAACAGGCACAAACGGTGAGTTAGTAAGGTAGCCAGTGAATGACTAATGAGTGGCTGAAAGATTGAGCTATGAATAGTGAGTGAGAGGGTGGAGCGTATACATATGCTGTTGCACTACACCCTCTCACTCTCCAACTCGACCCTTTAGCAACTCATAACTCATCCACCGGCTAGCTCACCAATTCACCGTTTGGGCCTGTTCGAGTTATCTTTGCATCCGGTGCCAGGCTGACCGTGGAGGTCGGCCTATTGCACCGGTATGAGGAGTGGCACGGCGCGTGGTGGTGTTGCGACGGTGTAAAGAAGCGTAAGCAAGTGGTGCAGTGTAAAACTATCATTAGCCTTGTTTTGGAGATGAACTGCTGAACATCTCCCCATCGCGCAGGGCTGCATGTACCTGGTACATGCAGTTACACGGTGTTCGTGCCACAACACAACAACACCCACCTTTCCGGCTCTCCGTTTGAATCGCTCCCACCGCCCTCCCTCCCTCCCTCCCTCGTCTGCTCCGACTGTATTTCGACATCTCAGGCGGCAGGCAACACCACCGAGCTTCCGCTTCCGACCAGTACCATTCTCCAACAAGACAAGTCCGATGACACCATCGTCGCCACGCCGCCCGTCTCCACGCCGCCGATACCCGGCAGCCAGACCGACACACCGGCAGCCAACCCAGCACCCCCGTCGTCTAGCGGCCTGGTCGAGAAGACCGGCATCGCTGAAGAGCTTGTCGCGGATGCTCTTCTCGGCAGAAACGACCCCAACTGTTCGGGTCCTTCTAAGCCCCCGCCTCTTTGCTTGTCGGACCAAGAGGGGTCCGAGCCACTGCCCACACCGCCGCTTTCACCGCCGCCGGCTTCTGCGTCCATGGACCAACTTCCATCGCCCGCTGAGCCGACCCCGCTAGTGCTGCTGCCGCCTTTAATTGTCGATCAGGTCGTGGTGGGTGGCTCCATGGGCAGTAAAAATGACGGCGACGACTCCTGCGGTGGCGACTCCTCCGCGTCCTACAAGCCTCTTCCCCTTTCCTCTTCAAGCGAAGAGGGGTCCCCGACACCGTCCACGCCGCCGTCCTTGTCGACATCGGCCTCTTCCATGGACGAGCCTCCGCAATCACCGGATATCGAACCGCCGTCGCTCGCACTGCCATCGTCTACACAACCCACAGCGCAGCCGCTAGTACGACCGCCGCCGCCACCGCCAGCGAGCACCTTCTCGGCCAACCCGCTGGGAGGCATGTTCTCCCCCCCCTTGGACCAGCCCCGAGTAATTGCCGTCGTCACCGACATCCTCTGCTCGAAGAGGGTGATGAACGACCGCAAGAAGGCCGTGAGAGTGTTGGCGAAGCTGGAAAGTGGGTGCATTTGCGGCGAGGACATGGAGTGGATTGTAAGGGGGATGAAGACTCTCAAGGCAAAGAGAGAACTCAAGCAGCGGCACGGCGGGCTGGTCTTCGCGGGGCCTCAATATGGGGCTCCACTGTACAAGACGGGTAACGGGATTCGCCGCTTGCTGCGTGGGGTGAGTTTGAGTGCCGTACGGACATACGGTCGTTACGAATGCATTGTGTTCATAAAAAGCATGCCATACTCTATGGTCAGGACTCGGCATACTTCAGCAGTAGCTAGACCTGAGTATCTGTTTTTTGCCCTCTCCCATCGTTTGCGACATTTTTGGCGGTGGTCGTCTGTGGGCTACAGGGTTTACGACGAAACTATGCATGGTGTAGTTTTCGCGCTTTTCATTATCGTGTTTTGATAGAACGTGGACATTGCTGTATGAGCTATTGGAGTAACAACCGTTTTCTCCATCCCCTTGGCACAACTAGACACAGCTAGTGTTGGCAATCAACAACAACAAGCAGCAGTTTATTTATTATGATTATAATCAGGCAAAGCCGTGAAGGCCGTTGATTTGATTACGTTAAGCTGTTGTTTCTAATCATGACCAATCAAAGTTCATGAACGCCTCGATGAATTTCGTTTTTTTAGTTGCCTGGTTTTCGATATTCAGTATCCAGCGGACGGGCGAAGTTTAACTCGTTTGTTACTGCTGTTTACATAGATGAACATATACATGTTTAACTCAAATACCATGTGATTTGGTATCGAAACGGGGGATGCGGTTCTAAACAGGTGCGGTCCTTCCCTACTGATTGGGGGGAAAACTACTTGGGAATAGTGTGGGTTCATTTGCCCAGTGGCGAAAAGGTTATGCTTACCGCACTATGATGAAGTTGTAGTCGGGCGTTCAGTTTTAACTCGTTTGGTCGAAGATTTAGTGCCCTCTCGCATGGTACACTTGCCGTTTATCCCACCACCCTACGATACGACTTCACCATGATCATAATCAGTCCTTACCGTTCTAAGCGCGCACCACAACAAATCGGCCCTTCGTTTGTTTCCCGTGTGATTCTTGTCCTATAAACCAAACTGAATATTCCAGGTGGCTAAAAAGCATGCAGGTGGGACAAAGTTCGTGGTTTGCGTCTCCTCCAGCTCGGGAAAAGCTTCCAACAACGCGAAGATGATCACCGGCATCATCTCGCCTTCATCATCGGACGAACCAGCACCCGCATCAGACACGGCCAGCGGCGAACCGGTGATGGACGGCGATGTTCCCGGACTCGAAGACTGGTCCAAAATCCGCGGCAACCTCGACGACGGGTGTCGGCTATGGGCGTGGGTCTACTAGGGATGATGTGTCCGCCCTACGGTCTGTTGGTCGGTCGGTCGGTCGGTCGGTCGGTCGGTCGGTCGACGAGTAGAGTCGTACACTACACTGAACAGACGGACTGGTTCGCACTCGATCTTTGAGACTAGGCTCTGTGCAGTAGTAATTGTCACAGAAACAATGACCGCGATTAAGAGGAGGGAGGGAATTTCATCTGTTCTATCAGTAAGCGGTTCCGATGTGTATCATTTAGGGTGTCAGTTTGTATGGGGCCTGCCGTTTTCTGCGGCGAGGAAGTCGAACTGCAGTAATGCACCGGTACATTGTATGGTTGGGATGAGATGGTGTTGGTGGATTTGTTTGAAGGGACTAGTGTGATTGGTGGAAATACCCTGGTCGACTGGTGTTGTCATCCGTGGATACCACGAGTATTCTCTATGATGATATGCTGGTGTTAGGGGTGGACTGTCGAGCTCCAGAACTACCAGGTACATTGGGTCGGGTTGGGTTGGATTAGGTTGGGATGGTGTTGGGGTGGGTTGGTGTGCGGCAGCATGTGGGTGGATATATTGGGAGGTGGCGGGTAGGCCGACAAGGTAGTGACACGACGAGCAGAGCTTTGCCGGGGTTTGGTTGGTTTGCGCCGGACGAGCGTTTTGATAAAGTACGAGGTAGTACCTGGTAAAACGTAGTACCGGTAAATAGGCTAACATAACGTTCATAGCTTCCAGATGCGACTTCGTCTTGGGTTTTGCTCTTCATACCGGCTATGAAGATTGGGATTCTGAGCCTGACGTTGTCGGAGGCTAAACATGAGATAACATGGCGACATCTGATATAATGATAAGCGATGATGCCTCCTGGTTTACAGTATTTTGACAAAGCCTTTGCGTCGTTGTATTTTTTTTTGAATTTTTCATCCTCCAGCGGATGGGGCAAAACAAAAATGCTTAAGTTCACCACACTTCCGACATATGTTCGTACATGTCGCGTGTCGATGTACCTTCAATTGCATATTCTCAATCCAGCTGGTTAGCTGGCGTGTCCTTCGTTTCCCGTTATGGCGATAGCGCGAACTGTCCCTACCGGCTGTCCCCGTTACTACTCCAACAGCGCAGGGCTGGCTGCCGTTATGTACGGATGCAGGAGTATGCCCATCCGACCTGACCCCTGGGGTTCAGGTGCGGTGGAGATTGCAACCCGGGACGGCATCATTCTGGGTAGCGTGGGACTTGCGCAAGCTCACCCACTAACGAAACCCCAGGCTATTAGAAACGGTCTTCTCTACCCATTTGGGCGTTGTTTCGTCGTTGTCATTGTCGGCTTTTTCCGCAACCCAATCCGTCCAATATGAGGATATACCCTATGAAGATATACACTATGCTGATGATGATGACGATGACAATGCTGACGACAGTGGTGATGACAGTCAGGTATCAGATGGAGAAGGCGACGACAACGACGATCTGATGACCAACGATGATGGTCATGCAAATGCAGCGAGTGTACATCTTCTCGTAGACTGCACATCATATGGAATGCAACGTTCATACTCCAACACTCGTAACAGCTTTAGTTACTCACAAAAAATTACGCTATTAACATGATACGATTTTACCTCTTGAGTGACCGCTCCGTCAAATTAAACCAGTAGTCTACATAAAGGCTAAAATATATCCTTCGACGCGACCAAAATGACCAGTCTCATAAAATAAATAGTTACAGATGCTGCAAGTGTGCTTGAGATTCCCTGGGCCTAATACTCCCTGGTCGTACACCTGGCGGTCTTCTGGATCTGTGACCGCTTGTTTGCCAGCTTGCTAAAGCCATCATTTTTGCTCATGCCCTCGCTCCTTTGACTCTCGAGGATCTTTGTCCACCAGCCTTTGCTCCGGATTTCCGTCTCTCAAACCATGCTTTCCATCGTGGATATCATTTCTTGCGCTGTCAGCTCCGGCGAGGTGTCCAGACCGTCTACAGCCTGCGCTTTGAACGCCATCGTGAGCTCACGACACCTCTTCACGATAAACCTGCCAGTCGGTCAGGCTGCACCATCGCGTGTGGCTTGCCTCGGTGGGAGATTCGAAGTTGAATTTTCTCCACACGCAACCAGACAGTCCCGTTTCAGAGTGTTTCGACAATAACTGGGTTGGGTTGCGGTCACGTTGGGAGGCCGTCCGCTTTTACGACTTGGCGCAGTATCGCTGCCCTCTGAGTCCAGCTGCTATTGCCGGAGGAGCTCTGTATCTGCTGATCTGTCGCGAGGTGCGGATTGCCTTTGGGCGACTTGATGTACCCATTCCGCCATCGAAATACTTTGCCAGCGATCCTGGCTGCTTGTTTCACACGATACGTTTTGCCGGATTCCAAGCGATACACGGCCACACACGCTTGCGTCCACTTGTAGTCAAGGTTTCCCTGATACGTCCTGGCTCGTCATCGCCGAGCATTGGAGGTGGCGTGGTCTCGAAGCGGAGCAGTTCGTGTCGGAGTTGGTGGAGCTGATTTGATAATGTGGATTCAAAATTGAATATTGTTCATGGGGATTTTGTTGGCGTGTGCTCAAACGGGTTCGAGGTTGATTCTCAACCAATAAAGTAGGCCTGACAAGTAGCTTTTCGATACCTGTGTCTATCTTCACCTTGTCGTGCATTGCTCTATCAGTAGCTATCGGGATAGTGCTATTTTAGTTCCATGAACCGCCCTCTGGAGGCACGTGCAATCCGCCATTACTCGTGCTATATTTGTTGGCACGACGTGAAAGTAGGCGCTTCTAATGAAGGCTCTAGACAATAACTTTTCGAGGTATACTCAATCAGATCATTCACTTAATGCTATAGGGCAGGAGAGCGATTAACCTGGGAGTTCAAAAAGCGCCTTATAGCTGGATTCACCATAATATCGTAGACAAACGACTGATCATCCACCAACGACCATCTCTTCGTCGCACCAACGCGCGAGAACGATAGCCCAAAACTCGACAGCAGGGCTGTCAAGCACTGTAATATCCATAGCGCGGTAGAATACTACGGTGGCGTGGGCGGCATTGCTATTGGCTCAAACGATCTATCCCTGCCAGCACCAGGGGTGCTATCACGACCATTGAACCTCAACGTGCTGATTGACTGACAGCAGAGCTTCAGGACATTGCTGTCAACACGAAGCTCCAACCCTACCCGTCTTTGGAAATATTTTTGTGGGAGTGTTATCCTCATACAAACCGTTCTGTCCACGATCGTCTGGCCCACCAAGTGTCTGTGCTTGTTCGTCATCCTAGAGGGTACGAAACGACGCCCATGTTACCACCAGACACATTGCAGAGAACCACCTACTCCGGACTGCAGTCAAACACCTCAAAGGTGATGAAAATCAGGACATACAACCGGACATGCTGTAGGTCCACGTCGTGCCGGGCGAGCCCTTTGAACAACTCGACCTCTTTGATCTGGGCTGGGACGTTCAGCGGCGACAGTGTGTTGCCTTGGGCGCAGAGGGTGGCGTCCCCGCCGGCCGTTACCAATGCAGGAGTCGCGGCAAAACTTGCTGTACCGAGCCGCTAAGTGAATGGTCGATCAGCCATTGGCGTTAATGGTAACCTTGGCCACCCTGTGCTGCGCAGCAGGGCGACTGGGATGCCGCTGTACACCGTGTCCAACACCTGTACCGCCAAATGGAGGGACGTCGATTGTTGATAACCTCGGACGTCGATGTTCGCCTCTGTAGGCAGGAGGAAGTCGACGATGCCTACGTGCCCCCGGTTGTGTTGTAGAACACGGCATATTGTACAATGCCGTCTCGTGGAGGAAGTTGACGACGTTCACCTTCACTCCTTGCTCCAGGATGGAGTTCGGTACTTCCAGGTGTCCGATGAGGGCGGCAACGTCCATCGAGGATACGTCATCGATGCTGTCGCGAGTGCTGATGGTGTGGAAAGAAGTGGGCCTCCTCAAGGGCTGGGCAGAGCGGCCCATATGAAAACTACATCCTATGGGCCGCGACCTGGGCCGGCCCATACTATTTTCAACATTCTTGGCCCGGTCCGGCCCATCCCACTTTCAAAATTCTTGACCCGGCGTGGCCCGGCCCATGACAAGTTTCAGATCGGCCCGGCCTGGCCCGGTCCGGCTCGCAGCGTCATTTCTCGCGACATCCCATGCAAGCTCTAATGGTATACCTTAGAGCTCCACGGACACCCGCAAATCTCAAAAAACAGAGTTTTCTGAAAAATGGGAACGGAGCCTAAAATGAGAACGAACGTTTTTTTTAGAAAGCAAACTAATTATGTACAACTCAAAAAATATATATATATATGACAGTCCTGTGGGGCTGTACAGCAGCCTTTGAATGAGCTGTCGCTGAGGCTGGAAGTCCTCGGCATCGCCTCGGTAGCCAGCATCTAGAGAAATCACCATAGAGCCAGCGTATATCGCTTTTTGCGCCCACCCGAAGGCATGAGATGGAGCATGACCGTTCTGACGAGCTCCTCTCACAGGGCTGGCCAAGGGGTTTCGCAGGATCATTTCGGTTCTCTGGTACACCACATGGTTCTGGAGATAACGCTTGGTTCTCATTTTAGGCTCCGTTCCCATTTTTCTGAAAACTCTGTAAAAATTCGATGTGGCGTGAACCGGCGATATATCACGGTATCTTTGGCTCACGTTCATGTATGAGCGGGCTTGGCTTTAGCCTGAAAACCTTCAACAAAAAATACCATTGTTCGAGTTTCTTATAGATCACTGTAAGATTGTGTTGACTACTGAGAATGCGCCAACCTGCTATCGATGTAGTATGCACCCCTACTAAGTCACCGCGGGCAACCCCGCGAGATGCTGCGAGTACCGGTACGAGTGTCCGCCAGTGTTTCAGCGATTGTTTGAGCTATCGTCTGTGAGCGCTCGCGCTGTATCCAGCGAGCATCTCCGAGAGAACACAGGCGAGGCGCACGCGATCACCCGCGAGCTCCTTCGAAAACACTCGCGAGCGTCGCCAAGTGGTTTTACGTGCTCTTTGGAGTGGTTTTCCGAGTACTTGCGGGGTTCCGCGCGCAAGCGTGTTCTTGAGTGCCCGTGATCTAACGACAACAGGAACTCCCGCGGGCACCCGTGTGGAGTCGCATGGGAGATGGCGTGGGAATTCTCACAGTACTTTATACGGGAAGGCCCCCTACTAGGAACATCCACGATGTACCGCGAGAACAATATTTGGAACCCACGGGTTCCCATGGGCACCCATGGCGAACTGCGGTTCTGCCATTTAATACTCGTTGTTGTGGGTATCTTTCCTTTTTCTGATAGCTCCATTTCTTGCAGCAGCAGTATACAGCTACCAGGCCAACGGAGACGATGCCGATGACGCAAGGCATGACTGAAGACAGGCAAACGAATCCGCCTACCACATACGCTACCAGCTCAGCAGTGGCCTTGTTGGTCGTACGAGCGAATAGCAGTATGGTAATTCATATATATATATATGAATGGCGTTTGATGGCGCCCGCCCAATGAAGCACGCCCAAGACCTTGACTTCAGCCGCCAGTGGCATTTATACACGCGGTGGTATGCATGCCCAAAGTTAAACGGCTCCTGAGATTGAAAATATTTGCGTTATGCGGAGAGCTGTCCCATATTCAGCTAGGAGCTCGGGTAGAAGGATCTGGGAACTAAACGAGGGATCTGGGAATGGCGGCTGGGATTGAAACTGTTCGCGGAGAGCCAGCCCACGTTCAGCTAGGAGCTCGGATAGAGGGGTGTGGGACCAGAGCTCACCCCGAGGCTCTAGTCCCGCATGTCGACGTCAGACGAAAATACATTGCAGCTGAACGAGGGATCTGGTAATTGCGGAATTGAAAGAACGCCCAAACACCTCCTGGGCATCAAAATGGCGTGTATACGGAGCTAATTTGCAGTACTGCGTAAGGAGCTCGACAATTTTTTCAAAACATGAAATGGGCAGGGGCATGTGTGTGGGAAGGGTGGTCAATGCATACCAGGAGTAGTATAGCGGTAGTGGTAGCAGCAGTACCGTAATACATGTATCAAGCGCGCGACGCCAAACTAAGCACTATGATCCCGCTCGCTCAATGAAGCGATTCTGGGTGGTCGACGGTGGGCATTGTAAGGAGGTGAAATATGATGAGTGGCCGACGGTGGGCATTGTAAGGAGGTGAAATACGTAAGTGGACGTCAGACGAAAAAATGTGATGTCGCTCGCTCAACGAAGCGGGCAGATGACATTGTAAATGGCCGACGGTGGGCATTCATTGTAAAGAGGTGGAAAACGGTAAGTGGCCGACGGTGGGCGTTGTATGGAGATGCCGCGTATGGCAACAAATGTTCATATATGAAACACAAAACACTACCCGGAACTCGCGCAAATATTAGTTGAGTGAACCGAAGATCTTTGAGGTGGCCGTCGGTGGTGTAATGTACAGCGAAGCGAGCCCAAGACATTGTAAGTTGCCGACGGTGGCCGACGATGGGCATTGTGAAGAGGTGTCGTGTACGATAAAAAAATTATGTATAGACTATACAACGTACGCTCGCGCAATGAAGAATACAACTACATGTGAATGGGGCTGGAAGCAGGAGGGGCGTACTCGTTTGTCGCTTGCCTTAGTCATTTGGCCATTGGCCACGCGTCCGTTTCGAGACGGAGCACCGATCCTACTGCTAACAGAGACACCTCCAACCTGACACATGTGGGTGTTCATTACGCTTTCCCCATTTATTACATTAGACAGCTTGCTTATCCTATCCCCGTCCTGATTCGCCGTCTGTGGCCACCCTCTATATCTCGTAGGATTGCAATATTTTTCTCACGCCTATCTGTCTACCAAACTCTTGCGTGTCGCATTCGTCTAGTTCCCTCAAACCCTTCTTTCTTTTTGTATATTTTGCATTCTCCTACTGGGTGAATCCTATTCTATTTTTTTGCCACATGGGCACAGGTGTGCATCCACGTCCCCCTCTTCCCGCCTACTGGTACACCAGGTATGTCTTTCTTCTTTCGGGTAGATCCAGACCTAGGTCCCCTGCACGAAATGACAGTTTTCAGTGTTTTTGCGTAGTTCTCGAGTGATTGGGTGTCCCATGTAGGTCGGCCTATTGAGTAGGTCCTCGGCGAGTATTCACTTTGTTAGCCGTCTCGTAGTAGAGAAGCAGCTTTAATATTTCCACAGAGCCCCGGATAGCAATTGAGAACAGCGGTGCATGGCTCGTTACATTTCCTGACTACGCCGAGTAGATGACGCCAATTTTTTATCATACGAAAACGGCCAGTCATCTATCAAATCAGACAAATCCAGGCCTTTCAAGGCCATAGTCCATTGGGGCCGTGTAAATACGTTTTCATTACCATATATTCCGTCAACCCCCCCGTATATCTCTAAGTTTTCCTCCCCATTCACCTTTTTCGTAACGCTAACCTCTCCTTTTCTTAAATTATTCGTTTCACTTCTGTCTTGTACCCGCCAACTTCTCAGAAGACAGTACCTTTACTTGGTTTCCTTCTAACTCCTTCCATATTGTTGTCTTCGACTACGTTACCCCATCTTGTTGCAGCTCGCCCTTTGGACATTTTCTCCCATACAGCCCTACTATCAGCTATGGTTGGCAACCTCGTTTCTGGCACATTCCTTACCCTACACCTGGCATTGCCAGTTCAACTTTATCACGTCTTTATTTTGTTGCAAGTGGGTAGAATCCTAGTCCTGCTCATAATACTGCGTTACTAGCATCCTAGTACCATGGTATATTTTTAGCTGCTGGTATGTGCACTGATTCCAGTAATTTTACGGACATCGCGCTCCCTTTCCATACTTTTCCTCCTGCATGCTCTAGGTTTAGTAAATTACATTCATCATAACACATATTTGAGTCATAGGGTCAAGGTGCGATTCTGTTAGGATCGTATCCATCTTGCCTTCTTGCGATTTACCATTTCCTATTACTTGCGCCATGTGTGCATCCCAAAAGCAGTCCTTTGAGATCTCGACGCCAAGGTGCATATACTGGGCTACGATCGGAATGTCTTCTCCCCTCTTCCATTTGATTGGAGTGTCGGATTCATCTTATCTTCGTTACATACAACGACTGCGCACTAATTTACGTTCGCGCTGCCACTCTCCATTTCCTACTATACTCTAGTGCCTTCTCTATATGTTCCTGCAATCCTTGAAGAGTGTTTCTGAGATCCCCGCGAAATCATCCGCAAACATCAACCCCGACACCGCATTGTGACTCCTTGAGTCGAAGCCGCAAATCACTTTGCGGCTTCGACTGCTGCTATCATGTCATGAATAGATACCTTGAATAGATTGTGTGATAGTGTACAATCCCGGTCCAACTCCTTTTAAAACATAAACACATTTATTTGGACATTTCCCCGTCCAGCATAACGACACTTCTCGCACATTCCATCGTATTTTTCATAAGTCTCCACATCTTTCCTCCCAATTTCCCAGATTCATGTGAAGGGCGCAGGAATATGAGGCCGTCGATTTGGTACAACTAGCGATTTGTTAATGCCAACAGTTACTTGTTGTGCATAAACGATTAGCCTGTGCTGCGCTGTGTGCTTGTTGGCGATGCCACGTTCTCATCGGCAGTACCGGGTGTAATCTGCGAAAAAAAAGAAACACGGCCGAGAATCGACAATCAAATGAAGAAAGCAAAAATAATCATAGACTAGACTATACACATACAACCCGGCACCTTGTACCTGATACTTTCCGCATGGTACCTAGTACTGAATGCTCGAAAGAAAGCACAGCCCAGCAGGTCACAGCACCGCACCCCAGGACAAAGGCGAGGCACCGCACGGCACCGCCCGGCGCTGCGATTCGCTGCTGAGCTTTGTCTGGGCAAATGCGTGCGGGGAGTTTATTTTTTGAGTCGCAGCGCAAAATGTCCTGTAGGAAGTACCAACAAACCTGGTGGCGTGTAAATATCAGTACCGGCACCTGGTATATGATAATACCTCGAGTGGTGCCTGGCATGTGTATGAAACGAGTATCTAGCGAAAATCACACAGCGCGGCACAGCACGTCAGAGCACCGCACAGTACCGGACCGCAGGACGTCCAACTTACACAAAAAAGGACGGGGCGAAATATCTCTAAAATCATCTAAATCTTATTGGCAGAAACTACATTTATTTTGAAGGAAGCAGCCGAAAAATGTCAAGAAGCAACTAACAGTAGTTTGACTACGATATTAAGAGACGGTTCGACAAGCCGAAATATGTATCTTATATCCGGTTTTCTCTTAGTTCGGTTTAAGAGATTGCAATGTTCCCCTACATCGAACGCACGATATAAGATAATTTTATCTTATACCGTAGCCAAATTCATACCCACCGAAAACGAAAATAATATCTGCGTGCTCACGCTTGCCACGCTCTATGTATACCTATGCCCCTCCCCCCCCCGCGAAGAGCAGTTTTCCAAACAAACGTATTTGACATGCATGGACACGAGTGTCTGATGCACATATGTACCCGTCCTCGAAATAACTAAAAAGTGGAAGGCTGCCCGCTGCACAGTGCACGGCGTTTGGAGGCGTGTGCATGTGTTGTGTGCGCGGCACTACTTTCCCGAAAGCTTGATGCAACAAGAGAAACTGTCGGAGAATAAGACGAAAATTCTCCTATATCGGATTTTTCGTGACAATCCGATAGAGTTCTCTTGTATCCGCAATTTCCCGAATAATATCGACTATCTTATATCGTAGCCACTACCGGTACTGTATAGGATTATCCACTAGACCACAGAGTTACTGCGACTTTGTGGTCTAGTCGATAGATTCTCGGCTTCTGAGCCTGATGTGCCGGGGTTCGAATCCCGGTATCATCGGAGGGGGGGGGCGGGGGCGGGTGACACTCATAACAAAAGGAAACGGTGGGAATTTGAAGCAGCTGAACAATCGACTCTGTGGTCTAGTGGATAGACTGTCCGCCTCTCTCTGAGGGTGTGCCTCAACTTGTTCGTCCAAGGCCTTGTTGGAACGGTTGGAATGCAACGAGGCTGTTCGCGTTCGTTCATTTCAGCCCGTGTGTGCCCAATCGATGTGAAACTAGTGAATTCTGGGCAAGAGACCCGAACAAATAATAGTGCAACGGACTTTTGCGGCGGGGCCGCGTGCAGCTCGACTCTACGCCAGAGGTACCGTCAGGTGGGCAGCGATTGCTCCTGGCACAGAGAACAACCTCACACCCATATAGATCTGAAGGCAAGCATCACAGACGACGGTGCTAACCATCCAAGTGGCACGATCGGGACCCATCCAGAAGTTGTGATATTGCCCTCGTGTCTCGAACGAACATCGGTGCCACACTTTTCCCAGAATATATATCGCCAGAGGCTCGTTCGCAGCCCTGTGTTTTTGCTCGTCATCGTGAGCCTCCTGGTCAGGCGATTGCGGTATCGCTTGGCTCCTGCCGCGGGCGAGCCCTACGGCGTCGACATACGCCCCACCCCGTGAGTCCTAAACCATCTAAAATGTGCACCCATACCCGCGTGGGCCTCAATCCTATGAAGAACCGATTTCAGCACTAATCAGTAATTAGACTAGACTAGTTAGCTGCTGTAAATCTCGTTCCAAGTCGTAGGCCGTTCTGTTTTGCTGAACAACATTAACTCTACTTTGTTACCTGGTACATATTACTTCTTCTTCCACACTATGACGGTCAAAGGGGTGGGAAAGCTAGGAATCTGTTCGAATTGATAACCAATCAACAGCAAGCAAAAATACCTGTCGTTCCAGGTTCCAAGCGTTCCAATGCCTTTTGCGGGGAGCTAAGACACCCCCTGAGCCTGATATGCGCGGGTTCGAATCCCGATATCATCGGGGGGCGGGGGGCGGGTGGGGGGAGAGAAAGGATACACTCATAAAAGAAGGAGACGGTGGGAATATGAACGAAGCAGATAGATGAAAAATCAAGAAACAACTGGAAAAACCAGCAAAAAAAGAAAGTAAAAAGGGGGGAGCAAGAAACTGTCCCGCACAGGCAGCAAAAAGCGGCTAGTTTGTAGGAAGTTCAACTTACTTCGTACACAAGAAGGAAAGAAAAATCGCGAAAATCTTCCAAAATCGTGTTGAGGCATAAAACAAACTTGAAGGAAACAGCTGAACAGCCAAGCGAAACAATTGGGATAACTATGGAACCTGGTCTCTCACGGGGTCCCGGTGTCGAAGAGGAGAGAGAGGGCGGTCCCGGAGTCTGGTACTCGTCGCAGAGCGGGAGTCGAAGCGGAGAGGGCGTCGCAGAGCTGGAGTCGAAGCGGAGAGGGCGTCGCGGTGCTGAGGTCCCTTGACGATCGTCCCCATAGCGGACCCACGCTGAAAACCTTTCTTTCTTGTATGTAGCAAGGAGATGCTAAAGCTATTAATAAAGTGACGGTGGGCTTATTCCCTTCGTCATGCGGCGGGATCATCTTTCGGTGGCTGACCTTCCGGGGACGGGTCAACGCCGTCTATGACGGGTGACGCCGTTCGCGACCCGGGATCGACCCGGGATCGTGTATTGCCTGACCGGTGACGTGTCCTCTCGCGCATGTGTGTACGCGATCTACGATAGGTATCTACGACCCTGTCTTCCACGTAAACGAGCAGAAACAAAAGCAATAGGTGGATCGATAAATCAAAGAATAGCCCGACCGAATTCCGCAAGTAATCGACGGAGGCGGTGTCCAAGTGGGACCTCCGGAGATGCCAGGGATGCACCAACCGAGCACTTTCAGCAGAAAGATGAAAATAACTAGCTCCATGCAAAATGCGTAAGTGGCCGAGTGTATACAGGAGCAGTGCCACGGTAGTACAAATAGTGGTCTAGGAGCGCGAATAGAGGGATCTATCTGGGAACTGAACGAGGGACTACTACTACTACTACTACTACTACTACTGCTGTGGGAAGTTGAAATGAAGCAGAGAAGAACGTTTTTCTGCAAAATTATACTTGACCAAAGTTACTGGCGGTTTTCTGTTTTTTTGTATCCCCGTTACTTGCAGCGGTTCACCGCTACATGCCTAACGGAGACGACGGCGACGGGGTAAGGAATGGCTGAAGACGCACTCCTCTAACCCTAATCACACGGACAGCGCCGATAAGGGCATTGCACGCTGTCACAGAGCACATGCCCCCAGAGACTATCGGAAAGTCGGAAAGTCTGCAACAAGAATGGTTTTCAAACTAATGATCAGGCGGTGTCGAAACGGGGTGTCGACAGAAGTATCCCCCCGCATTTTTCGGTGCACTTTCTCGTAACCATGTTGCGACGCTGCGCATGACTACTGCTGTGTGCTGCTGCTGTTCACTGTAGCTTCGGCACATACATACATGAAGTACTCTTGTGATCTCAGTGCTCCTACGTCAAGATACACGGCCAACAAAACAGCTTCCGTAGCGCGGTGGAAGCGGGAATCTCATCAGCATCGCACCATCCCGTCCTCCGATGCTGCGCGAATATAACCTCCTGGTGGTCCTGGTATCATGGTTTTTAAAGCTGATATCGTACGGGCCGTCTACGACAACGGGCGGTCCGTCTACGATGAAAAGGCCCCTGGCTCAATTAGCTAGGCTCAATAGGATGGCTAAAGAATCACGGAAGAATTCCACGAGACTGGCAGAAATACAAATCGAAATGCTGATACGCCGTGTACCATGCAGAGCTGCCCGCCTACGCGCACTCTGGCTTTCGCTCGTCCCCGTAGACCTCTCTTTCATCGAAGCGCACAACAAGAAGCAATAATATTTAATAAGATGTCGAAAGTAGGAAGCAACGACAACAACGACGGCGTCGGCGGCGGTGGCGGCCGCGGCAGCGGGCAAGAAATGGCATTGACGGTGAGCGAAAGGGGTGTTTTGTCTCTGGCTGTACGAGTATAAATTGTTGTATTAGGTACCAGTACGTACTGCTGTAGACTAGACTAGTGCGGTTTGTTTTATCGTCAACAGGTCACACTCGGCGTGTCCGAGTATTGGCTGTATAATTCATACCATCAAGTAGGTACGCATGCTGTCATGAGAAGAGCCGTCGATGAGAGGTGCCCGCTGCTGGATATTTCGTCACCTCCTCCTCATAGTAGCAACCTCTGTGATGGCACTACTGTTCACCTTGCTTGAGATGGCTGGACCAGATTTAGACGGTATCATGGATGTCAGAGCTGCAGTAGTACTCGAAGGCCGGGGAGATAACGCACACCAGGTAACACGCAACAACTGCACACCCCCCACGGACGTTTTTCAGGGCCGATTTTCTCGAAACTAGCGTGGGCATACACCACGGAAATGGTGGCTTTCAAAATTCCTCGTCAAGCTCATTCCATGCGCGCGTTTCTCTGAGTTGGTGCTGTCCCTGTGATCGGGAAAGTCAGCTTTGGAAATCGTCCGAAGCGGTCGGTGTGCTTTGTTGCGTGTCATACTGTGTGATACCCATCTCACTCGCACCGTTTTCGCGATGTTTGTTTGGCGTGGCAACGTATTAATACTCGTATAGTATACCGGCGCGAAGTTGTCTATGCTCCTCACCCACCGTGTTGGTTTGATGCTGGGACGAGATTTTGCACGGCTGGCATCACAGAGCTCCAGCAAACAAACAAAGCATTCGAGACCGGCGAGCTACATACCCGTCTCACGCACTGCTCGCGAAGTTATTAGTCTATTAATGGTGTCGTGATACTGCGGTAATCATAGATAATCCGAATTGCTACCGTCCTACAGTATCGCCGCTCGCTGTGTTCTCCTGAATTTATCGCGCAAGTCGTGTTCGTTTGTTGACCATGCGCAGCTGATGATGCGAGTAATAATGATGTAATTGTCCTCCTTGCCTTATCCCGGAGTTAGTTCCCGCGCGCGGACAGAGAACTTCCGAACCCCGTCTGTCACCTATGACAGCACGATAGCCCGCCTCTCCGCCCACTCGGTTCACCCGATGTGTTTTACATTGAGAAACGACCGCTAGGTACGTAGTCAGCCGTAGATTCAGGATTGATTCTAGCTGCCAATGGTTCGACCATGATTCGCAAGGGTTATGTATGTATTCATTCGTGCACGACGAGTCGGGTGACCGACAGAACACACACAACAAGCACATATGCTACGACGTGCATACCGGGTGCATACATGCGGCTGTCTCGCAATCCATCCGGAAAATATCTGATCTAGATCGAAAAGCGGTAGGTGTCCGTTTATGAAACATCAAACAAATAATCAGTTTTGATCTCTTCCGCTAGGTATTCATATCATAGGTCGATGCTCATCATGTTGGTAAGCCGCGTGATTCGTCGATCGTGGGTTTCCTACATTCCGCGTTGTGAGGATATACAGTACGCAGATAGTGTAGGTCGGTGATGACGTGATACCTCCTCCCTGTTCCCACCTCTGGATGCTATATATTTGCCAGAGGTTCACCATTGTTTTTTCCCCGATTCTGTCTATATCTTTGCACGTTTTGTCCAGCTCCATATCTTCCCAATGTTCGTGTCAGTGAGGTTCAACCCTTAACTTATCATACCATCTTTACATTCGGAGTTATTCTCCTGCTCGATCCTTCGTCATAGCTCAGATCCACCGGATCAGATTTCAATAGCAAGCACCACCCCCACTGGGGTGCTTGCCCTCATTTTTATCGCGAGATGGGTTCAACAGTTTCATCCCTCTTCGACCCGCATCGAATTGTGCATAACACACGCTTGGCGCTTCCTATCTGCCGCCCATTCTCGAAATAAAAAATCTTTTGGGGGACAAGCACTCGCGAAATAGAGAGCACCGGGGATGCTGACCTGTAGATATATATGGTGACCTGATGCCCTCTAACATCTTAACGCGTAAAAGTATACCGATTACAAAGTCGTTTCAGTGAGGGGACCGTCGACGGTTTGTTTGTTCGATTTCATGACAAGCCCTACTCCCCTAAAATCGGCCGAGCCCCATCCCCCCCGCCCCCAATCCCCACCCCTGCACTCACCCCGCCCCGCGTCCCACCCCCACCTTCTTCCCAATGGATTATTATCGTGCAATCCGTTGAGTCTGGGAAGCTTGAACACGTTCTGCACACAAGTGGCACTGATCTAGAAGCCTCAGAAGTGAGTGTGAGAACTCGTACCGACCAAGAAACCTCCGAAACGAGGCTAACAAAGCGCCAGAAGAATGACACTGAATTAAATACTAAATAATTGAGACTGGCAATTGAACAAATGTAAACACTACCTGGGATTCATAGTAAGCAGGAGTGAGAAAGCGTACTACTTAACGGGTAATGACACTGACGAACGTAACGAGTCTTAGAGTTGGGATTGATAAAGAAAACAAACCTCAGTAACGACGTTGAGAACTGATACGTGAGACCAAATATTGTCATCCCAATCGCTTAATATTGGGTCGTATACGCACACCGTATAATTTTGTTAAATTCCTTTTGTTAGACTAATGTTCTCTTTTCGTCCTTTGGACTATACTTGTAACAGCTGCTTTGTAACACCTGGGGCGCTGTCCTGTATTATGTCAATGGCCACTCAATGTCTTGATCCTAATGAAACCCTTAGCACATACGAAACAATTCCCAGGTAGGTACTATATACATGTTTGGTATATCCTTGATCCTGCGTAAGATGATATCTAGACATGATGAGTCAAACAAACGACACAGGCAGGTAATAGCTCAACCGGAGCATGGGTGCAAGCTAATGCCGGCACCCATGCGGAGCTCAATTGTAACTTTGGTTTCACCCTCGTTTGGAAAATCTTTGTCCCAGAGTTTTTGGGTGCGAATCACTTGCAATTAGAGTGCGATTTGTCTCGTAGTCGCAGAAGGGGGCGCCTACTGCGTAAACTGTAAACCGTCGCCGTTGCCGCCGCTCGCCGTTGGTGGTCCACCTAGAGGCCACCCCAACCGATTTCAGCTTTCTACAACTATTCTTGCGATAAATATTTTGTCGTAATTATGGTCAGTACAGGGAAAATAGTTCAACCATAAAATAAGAGCAAGTCTATTGGGCCGAAACGGCAACCAATCAACCGGTTATCAGATCGGAAAACCAAAATTAAATATACCGCTGCCCGCTGTTCCCTGTTCCAATTCGACCCGCAAAGCTCCCGTGCGTATATGTGACACCGTACGATAAGAAAGGAAGATATTGTAGAAAAATCTCCGCTTGCTGTTCTTCTCACAAGTCATCGCGAGACATTCGTTTGCTTGTCTGTCGTCTTCTTTTTACATATGACCGCGCGGAGTTGATTATTTCGACGGTGATTCGATGCTCCGTTTTCCTTTACCTTCTTCCCCTCTCCCACGCGCGATGCACCGTGTATAGATTGACCCATACGTCGGTGATGACCCCGCCCCGTAGATGCCATCAGGGTCGACGTTTTTGTTTAGAAGATAAGCAACTATTTTTTTCTGGGAAACAATTGGTCGGAGCACAGAGCACTCTTTTTGGTGTGTTGCTGTTGTTCTCGCACTACTGACTGGCATAATCAGATCCGTGGTCACAGGACAGGCTCCAGTAACTCTTGAGTGGAAGGATATCCCAGGGACTATAAAATAAAACAAACCCAAAGTGATACACGTAAATCTCATAGCTGAAGAAAGTCATGCATGCGCCAAAAAATGTAAAAAATGAAGTCAAAAGTCAGCGAAAACACATATGCCATGCCCATACTGGTAAATACATACATACGTTTCAAGCTTCGCAGCTAAACCCGGCTGCACCGGGTGCCACCCAGGAAACCAAACCGATGCACCAATCCGAGGAAAACGCAACAACAACACATTAACAACAAGGAAGAAAGAAAAGAAAACCGAGAGAAATGGAAAACGAAGCAAGGACAATTATACGTACGTAATAAGTGACGTAATCTCGCCAGCAGGGGGAGTGTAGCAAGGAGAGGCAAGCTACCCAGCGCTACGAAAAAAACACAATAATTTCGCCTCCGATGTGAGGAAAACGAAATGGGAAGAAGAACACCTATTGCGTACTGCTTGCATATCGTATCACAGCACATGATTTACACACGGAAACGATAACCGCGACCAAAACCGTTGCCCCCATATGCTATTCGCTGTTATGGTTGTGTCCCTCCCGCCTCCTTTCTGCGCTACGGTATACTTTGACACGGGCTTCAACCGCACCCAGCCGCAGCCGCAGAAGAAGCAGCACCAGGGCTCCTCCGACACCGACCACAGCAAGGTCATTTTCGACATCTCCAGAGACGCCGTGGAGAACCTGATGCTTTATCACCAACACTCTTTCGCCGAGGCGATGGCAGGCCTTGATGAGGCCTTGAACATGCATGTGGAATTCTTTGCGAAGCACTTGGTATTCCCCATGCAATCGCCCATCCTGTTCAGAAAGCAGGACATGAGGAGGCAGATCAGGGCCGCCCTCGCCGATGCGGCCAAGGATGTTCCTCGGGAAATAGAGAGGTTCACCAAGGCATGGTCCATCCGGGACAAGCCGGGGATGTCGGTCGACGACGCCAGGGAGCTGGCCAACACGCACTCCGTCGAGAGCAAACTGGGAGGAGTGATCGTCCGCTACGTTGTGCATGACAACAAGGACAGTGTGGCTCAGCAGGTGCGCACGCATGAATGTGCTGTGCTGTGTGTTGGTTGCGTTTTGATTTGGTTCCCATGGTTGCAGTCGATCATCGTCATGTCCTACTTGTACGCAAATGCCGGTATGTGTTGTGAGACAGTTACAGTCCCATCCCATGGACACAGTATAGACCTATGGTGTACCATCCCGTCCTACACAGCCAACTGTTTGTTTCCACGCTCTCCCGTCCCGTTACGTTTTCAAGTTTCCCCTACAATATAAGCCAAACGTTTCTGACCTTCTGACCGACTGAGCTCAACAAGAGTAGAGCTACCGGTTGGGATGATAACTGCACCAGTACTTTGGCTTTTAGGATTAGCGCATACAAATGATGGTCTGGTTGCGCGAGCGAAATGTCTTCGAGGTCATGGTTCCGGTGGTGATGGATGATGGATGATGGATGATGTTGACGTTGAGTTCCCCCTGTTAAGAGCTCAGACAAAATCTTAGAATCTGCTCCCCTCTTTTATGTGGGGTGACTCCCATGCACTATGTATGGCACTCCCCAAGTGCATGCAACAAGCCGCCGACCTCCACGGTCTGCCCGGAGCCGGGTGCAACGATAACTCGAACAGGCCCAAACGGTGAGTTAGTAAGGTAGCCAGTAAATGACTAACGAGTGGCTGAAGGATTGAGCTATGAGCAGTGAGTGAGAGGGTGGAGCGTATACATATGCTGTTGCACTACACCCTCTCACTCTCCAACTCGACCCTTTAGCCACTCATAACTCATCCACCGGCTAGCTCACCAATTCACCGTTTGGGCCTGTTCGAGTTATCTTTGCATCCGGTGCCAGGCTGACCGTGGAGGTCGGCCTATTGCACCGGTATGAGGAGTGGCACGGCGCGTGGTGGTGTTGCGACGGTGTAAAGAAGCGTAAGCAAGTGGTGCAGTGTAAAACTATCATTAGCCTTGTTTTGGAGATGAATTGCTGGACATCTCCCCATCGCGCAGGGCTGCATGTACCTGGTACATGCAGTTACACGGTGTTCGTGCCACAACACAACAACACCCACCTTTCCGGCTCTCCGTTTGAATCGCTCCCACCGCCCTCCCTCCCTCCCTCCCTCGTCTGCTCCGACTGTATTCCGACATCTCAGGCGGTAGGCAACACCACCGAGCTTCCGCTTTCGACCAGTACCATTCTCCAACAAGACAAGTCCGATGACACCATCGTCGCCAAGCCGCCCGTCTCCACGCCGCCGATACCCGGCAGCCAGACCGACACACCGGCAGCGAACCCAGCACCCCCGTCGTCTAGCGGCCTGGTCGAGAAGACCGGCATCGCTGAAGAGCTCGTCGCGGATGCTCTTGGCAGAAACGACCCCAACTGTTCGGGTCCTTCTAAGCCCCCGCCTCTTTGCTTGTCGGACCAAGAGGGGTCCGAGCCACCGCCCACACCGCCGCTTTCACCGCCGCCGGCTTCTGCGTCCATGGACCAACTTCCATCGCCCGCTGAGCCGACCCCGCTAGTGCTGCTGCCGCCTTTAATTGTCGATCAGGTCGTGGTGAGTGGCTCCATGGGCAGTAAAAATGACGGCGCTGACTCCTGCGGTGGCAACTCCTCCGCGTCCTACAAGCCTCTGCCCCTCTCCTCTTCAAGCCAAGAGGGGTCTCCGACACCGTCCACGCCGCCGCCCTCGTCGACATCGGCCTCCTCCATGGACGAGCCTCCGCAATCACCGGATATCGAACCGCCGTCGCTCGCACTGCCATCGTCTACACAGCCCACAGCGCAGCCGCTAGTACGACCGCCGCCGCCACTGTCAGCGAGCACCTTCTCGCCCAACCCGCTGGGAGGCATGTTCTCCCCCCCCTTGGACCAGCCCCGGGTCATTGCCGTCATCACCGACATCCTCTGCTCGAAGAGGGTGATGAACGACCGCAAGAAGGCCGTGAGAGTGTTGGCGAAGCTGGAAAGTGGGTGCGTTTGCGGCGAGGACATGGAGTGGATTGTAAGGGGGATGAAGACTCTCAAGGCAAAGAGAGAACTCAAGCAGCGGCACGGCGGGCTGGTCTTCGCGGGGCCTCAATATGGGGCTCCACTGTACAAGACGGGTAACGGGATTCGCCGCCTGCTGCGTGGGGTGAGTTTGAGTGGCGTACGGACATACGGTCGTTGCGAATGCATTCTGTTCATAAAAAGCATGTTATACTCTATGGTCAGGACTCGGCATACTTCAGCAGTAGCTAGACCTGAGTATCTTTTTTTTTACCTCTCCCATCGTTTGCGACATTTTTGGCGTGGTCGTCTGTGGGCTACATGATTTAGGTCGAAACTATGCATGGTGTAGTTTTCGCGCTTTTCATTATCGTGTCTTGATAGAACGTGGACATTGCTGTATGAGCTATTGTAGTAACAACCGTTTTCTCCAACCCCTTGGCACAACTAGACACAGCTAGTGTTGGCAATCAACAAAAACAAGCAGCAGTTTATTTATTATGATTATTACCAGGCAAAGCCGTGAAGGCCGTTGATTTGATTACGTTACGCTGTTGTTTCTAGTCATGACCAATCAAAATTCATGAAGGCCTCGATGAATTTCGTTATTTTAGTTGCCTGGTTTTCGATATTCAGTATCCAGCGGACGGGTGAAGTTTAACTCGTTTGTTACTGTGGTTTACAAATATGAGCATATGAGCATATACATGTTTAACTCAAATACCATGTGATTTGGTACCGAAACGGGGGATGCCGTTCTAAACAGGTGCGGTCCTTCCCTACTGATTGGGGGGAAAACTACTTGGGAATAGTGTGGGTTCATTTTGCCCAGTAGTGAAAAGGTTAAGCTTACCGCACTTTGATTAAGTTATAGTCGGGCGTTCAGTTTTAACTCGTTTGGTCGAAGAGCTAATTCCCTCTCGCATGGTACACTTGCCGTTTATCCCACCACCCTACGATACGACTTCACCATGATCACAATCAGTCCTTATCGTTCTAAGCGCGCACCACAACAAATCAGCCCTTCGTTTGTTTCCCGTGTGATTCTTGTCCGATAAACCAAACTGAATATTCCAGGTGGCTAAAAAGCATGCAGGTGGGACAAAGTTCGTGGTTTGCGTCTCCTCCAGCTCGGGAAAAGCTTCCAACAACGCGAAGATGATCACCGGCATCATCTCGCCTTCATCATCGGACGAACCAGCACCCGCATCAGACACCGCCGGCGGCGAACCGGTGATGGACGGCGATGTTCCCGGACTCGAAGACTGGTCCACAATCCGCGGCAACCTCGACGACGGGTGTCGGCTATGGGCGTGGGTCTACTAGGGATGATGTGTCCGCCCTACGGTCTGTTGGTCGGTCGGTCGGTCGATGAGTAGAGTCGTACACTACACTGAACAGACGGACTGGTTTGCACTCGATTTTTGAGACTAGGCATTGTGCAGTAGTAATTGTCACAGAAACAATGACCGCGATTAAGAGGAGGGTTGGAATTTCATCTGTTCTATCAGTATGCGGTTCCGATGTGTATCATTTAGGGTGTCAGTTTGTATGGGGCCTGCCGTTTTCCGCGGCGAGGAAGTCGAACTGCAGTAATGCACCGGTACATTGTACGGTTGGGATGAGATAGTGTTGGTGGATTTGTTTGAAAGGACAAGTGTGATTGGTGGAAATACCCTGGTCGACTGGTGTCGTCATCCGCGGTTGCCACGAGTGTTCTCTATGATTATGTGCTTGTGTGACGGGTGGACTGTCGAGCTCCAGAGCTACAAGGTACATTGGGTCGGGTTGGGTTGGACTAGGTTGGGATGGTGTCGGGGTGGGATAGTGTGCGGCAGCATGTAGGTGGGGAGGTGGCGGGTAGGCCGACAAGGTAGTGACACGACGAGCAGAGCTTCGCCGGGGTTTCGTTGGTTTGCGCCGAACGAGCGTTTTGATTAACTACCAGCCAGTACCTGGCATCATGTAGTACCAATAACACGCTAACGCACATTTCCGTATAACTTCGTCTTGGGCTTTGCTCTGGTTACTGGCTATGAGGGATGGAGATCTGAGCTTGACATTGTTGGAGGCTAATACACATAAGACCCTATTACGACACCTGATATAATAACAATCGATGATTCCTCCTTGTTTATACACTATTATGTCTACGCTTTTTGCGTCGTTGGCGTTGGCGCCTTTTATCGCAACCAAACCGTCCAATATGAGGACATACACTACGCACGCTGGTGATGACGATGAAGATATTCAGAAATCAGATTGAAATGACAACGACGAATACGGTGATGGCCAACGATGATGGTGATGTCAATGCAGCGCGTGTACGTCCGCTCGGCGGCTACATATCGTATGGGGTGCAACCTTCATGTTCCAACAGTCGTAATACTACGAGTATACCTGATATGAAACGTCAACGTATAAATATGCCTGTTCCTCGTTTGATTGTTTATTCGGTTATCTTCTTCCCACTGGCTATGAGGGATTTCTAAGTGGGGCATTATCGAAGGTCACAACAACAAAAAAACAATAGCATAGACAGGCTCTAGGTTGCCAAAATAATGGCTACACTTGAAAAAGTGAACAATAATATGTACCTGAGTCAGCACGACTTGGATAATTTGTTGACTGAACTTACTGTCTTAACCCAACCCAAGAAGAGTATTTCTAACTCTTACTCTTAAGGTTACTGATATTCGCCTTGTCTTGTATCATTGAACAGCTCGAGTCACTCAATAGCAACCATTCCAAATATTTCGTAGACCACACCAACCTAGTGCTTAGAGTTCTACGTACGTACCGTCATCATGGTCGCCTCCCCTTGTAGTCCATGCCGAACGATGTTACGTACCTCAGCGTGCATACGATAAACACACATTCGTTTAGTCTCATACATTAGGCCTGTGTGCTGGATTGCATTTGGTTTTCTCCCGTGTTCATTGCATGCATGACTACCTTGCCATTTTTGCAATGTGTGCCTGTGTGTCATAGTTTGTCACTTCAAAGCTCGTCGGTCTAGGAGGCGTCAGCAGGGGACATCACTGCTTCTGCTGGATTTAGGTGCGTGGGGCCAAGAACATACTCTCACTTAATACGAATAGAGTAGACGGTAGAAAACGATGTACCGCAACAATTCCGCGCCACCGTACGGTACAGCAGAATACATCTAGAATTTTGACCCCGGTCCGCGACGCTGATTGGTCAACTCGGGGTCGTACCGGTTTTTGACACTAACCCCTTGCGGCGCATCGTACCGCGGACTTTCGGCTCGGCCGTTGCCGCTTTCTGACGTGACCCATACCGCTTTCTGTCGGAAAATACGCCATGCGGACCGACTTTCCCCCACGTTTTTCACGCCCCACACCCTTCCAAATTCCGACCGAATCTTAATCATAAGCGCCACGTTATGTAGACTGCATGGCCACAAGACTACATGTAAAAGGCCATGAAGAAGACTACATGTAGTCTAATGTGCTCCCGATTATTTCAAGGTCCACATTTCAACTGTCGAAAAAGCCGTTGTTTAGTACATAACCTCAGTAGTGTACGGCTAAAGATGGCGCCCTCACTTGAGGATATAGACTACCAGTATATGTTTTCCCTGAGGCTCTGTTCTTACTCTTCTTATTTTCCAATGGGGCCATCTTTTATACCTGGTATGTTTTAGTGTATGGGTAGTGGATTATAGATTATTTTCCGGGCATCTCAAGGGAGCCCAAGTTCATAACTACCAAGTTTATGTGGTGGTGTCCTCCCCCTGCGGGGATTTCCACAGAATGCGGTGTAGGAATACGCAAGGCTGACGAGAGAGCGGTGTGTGTGCATCGTCAGGGTCGATTGTGGCGCCATGGGTAGCGAGGGTCTCAACAAAATGCGGTGTGCGAATGCTCAAGGCGGACGCGAGGTGGAGTATGTGTGGGCCAAGGGGGTCGTGCGAGTGTGGCGGGACTGTCAATCCCCCTTTGTTTCTTTGTCCCACCCCCTTCTCCGCCATTCATACATACATACGTATACCTGGGGTGTGCGAGCTGTCTATGGTTAAGCAGCGGTTCGTGATGTTATGTGTGCCGAAGGTGTGTTTGATCTCAGGCTTAGTTTGGATAAGCTATTGGTTCATATTTTGCAAGTAACAGTTAACAGTTGTCAAACGGACTAATATCCCACTAATACCTTACCATCAATGTGATGATTGCTCTGAAGGGATCCGAAAATGACAGCGCGCAGTTCTATGAATGCTACATGACGTGGCACCCATGGTTGAGATTCGGTCGGACTGATTCTACCATAGCTCCCCCCCAAACCAGCGATTTTCTTCAACGAACGTTTCATGGTCATGGTCATGGTCATGGTCATGGTCATGGCCATGGTCATGGTCATGGTTCATGGCTGCTCGACACGAGGAACGATGCTGTAAAAAAAATAATTTCTCGCTTTCTCTTGCTTGCAAAGAGCTACCGATTGATGACGTCGGGTGGCAAGGGGCACCGTACTTTAGGAGATATCGCCGGGAGCTGGTTTGAAAACCGGCGATTTCATTGAAGAAAAGTTAGGGGGGCTACCGTAGCAAGACTCGTCGGAATTTGAAAGGATGCGGGGCGTTAAGAACCTCGGGGAAAGTCGGTCCGCATGGCGAATTTTCCGACAGAAAGCGGTATGGGTCACGTCGGAAAGCGGTGAGGGCAGAGCTGAAAAGCCGCTGTACGATGTACCGCAAGGAGTTGGTGTTAAACACCGGTACGATGTTGAGTTGACCAATCAGCGACGCGGATCGGTGTCGAACGCCTAGGTGTATTCTGCTGTACCTCACGGTGGTGCGGAATGGTTGCGGTGTACCGATTTCTGTCTTCTGCCCATATCTATATTATGAAAAATAAAAATGCACGCCAGCTATGAGATCGAAGATTTCGTCGAAACTCATCTTTGCAAACTGTGCGTGATACTCCGATCGCGCGTATGACTGGGTGTGTGTCCTGATTGTCATGAAGGATATCGGTCAGCGACTCCCGTTGGAACTACAGTGCAGCTTGTACCAGGGCCAACAGGGTGATGTTAACCAAGCAATGCGCGAAAACTATAAAACCCGTTTTTGAAGGGGACATAATCTTACAGAGCTGCCTTACAGTATTCATAGCTATCCTTTCAATAGATATCCTATTTGGCACGCAATACTCTAAATTGTGTATAAATATTTATGGTAGCATATAGCAGCACTATTCGGAAAGCTTCCCGAACAAGTCACTGTAAGGTAGTCGTCATGTTGGGAAATCTTTGTCGAATGTTCTACAATAGGGTATGTCCAAGTACCCTATCCCTGCATGGCAATGCGCCGACGGTCTATGTACGACCTGTCCACAATTTCGTCGTCTGTTAATCTGCTTCGTACATTGATTGCCAGGCATGGTCGTTGTCCGACAAATAACCATGCATGGTTTTTCGATTAACGGCAGGTGTGTCCAAATGACCAAGGTCCCGAATGGTTGTCTATAGCTCAGGTGACACCATCGTACATTCATGTAGACGATCTTCAACTAATTCTTGTCAGGGTGCATACACAAAAACCAACCCAAAAGCATACTATAAATGCCATTCGTAGTACTCATATCAAACATAAATCAAATTACTAGCCATTCGTAGTACTCATATCATACATAAATCAAATCACTAGTCTATTCTTATTAATGACATTAACTTAAAACAACACGACGCATATTATGCTCCCATCCACCTCATAAGTTTTCCTTCAAATATTGGACATCTGCATTTATCATGGAGGTAAAACACTTTGGTCCCGCCCACCCCCCCTAACAACCTCTCCTCCCCCCCCCCCCCCCCTCCCCCTCCGCCCCACCCAAAAACAAAATCTGCCAGAACTGTAAACATTATCGGGCATACCGATGATGTGAGATGGTGCAAGATGATGTGGGATGATGTGAGATGATGTTAGATTATGTGAGATGCGCGAGATGATGTGAGATGATGTGAGATGATTTGAGATGATGTGGGATGGTGATGTGAAATAATGGCGTTCGATGATGATGTCTCTAGACTAATGATGATTGATGATGTGAGATTATGATGTTCGATGACGTGAGTTGATGATTGTTGATGACGGTGTGAGATGATTACGTGAGATGATGCAGCATGATGACCATGTGAGATAATGATGTTCGATGATGATAATTTGAAATGATGCTGAGAATGATGATGTGAGATGATGATGATGTTCGATGAGATGATCATGGCGATGGTTATGATTATGATAATGATGATGATGATGATGATGATTATATGATGATGATGATGTTCGATGATGATGATGATGTGATGGTGATGATGATGTTCGATGATGATGATGATAATGATGATCATGATCACGATCATGATGATGATTATGACGATAATGATGATGATGATGATGGTGATGATGATGTTCGATGATGATGATGATGTGATGGTGATGATGATAATGATGATGATGATTATGATGATGATGATGATGATGTTCGATGATGATGAGGATGGTGATGATGATGGTGATGATGATGATGATGATGATGATGATGATGATGATGATGATGATGATGATGATGATGATGATGATGATGATGATGATGATGATGATGATGATGATGGTGATGATGATGATGATGATGATGTTCGATGATGATGATGATAATGGTGGTGATGATGATGACGATTATTATGATGATGATGGTGATTAATATTTATGATGATGGTGATGATGATGATGGTGATGATGATGATGATGATGATGATGATGTTTGATGATGAATGATGATGGTGATAATGGTGATGATGATGATGATGATGATGATGATGATGCTGATGATGATGATGATGGTGATGATGATGATGTTCGATTATGATGTTCGATGATGATGATGATAATGATGATGATGATGATGCTGATGATGATGATGCTGATGATGATGATGCTGATGGCGTAGACTCATCCCACGATATATATGTATGTGTGCATCGGCAGAGACGCCTAAGGTAGGCCAGGTCTACTGACCAGAAAGTATCCCCCCCTTGGCCTGAGGGGCGTCGGTCAACACCATTCAGGTGCTAAAAGAGAGAGAACTGTTGTATTAGCTCCGAACGCAAGAAAACAAGCGATCTTAAGTTCATCCCTGGAACCCCATCCCAGAATCCAGAAGAAGAGAAGTAGAAACCCCTACTGTCTTGAGATCAAAATAACGTTCACACTCCACATCAGATCCTCAGCAACCAATCACCAGCACGAAGATCAGCTGTCGTATCCTACCACCGACACTACACACTCTCTGGTGCTCCACCGTCCACAGATCGTAACTGGACCAAGTCCAGCGGAAGGTTGTTTTCAGGCCGGGGGTTTTGTTGGTGGGTGAGCTTGCGCAAGTCCCGTACTACCACCACGAATAACGACGTTCCCGGTGGTATCTCCACCGCACCTGATTCCTAGGGATCAGGTCGGGTCGACATTCTCACGCATCCGTGTACAATGGTAGCTTGCGCTGTTGAGTACTAACGGTGACCGCCGCTAAGGGACAGCTCGCGCTGTCGCTCGCCACCACGGGAACTGAAGGATATGGAAGGATGCGCCAGCAATCGCTTGATTGCGAATACAGTTGAGAAAAATTGACACACTACGCGTATTAAGAAATACACGGAAGTGTGGTGCGCGTAAGCTTTATTTTGTCCCATCCGCCGGAGGACGACAAGAAAAAAATACTATAGACTACATTGTTATCGGCATGCAGACCATCGCGACAAGCACCTATCATCCCAACGGCGACGGTGACATCAAACATGTCATGTGCTTTCAGCCATGGTCCAGATAGATGCTCGTGATGGCCGTCAAAGATGGATATATTTACTGCTGCTGTGTATTGATGTTGTAGATCTAGACTAGTGCTTAGTGGTAGGTTGTTAGTATTCATAGTCCTTTGGGGTTTTACTACTCTAAGATAGTGATGATAGTGATGATAGTACTCTGTTGATTTTATCACCTGTGCTGCCCACAGCAGTGGTGAGTGATACCGGTAGTCGGGATGATTTCCAAAGAAACAGTCGAGTAAAAAAAGGCTGAACTCACCACACTTACTTCCGCACATTTTCATGCAACACCTCGTGTGTAAATTTAACTGCTCTAGACTAGACTATAGTCTTGTAGTCACAAAATTAGGTGTATCACGTAGCTTGCATGCATATCGACGCAAAATTATCGAACTCACAGCTGACGTGTTTAGTCTAGTCTAGACATTTTCTAAAAATATACATCTACCGAATAGCCGCATCACCAGACTATCGTCGCCGACAACATGTATCGACCGTCACCATCCAGCCTATTGTTGCTGACAATGTGTGTCGATAGATATCTTCCGCAGTCTGCTGTAGCCGATCATTGTTACAAGGCTTAGTTTGGGTAAGCTATTGGTTAACCTTTGGCATAGTTTGGGTAAGCTATTGGTTAACCTTTGGCAAGTGGTCAAACGGACTAATACCCCACTAATTCCTTAACAAATGGCGTTGTCGATAGACCATGGGTTTTTGGGTCGTGGGTTTGATCCCCACCATCCACAATAATAAACTTTTCAGATTTTCCCCATTACATGTCGATCTTGAAAAATACTCTCCCTGGTACCCCAGTAAATGAAACGGCTTGGATATTCAATATTGACAGAGGTCCGCCGTATATCCGGCCGACCTGCTATCCCGCCGTTTCAGGGGGGGAGAGTGTCATAAGGCTTAGTTTGGGTAAGCTATTGGTTAACCTTTTGCAAGTGGTCAAACGGACTAATACCCCACTAATACCTTAACATAATATCTATCGATAGACAACTTCCACAACCTACTGTCACCGACAATGTATATCGACACATTTCCCCCTCGTCCGTTGTCGCTAACAATATAATATTTCATGAAGAATTGAAAAACGTCAGCCGTTAGTACTAGTATAGACTATATATGCCATATAGAAAGATTCTCCCTCTCTATGTCGAAGAAATACACCATTGTTGTGTCTAATGTCCTAGGCGTGGTCGAATGCGCCAAACGAATCGCCAAGCACAGCTCCTTCCACGACAGTAGACCACGAGCCGGTCCAGTTGCGAGTATGATGCAAGGTGGATTTCAACGAAAAGATAATCGGCGTGCATGTACGTAGGCACGAACCTATTCGGGAAGAAACACTACAGACACGAGACTGCAAAGATTCCCTTCCCTACGTCACAAAACAAGTTTCTCAAACCGCCGCCCTCGAAGCACCAAAACCGTCGACGCCAAGCATGATTCAGAGAATGCTAAGATTCCAGTGCTTGTCTCTACATCGACGGCGATCTGCACCAAAACATCACCTCGATTTTTGGGCCATTTTGGGAGAACGGGGGGATCTCGACCATCACCATCGCGATCACCATCGCGATCACGATCACGATCTCTTCCGATCACGATCTCGATTCTCGATCCTCACAAATAACCGTTTGTATAACTATATCCCGGTGACTAGCAATGACTGGGAACGCAGCAGTGCCCCGCGTGCGTACATGCAACAGGCCAGCATATATCACTATGATGAGTAAATTGGGCAAAGAGGAGTGTAACCCCACGCCTTTGAAACCACAGTTTCCAAGTAGAAAAAAATGGGGGAGGGAGAAGTGGAAACAGGTCGTCTTTTGAGCACCTACGCCGTAGAACATTGTACAAATCAAGAGAACACAAGTGTACGTACCACGAAACACCATTCCAACGCCGCCTATACAGCCATTACAGCCAGCGCAAGCTGCGTACTGCGCGCCTTACAGAAGCATAGGACGGACCGCGTGACGAAGGACACAAGGACATCGCCATCTGCTGTCGGACTGGACAGTAGGACGTAACTCCACGGTTAGCATGCCACGCTCGAGGGTCCTACTCCAAGATTAGACTATAGAATTAGCGCTGCACTCTAGCTGGCGTCCTCCCATGGCAGGCTGAGTGGTGCATGCCAAAGGCACAGGGTACCATCGTTTCTAAGATCGATTGCGCTCCGCGGTCGTGAACAGCTAGTTACTGCCAGTAAACAATTAAATGTCACGCCTATGGCGAAGGCACAACGAGAGGTGCACACAACTAGCAACGCTCGCCCCGAATGCCTACATAGCAAACACCACGCCATGACGTCACGCATCGCATACACGAACGACAGCACTATTAAGAGCGCTGTTTCGCGCATTGAGTTCGTCAAACTAACTCAGAGCGGCGGGGTGCCCACGGCAGTCACTCGCCAATCCCAAAACAGCAACGAAAGCCCTCGCGAAGGGCGACAGTAGCCATGGCATATCAAACCCGCAAAAAAACGGAAGCAGCGCATAGCGCACAGCACACACCAGTTCAGCAAAACCCACAAAAATAACGACAGCAGCGCACAGCGTGAAACAATTATCTACCACACCCGCAGAAAATCCGACAGCAGGTCACACTGCACAGCACGAAAGAATCTTCTATGGTATGGTCAAACCAGCCAAACAACGACAGCGGCGAAAAGCACGAAACAATTTCCCCAAACTTGGGGGGGGAGGGCAGTTGAACAACGAACAGAAGAGTCCTACATTATTAACTCGGCAATAGGGATGGCTGGATGGAACGATGCTTCCTTTCTCTGTGGCGGTGATAGCCGACAGCACCCATGTTATCATACCCAATCTACGGCTAACGCTAATACCCATGGCACACTGCGATCTTCACGCGAGCCAAGACAGGGCGGCGGTAGACTGTGATAGCCACGCTACGCCAAACGCCTCCTCTATCCCATGCTGGGTTTTCCACAGGAGTAGACAGAGGGCGCTGCAAGTACCAGGCGTCCTACTCACGCCTCGGCAAACGCCTTATCTTATCACGTGCTGCTGCGTTTTTTCAAAACAAGATAAGACGGCGCGGCGATAGGCCACAATACCCACTTCGTACCTACGCTATCGTACCTACGCTATCGTACCTACGCTATCGTACCTACCTACGCTACGGTACCGATACGCCTAACGCTTTCTCTATCCCACACCGCGGTTGTGACAAGGGCAAAGAGAGTAGACAACACATTTCGCCTAAAGCTTTCTTTATCCCATGCTGCGCTTCTCGAAGGAATGGAGAGAGTGAACGCCGCCCTCTCTTTGCGCCGCGGGGGATCGCAGCTCGAGGCGCAGCGAGCCGTCTTCCAACGCCTGGTGCATCTCGACCATCGAGCGCATGCCCACGTCCTAAATACAGGTCGAACGACAGGACGAAAACGGACAATGCGTACGTATGCATCAGCATGGCAAAGGGTACGGCTCAGGGTATGGTACGGTATCGGTGCAGTATTAACTCTATCAATAACATTAATACTAAGATGTTTTAGCTGTCGCTAAAACGAGCGACAGCTGATAGATGTAACTGTCGTCAGACGTGTGCGTCCACGGGCCATTGGTCCGTGTGATTGCGAGGGGCACCACGTTTGACTTGCAATTGATTGGTCGTGCATCTGCAGCAGAAGAGGAAATCATTGGTTTCCTTAGGCGGCGTTGAAGACGCCCATGCCCGTGTACCTTACCCGCGTGCTCTGTAATTGCGTGTGTTGTCTGCTGTGCGTGTGTCACCTGCTGTGCGTGTGGTGCTGACTGCTGTGCGACCGCTGTGCGTGTTGGCGGTCGCTTGTGTGCTCTGTGTGCTCGTGTGTCCCGCTGTGCTGTTGTGCTTTTCTTTTTTTTCGTGTGGTCCGCCACCACAGCACTCATTTTTCTAGTGACTTAAGTTAAAGCGTACACACACAAACACACGAACTTTTTTTTTCGAGTAGAGCGCTATTACGGGGGGACCGCAGGTGGGAATTAGAAACTCGCTTCGCTCGAATCAATATATATATATAACATTTTCCTTCCGATGGTCGTTGCTTGATAACATACTCTACCAGGCATATATTGGAAAGGCACACTCGCATCATGCGGCGTGCTGTTGTCTCAGAGTCCGCCCCGCCCCCTCTCTCCTCTTGTCCTTCCGGGAAAGCCAGCGTAGTGGAGGCGGGGAGAAAATACAAGCGAAAAGAACCGTATCGTATTTATATGTCGAGGATAGTTTGTCGCAGGGGAGGCGGCGAGGTATGTCGCTCAAAAACGGGACCTTAGTGCATGGAACGTCAAGGCGACAACGAACGTATGAATCATATTTGTGTTGACAATATAGCCTCGCAGAAATGAATGAGTACGACAAGCAGGACTGGAAGCAGCGGGAGTAGTGTCAGTTGTCGCAAACGATACGACATGGTAACGCATGTACTACAGCAGCAGTAGACAGTAATACTGTACTCATCCCCCTGTCGTGCCAGTTGCCCGCTACAGTGCCTGTGACACCGTCTGGCACAAATGAATGTGCACAACAAACAGCACGGCATTGACTGACATCCGACGGCGGGCGATCGACGACGGTGCCACCCTGCACTACAGCAGGCAGTATCATAGTACCTGGTATAGCAGAAGTACAGAACTGCACACAGCAGAAAAAAATACCACCAACACCCTCCCCACGAACCCACAATGTGTGTACAAATGTGTGTACGATATTAGTAACAGATATCGAAGCGATCCACCCAGCCAATAGCATGGCGTCCTGGGGGCGTGGCGAAAACTGAAAAGGAAAGGTATCCGATATTGGCCACAAAGGCACCGGATATACCCGACTTTGGCTATCGCTAATAAGGATGTTATATATCCTTCAACCCTACCCATGGTATCACTGTCGAAAATTGTGTTTGTTGCCGTTCTGGTCGAGGCTCATGCATGCTGCCTTCGCCATCACCCTCGCCGCGCTCGCCGCCATCTTCCAAGGTTTCCCCGCTCTGTGTCCTTGCGAGCCCCGTCCTCCGCGCGGAGAGATGCAAGCCGTGCCCTGTGGCGCTCGCTCCGACACTCGACTACTCGGCCTCCCGCTCGCAGCCTCTCGATCCGCTCAAATACGCTAGCCGTTTTGACCTCTCGATTTGTTTTCATGTTGAAGTCAAAACGGTCCTTATTTTGTCGGACACATCCAGTTACCCCGCAAAACCAACACGCCGGTTCAACTCAACCACGCACAGACGCTTTCGCTCGTGCCTCGACGAGCGGGCGCCCGCGCGGCGGGAGAGCACCGGGTTATCCTTGTCTGCACCCATACCCACGCACCCACGGCGAGATCTGTGGTCGATGGGGTGGATTTTAGCGCCAAATGGAATCGGCTTCAAAAAGTGCGCGGTTTGGAGCTTCCGTGTGAGAGGCGATACTCACTCACTCACGGTCTGAATATTGAGTCAGAAAGCTCTCATGGAATCTAAGGTTCCTCTGAGAAAATCACCCTACATCTGATTATAAATATCAATATCATACGACAAAAAGGCGTGGTTTCGTGATCAGCAATCCCATGGCAATGTATTAGGTGCTCTAGACAACAAACAATAACAACACCAGGTATTGCAAAAGCATGGATGTTATTCCGGCGATTATATTATATTCTTAGTACTATTAGTACTATTAGTAGTATTAGTATCAACAGCACTACGACTAGTGTTGCGTCTCGACCACAACAGCACTACAATATCAAATGATTTTCGTCTTTGACTCGTTGATTTAAATCAACTGATTTTCAAAAATCAATCTCAGTTCAACTTTTTTTATTGACTTATTGATTTACATCAGTCTCGGTCGAGATCTCGCTCAACTATATTCCGTTCATTTCTCGGTTGATCTTTTTTTGTTGTATACCCCTCTGAGCCGTCCGCGTGGCGTCTCCCTGCTATGCCATGCCCCCACAAGACCATAGAAAAAATCTGGCTCGTCATTTGACGTCTCCTATGCCTGTTGCACGTGGCATATGATTCTGCTAAACTCCCACCAGTATTTTGTGTAAAGGCGAGGCTCTGCCGCCTGTGACTCCGCGCGTGCCCATAACGATCGAGGATGTCATGGGCAAACAGAGGCCGTAATTGCGACACCACATCCTGGCAAGGGGTGCAAAAATTCGTCATGCATGGTTGAGCGAAGAAAAAAAAAGACGGAACACCAACAAACACACACTCCCCTGTTTCCGTACGTACACCCAGCAGAAAATGTAACTGTGGTATATATACAAAAAGGAAAAAAAGGGGACATCGAGGGCTTTTGCCAGTCTTCGATCTCCCGTCATCAGACTATTAGTAGCGACAAAAGTGGCGGGGGAAAGGTGGGCGTAAGCGTAAAGAAAAAGGGAAACGAAGGCCAACCGGATTTGTGGATCTACTTGGATGAAGGTGCCGTTACCGAATAATAATACTCGTTCGTAAGAGCAGCAGCCGCACAACTCTTATGTACGTGTAACTTCAACCAGCACAATGCCAGCCGCAGCACCAGGAGTTCGACAAAGAGTAAGCAGTGTGTCCAGTGTAATATGATATGTACACAAAAAAGAATTTTCACTTTGCGCCGGTACGAATAGAACAAAAAAAAGAAAGAAGAAGACAAAACAAAAAATAAAAGAACAACACATCGGATTCACACCGAGGCTCGAACCCAAACAGAAGAGAATCAAAAGACTTCGAAAAAAAATGCTAAAAACGGGGGTTGACCGCGATGTTCGAACTTGCGGCTGGTGTTATTTTTCCCCATCCGCCGGAGGATAAAAAAAAAAAAAAAAAAAAAAAAGGTAAGAAATGCTCGGGGCTACCCGTCGAGCTACTGCTGTACAACAACAAAAGCTTATTGGTGGCACAAACGTTTGTGTTATTTTACATACGATTACGCACTTGGCATTTCAAAACAGCACTTTGGCACAAAAACGTGATGTAGCAGGGGCCGTCGCGACACGAAGCGAGAACGGCCGAGGACACCCCTGGCAAAGTCGGGAGCGGCGAGCAAGGCGACGCACGTCCAGGAAACAGCGCGCCGAGAGGGGCTCAGCTCGAGCTATCTCAAAAACGGCTCAACAACTGGTCTTCAACGGGCCTTATGGTTGCTCTCGTGCAACCTCCGCATAATCCTCCATGTTCTTATACTACAGCAACACATCTGTAAAGGTGCAGTGATGCCCACAATGGCCATATACATCTCGTCGTCAGACGCCCAGCTATCGCAAGCGACGCTGACGGCCTGACCGCGCAGCAACTTTTTCAGCCCCTCTCGCCAAAAAACAGGGGCCTGTTCCATCCGAGTCATCATCGCTGTCGCTGTCAGATCTACCACCGCTGGCTGGTTGTTGCTGCGGCTCCTCTTGTTCCGGGGTCTTGCTTCCCTGTTAGGCTGATCGGGCTGTTAACGGTTCGCAGGGTTGTGTTGGTTCCCCGTTGTGGCGAACGTGTGTGGTACACAACAGCACATATCACGGCTGTTGCAGCCGCTGATCCGTGTGTGGCTACACGGTTACTGTATATACTAGACACTATATGCTAGATACTAGATACTATTTACTATATCCACTACTCTCCACTCTGCAGGCTCCGTCACGAAATTTTCTCCAAAACCTGGTTAAACTTCCGCAACGACCAAACAGCACCTATGTGCATTATCGGTGCGAAAAAAAATGACTGGACACAATGTCTCTGATTGGTTGAGGCCTGCCGTTCGGCCGGCCGATTTTTTTTGGAAAAACGCTTGAGCACGCGACGGGACCACCCTGCCGACCTCATAATATTAGGATACCTCATAATACTAGGGTTATGGTTGGGTCTGGGCTGACGCGCAACATAGACCTTGGCAAAAGAGAGGACATGCAGTAATTTTCGTTCTTGTTATCCGACAATGCACATAGGCGATGCCCACAACCGCAAGAAGATCTCGTTGGTTTACATAATCTCAACCGAGATTTGATTTTATATGTCAAACAATCTCGGTCAGCTTTTGACCCGAAAAATCAAACATCGGAGTAACTCCTTTTCAGAGTTGCGACGCAACACTAATAAAGAGGTATCAATTAAAGGTACAAGTACTCATACTATCAATAAGTCAACGAGTCCCGTCACTCCGAAAACAACTTTCGCCAAAAACTCCTATCATAACCCTATCGATGTATCGCTGTATCGCTCTGCCGTACTGTATAAGGCGCCGGGCATTAGGAATGAACCGGTGTAACGCGTGACACCCATGCTACGTACGGAGCCGTGCACGCACAGTTTATGAAGCTACTCACATGAAGAGTTCGATACGTCACCCAAAAAATTGGCTTTGACAAAAACAAAAAATAGTATGTAGCCCAATGAGCTATTTGGACAGCGGGACAAAGCGGAAGGGACAAAAGCAGAAAATGTCAAACAAGCACAGTACGTACAGTAAGTACAGTAGGTACAGTAAGTACAGTAAGCGAGGAAGGCGCTTCGATCGGGGTGAGTTACCTCTTTTGGAGTGACGGGACTTCTCAATTAATCAAACTAATCAAATCGATCAAAGTAATCAAATTAATAAACCCATTGTCGTTGGAAAGTTTTCGGCGCTTTACACTCTGACACTATGAATGTTACACTCTTCTCGTTATTCGGGCTGTGCATTGGCAGGCCATGAGAAACCGACTAGCTTTCAGCCAGCTGGCTGACGCAGAGAGGGGTACAGCTAGGGGTACAGTACGTTTTTCTTGTGACCGACGAGACTCCTCCATCAAACTATCAAACCAATCATACTAACCAAACCAATCAAACTAATCATACTACTATTCGGGCTGTGAACTGCCTCGCCATACCTCACAGAGAAACCGATTACAACAGTAACTAGCCTACCTCGATAGGTGTTATAACACAGTTGTTTGCGAGGACTTCTGTGTCTTTGTACTGTACTATTTTTCTGCTCCTTCGCTTGTCATTTAATGTAAGTATTGGATTACACGCGAAGCCTCCTGCAGCAAGCAAGAGGTCCTCGACTGGGATAAACGCCCGCACTAAGCTCGCAATCTCGAGCTTAGTACGGTACCGTAAAGCCTTATTCGTTAAAGTTGTACATGAGGGCACTACTTTCGACAAGCTGGGTGGGAGGAATGGTCAGATTATGTATCGTCACCATTTTGGTCCGGTGAAGAAAACAATGCTTCGGAGGGGCGATATCATAATCCTTTTATTATCGGATCTCAAAATCATGGGAAAACGTCTGATTTGGTTTTATTTGCTCTCCGATTTTACTGTAGTATTACTCTGCTCCTTCGCTTGTCATCGAATGTAAGTAATGGATTAGATGAGGCCTACTGCCCCCACCCCTGATCCTAGCTCCTTCCTTGTTCCTTCCCTTGTGTCATTATTCGCGATCGTGGTGGGCATTTGGGTTAGGTTGCGCATCATCTCACCCATACTTACGGTATATCTCGCTTACGGCTGCAAAATCGTCCTGAAAAGCTTGGGACAGAGGAAAGTCCATGGCTCTCGCACAACTATTTTCCCGCGCAGGCTGAGAACCCACATCGCGTTTCCCTTTCCCCTTTGAATTCGCCACCGTGCTGGTAGTCGGACCAACGTATTACCGCGCGACGCGCTCGGTCTTCCGACCTCCGATCTTCATTATCTCGTCTACCGCCGTACCTGCGAGCGACTTGCTGAGCGACCCGCCTACTCTGAGTGCATCGTGAACGGTCGGGCAACTCCCCTGCGCGTAGATGTGCCTGCAAGGCGGCCGTCATGCGGGGGACCGTGATCGCCACCGATTTCCTCTCACCGTTACATTCCAACATGGGGAACAAGTAGCCCGCGGTTAAATCCCAACCAATCGCAAGAGCGGCGGAGATGTACTCGGTAACCCCTCGAAATGCGCAAGTCTGCGGATTTTCTGCGTCTGCCAAGACCACCACTGCTTCTACCGACTTTCGCAATATCTTCCCGAAATGGAAGTTGCACACCAAACCTGCCGACTCGGGCAGTCGCAGGACCCGAGACACCAACGTGGAGGAAAGGTCGAATCCTCGCCTCATGGAGTACAGGCCAACGAAAACAAAGCGATGTCGCGAGTACTTGCGATACGCTGGGACAACGACTCCGCGAGCTGTGCGCGCACCTGCATCGATGCGGGCTCTCAGGCCGAGCTCGTGTTCAGGCTCAACTCGTTGGTGGCGACGCTGCCACCTGTACCGGGCATGGTTAATTTTTTTGGAGGTACTGCGTCAAGCGGAGGACATACGGAATGCGACCGTCAGCTACTTCGCGTTCCGGAACAGGCTCGCACTCGCCTGCTGAGGTGTTCCCGTGGTCGCCGTGGCGAACCCTGCCAAATCCGCCGGGGTGGTAAGGACAACTCAACCATTCAACTGCCTCAGTAGCCCGCTAGCCAAGGTCACCCTCACGGATAAAACTCGGTGATGCCGGAGAAGGCGAGCCTGTTCAGCGAAGGAACTGTCGATCGCATTCCGTATGTCCGCCGCCTGACGCGGTACCTCCAAAAAATTAACCATGCCCGGTACAGGTGGCAGCGTTGTCACCAACGAGTTGAGCCTGAACACGGGCTCGGCCTGAGAGCCCGCAACGCAGGCCGTCCCATCCGCGGTCCGGACGCGAGATGTCTCACACATGGTACCGCCCCCCAGGCCGCCCTGGGTTAGGCAAGGCAGGTCCTCGAACCTGGTGGTCCAAGACACAAGGGTGGTCGAAGCCAAATCCGGTCGAGGCTCCCGAGGGGCGGCCGCAGTCTGTGCTGATCGCGGGGCTGACGTGGTCGCCGGTGCAGCTGCTGCTGCCCCCGTTTGCCGGGGGCGCCCCCCGGCCGCCGACCGAGTCGTGCGCGTCGACGAGGATATCGCCTAACAATCCTCAGAGAATGCATCGTCACCTCAATTTTTCTCGCTTTTGGTCCGGTGACGAACACCATGCTTCGAAGGAGCGATACTATACTGCTTGTATTCTCGGATCTCAAATCATGGACACATGTCTAATTCGGTGTTATTTTCTCTGCGATGTTACCTACCTGACGTGCCGATTTCTTCATGATGACGTCAGTCAGGTAGTTGGATCGTTGAGTGTTTGATGAATGATTGAGTTGTTTACTGTAAATCCGTCACCCAACACCTAATAACCATCAACCATTAACAATTAACCATCAACCACTAACGAATGATGGCTACCTGGAAATGATTAATGATCAATGATTAATGATTAGCGAACTAACAAGCCTACAAGTCAACCATTGCCACAACCATTGCCACAACCATTGCCACAACCATTGCCACAACCATTGCCACCTGCGTGCTGGGGGGTATACAGCCATCGCTGGGCACGGATGCTCGTCAGTAGGCCTTGCCACTTTATTCGGCATTGTGGGCACTATCATATGGAACTTGATCAACGCACGTTGTATACAGACGAGACGACTACCCCTGAACAATGGTTGATTTTTGGACACTATGGTGGAGATGACGCACATTGTGTACCAGACAAAAATGACTGGCCCCAAAGATTGATGGGCTCTCGGGGATAGGGTTACTTGTGCTCGTATCATACACAGCCGTGACCCGAAATCATGCCATGGTACCTGGTAGCATCGAATAAGCGGCATGGTGCTCTCGCTCTTGGCATGGCGGCGGCGGGTGAGGCACAGATCGAGACGAAGGCATCGCAAAAGACGATGGCATGAACAACAACAGGCGCCACAACAAAAGAAAAGTAGGCGCCTAAAGATATTTGGGAGTCGCACTACAGGATTGAGGCCCACCTGTACCTCCTGATGCCCTGTATCAAGTACGGCAGGTTATTTCTCGATACAACCAACCGGCAAAGTGAATCTGTAAAGCGGAGCAAGTACCTATATGCCTATATATAGGCAGTCAGAGTAATGTCCGGTCGCGCTCAAGCACAGAAAGCTCACCTGGATGCCATGTCGGATGCCCTTGACCAAGTACGGTAGGTATTTCCTCAGCGACCCCTTGTCGACCACGGCTCCAGAGACGCCTTGGGCAACCTTGACCTTAGCGCCTGAAGCGAAATACCTGACAAGGAGGATGATGCAAGGACGGTCCAGGTTATTACAGCACGTATAGTCCGTTCAGAAATAATTTCGATGCAAGCACCACCTAAGAAAAAAAAAAAAAAAAACTTGGTGGCACACGCCAATCAAACAAAAAAACTTACGCACGCCCATGACAGGCAAAACCACAACCTTGCCTTACATATACACCATCATATAAAACGACAAAACCAAACGAACGGTGGGAAGGCCAACGTCCGCTGATACCTTGGCGAACAAAAACAAAAAGCGGTCCCTACGCCCTACAGATACAAAAAAAAATAGAACCAAAAAACGGTCCGCACGGACCAGCGACTACAAACATTTTGCCTTCCATACCAGCAGATGCAACACCGGCCTGTACCTGTTCTACGAATCTTACTCCAACTGGCTACCTTGACTTCACGGCTACACATGCAACGGTTGCAGCAGATACAACAGCTGCAAGACTGGACTGTACCCTGCACCTTTTCCCTGGGCCTAGGGACACCACCCCGATGGACCCGCCAACGACTACCTTGCCTTCCATGCCAACATTCAACAGAAACGGCCCCACAAGCAACAGGGTCGCAATGAAGACAAAATAGGTCTTGTATACCCCAACCCTAATCCTAAGGCAGCCATATTTTCCGCGGGCACAACAGATGCAACAGACACACCCTCACAACGCATGCAACAATGCAGAGATTGAAACATTACACCACGGTGTATGTACCTTACACCTTTTCTACCTTACACCTTTCTCTGGGCCCTTGGACATCCGCCTCGGTGGAGACCATCCCACGGTATCTCATTTCCAACACCAGCAGATGCAAAAACAGGCCGTACATTTGCCACAACCATGCTTCCATACCAACAGATGCAAAACTAGGCTGTGCCTTTTCGACGACCACACCAACATACCAACAGATGGAAGTCTGGGGTGTACCTTTTCTCTGAGCCCTTGGACATGGCCTCGATCGAGCCCATCCCGCGGTACCTCTTCAGCCGCACGCCCTGCTGGAAGAAGTATTCCCCAGGAGCTTCCTCCGTCCCCGCAAGCATCGAGCCCATCATAGCCACGCCCGCGCCCATCCCAAGCGCCTGTGAGGAACAGGTAAGGGTAAGGATAAGGTTATCATCGGGGGCTACCGTAATTTACCCGATGGAAAGAGTAGAAAGTGCAACTTATTCCACATACGTGCTAGTGATAGTAGTAGTAGTAGTAGTAGTAGCAGTGGTAGTAGTAGCAGTAGTAGTAGCAGTAGCAGTAGTAGTGCTAGTAACATGTTGAGCTATTTTTCCCTGCTAGGCTGGTGAGTTGATAACTTACTATAACCTACTATAACCTACTGTACTCCATGCCTCACCCGAAATCATGTTTGTTTTTTCACTAAACCGTAAGCACACCCTGATGGCCAAATTCAAAACACTCACATTGCAAAAACAAGAATGGAATCATTCCGACCACTTTGGGTCAAGGAGTCTAACCATTCAAGAAATAGTTTAGCGAAGAGTGGCAGTAGCACCTCTATTACAACATGCATCACCAGTGTAAGAAACCAAAGCAGGCCACAACTAAACCAATGCGATCGCGGGCATGATAGCAGATGAAAACTAAACCAATAGGAGCAACACCAACATCACCAACCACAAACTCTTAGCCCATCATAACCACGCCCGCGCCCATGCAAAGCGCCTAACAGGCATAATAGGAGGACAGCACGCCGTCATCGGGAGACGATAGCATGCCAAAACAAAAGAAGTGGGAGACAGGGTGGCAGACCACAACTAACCAAGTGACAAAAGGACGCACGTATTACCAACAAAATGAACACGGCTCGCATCATACCAACCGCCAGGTGATACAAGTACATATACACATGAATCAACAACAATGACAACGGCAACGACACCAGCACCAACAATGAAGGCGACATATGTTAGGAGCTGTGATATCTTAACGATGACACTCCGTCACCGAGATCTCCCCGTCCGTCCAACACGGCAACCTCAGCTTGCGAGAGACCCGGCTGGTGCTTTACTGACACCAACACCAACACCAACACTAACACCAACACCAACACCAACACTAACACTAACACTAACACTAACACCACCAACACCACCAACACCACCAACACCAACACCAACACCAACACCAACACCAACACCAACACCAACACCAACACCAACACCAACAATAGCAACAGCAGCAGGTGGTTAAGGTCTATCCTACCTTAACAATGTGTCCCGTTGCCGCGATCCCCCCATCCGCCCATACCGGAACCCCCAGCTTTTTCGAGATGCGGCTAGTGTTGTACACGGCGGATGCCTGAGCGCGCCCCACAGCGCAAACCTGTTCATGAAGAAAAAACGATGTTGTCAAGCGACTGGGAGGAGCAGGTGGCAGTACAAGCATTATGCTTCTACAAAACTCGGTTTAAGTTGCGAATCTTGAAATGTATGTACCCGTGTCGGCCTGATATGTACGTACGAATTCACTCTCCTTAGTTTTTGCTTATTTAGGCCGGTGCTACAGGCAAGGCGATAATTTAACTCGAGCAAGAAAAGTTATATTTAGTAATTTGCTGAAGAGATTTTCATACCGTCGCCGTGGGCAAATATATATTCTGGGTATTGTTTCGTCAAGCAGCCGAATTGGTCAATTTGCGTCAATCCTCGGTCGAACATTGTCTACCAACAACGAGGTAAGAGGCACCTCCGTTCCCAAAAAGATACAACATGAGTGTAGGTGACAGCGCCGAAGAGCTCATGCTGGTCCATGTTATAGGGCGTGAGAGGTTACCCGCGTTGTCCTGCGGTCTTCCGTCAAATCCTCTGAAAATAGTAAAATATAGTGCTTGCCCGTTGGGAGACGATCGAGAGCGTTTTCGTCCTCTGTTTTCCGCACACCAGTCGCCAAATGTGTTTTCAACAGAAGCTTGGTCGGGGCGCGCGACATATCACCGGCCGAAGTGTGGGCACTGTACACCAAAGATGGATCGGAGCCCCCAACGAGCTCGCCACGTTCACAGTTTCACGACGCTGTTGTGGATTTTGTCGAACGAAGTATGCGGAACACGCCCGTTCGAATCCAAGATCTGCTTGAGAATTTCTCAAGCAGATGTCGCCCAAGATTGCCGCCAGAATTCCACTTTTCCCGGAAAATTGGAAAGTTAGAAAAAGGCTCAAAATCGGGCCCAAAGACAACCACGCAGGCAAAGTTTAGCAAATTTCTTAATAACTTGGAACTTTTTACTAAATATCGACTTTTGCCATTAGCAACGGCCTTCCAACTTCTTTCAGCTATATATACGCGGTACCCCATCCGGTTTCTCTATTCCTTCAGGGGTATTCTCCCACGCCAGAGTCACCCTATCCTGTGACCACGGACTCAGTACGTAAGTGAGATAATGTGGGAACACCAACACCAACATCAACCGCACCAACTCCGACACCAACCAACACCAACACCAACACCAACACCAACATCAACACCAACAGCATCAACTCCGACACCAACACCAACACCAACAACAACAACAACGCCACCAACAATCCTCAATACTTCCGCGATGGCTGGTGTGGTCTATGCTGTAACCGTCACATATCGGAGTACACACTATCGATACTACCACTACAAATATTAATATTACTACAAAATTACTACAAACTACTAGGCTACTTGGGATCAGACTCCAACAACAACATCATGGTAACAGGAACTTAAGCAGTGGCGAAGGTGAAAATGCGCAACAAGCCCCCTCACGGGACTGCGAAGCACATAAATCATCACATCGCCGTCTGCAAAATCAAGTTACGGTCACGACTGCTCGATTTCGTCAAGTGTGTCAAGTGTACGACACACTAACATGCAACGCTTACCGGTAACCGTCAGGTAATCGCTTGGATTCTCCCGCTGTCATGGGTAGAATAAAAAACCACGAGTACGACGACCGTCGAGCCTTTCGGCCATAGAACACAGCTGCAGCTATTTGCAACGGGGGTGTAACCCACGACAGGCTAAATGGCGCTCGGCATCCTGCGCGTTGCAAGATATGGCTAATGAATACATCAATACAATCTTCTTATTCGAGCAGATTAATCGCCAGCTCTCGATCACTCTGCAGTTGAGGGTTTCGAAATCAAAGGTGGCGTGGGCAAACGGGGATATAAGCATGTCTTTCGTATTCGTTTTCGGTGCTGCCTGCCTATTGATTGTGTACAGCGTCCAGAGGGGTTGCTCCGCACGCGGGTCCCGGTGACGCTTTCCTACTGCTGCTGCTCAGTACATACGATCGTAGCTTCGGCACCCTACCCCTTTCTGCTGCAATTAGATTCCAGCACCGAGTACGCCTCTTGGCTTCGTACGAGTTTGAATCTATCCCGCAGGTCAGTAAAAAATAAATGTACGGAGTCGGACAGGCCATCATAGGAAAACGCATAAAGGGGTTGACGGCTTGGCTTGGCGCGGGGCAGACCAGCCCGGCCGTGCTGTTTGCAAAAGTGACGACTAATGGTATACTTCCAAGTATAGAATACGACAGGATATCATAAATACTGCATAGTGGCAACAACGACGCATCGTATAGGTCGTTGCCCTTCCTGTTTATAGATACCATAAATACTATGTGCCAATCTAACTTCCTGCTGGATTCGTGCCAGTCTATCCACAGAACACAGTAGTGGTACAAGTGGTAGAACAAGGAGGGCAGGACCGTTTTTCCTGGGCATGCACCCGCGGTGTTGACGGTGGGCACGCACACGCAGGTTTGGCAACTGGGCGGGGGGCGGGGGGGGACTTCGCCCCACCCCGCTTCCCGCCGCCCCGCAAGGCCTCGTTGTTGCAAATATGACGGATACTCTCATCGATCTCGGCCTAGCCAAGTTTCAAAAACCTGAAAATGAATGCCTGAAAATCGTGGCCGGCTGCTCTGGCGTACGATTTCAAAATTCAGATTAGATAATGTGCCGGTATGAAAACATGAAGAGCAGCCACGGGACGTGGTCATGCACAATGAATGCTTCCCATCGCCCTGTCTCGTCCTGTGCTAAAGGCTAATATGACGGATACTCGTACATACGAGCTCGCATAATGTGTCGCTCTCGACCTCGCCGCGTCTCAGCTGAAAACATGAAAGTTATCACCACCTGCTGCGACGTGCAATTAATTAAAAAAAAATGCAGTTGTAGTATGTACCGGTATGGAAACATGAAAAAGCCGATGGCCAATCGTCATGCACACTTTTCATTGTCAAGATCAATGCGGGCGCTCGAGCCGCGCACCGTTACTGCTGCGCACTTCGCCAAATAACCAGGACAACTACCGCATGAACACGATCGGGCCCCGTATATAGTCACCATGTTCGGTCGCGATAGATGGAGAGAGAGAGAGAGAGAGATGGCTCGACAGCTACAACAACCAGCGGCCGTCGACGTGACCGCAGCAGCAGAAAAAAACAGAAGAACGTGGCCCCGGGTGTAGGTCGCAACAGATGGAGAGAGAGGTACCTTCGAAAAAAGTTCAAAGAGGTTACCTATAGGGTCGAAAAGGGTTACCTATGGTCCCACAGGGCTACCTGGGGCCTACATGGGATATCTGTGTCGCACGAGGGTTACCTGGGTTAGGGTTAGGGATGCCTGCGTCCTGAACATGTTGCAAAGGAATGGAAAGGATTGCCCAGGTCCGGAAAAAAATCTCTTCGTTCGAAAACGGCTACCTTGCTCCCCGAAGGACTACGCAGGTCCTAACAGGTCTACCGGGGTCCCAAAAGAGTCCCCTGCCTTGCAAAAGGGTTCCCTGCCTTGCAAAAGGGCTACCCGGACTACCTGGGTCATCAAGCGTTACTTGGGTTACTTGGGTCTCAACAGAGTTACCTTCGTGTGAGGGTTAGGGTTGCTCTACCTGTGTCGCAAAGAAAAGGGACAACGCACCTCTTGGGTGGTGCAAATCGAACCAACGCCCATCCCAACGCGCAGCGCGTCGACTCCGGAGGCGATGAGATTGGCCGCCTGCCGAGCCGTCACCACGTTGCCGCCCACGACGTCGATGTTGGGGTACTTGGTCTTGATGTGCTTGATCATCTGGTGCTGGTACATCGAGTCGCCTTGCGAGGAGTCGATCACGATTATGTCGGCGCCCGCCTGAACAAAGAAAAAAGTTATACCAGGTGCTTCGTATAGCGAACGAATATGAGGACAACAACACCAACTGTTTGGACATTGTGCAACTGCTCTTCAACTAATAAGCAATGTTTTAATGCGCTTGGTCATCTCGTGCGGTAGTCGCCGTGCGAAGGGTCGATCACGATTAAGTGGTACGTCGGCACCCGCCTGACCGAAAACAAACAAACAAAAAAAAAAAACAGAGTATAGACCCTAGAGCGAACGAATATCAGAGTGACAACAACTGTTTGGACATAGTGCACCTGCTGTAAAACGAGGTTTGATTAGGTTGATCATCTCGTGCTGTTACACGATTAAGTGGTACGTCGGCACCCGCCTGACCGAAAACAAACAAAAAAAAAAAAAAACAGAGTATAGACCCTAGAGCGAACGAATATCAGAGTGACAACAACTGTTTGGACATAGTGCACCTGCTGTAAAACGAGGTTTGATTAGGTTGATCATCTCGTGCTGTTACATGGAGTCGCAGTGCGAAGAGTCCATCACGATAATGTCGGCACCCGCTTGAACGAAAACGAAGCAAAACGTATAAACACCAAAGGGGCATAATCCACTATATAAAATAACCCCATGCATGTTTCCAACATGATTACAAGTACGGCACAGCCGTTGCTGAATTAGAATATATATATATATATACCCCGGACAAAAAAGCTGCTGTTTGCACCCAACGAACGGATCACGATTATGTCGCGTCTCTTTCTGCTAAAGGAACTAAATTTCCCCCCTACTATTAATAATGATGATGATTATAACAATGATAAAACGATAAGAATTAATAATGATAATGATGATAATGATGATATGATAAGAACGATAACAATGAAAATAATTACCAGGTACATGACATCCTACCTTGGCCCTACCAGTATATGTACCACCAGTATACTTCAAGTACCAGCATACGAAGTTCGTACCAGGTAAAAATAGTACAAGCTTCGCCTTCGGGGTGCGGTTGGGTTCAAATCCCGGGTGTGTCTTAAGTTGGAAAAGGGGGACAAAACTCGTGGAAAAAACTAGACAAAAATAAATAGCCACCCCACAAGCAACCCAGCACGCAACATCGACCACCCCAAACGAAATAATAGCTCACTAGCTCAACTCAATATTATGTCGGCAACCACCTAACAAAGCAACTAAGTAACAACACAACAAAAATGACCAGAGCGACACGACAACACCAGCTGCTCAACATAGTCGAGGCACAGCTTTTTCGTCATAACCCAATCGGTGCATCCGTTTGAGGCATCTACTGGTGCACAGCACCACCACAACAAAAATCGCCAGAGCGACACATCAACTGCTCAGCATGGTTGCGGCACCGCATCTGTGTCAGAAACAAAGCAGTGCATCTGTTCAAGGCATCTACCGGTGAAAAGTAACAACACAAGAAGCGTTTGCTTAGCCCTCTGTTGCTACTATTACTAGTAGTGCTACGATTATTACTAGTGACTGCTAGCAGTACAATAGGGACAGCAGATTTCGGCTATAATCTTTTTCTGAAGGCCGGCGTTCCTTACCCCACAACCGCCATAAAACCCCATTCTTCTTTCGCAATATGATCAATATCATCTTTTCCTACACCAATTGCACTAGGCGATGTAAATTGCTCAACTGCTATTGTTCATCGGAATCATACTTCTCGAAATTAACTATGTTGTGTTGTGTTGTGTTGTTGTGTTGTGTTGTGTTGTGTTGTGTTGTGTTGTGTTGTGTTGTGTTGTGTTGTGTTGTGTTGTGTTGTGTTGTGTTGTGTTGTGTTGTGTTGTGTTGTGTTGTGTTGTGTTGTGTTGTGTTGTGTTGTGTTGTGTTGTGTTGTGTTGTGTTGTGTTGTGTTGTGTTGTGTTGTGTTGTGTTGTGTTGTATTGTGTTGTGTTGTGTTGTGCTGTGTTGTGTTGTGCTGTGTTGTGTTGTTTTGTGCTGTGTTGTGTTGTGTTGTGTTGTGTTGTGCAGTGCTGTGTCGTGTTGTGTGTTTGTGTGGGACACATAGATCCTCAAGCGAGGAGCCTCATAACCAAATAAATCGATCGATCGATGCACCTGTTTCAGGCATCGACTGGTGAATCTGCGTATGGCATCTACTGATGCATCCTTTCAAGACCTCTACTGGTGCACCATATATATATGGGTGCGCCCGTTGGGATTGTTGTCTCACCGCTGCTAGGGCATCCAAACGCGTGCGGTCCTCCGGGCGTGTTCCGATCGCGGCTCCGCAGCGAAGCTGCTTGTTGTTATCTTTCGTTGCCAACGGGAAGTCTCGGTTCTTGATCAGGTCCGTGCGCGATATCAAAGCCACCAGCTGAGAGAGAGAGCAAAGATTTTCACACGACACAAGGAAGGCGGGTGTGAGAAGGCGTTTCATACAAAGGGGCCGGCAGGCATGCATATTATCAACCTTCGTGGCGCTGCCTGCCTCCCGCTTTGTGACCAAAGGAAAGTCTTGGCTTCATTGAGTTCGTGCGCGGTACCCAAGCCACCAGCGGAGAGAGAGCAAGAGGTTCAACATGACACAAGAAGGCAGACACGAGAAGGGGTCTAACACGGCACAAGGAAAGCGGGCACGAGAAGGGTTTTGTTTCATGGGAAGGGCGAGACAGCTATGTTTGTTATCATACTTCGTCGCCAAAGAAAGTAATCGGATCCGTGCGCGAGATCAAAGTTCCGAGCTGTGAGAAAACAAAGGGTTTCAAATGACACAAGACGCTGGAGAAGGCGGGAGGGGGTAAAAAACAAGGGATTTCACACGACACAAGAAGCGGAAGAAGGGGGAAGGGGTGGGGTTTGCTCGGTTGGTCTTTTTTGCACTTGTTTCTTTAGCTCCCTCCCTTTCTCGAATTCAGATCCAGGGCCACATATCGGGCACTCCTCCTTATGTCCTCATGCATGAATAAATGCTACCAATTTCAAGTAGACTTGTACAGCAGTACCAGGTACAGTACAGTACAGTACAGTACAGTACAGTACAGTACAGTACAGTACAGTACAGTACAGTACAGAAGGTGCCGTACAGTACACCACAGCCCAGCCCAGCCCAGCCCAGTACAACACATACCACAGCAGAGCAGCACATCACAACCTTTCAGCGTTACTTGCGTGATAGAGCGGCAATACATCTATACATCTATACATCAATGGGATTGCCAAAATTGAAAGCACACCTGGCGCCAACTACTGCACACTGCCTGCACACGTGCACGTGACACTATCAATACTACCCTCCCACAGGAGGCACGCGGTACCCCGGTTTAAGAGCGCCAAGCGACACCCGAACCGCGCTTACCACCGTGCAGCTCTTATTTCAGATTGGGTATCATCTACCGGTAGGCTTTAGCGGAGGCGTGACAAGGCGTGACAAGGCCGATTCGACCGCTCTTGACCATTTTGCACCCAGATTCCAAGAGATTTGTCCCACAAAACGTGGATGCTGCTCCAAACGGATGCCAGTCTCGAATGGTATTTATCTTGAGCGCTCTTGAACCGGGTATCCACTGCCCCAACACTTTTAGGGCTAAGGTAAACCATGTCCTAAGGTAAACCATGTCCTAAGGTAAACCATGTCCTAAGGTAAACCATGTCCAAATTACATGACGACTAATTGCAGCCCGCGCGAAGGGGTCAGAGAAGTGTCTTGACCAATCGACACTGTAGGGTTAGGGTTACGGCTAGAGCTGCACATTACACGCGCAGCATGGCGACGCTACGACTACTGCTCCATGCTCTTCCCAAAGGGCACAGACACCGCCCCTCTCGCTTAGTTCGCATTTCATTTCATAAATGTGTGTCCCAAAGGGGTGAAGATTAACTGTACATACTGTAGATACATAACTTACCTTTCCTTCGTTGTCAATAACGGGAAGCTTGCCCTTCTTGCTAGACTTCAGCAAAGCGTTGGCCTCCTCCAGGCTCACAGGCTCCTTCGCGGTCACAACTTCCGTCGTCATCACCTGCGCCGCCACAAGTTCCAAGCTCAAATTGAAAACCCAGCGGGAGTTCCACACCACGTGTCGCGTCATTATAAACATGCCTCCGCGAAGAAAAGCAAACCAGCTCATACAGGCGACAACTTTTGTCACCACCCGCATCACAAGCGGAGTTCCAACTGCCATTTAAAGGCATTGCAAACACGCTTCGCTGCGAGCACGAGTGGCTGACTGGCCCCTTGTTAGGCAACACGACAATACCATGACAGTGCCTGCTGGAGTTTGATAGATGGGTAGTCCATAGAGTCGACATCTGTGCTAGCTATGATACCGACCAGCTTCGATCCCCTATTATAGCCTGCAGTACGCTTGTGTCAAGCCGTTTGGCCTGTCGATGTGAATATCTTGAACAACCAGCACTCCTCTTATACCGATACGAGAAGCTCTTAAACCGAACCCTCACTGCTGTATCTCTGTCGTAGCACCCGTGTAAAGGCACCAACAGCTATTAACAATACCTCAGAGAGTTTGACGTATAAGTCCACGATAAAGTCAATATACCTTCTACTCGCGATACCGAGCAGCTCCGATCATACTGTAGGACCTTTGGTTTGCATACACCAGGCCATTCGACCGATCCAAAACCGGTACTCGTCTTGAACCGATAGCTCTTAGACTTATAGCCCCACTTCCCACTACCTGTACCCTGCTGCGTATCGCACGCGCCTGTGGCACTCACTGCTGTACCCTCTCGTATATCAATATTGCACGCAATCAAAGGCAACAAGACCATACTCGTGCGCTATAATATCTACTCGCACACCCCCTCGAGCTTCAGTATGAGTCGGCGACGAAGTCGATATCTCCTCTCGTCGAGAAACTGACCAGTTTCAACCCTACAAAATCTTCAGTTCTTAGCGTGCCCATGTCAAGCCATTTCATCTATCTTAACCCCGTACTTCTCTTATGTACAAGCCAGCAATTTCCTTAACCCCTTTACAACTGGAAACCCGTTTTGGGGGACAAAATTACTTGGATGTAGTTTAGGGAGGGGTTCGGGGGCTCTAATGGGGTTAAAATGAGAAGGCAACATCAACAATACGATACCATACCTCCGAGAGCTTGATGGATGAGTCGGCGATGAAGTCGATATCTCTTCTGGTGACGATGCCGAGCAGCTTCGAGCCGATCTTTCCGTCTTCCGTCACTGGGATGCCACTGAAAAACTGGTGGGTCTTCATATCCCGCATGTATTGGACCTTGGCGGAAAGAGTATCAGCAGCAATGCAGCGTGTCGAGTAAGAGCGTGCACTATTGCAGTATATCGCTACAATGGGTACCCCAATTTAAGATCATTCGGGAGTTATGTGCCGTCATACTAAAGACTTATAACTCCCACTACAGATACCTGGTACCAGGTAAGTTATTTCTGGTTAAGAGCGCTTTGGAGCATATTTCGGCTTGTCACGGGGCGCTCTTAAATCGGGTACCCTCTGTATCGCCAAATCGAGTAATAATAGAATGTACTGAAATACAGATTTAAATCTATATTTCGGTTTTCCGTTATGGGAGTGCTGCTGAACCAGCACTGGTAGTCACTGGTCGTTACTGGTGGGGATTCATGTCCCGCGTGTATTGGACTTTGGCCAAACAATCAATTGAATATACACGCGTCATCATAGTCACTGAATTTCGAGTAGGTATTAACTATCGACCAAGAGGCTGCATTCAACAAACCGTAAAAAAAAACGGGCGGGTAACACGTAGCAGGGTTCTCGAATACGAGCATGTATTGAACAGGAGAATGGTAACATGTCGTAGAGTTGTCGCATACGAGCATGTATTGAACAGGAGAATTCATTGAAGCAACTCAAATGCGAGCATGTATTGACGTATATCCCATCGAGGCGAAGTAGTGAAGTCCCCGGTACAAGAGCAACGCGAGAAGCGACGCCACAGGACAAAACGACAACACTAGCGCAGCAGCCACAGTTCAGAAAACCCACAGTAACACATTACACATAATTACTGACCCAGGGTTGGGTTTTTGATAGCTTTCATACTTGGGAGAGGGGGCGATTTTCGTCATACCAAAATCAGCATAGCGGCTACTTGACTCATGATGTTCTTGTCAATGTCAACCTGCCTCTCTTACACCACGTTTCGTATTACGAGGCCTGCAGTGTAGTACAGCAGTACAATAAAAAGTAAACTGAACCAGCCCGAACTGTTGACTCCGGGTGTGGTCCTTGGCAAGGCAGACGGGGGTCCATTATGAAACCCTTACGACATTGTAACCCCAACTCCAACCCAAAAACGAATTATCGCGCGATGTTCATGGTCGTTGTCGCCCTTTTGACTTACGGTGTGGTCCTTGGTGAGGCAGATGGGGTCCATGATAAAACCGTTCTTGTAGCGCTTAACCTCCCTAACGTTTGCCGCTTGTTCGGCTGCCAGGAAACGATGCAAGATACAGCAAAGGAAACATGCCCAAGTTAAGCAATACATTATAAATTTAGTGCGCACATAGTGAGAGCAGGTATTGAGCAGTTGCTTAGCAGCTACCAGGTAGTAATTATCAATTGCAGCTATTAATCTAGTAATATAAAAAATAAACATTCGACAGAACGGCATGAGAACCATGGGCAGTGACCACAAAATCGGCGAGAGAGTGCCATTTTATGAAGCGTGTATGAACACCTTGTGACAGAGTAAACGTTGTACTTCTGATATTTTCATCATCACTTTTACTTTTCCGGCGGGACTTGCAAGAGGTGCCAGTTACCCTCAGAGACCTTCTGGACACGCCGTGGTCACAGATGTCTTCCCCTCTCCCCCCCGGTACCGGACTTTGGGCACAGGGTTCAGCAATCCCACCTTTCAGCTTTCTATGCACGTTGAATTGCATCGAAATTCGCCAACTCGCGCTCTGGCACTTTCCGGCTGTCAAATTGAAGAGAACGAGTCTCTTGGGGGCTTGTCTTTGCACCACCGGGGACGCATCGCCTTGCTGCTCACGGTACAGATCCTTTCAATGTACTTCGGGCACATACATCCCTTACCCTAACAGGTGGGCATTCATGCGGCCATGCGGTAGTGCTGTAATCGTCATCTGCTTCATACACAAAATATATTGTCCCCCTCAAGTTCCGAACAGGTTAACCCTTTTTGGGAACAAAAAAAAACGCGATAGGAAACGCCCTTGAATCAATCCAGATGTGCGGCTGTATCAAGCATCTACAAAATAGTAGGGAGCGCGCAGCAGAATGAGCAGCACCAAGTTAATAGCATCATGCAACGCGCGTGTCGCACAACTCCTTGAGTTGCTATATTCTAAGCCCCCCCGAAGCCACCATGCCGGCTTTGCTTCGTGCGGTAGGGGCTGTAATTGGCAGCTATAACTTGTCAGTGAATGTTTCCCTCTTAAGTCCCCGAGAGCTTCGTACTTAATAGTAGCAGTAATAACTAACCAGCCACTATTAATAAATCTACTCTGATTGGGCCCAGGTACAGTTACCCAAAAGGCGACCAGGCGACGAGTAAAAGCGCTTTTAGCAGCGCGCAAGGAAGAGCACTCTACTGAATATCGCTTATTTTTCATTCCGCACGGGTGTCTTACAGCTCCATACACACACTACAGCAGTAAAGTGCGCTTCGGTCACACCAACTACCCCAGCAGCTTTAGTGTTGCTTGCTTGCTGTTGCGGGTGGTATGATCGTCCTACCATCATTTAGACCAACTTTTATTTCTCAAAGTCTCCAGCGGGCTAATAGTGGGCACGAAGCATATAGTATGTCATGTCATGAGGAGGCATGTCAAGGGGTATGCCATGTCATGAGGTATTTCACGAGGCGTGTCAAGAGGCATCTAACGAGGCATGGCGCTGGGGGTGTACTACAGCAACTCGTCGCGCCTGCTGGGAGAAAAAAAACACACACATACACACACGCCCGTTCATCTAGCGCACGCTTCCTCCCTTTGTGCCGTTGGACATTTTTAATGTTTCCTATATGTCTGGCAGTGATTGATACAGCGACAACACAGAATCGAAAATATCGATGTTTCGGTTCGGTTTCGGAATACTGTACGAGTAACTAAACTTGGTTTGTGGGGGTGTTTCGGTTCGGTTTCGGGACAGTGTTCCCACAACCGCTTTTGGGGGGGGGGTGGTATCGGTGTTTTCCCGCCCTCAAAACAGACCTCTGTTGTCTCATGTTTGTGTGTCTGTCGAGGTGACTCGATAATGTCATTTTCGGTTTGAAACCGTCAAAGGGTCTCCGCACGGGACAAGTATTCACCAGGAGACACGAGAACAAAAATCTGCGATACACAAAAACCTTTTCGCCATCTACCAACGGTACACACGAGATTCGACATGCCAACACGTGCGCCAGGCACAATGGCAAAGGCCAGCTACAAGTAGCGCATCAATAGCGTGCCGTACCTATGGGCATGTTGTAGTGGATGATGCCCAGGCCGCCGTGCAGGGCCATCTGTATCGCCATAGCAGCCTCCGTCACCGTGTCCATAGGAGACGACACTAGCGGCATCTATATCAGGTAAACACAGAACACGCAATGCACACCATCCATAGAAGCGGCAGCAACAGGGACGAAACGGAGGGAGGGAGGGAGGGAGTAGCACCACAGTCAGTGACTACCGGTACGACGGCCAGAGGGTCGTTTGTAGTGTCGGTCACGGTGTCCATCGGGAACGGTGCCCCCATGGCATTTACCTGGTACCTGGTATGTAACAGCAATTTCAATCAAAGGAATGTGATGAGACGACACCAGTGGCATCTCAGGACCAACGCCCGAACGGGTGGAGCTGGACCAAGTATGGCGGCGGAAGGCTGTTTTCCCATGGGCGGGGGGTTTCGTTAGTGGGTGAGCATGCGCAAGTCCCACACTACCCGGAATGATAATGTTCCGGGTGGATATCTCCACCGCACCTGTGGATAGGGATCGGGTCGGGTCGACATACTCACGCATCCGTGTGCAACAACAGCTTGCGCTGCTGGAGTAGTAGTAGCAGTAGTAGTAGTAGTAGTAGTAGTAGTAGTATAACGGTGACCGGCGGTAGGAACAGCTCGCGCTGTCGCTAGCGACAGACAGCGCAGAAACAGGTAGCAGTACTAGTTCTAGTATTGCGAGGGACCATAGCGACCACAACCCATGACGGGATTCTACCGAAGAATTATTAATAATAGTGATAACAACAACAACAACAACAACAACAAATAACAATAACAATAATAATAACAATAAAAATAACAATACAAGTAACAATAATAATAATAAAAAAATAAATAATAGTGATAATAATAATGATGGCAATACTACTACTAATAATAAAAAAATAATAGTAATAATAATAGTTATAGTAATAGTAATAATAGTAATAATAGTAATAAAAATAATAACAATAATAATAACAACAAAGATAATAATAACAACAAAAATAACAATAACAATAATAACAAAAGTAATAATAGTAATAATAATATTAACAATAACAACAACAATAGCAATGTTAATTAACAATAATAATAATAATAATAATAATAATAATAATAATAATAATAATAATAATAATAATAATGTGGGAATCCTGCCGACGACGCCAATTGTGGGACGGTAGTCCCTTCGCAGGTTTTCTTTCTCTGAGGGAGGTGTTAGTGTGGAGACACACCGAGGTAGGTTATGTGCGCAGCCGCACGCTCGAGGGTCAACAAAGAGGAAACACCTCAGAGTCTGCTTCGAGGAGCCAGGATGATCTTGAAGGATTATAGTGATAAGGAGGCGGTACAATGTAGGGAATAGGGACTGGTATCCACAACAACAATGATAATAATAATAATAATAATAATAATAATAATAATAATAATAATAATAATAATAATAATAATAATAATAATAATAATAATAATAATAATAATAATCAATAATACGTCACGGCGTCCACCCAACAATACTCGTACAAGCCACTTGTTAATAGCTCTCGCTAGCAGCCCGTGCTTGTGGATATATCTAACCGTCGTCAACCGAACCCCAACCTATCTCAACCCAGCCCATCTAATTTGTTATTACGTCGTTGGGTGTTGGTTGACGTTGGTGTGTGTCTCCCCCCAAAAGGTTGGAGCCCAGATTCCCTTCAGAAAACCGTACGTGCTATACGTACGTAGTTCCAACATTTTTTCAGAGATTTCTCTTTCGGAGATTCCGGTCGTAGGGCCGCGTGGGGCCGCGTGGGACACGGGGAACAAGAAATCGAGCAAGCGAGGTCGGATGAGGGCCTACTATATCTTGGGGCTGTAGGAAACTAGAAAGTCTTAATAGCTTCGCTGGTAATCACACGAAAGCAGAATCACAGCACAAACAAGGCATAGCCGTGAGAAACGACACTACGCGGGCTCAAGGACACAATACCATGCTTTCCCCTTCCTGCTATCCAACAACGCCTCCAAATAAGAAACAAAAAATCCACAGAACGACTAAAAACGACCAGTGCAAGGCCTTCCGTAATCTTCAAGTAGTAAGGGTTTTCACACTCTGGGTCAATGCTTCCGATCATTGAAAAAAGTAAACATTAAGAGCGAAGCGAGCTTGTACAGTAGTTTGCAGCGATGACGGCAAACGCTCTTTTACCCCCTCGCGTGCCCGATTCTCTGTGTGCCGTCTCCCGCCCCGACCGCCGGATCTCTGAAAAATAATTAAAAATCGGATCTCCCAAAAATAACAATCACCATTTGGGGACGCGCACAAGCCAACGCGCACTCACAGCAAAGCACCTTAGTTGGTTTGGGTTGGGTTGGGACTTTCCCGCTTCTCACCTTTGCCCAACGTTGGCGACAGTTTCAAATATCCAGCAGCTGGGGTTCCTAGTAACAGCGGAAGCTACAGTATCTCGAATAATGCAGTAACGGAAGCGCCGACAAACGATCCAGTTCCAACTATAAATATGAATAGCAGGCACGAAGAAAGCAAGTATGTACGTAGCGTGCTCACGGAAGCCGTCAACATCCCATCCAAACACGACTTGGGGGCAAGAGGAAAAACAAAGTAAACAGCAGAAGCCGCAGAAGCAGACTCGCACCTTGATCTTGATGTTTCTGGTTACCCATGATTCTAAGTCGATGTCATCCGCCGAGAAGGAGATGTGACCTGCCGGCGACAATAAGGGCAGCCGTCATTATATGAGAACATACGTACGTACGTACCAGGTACGATGTGATATAATTCCACTCAAGCAAATGGCCGCACACGGAAAAAGTAGCGTGTCAGTCGCTGACGAATCGCCCAAGCAGTGCGGCATGGTAGACACAGCAAAAACGTGCTGTTTGCAGTCCCGGTGGTTTTACACTGGTCTGCGAGACTTGGGGGTTTTGTACCGTGCGACGAGGGGTTATCGATCAGGAGCATGTCCTCAAAAAGTGACGTATTCGCTTTTGAGGCGAGCAATATACGCTGCAGCCGGATGTCAACACCTACTATTGACGCGATGAACGAACACCGGAGGCCAGCGAGACATCTGTACCAATTACTCCCATCTTCGCCAATTCGTATCAGTGGTGGTTCCGATGTAGTACGCCTCGCGAATCGGCAAGCGCAACACACACCTCCACACCTCCACACCTCCACACTTGCACCCCTGAAGTCAAGAAGACCTAGACGCCAGCTTCGCTGCTTCGCTGCACACCCGATGGGGTTATCATACAAAAAATCTCGTTCTGATACCCACCAGCGCCTCCTTCCAACATCACGACATCGTCGCATCCTTCGAAAATCACGAGGGCGCGAGAGCTTTCGCGCGGCGTGAGGACAACATCATCGTATGCCAGGTCTCCGCAGTCGGTCGCAGACTTGGTAGACATCTGTGACTTTTGTTCTCGTCAAAACGGCCAATTACGTAAAAATAATCGCCAACAACTATGCCAAAACAATACAACAGACACGAAGTATAGGCCTGGCGAGCGCTCACCCGGCATGAGGATGACATCGTCGTACGTCAGGCCTTGGCATCCGGCAGCAGACTTGAAGATCGTAGTGGCGGTGAAGCCATCCGGTCCGTTCTCCTTTGGCTGCTGCTCATCCCGGGATTCCAATGTCAAGTCCATAGCGCTCAGGATAGCGCTGAAACAGTGGTAAAAAGCAGCACGGGCAATAACGGTGCGTCGTGTCAAGACTAGTCAAAATCATACTGCAGCATGTTAGCTGTACAATGCTGTACACTGTTCATGTGCAAAGGCGGTAACGGTGCGGCGTGATAAGGCCATGCGGCTGGACAACAGCTACATACCAGTTAAGTCCACACGAGTGAGGTGTTACCGAAAGCAATCAGAAGCTGGAAAACTGCTGGATCCACAGCCAATTATAGGGGAAAAGGGCGAGCGGTACTAAAAAGCAACCTCTCAGAAAGTGCGCACTCAGGACTTCCACGCATACCAAGGACACCCCCTTTCCAATGCTAGGTCCATACCGCTGGAAAACTGGTGTGTCAATGGGGGGCAGTAACAGTGGGCCGTGGTAATTGTCTCAATGAAACACCTAGGCTTTCGACGGATACATCTTCCTTCGACAGTCAGGCCCATACTATATACGGGAAAACTGTCGTACTTATGGGTAAAAAAAGGCAACAAGAGTGCACGGGGCCAACTAACACACCCAAACGTAAACGCGCGCCCTCATAATTCCTACACTGAGGCGTTCGGCAGATGCACCGCCCTCCTCGAGCGATATCCTGTAAATGGCGAGCGACTTACCGCATGACACGAAAGACAACACCCCCCAACATCCCTCCGACCAATGTTGGTTTTAAAGTGCCTTTCTTCACCAACCACAGGAGGGAGAACGCCGATGCGACGCATCCATAGGAATATCTCGACAATACGTACGAGAGCCGCCACGTTCGTCGTGCGTCCCTCCCTCAATACAAACCAGAGAAAATCGTTTCTGAAATACGTCGCAGGCGGTAGGGCGTAGAGGGCGTGCTACCTTGCGAGCAACACGTTATGGTGGATGTCATGCTGCACCATCGATCCCGGAAAACTAAAACAGGCGGGCTTCTCCACATGATAACGCAACAAAAATACAATAGCGGTACGCCGTAATACAGCGCAAAGTGCAAGCGCGTCGTGGATGGAGGACAGGCGTAGGAATAATAAGAACCGCAAAGATACAATGGATACCTCTGTACTGTAAATCGGCGAAACACGAATCGCGGCCGCACCGCACGGACACCGCGTGGGATCCTATGCACAATACACCGTAAAGACGTTTGGTACAAGCTTCCCTACCGGATGTGGTTGTGCTGAAATCACGGGGGAGTCGCAAGCTGAAAAGAGGGAACACAGGCGCTTCTATGATACTTAGTATGAGGTATAACCTTAGAAAAAAAACGCTTCAAAACTGAAGAGCCAAAACTAGATTATGGTTTACCTGGTAAAGTACAGTGGCGGTTCTCGAACAAGGCGGTGGAGAGCGGTGGAGTGCGGTGGAGTGCGAGACCCCCACTACTGCCATATGGGGGCAATCGGCTTACCAGGTACCAGGTAGTCAACCGGCCTGTTTTGAGGGGATCTTAATCGAATATCTCCAACTGCTCCGCGGCGGACACCGGCGAGCTGCACACTTGACGAAGGGGACCAATATCACCGGGAACCGATTTGGGGTCTGCGGATTTATATAGCGACAAAAAAAAACCCGAGAAACAAAGGTCTCGTCGCCCGTGTAGGAAACGTGTGCAGCAGCTGTTAATAGTGTGCAGCAAGAAAATACAAGGAAACACACCTACCCTCGTGATTTTCGGAGTCGATTTTGGCGTCAACCATGGAGATAACCATGGTTAGCGGCAAACACAATCAAGATGCTGAAAATGGCGGCTCTGAAAAGATGTCGTCGAGATTTCCTGTCTAAACACGCGTCGCTCGGCGTTTGCCCACACCGTTGTCGATAAAATGACCTTTGAATATTCACACATCGACCGAGGGGTGTTCTTAAGGTGTGTTATCTGGTGTTACACGGTAACATCATGCTCCACAGCGTTTCGCACGACACATCTCCTTTACATTGCAGGTCGGGCACAGCCCTAGCCCAGCAGCCCATCCCAGTATAGTAGCTCCTTCGTGTGCTCGATGCCGCAATCGTCGCTCTTCTTCGAAGCGTTTCGAACTCCCAAAGGCGGCCAACGAGATGCAGTGGCATCGCCCAAGGCATGCCCGGCTGAGAACAAAAGTTCAGCAGCGCCGCTTCCTCTGCTCTTAGGGGTCGCTCCATCCGTCTCAAAACCCTAAACATACCACACAATAAAACGCTAAAAACAGTACCTGGCACGCTTTATATATACATATTTATATATTTTACTGCATTTTTTTCTTGGTTTTTGGATGTTCCGTTTTGGCAGGTCACGAGAGAACGTCGACCCACAGTAAACCCCGAACCCCGATCCTAACGCTAACCCCGGCTACGACACCACCCAACAGGCGCCTCGCCTTTGGATAATCTCAAGACAAATGCGGACCACATCAAAACTCGTGGAAAAATGATTCTGTATCTGGCACGGTTCGGGTGACACGAACTCCGTTATGTCTACTGTGCTATTACGAGCGCGACCAACGGAGCAGCCTTAAGAGCCGGCACACCCATTAATCAGTGACACAACTGAATAGCAGCCAACGAGCGGTTGGTTGGTGCCTTTTGGTGCTGCAGAAGACGATCCCATTCAAAATCCAAGTAAATGGACTAGGGGAGCGTATTACGGCGAGGCTACAATTTATGGCTGAAACGTTTTTTGAATGCCCAAAACGCTCGAAATATCGTTTTTGCCTCACAAAATAATTTGTTGTGTGTGTACCTGTAACATGGGCAATTGTAATAGCACTACACTACTCGTAGTTTTTCTTTGTATATAAAAATGAAAATACACTCCAGCTGTGAGATCGAGGATTTTGTTGAAACTCATCTTTGCAAGCAGTGTGTGATACTCCGATCGCGCGTATTACGGGTTGTGTGTCCTCATTAAGGATATAGGTCGGCGACTCCCCTTGCAACTACAGTGTAGCTATCAGAGTCAACAGGGTGATGTAGGTCAGTCTGTGCGCGGAAACTATGAAACCCGTTGTTGAGGGGGACAAAATCCGACAGCTGTGGAAGGAAATCCATCAGTTTATCTAGTGAATCCTGTAAGTCGAATATCCGGTGAGGGGAGGGCAGAGTTTTAAGGACGTGGGGGCCTGGGTTTGATCACGAGGGAGGGGGGGCGGGCGGGCGGGCGGGGCAGGTCAATCTGTGCGTGGAAACTATAGATCCTACCCTGTAAGTCGTACAACCAGTTCATGTTATTCGTGTTTTTTATGCAATTGAACAGTGTTGTGTAATCGTCAACGTTTGTGTTCGGGCGAGGTACAGACCACCTTCGGAAGGAAGGTACTCCTACCGTGCTATTAAGCTATTAAGCTATTGTAGTACCATGCGTCTAGCCTGTTCCTATAGATATCTAGCTTGATGCGTTTAGGAAGGGGGGAACCAAAGGGCACAGCCCAGTTTAAGCCCAATCCTCCACACGACCGCAAGACTGCTTGTGCGTATTAGCATCAACAAAAATAGCTGTGATATCGTCTGCTGTATGCGGTATTACGTGGTTTTGGAGGTGAAGGTACATGTGCACTACAGCAGCATGCATTGCCAGGTATGATACATGCTTCGTATACTATAGTATCATGCAGTGGGTACTCCGATTTAAGAGCGCGCAAGGTAAGAACATTGGGGCCTTGACTGCAGTCAAATCGGCATGTCCCACCACACTAAAAGCTACACGCTTCCCACTACAGGCAAGAGCGATGTCTAGTTAAGAGCGCTTGCTTTGGTTTGTCACTGGGTGCTCTTAAATTGGAGTACCTATCGTAGTAGAATGCCACCGCCACCACATACACCAGCCTCCAGCACAGCATATGACAGCATACGACTTCGTAGCTCTATCGCTATTTCGCTCGTGGGGGTAGATTCTACACATCACGTCATACGTGCAACAGCGGCTATATCGCAGATGCCGGTAATAACAGTTGGAATTTCTTGTTGCAAAGTGAGCCGTGAACCGCCCGTTGCGCCGTTCGTCCCGCCCTACAGCTGTCATTGGACCTCTTCAACGCCCATAAATAGGCTATATATTCCAGCTACAGCAGCTGCAGCATCTACAAGCAGGCTGCGAATATATACAGCGGTAAAACGGCAACAGGTTTTTGTTTATCACGTTTCTCGCCTTTGGTGACTACGGCCTTTGGTGAGTACGGCAACTACCGCAGGTTGGGGTAGGCGATGTACAAAGCAGAAGCAACACTTTCCTGAGTCTTTTTTATCGCGTACTACCGCGGGTTCGAGGCTACATGGTATGGCGAGACTATATCGTATGGCGAGATGCTGTGTCGTGTCACGTACAATCTAATGCCAATATATACCAGACGTTGCACAGCCTGTCCACTGTGCACCACGCTTTTTCTTTTGAGAAAGCGTCTTCGCCAGGCCAACGTCGCCACCCCAGCCAGAGGAACTTCAACAAGAATCGACCGATAGATCAACAGGCCACTATTATTAGTAGGTATATTTTGCGATGCTGTGCATTCTTAACTACAGCACAACTGGCAATCGCTCACACGGTGGCTCCCAGCCCGGTGTGCTCTATGGCGAGAGCTTGGTCTCCGCTATCTGAGATCGTTCAGCCAACAGCTTTAGACCGGGCCAACATGTGTTCGTTCCTGCTCGACCTGGGCCGGAAGACGATTTACAATTGTCGATATTTGTAATGATCGTTTTTTTTTTTTTTTTTTTTTTTCTCACACTTCTACTTTCCAGCTTCTGGACAAGTCATGGTCATAGGTGTCATCCCTCCTCCCCCCCCGGTTCTTGCCTTCAATTTTTATCGCGCATAGGGTGCAGCAATCCCACTGCTCGTCGATTTTTTATCGAGTGTTGCTAACTCACGCTCTCGCGCGTTCCGCAAGACAATTTGTGCACAAGAAAAAGTCCCGACGAATCAATACGACCATGCACTCGGCGGGGCTCGAACTCACGAAACTGACCTATACCAGGCTCGAGGATAACCTGATAGGCCACCGGGGCGACCGGTACGATATTGTGACATACCAGGTATCTTCCGCTCGTGATAAAGCATAGCCCATTACCCGTTCTACCCTATGCCTCTTGCACGAACGACTATACTTCGAGCCCAGCAAATTCGTCCGGGTCGAGGCCAAGACCGGTTGTTGTGGATGGCTACTGTCAAAAACGAGTAAACAAACGCAATCAAGGACAAGGATTCCTGGCTGCGCCAGTACACATCAAATCGCATCGGAACAGGATCCTGGTCGCCGCCAACCCGCGATCACCAGCACTTCCCGGCTGGTAACGCGGGGCAGCCACAGGCGCTCTCGGAGGGCCCCGTCGGGGTGCCGTGCCGGAGGCACGTTTGTTGAACGATTTGGTTTCACTACGTAGAACTCACCATACGTTGATATTGGCCGATATTTGAAAGCGAACCATTGGGTCATGGGTGGTACATTGACCCAGGAAAAAATCGCGCTCATGGTCTGCCTTCTTCTCCCTAACTCTTTGGCCTCTTTTTTCTCCATGCTTCCTCTCTACGCTCAGGAGTTACTTAGAAGGGCAACTATTTTAAGGCGTGCTAGTAGGACGTGCATAACCGTTCACTGCACCGGCATCCTTCCAGCTCTCCCAGCCACAACATATGTACTGCTGTTCATAGTAGATACTGGTCCAGCGCCTAGCCCGACCTGCTGTGCTAGTATTGTTCTGTTTTGGCGCAACAAGCTCGCGAGGCACACCGAAGACAGACACCTGACACAGGAAGCGCCCGCAAGTCAGGAATTCGTGATGTTTCGCCGGTTAAAAAACCCACTATTGGTGTGTTGGTGGCCGAATTGCTGCCGCTCATGCACTTCTCTCCTTGCCCGTGTGAATATTCTGCGGAAAATATTCAAGTCGACATTAATTCGAAGTACTTTGATTATTTCTTGAACGCTCTATCTGAAAGGAGAATCACACATATAATATGCCGAGCTTTATATACTGGGGAGATATGATAGCTCGAAATGTCGACTGGCCTCTTCGTTTAGCATATTGGTAGAGTTATCGCGTACGAGTACCTGTTGCAAGTAAGTGCGAAAAATATATAAATGTGCCTCTCGTCTAAAGTGCGCCCGGTTTACGCACTCGTACTCACCGTGAAAACAGCGGGGTCGAGGTGAGCGATGGACGCAAAATCAACAAACAGGCGGGACAACGAAGGAGCTCTGTCCACCGGAACATTTCTATTAATGCTATATACCCGGAGTATTGTAAGTACTCTCAAAAGCTCATTTAGGAACTCGGGCGGAAAAAGTGAAAAATTAAAAAAAGCGACGATTTACAGCATCGAACGCATGAAGCAGCCCAGGCCGATGAGGTAGGGGATAGGAGATGCGTCCGAAGAGCAAGGTAAGCACCATGCTGTGCGACACGCTTGCAGCACAATGATAGTGCTACAGCAGTAGTGGTCTCTCTATGGTGCATACCATGGAAGTCTACAGTAGTGCCGGTATGTGCCAGCCGGAAAAGACCGGCACAATACCGGCAACCCGCACTACTCCGCGTATTGTCAGTTGGTTGTTCCTAGTTGTGCCAAACGATTTCACAAACAACTATAGCGGACAAACGGCACTATAGAGGGACCTCTACTGTCCCTAACCTTACCGATCATATATTTTCCCCTCATTGCTTTGCCCTTTCTGCGTCCTTTTTGGTACCCTTCGGGGCTATGGACGCCATCATGTCCGGATGGACATCGCCGTCGAAGATAAAAAGTAGAGGACAAAGCGAGCATCAATCGCCCCAACAGGCCTAATCCTCTATTAATAGTGGTTGCATTCGGAACCCAGGTTGGGTGCTGCCTCGACCATGGCTGGGTGCTGTATGATATGCTGTATGATATTATAAAAATGAAAATACACTCCAGCTGTGAGATCGAGGATTTTGTCGAAACTCATCTTTGCAATATTACGGGTTGTGTGTCCTCATCGAGGATATACGTCGGCGACTCCCCTTGCAACTACAGCGTAGCTATCCGGGTCAACAGCGTGATGTTAGTCAGTCTGCGCGGTAACTATAAAACCCGTTTTTGAGGGGGACAAAATCTGACAGCTGTGGAAGGAAATGCATCAATTTATCAAGTGAATCCTGAAAGTCGAATAGCCGGTGAGGGGAGGGCGGAGCTTTCGAGGACGTGGGGGCCTGGGTCTGATCAAGAAGGAGGGGACGGGCGGGGCAGCTCAATCTGTGCGTGGAAATTATAAATTCTATACTGTAAGTCGTACAACCAGTGAGGAGAGGGCGGAGCGTTCGAGGGGGTGGGCGGGGGGCAGAAAGGGGTTTTTGATCAACATCTTTAGGTCGCATAGATGTAGGGGTTTGCTACAAGCGTGTGCTAGGTCTAGGCGATGGTGCGGGTGGTGGGGAAGGAGGGGGCGTTGGGGGGGGGGGGGGGGGGGGGGGGTGAATGAAAGCTACGTCATGGATGGCTAGAAAGATACTGACGTGATATCAATTGCGTAGAAGTGTTTAGTACTCTGGCCGATTTCGATTGTAGGCGTCATCTGCTTTGTTGCTCTGTTTTTGCTGGCTTTATTATTTAGCGATGTTTTTGTATTCGGTACGGGGCGATTATGGCGGTAGGACACCACCGCTGCTGTCGGTAGAAACAGCTTTTAGCAGTTGTAAGCAGGTGATAGACCATACGCCATATGCGGCAATGGTCCTACTCCTACAGCAGTAGTATTAATAGATGCATTCAAAATCCAACATGGTTGCTGTCCCCGACGTTGGTTGGTAGCTTCATCTGCTCTGTTGCTGTTGTTGTAGTTGCTGGCTGGCTGTTGTGTTTATTATACAATTTTTTCTCGCGCCGTCCGGTTTCCCTCTTTGTTTCCATTTTCTTATTATTACTGTTTTCCTTTTTCCATTTTTCCATTTTTTCCTTTCTGTTGCAAATAGTATGACGTCGTTAGAACAACTGTATAAATGAGTCTGATGGCCCGGCTTGCATCTTTTTGATGCCAGCGTGTTCATTGCGGTCCATGGCATGGCCAAACAACCTTGCTTGGTGTGTTAAAAGTGTGCATCCCTGGATGCTTTTTCTCGTAGTTTATGACCACAGGGCTCGTCTCTTTATTAGTACCAGGTAGTATATTAATAGTCTATTAATAGTCTATTAATAGGAGGCATCGGCACGGACACTAGTCATAATGCGGGATGGTGGCTGGACGGAAAGAAAAGATATCAATTTAACGTGAAAAAGACACAAACAGCAGTACTGCCGTACCAGGTACGTACTTGTATGATGTTTTATGTGCCGATGACGCTCGTGTAACACTGAATAAATATATGCATAACAAGACCGCATTCGGGGTCTTTTTGAGTTCCTGGTTTTGAGTTCCTGGTCCCCATCCATGGGTCCCAACGTACCCGGCTATTAATAGAAGAGTTCGGACACTGCTGCTGCAACGTTCCCGCTGACCCAAGAATAACAACAGCCACATGACAATCTACGAAACGTGAACAGGATTACAGTACTACAGAACACCTCGCACTAATAGTATAAGAAACAAAACGCCGTCTTCGGCCATTTCTTATGCGGTCGGTCGGGTTTGTCAGTCGAAAACGGCCTTTTTCGACTGAAGCCCAAATCGAGCTTTCTTACACAGTCGAAAAAGGGCTTTTTCGATTCAACTTTTTTCGACTGAGAATTCCGACTGGCGGAACTCGACTTTTTCGGCTGGATCCTCCAGTCGAAAAACTCAGTCGAACAAGTTTTACACGGATTTTTTGAACCGATCGCATCGTTCATCCCTCCACCAAACACACACCCACACGGCCACACGGCCACACACCCATGCCAGGTACCACACTGCAGTATCATTCAAGGCGCTGACGCTGGCGTGCCTATCACTGCTGTTGCTTCTCGCAGCAAGTCAGCGTGGCGCATTCCTAGTTCCGCTCGCCAGCAGCGTGTATCACACGACGGCAGCAGCGCGCGGTATCGATCCCATGCTGCCAACAACGGCTGCGCCTGCTGTAGCTTTGGGGGCTCTCGGCTGAGTGCAAACTCCATGAACGTAGCTTTGGCGGCTTTCGGCTAAGCCCGAAGCCACCAAATCGCTGGGAAGAGGGTTCTTCGAGCCGTTGCTCGCCGAGAAAGCGCGAAGCACAGAGCTGCCAATCGATTTCGACTGCTGTATTGTACAGCAGTACTTCCTCACACCAACCGCCTCTAGGAAGAGCACAGAAACTATAAAATCGACTCGACTGACGATAAGAGAAGAAGGGCCAGAAGATTCCAGTCGAAAAACAGTCCAATCGGAAAGGGCCGTTTTCGACTGGCGGAATCCGACTGTATAAGAAATGGCCTCATAGGCTTGATTTCACATTCAGGAAAGGCTGCGCTCTGCACTCAATTCGCACTGCGCCTCCAGATTTTCTCAGCTTGGCTTCTTGTTACAGTTTAGTACCTTTTTTTGTTCTTACCCGGTGTACTCGAATGTGCCAGGTAGCAGCATTCCATACTAGTACCAGAGTACTGTTGTACACCAGTTTCCAGTAGTGAGACTATAGCAACAGCAGCAAAGCAGTCAATCCCAGTACGAGCATGCAACAGCAGTACGAGTAGTCGTACAGCACTATGGTGACATGGCAGCAGCAGCAGCAGAGTCAATCCCAGTATTAATAGCAGTAGTATGTTTGTACTCGTACGGCCATGTTCATGAGGCATCAATGTACCAGGGCCACGAACACCTGAAAGCACAAATCGTTTTACGATACTTGTACTATTCACGAGTACCAGTACAGGCAGTCAGAAATTGCACCTTCCTTCACACACGGAAAACCGAGAAAGCACAAGGTGCATAATCATGATCCGCTAACCTTTGCTGGGTGTGCATCGCAACAAAACGCGGCTAACATCAGAGGCATCTCCCTCGGCCTGCTCCCGTGCATGCCACTCCTCGCGCAACCTATTCTGACCATGCAACTAGGGGGCAATGGCTGCTATGAAGCATGGCTTTTCGAAAGCAATGGTGTACTTTGTAAGGTTTAGGATCAACAGACCCTTGTCACCTTGGTTCGGAGCTCAAACTTACCTGTCCCTGCCTTCAGTTGCAGGTCACACGGGGTATGGCTGAGAAGCTTGATGAGCCTTTGGCGCTGTGTGGGGATCCTATTAGCGATCGGCTTGAGCGGAACAGCAGAGAAGACCAGAAGAGTATCCGTGGTTTGAGCCGTGTGATGGAGCGTGAAGGGGACGCGTACCACCTTGTAAGGCATGTACACAGAAGGGGACAGGGGGCAATATTGAAAAAAGCTGAAAAGCCACGCGATCCTCACCACGAGCACCGAACAACCCACGTACACCACCACGCTGCGGTAGTACATTGTGGTGGCACAACAGTGTACTGGTGGACCCACACTAGTATATACTGGTGCATCCACATAGTTATGTTGATGGCCAGAAATAGGACTCACAGAAATCGCCCCCCCTTTGCAGTTGTTACACCCTAGGGAGGGTTAGACACAAGAGATCGTACGAGTATGATACGAGTGTGTGTGTGTGTTCTTCACATTAAACCGTTCTTCTACTCGTCGACATCCAGCACACCCAGTGTCCGTACTGATTCTTCACCCTAGAAAGATCAGCTCTGTGGTCACAAGCCACGACACAGAGATAATGCATCGTAATGCATTCGACAACGCAATACGTACAAGAAGAGCGTTACCACTACAACAGTACTACTACTACGACTATACCACGTACTGAGTTTTATAAGTGTCTACTATGCCGTATGTACTACTACTGAACAACAAATAAATGTAGCCACCACAAGGCGAGTTCGAGGAAAATATTTTCGCTGAAACTGCCGTCTCGTCGTGCGAGGGATCCTATTAACATCTCCTATATTATATCTACACCTGCCTTCGGCCTGCCCCGTCCTTGGGGTGGGCCGAGGAAGCCCGCGAGGACCTGCAGCGGTCTAGCGGCAGTCACACGGGCATCGAGCCTCGGGCTGGGTAGAGAGGGAACCTTGCGCGGTCTGGCTAGTGAACTGCTCACTCTAAGGACCGCGTGGGGTGGTGGTGATGGGTTTTCTTTTTAACCCCGACGCCGAGGAGTTCATCCCCGGGGCAGGACGGGTACATCACCACAGCAGAGAGCGCAGCGTGGGCAGCTTGGGGAGTGGAGAGGCTGGCCACCGCGTGGGTACGCATGCACGACAGGAAGGATGGGAGTGTCGGCGTTGGCTGGGACGGCTGCACCCAGCCAGCGGAAACCAAGGCGCGAACCGGGCTACGAAACGGAGAGCCACAATCATCACATTAATAGAGAGAAAAAAGAAACAACAGAAACAGAAACGGAGGAGGGGACGAGCCTCTCGTCGGCTAGCCGAGAAAGCAGCACACGAGACTCGTAAGAGACGGAAGGCGGCACTTGTGGCGGTAGCGACCTACAACGTGCGTACCCTGGCCGTAAAGGGGAAGAACGGGTATGGGCATGACGAGCGTGTACTGGCGAAAGGCCAGCAACTCGGCTGTGACTTCATTGGCCTGCAGGAAACTCGACGGCCCGGCAACACGAGATTCAGTGCAGCTGGATACCAAGTTTTTTGCTCAGGTCAGGAAAAAACAGCAGCGAGGCAAGGGCTGTACGGAGTAGGTCTAGCAGTTAAGGACTTAATATGCCGTAAGTCTAGGTTCACCCAGCAGTTCATTGACGAACGGCTTATGTCTATGCGCTTTGAGTTGGATGGTCGATGCGATGCTGTTAATTTCGTCGTTGCGTACGCCCCAACTGATTGTACCAAAGACACCAAGCTGAAAGGTATTTTCTGGCAAAAGCTGGAGGACCTGGTTGAACAGATCCCCACTAAAGAGTGTTTGTTTGTACTGATGGATGCTAACGCGCGAACTGGGCAGAGGATGGAAGGGTGCGGTGATGATGAAAGTAGGGTGCTTGGAGCATACGGACGAGATGCTCGTAGCGATAATGGCAAACGACTTTTGTCGTTCGCTACCAATTGCAAGCTAGCTCTCACCAACACATTTTTCAGCACGCGCAAGGGTGGGATATCGCATACGTACAACGGCACCAGCCCGAATGACCGTAAGAGGATAGACTACATCCTAACCCGCCAAGCCCATCGACCTAGAGTACATGATGTTAAAGTCATCCCACAGCCTCCGCCACCAGCTAAGGCCGATTCAGACCACAACATTGTGTACATCAAGGTCCGACTTAGTGGTCACTTTTCGTCCAACAGAAAAATGCTGAAACCCCCAAAACGCCGAGAATTCGACAGGCAGCTTTTTTTATCCGACGGAAAGCGTCGCCAACGAGTGATCGCGAGGGTTGTTTCCACTCTCAACCAACCTATCCAGCCCCGTAACACGTCTGGCATGGTTGAGTTTTTCACCACGACTATCATCGATGCTGTAGAGAAAGAGGTGCCACCTCCACCACGTCGCCACCGCCGGCATGGTTGGTGCGAGCCTGCCGAAACTTCGGCCGCTTTCAGAGTAGCATGGACAGCGAGGGAGGATGCGAGACAGTTCTTGCGTGCCAACCCCCGAGATAGTGTAGCGTGGAAGAAATTGAGATCTGCGTGTGCGAATCTGCAGGAAGTGGTTGCCGCAGGAGTACAAGCGTACTTTGAAGAGTACCTCGCCGAAACCGAGAGACTCCTAGCGAGTAACGATCAACGAGGGTTCTACAAGCACCTGAAGAGTACGGTGGGATTGCAAGGTACAAAAGCGAGGAGCGAGCAGTTTATTATGGACGAGGATGGCACGTTGTTGCGGGATCAAGCGCGAATTCGTGAACGATGGGCGGGGCACTACCACAAACTCTTGAACACGAAATCGCTGAAACTCGATCCCACGATCATCGACCTCTTGCCACCGCGACCGCTTAAACTATCGCTTGGAGATGAACCATCCATGGACGAGATGACGGATGCGATTAAGGGCATGTCAAATTGGAAAGCCGTTGGACCAGACGGTCTCCCGGTCGAACTACTAAAACTTGACCACCCCGCTTTCGTCCAGTGTTTTCACAATATCCTTGTCAACGTGTGGGTAACGGGCGAAGTCCCCCAGCAATGGAAAGATGCTATCATCAAGACCCTTCACAAAAAAAAGGATCGAACTGATTGCAACAATTACAGAGGGATCTCGCTTGTTGCCCACGCAGGCAAAATATTGTTGAAAATCGTTGCGTCCCGCCTTAGCAACTACTGCGAGGCCGAGGAAATACTTCCTGAAGAACAGTGCGGCTTCCGTCCCGCACGGTCGACGGTCGACATGCTGTTTGTCGTGCGCCGGTTGCAAGAGCTCGGACGACAGAGGAAAATCCCCCTGTACATGTGCTTCATCGATCTGCAGAAAGCGTACGACTCTGTCGACCGGGAACTGTTGTGGGAGGTACTCACACGCCTTGGCGTACCAACCAAGATGCTTACAGTTATCCGCAACTTCCACGAAGGCATGCGGGCTCGCGTGCGTGCGGATGACGGCGAGCACTCGGATTGGTTTAATGTCACCCAGGGGCTGCGGCAAGGCTGCGTGCTATCACCGTTACTGTTCAACGTGTTCTTCGCTGCTGCGATACACGTCGTGCTGGTACGCTTCAGCAAAGACGAAAGCATCGTAAGGGATTTGGTTCACCTCGAAGAGGGCAGTGCAGTCGGAAAAGAGGAACCGTTGGCATGCGTGCAAAGGGCTGTGTGGGGCATGTTGTACGCAGATGACGCAGGAATTGTTTCGAAGTCGGCGGAAGGCCTTGCTAAAATGATGACAGTCATCGTGACTGCCTTCGAAGCAGCAGGCCTCACGGTATCGGAAAAGAAGACAGAGACGATGCTGCTACGAACACCGGACCAGACATCCCTCGCCCCACCGCTCGCGATCGAAGCATCAGGCCAGAGGTATAAACAGACGACCCAGTTTTTATACCTAGGCGGCATTATCCACGAAAGCGCTGACCTTTCGCTCGAAATCGAACGACGGATCCGTCTCATGCGGGCATGCCTCAAACGGTTTGGCCCGGAATTGTATGACAGGACGACCGCCCCGCTTAGTCTGAAAGTCCGCATGCTGAAGGCCGAGGTCATTGAGACCCTGCTGTACGGGTGTGTGACGTGGACCCTCAATGCGGACCACTTCGCCAAGCTCCGATCAGCCCACCACGAAGTCCTTTTGCGAGTCATTGGCTTCCAGCGCCGATTACGCACCGACCACACCACCCTCTCGTACGCGAAGGCCCTCAGGATGACACGATGCGAGAGCATCGAAACGACCATCCGTAAACGGCGGCTCTTCTTTGCCGGGGCCCTGGTGCGACAACACAAGGGGCGACTGCCCCGTCGGTTGATGTTCGGGACGATCGCTGGTGGGGAGAACCCGAAACCAGGCGGACAACTTAAGACTTGGCCTAGAGCCATAGCTGAGGACCTTAGGGTGTTCAAAGCCAACGAGGGATCAACGGAACACTCCCCCTTAGTTTTTGGAGTTGGGACCGCGCTGTGGCCCACTGCAGCAAAAAAGGTGGGCAAGTGGTACCGGGGGGTCCTCGAAGCAGCTGAACGGTTCATGGGCAGGTGGCACGAGGATGAGGCAAAGCTGAGTAGACAGCGCCGCGCATCCGCCGTGGGTGGTGTCGAAGGGAACGGGGGGAGGGGGGGCAGCAGGAGGGGTAAAAGGAACACCGCCCAAGGGTATGGGGGCAGGGGGGGGGACAGGAGGAGTAGAAGGGAAACCGCGGTAGATGAAAGTAGGAAGGAGACCGCAGACAGGGTAGCAAGGTACCAGGCCGACTAGTAGGTGGAACCTTTCTATCTATGCCACTCGTACCGCCAACTGCTGCGGCTGCTCGGAATGTGATGTCTTGGTACTTTGATTTTTCCGTGAATTTATTTATTTTATTTTATTTTATTTTTTTTCTTTCCCCTTCTTATCCTTATGAAGGGAGTCTTGCATGGTGGGTAGGTGACGAGCCTGTTTTATTTGGCCCTCCCAGTCTTCCTTCTTCTACTTGTTTCTTTTTTCCGGGGTATTTTTTCTCTTTCCCTTTCTTTCCCCCTTGCATGTCCATTTTGGCTCATGCTCGGGGTATGTTTCTATCTCCCGTGCTTTGGCTCCCCTTTTTATTTATTTATTTATTTATTTTGTCTTGGTTTCTTTCGTTGTTTCTCTCTTTTACAAGGTATTTTGGTTTAATGAGAAGAACACAAAGGGGGGAGGGGGGGAAACAGGAGGAGTAGAAGGAAAGCCGTCCAAGGGAATGGGGGCAGGGGGGGCAACAGGAGGAATAGAAGGGAGACCGCGGTGGACGAAGGCAGGAAGGAGATGGCAGACAGGGTAGCAAGGTACCAGGCCGACTAGTAGGTACATAGCACTTTTCGTCTTTCTCTGGGGTATTTTTTTCCCCTTTGTTCCCTCCTTGCGTGTCCAGGTTTTTGGCTCGTGTTCGGATTATCTTATTTTGGTTTTACTTTACTTTATTTTATTTCATTTTATTATGTTTCTTTTCCGAGCTTTGGCTCTCCTTTGCGGTTGGGTTGTTTCTTCGATTTCCCCTTCATTTTGTTTGTTTCATTTTTTGTTTTATTTTTATCTTTGTTTTTATTTGTTTTCTTATTTTGTTTTTTGTTTTTTGTTTTTGTTTTTGTTTTTGTTTTTGTTTATTTCGTATTTCTCTCTTCCAATGTATTTCTGTTGCTGACGTATGTATGTTGTGCCTGTCGTACCCAGTACTAGGGCATGACATTGCGTTGTCGAATGCATTACGATGCATTATCTCTGTGTCGTGGCTTGTGACCACAGAGCTGATCTTTCTAGGGTGAAGAATCAGTACGGACACTGGGTGTGCTGGATGTCGACGAGTAGAAGAACGGTTTAATGTGAAGAACACACACACACATATTATATTATACCTGGTACGTATTATTAATATTTACGGGGGACCATAGTAAATAGGACCAAATATTGTTAGTCAAAATAGGGAAATATATTGGTTTTTGTCTGTACCGTAGGTCCTGTTTACTATGGTCCCCCGTAAATAGTGCAAAAAACAATTATACCAGTATACATGGATTCGTACGATATGTTGCGATGATGATGAAGAATCGGGACGGACATATTGGGTTGTTAGAGATGGATGATGACGGTGAGTAGAAATAATATACAGGTAACCGGTAAACTTTGTGACCTTACGATTTTCGTCGAGTAGCTAAGAGGTAGAAGAGCCCTATAGTAGTGACCATCCACCTGGTATATGCATGCATGTGTGTGAGGCATCACCACGGACACTGGTTGTGCTAGATGTAGATGGGTGGCAATTATCAGTTTCATGTGAAGAACACACTCGATGGGAAGACCAGACACACACGTCATTCAGAATACTGGTTCCACATTTTTTTCCCGCCGTCCCACACAGTCGTCCCGCCTAAAAAATTGCTTATCCACCAGCGACCAATCAGCTGCAAACTTTTCAATCCACGACTAAAAGTAGACACTGCTCAGCAGGGAACCTGAAGACCTGGATGGAGCTAAGTACATTATCTTAGGGTTGTCGGGCTGCTCGTTATTCGCGTACTGGATGGCGAATTGACGTCATTGGTTCGCATTATTAAGTGTACGTGTACCCAAGTTCTCAATTCCCAGTTCCCGCTCCAATACAAACATTTGTTTTTCATTCGTATTCCCAAATCCACTCATGAATAGTACAGAGAGATGTAGGCGTGGCACCCGTTCCACTATTTCCAGGGCTTTCTACGGGTCATGAACCGACCCGCGGGTCGGGTCAAGGGGGTTTCGAAAAATCTCGCCGGCCGGGTCGGGTCGGGTCTCATCACTTTTTGAAATCTCACGGTTCGGGTCGGGTCAAAAGGTTTCAAAATCTCGCGGGTCGGGTCAGGTGGGCCGGGTCAACAGGCTTCACAATCGGGTCGGGTCGGGTCAAGAGGTTTTCAAAATCTCGCGGGTCGGGTCGGGTGATGACCCGCGAGGGACGGGTCACTCGCGGGTCGAGCCATCATGACCCGCGAATGGCTTGCGGCTGACCCGCGGGTCAAACTCGCGTATCTGGCCCGCGGATCCGTCATTTTTAAACTTACTAGTACCTGCAGCTGAGGGCCATTGCCATGCAGGCGCCCCACGGGTCCGACCCGTGGGTCCGTAACTAAAAATGCAAAACTTTCCGCTTCATGCTTCTCTCGTTCGTGCCGATGCTCCGATCATATGTCCTATTAATAATAATAATAACAACAGCGTGCAAAACAATCACCAGGCAGTACCTATTTCTTCGTTCAGCGTGCAAAACAATCACCAGGCAGTACCTATTTCTTCGTTCCCCTTTTTTTGCCGCCTCGGTAAGGCATGCTGCAAAGCATGCCCTAGAAGGCTTGTAGCGAGTGGGGGGGGGGGGGTTGGCGGGTGTAAGGGCGGACTCACCCTCAAGGAGTGATACCTTCTTGCTGCTGCGTGTGGCCGCGAGTCTTAGGCGTGGCGGTAGAGTTGCGTCTTACGTGGTGCGTTAGGCATGGGGAAAAATAAAGCTTTAGCTCACCACACTGACGCGTATGAAAATACGTGGAAGTGTGGTGAGCTAAAGCTTTATTTTTCCCGCCGGAGGATAAAAAAAAAGAAAAAAAGTTAGGCATGGTCACCTACGATTCGCGCGTCTTTCTAGTTAGGCAGCAGCGGCGGAGCAGCAATGCTTAATCGGGATGCTCGTGCGCGGAGGCAGGCGCCACCACGAGCCACGCTACGGCGCAGTCTCGGTTTGCGTGGAGGGGACTGCGCCGGCAGGAGGCTGGATTCGACGACGAAGGAGGAGGGCGACTGGCCGTCGACGGGCGTGGAAGAGACGGCATGAACTCTCCCTGAACGAGAATTTTTGTTTTTCAGATCAGCAGCACCGCAAGCTGCGTGGAGCATTTTGTTGTTTTTTTGACGGGGGAGAAGGGGAACCGATTGGAATTGAGTGTGGACGAGAGCAAGTGCGAAGGAGCGGGCCGAGCGAGCTAAGGCGATGAGGCGGCCACGGACAACCACAGCAGGAGGATGACAGACGGAGACCCACGACCGGCACGCACATCATCACTATGAGAGCAGCGATCGTCTTTTTTTTCCCAGGGTTATTTTTACGAGGCAGTAGTACGACATGTTACTTACGTCACTGATTTTGTAGAGTTTGTAGAAGAGTTGTACCCTTCATGGGGAACGACCCGCCGCAAATTTCAATTTTCGGGCCACGGGCGTCGTAGCTGCGCTTCAACCTGTCGAATAACTCGGGAAGGAGGGGCTATCATTGATATTTGTACTGCTGTGGTTTTTGGTTCCGTTGCTCTTGTTTCACTGCATGCCCGCGGGTCGTCACTCTGACAGCACTCCAGACAGCAGCCGCGTTCGTCTATACTCACGATTACCGTGCGGTTCGTACGGTGCAGGCAGCCCAACCGCTGTAGTTTGTAGCCGCGAGTTGGTTAGTTGTGGGAGCGGGGGAACTTTACGTATGCTGTAGTTGAGTGGGTACCGGCGGCCATGTGAGTTCAGTTTGCACATTGGACCTTTTCACTTGTGCGCCTTTTTCCGTATTGTGCGTTTTTAGGCGGGAAGCGTAGTATTTCCCGGACGATTTTTTTTATTTCATTTGTTTTTTCGGATCTTCCTAGGGCTCCAGCACCTTTGGGTGACCACGGACTCTATATTTTTGACGAGAGAAAACTGCAACAACCCCTCTAGCTACTCTTACCAAGGCATATAATAGCAGTGTGACGCGAATCCCGTGCCGGCTGAAGCCGTAACAACAGCAGTAGTAGTGGTCGTTTTTTTTGTTTTTTCTTGCACACGTCTACTGCCCAGCTGCTGCTGGACAAGTCGTGGCCACAGGTGTCCTCCCTTCTCCTCCCCGCTTTCTTGCCTTCATTTTTTATCGCGCATAGGGTTAAAGCAATCCCACTGCTCGTCGATTTCTCATCGAGTGTTGCTAACTCACGCTCTCGCGCTTTCCGCAAGTCAATTCGTGCACAAGAAAAAGTCCCAACGAATGTATACGTTTATATGCACTCGGCGGGGCTCGAACTCACGAAACTGACCTATGCCAGGCTCGAGGATAACCTGAATCGCCACCGGGGCTTACGGTCATACCAGTACGACACGTGGCCAAACGTAAAAAGGCAAGGAAGGGCAGTCGTCGTCGAAGCAGAAGCAGCGGCAGCAGCACTGGCAGCAGCGAGCACAAGCAGCAGACCCCGGATTCTCGCGGATCGCAGCCCCTGCTGACACATCCACCGCCCCAGTTGTGGGCCTGCTGCCGGAGGCGGCCCAGCTAGGCTGCTTTCCGGGGGGCTGGAAACTGCATAGATAGAAGATAGACACAGCAGTAGTAGCTAGCTCGAGAATTGTCATACCAGTTCTCGTACAAAAATGTGACCAAACGTAAATAAGCAAGAGCAGTCGTCGTCGAAGCAGCAACAGCAGCAACAGCAGCAGCAGCAGCACAGCAGCAACAGCAGCAGCAGCAGCACAGCAGCAGCAGCACCCTGGCAGCGGCAAGCAGCAATAGCAGACAACGCATCCTCACGGATCGGAGCCCCTGCTGACAGATCCACCGCCCAGTTGTGGGCTTGCTGCCGGAGGCGGCTCAGCTATAGGCTGCTTGCCGGGGCCGGAGACTGCACTTATAACTAGCTCGCTCGTCGGGTCGCTCGTCGGGTCGACCCGGTGGTCTAGCGGCACGGGCGTGGTTAATTACCCACGTGCGTGTGGGCTGCGGTTCATTTCCCATTCTTCGCGCGCACACCACATGACATAAACTGACAATGCTGCAAACAACGCCGGTCAAAAAACCAGAGAACACATCCTGGGGAAAGTACGAGGGACCAAGGACCAACCAACCGACCGAAGTATAGTCTACATACTTTGCCCCGTGACTTTTGGACTTTGACCCGTGAAAAATATGTCACGGGTCAAGTCGACTTGACACGCATGAAACCCGCATCTCGGGATCACCCAAATTGTGGCGGGTCGGGTCGGGTCGAGTCAATCAGGAGGAGTTCAAAATCTCGCGGGTCGGGTTAGGTCGGGTCGGGTCGGGTCGGGTCGGGTCGGGTCGGGTCGGGTCGGGTCGGGTCGGGTCGGGTCGGGTCGGGTCGGGTCGGGTCGGGTCGGGTCGGGTCGGGTCGGGTCGGGTCGGGTCGGGTCGGGTCGGGTCAGGAGGTTTTCAAAATCTCGCGGGTCGGGTCGGGTCGGGTCAAGACGTCTCGAAATTCTCGCGGGTCGGGTCAGGTCGGGTCGGGTCAAACGTCTCGAAATTCTCACAGACCCGACCCGCGGGATTTGACCTGACCCGTGAAAATCCGTGATTATTTCTATGTATTTTTTTTATTCTTGTACCCCACCCCCTACGTACGCACTATTTACAACAGGATGTAGGCAGCACCTACCTTGCTTACTGTTCTGAAGGTTCCTCGCTTGAGGGGTTCTATACCCTATCACATAATGTTATAAGGCTTAGTTTGGGTAAGCTATCGGTTAACCTTTTGCAAGTGGTCAAACGGACTAATACCCCACTAATTCCTTAACAAATGGCGTCGTCGGCAGGACAGAAAAAAAAATGGAAAGAACCGCCCCAAAACTCGATGAAGACCCTCAGGACACTACGAACGACCCAAAGACAAAGACGCAAAACTCATACCTAAAAAAAATGAAGAACTATCGAGAAGCGGTGGTGGCTTGGAAGTCAACTGGCCACGGCCGCGCCTCGAGATTCGTCTACGTTACGTTGGATTCCCCGAGGAAACGCACTGGCGATGTGAACTTGCAAGCACCAAGAGCCTCGTACGGCTCCCGTTGAAGTCGTGTAGCGCGCCGGGGGAAGAGGGAGTTTAATCGGTCCCGGGTCGTCCAGAAAGCGGACCAGGTATACCTTGTCCTCGGTAGTGCTCGCGCTGATTTTTCCTAGCCACCATAAACCATCGTCTCCCTTGTACCAAAAGTGGGCTCCCTTAGGGAGTACTGTGTCGTGGTAGCGACGGAGCCAATCGGTGCGGGAAACACAGGCGTAGCCCGGCGCTAGGAAACGTTCCCCGTTGTTGCGGGAGAGCTCACGCTGTGCCGCCCCGATCCGCATTCGGCGGTAAAGGCGGTTGGTTTGGCGGTGCTGGTCCGGGGTTCCGGCCCAATAACGCAAGATGTGGGAGCGGGAGAGGTGAAGGTCCATTTCCCGCTCCCAGGACGGTTCGGAGAGTCCCGCCCAATGTGTCTTGTATAGCACCGCGATGACGCCACCTCGCCCCCGTACCGACTGATGACCAGTGATCTGCTCCACCTCCAGCCGTTGGAGGGGAGTCGAAACGTCGTCTTGAGTGACGTGGTACGGCGGGGACTTCTTGGAAAATTTGTTGAGCACATACTGTGTCAGCCCCGCCGGTAGGTATTTGGGCATGTCCCCGCTGTCGTGGGGGTTGGCACAGGGTTTGCAGCGCTCGATAGCCACACGCCGACGAGCGTCCGAACCAGGCAGGTCGGAAGGGAGATCCAAATAAAGGAGGTTGCTCCCGAGCGGCGAGCCGTCCGGGGTCTCGGCGGCGGAGCAGGGACCGACGGCCAGGACCTTGTATGGGCCCGTCCAGTTAAGCGCGAGTTTGGCCTTGAGTACCTTGGCGTCGGTATTCGCTTTCACACCCTGGCGGATGGTAGAGGCAGAATTGTATACCCATGCCCAACCACCCACAGTGAAGTTAGGTGCTGGACGCAGCGCGTCGGCGAGGGCGGAGTTTCTGCGGTTAACACGGGAAACGGTGAGGGCGTGGTGTGCGCGGACAATGTCGTTCGCGAGCTTTTGCCGGTCGGTGGCCAAATCGCAATAGGCCAGGTGGTCACGGGCCAGACTCTGGTGTCCCACGACACCTTTGCGGTCGAAAATCGTCAGGGGGAGCCGTGGGAGTCTGCCCATGTGGACCTCGTTGGGCGCCAAACCGGTCGCCGCGCTGACAGAGTTGTTGTAAGCGAATTCAACGTGGGGCAGATGCGAGTCCCAGTCGTCTTGTCGCTCGTTGACGACCATAGCCAGCATTTGTGCCATAGTGTGATTTACCCGCTCAACGCCCCCGTTACAGTTGGGATGGTAGGAGCTTGTAGCAAGCTTGTGTACACCTAACAGCTGATATACAGCTTGTGAAAGCTTGGAGCAGAACTGCAGTCCGTTGTCCGAGAGTATGGTGCGCGGGCACCCCCACAAGGGGATGTATTGGTTCACCAGGATATTGGCTGTACCTTCCGCGGTGAACTCAGCGGCAGTGACGGGGAACATGTCGGCCCGACGACTGAAGCGATCGGTGAACAGCAGGATGTAGGTGTTGCCTCGTGGTGTGACCGGAAGGGGGCCGAAGTAGTCAACACTGACGGCGATACCTGGACCTTCCGGCAGAGGCATTGTGATGATGGGCCAGCGGACAGTCAGCCGTGGGGTTTTTCGCGCTTGGCACTTCAAGCAGTGGCGAAGCCACCACCGGGTACACACACTCATGCCAATCCACCAATAAAAACGCTCCAGCATGCGCAACGTGCGCGTGGTGCCAAGGTGGCAGGAGGCCGTCGAGTGGCAAGCTTGCATGATCCAAGGGCGCATGAGCAGGGGAACGTAGATGCGAACTGGCTCGTTGTTTAGCAAGCAAGCAGCTCGCCCCACAGAGTTCGGTTTGTCAGAGCTTGTTGGCGGGAGTGTCGGTTTACGGACGAGTAGGACAAAGTCGTCGTCGGTTGTATGTAGTCGACCCTTATCCGCCAGTTCCTGGATGTCTGAGAGAGAGGGACGCTTGGGCGAGGGGTAGCATGCCAAGAAGTCCGGTGGCAGGACCGACGGCCGGCCGATAGAGATGTAACGTATCGTGGCGTGGCACGTCGGCTCTGCGTGTTGTTCGCGCTTCCAATCGGCATGTGAATAACGCGCGACGGAATCCGCGAATCGCAACTCAGCAGCGTCGCCGAGGGCATCCGACCTTGTAAGTGTAGCCGGCGTTTCACCAGGAGGAGGCGTAAGCCGTAGGAGCGGAGTTCCCATAGGCTCTGCGTGGTCGTGGTCGGACGGAAGTGGTACCGTGCGGGCCGGCGGGTCGGCAAGAGTAGGGGTCGCGGCGACTGGCGGAGCCGGCCGCGGCCGTCGGGCTCGCGGCGGAGTCGTAACTCGTCTGGGCGATGACTGGGGAACCCCGCCGGGCCCGAAGCCATAGTCGACAGCAGGGGGTGCCTTACCAGCTGCTGTTGCTGAACGCCGGCGCGTCCGAGTGGAGATGCGGTCCGAAAAGGGCGTCATCGTCTGGGGCGCCGGAGATCCAGGCGAGGTTGGGACGGACGCGGTCGGGCCCATGGGCTTGACGGGGTTTGTCCCTTGTACCGATCTCCGGGAAGGAGTCGGTTGGGCCACTGATGTCGTGACAGCCGGGGCTTCGGCGGAATCCTCGTTGGTCACGATGGGTACAGCAAAAACCGAAGCGGAATTGTAGTCGGCTGTACGCGAGCCCCCGCCTCGGCCGGGCGAGCTATCGACGGTGGCGGTGGATGCAGAAACACGAGCGACGAATCTCCTGGAAGGAGGAGGAAGGTCGTCAAGCCTCATACGTGGCCCGTGTGTGTGAAAATCGCAAAAGTCGGTAAGAGTGAGAGGAAGCCCACCCAAGGCATTACTTTCGGTGCGGGGCATTAGCCCACCCAAGCCGACACCCGGTATCGGGGAAGAAGGAGTGTACAGCCCGCAAGCCCGTATGAGGTATATACCACCATCCTCAACAGGGGTAAGGCTCGTCGAACCATTGCGGTCGTGTTCCGTGGCAGGCTCCGGCAAGCGAGACAGGAAGTCAGCGTTGCCGTTTGCGCTTTCTTTTCGGTATTCGAGGGTGTAATCGAATGCGGTGAGGAACTCGAGCCATCTCTGGACTCGGCCGTTGTGATTCCCCACTTTACCTATGTTTTCCAGAGCCTTGTGGTCTGAGAATATTCGGAACTTGGTGCCCCAAAGGTAGCCGCGGAGGCGCTTGAGAGCCCAGACGATGCTGCCAGCTTCCAAATCGAGAGGAGTCCAATGCCTTTCCGAGTCGAGCGTAGCTCGACTGATGTATGCGATGGGTTTTATGGAGCCGTCCGTCTGCTCCTGTTCGAGAGCGGCTCCGAACCCGTCGATGCAGGCATCGCAGTACACGTGGAACGGGCGAGTGCCGTCGGCGACGGCGTCCCAATCAGGGAAAACGAGGACCGGCGGGGTCGTGAGCTCCGCCAAGATTTCTCTCACCAACTTCTCCATATCAGGCGTGAAGACAAACTTTACCCCCTTCCGAAGGAGTGCGTTAATAGGACGAAGTCTCTTCGATAAAATTTGCGGTAATAGTTTATACCACCCATGAGTGCGCGCACCTGCTTAACGTCAGTGGGCATCGGCATATTGGTCAATGCCGACACTTTTTCCGAATTTGGGCGTAGGCCTGCTGGAGAAATGGAGTGGCCTAGAAAGTTCGCATCGGTAGCGCCCAAACGCGCCTTCGAGGGGGAAAGCTTGAGATTGTGCTTTCGAAGGCGTTCGAAGAGAGAGCGAATCGTCCGAACATGCGTTACCGGGTCGGAGTCGAACACGATGACATCGTCGAGGTAAGCTGCCACCTGTGTCAAACCCTTGATCACCTCATTGATAACCTTGACGAACCACCCAGGCGAGGCGCTGCTGCCCTGGGGCATAACGAGCCATTCATAAAGGCCCGTGGGTGTGCAGAACGCTATAAGGGGAACTGTGTCCTTGTGTGCCGTTATCTGGTGGAACGAGGAAACCAAGTCGAACAGGGAAAACACCCGACCTGAGCCCAAGGAGTCCAGGACCTGGTCCACGCGCGGAATCGGCAGTTGACTGAGCTTGCTAATTTGGTTGAGTTTCTTGTAGTTCACCGTGATCCTCACACCGCCAGATTTCTTCGGGATGACCACCAGCGGGCTCGAGTACGGTGAGGTCGAGTGCTGAATCAGCCCAGCCGCGAGGTACTGGTTAAGGGTCGCGTCCACTTCTCTGGCCAGTATAGGGTTTATGCGATGGGGCCGTGAAGTGACCGGAGCGCTGCCCTCCGGAACCGAGATTTCAAAGGGCATTAGAGAGCATGACCCAAAATCCATCTTCGAGGTGGAGAACACGTCAGAAAAGTCGCAGAGCACATCCCCCAGTTGCTCAATGGTCGGGGGGTCCCAACCAGGGTCGTGTTAGTCGAACGCAATCTCCCGCAGGTGCGGTGGGAGTCGGGCCCAGACGCGTAGAAATGAAGAACGTTGGACCGGGTTCAAACGTTCCATAAGCGTCGGCGAGGGCGACGGTACGGCGGGAACTATCTCCTCCGCGCCGGTCGGGCTCGCGACCGCAGAGACCTGGTTATCCGAAGTCTGGCCAGGGTGGGGACCCGCAGCCTTAATAGGGTGTTGTAAGGCACCCAGCGGGATGCGCAAAAGTGGGGCGTCGGCGACCCCGATAAGGTCGCCTGGCTCGAGGTCCGCGACACCTATGACGGGAAGCACCTGTCGTCCTGAAGCAACAAAGTGTTTCTGTCCCGAAAGAACATCCGGCTGCGGCAGTATGTCGACAAGATTGTGTCCTGTGAGCGCAGGAGAGCCGTTATTGCGCACCAAGTTGACCTCGAGCAGTTGGGGCTCGTCCGACAAAGAGACGCCTGTAGAGCCATCATAGCGAAGGTGGAAAGCACCGTTCGATGCTGCGGGGTCGACGGCATAAGCCGCTACGCCTGCTGTGGCGTGGTGGGACAACGTCAGCTCGCCCAAAACCCGATTATCGAGAGGACGAGGGGGCAGGGCGCGGTATGAACGGGTGTTGAAGCGCATCCAGCTGTCGCGGCCCAGCAAGACAGCGTGCTGCATGACCGAAGGAGGGACCACGCATGCCCACACCGCGAGAGAGCATGTTGGTTCTTTTTCGAGGAAGAATTGAACGCTCAGACGGATGTGGGTCGCGGTCCGTAAAGGGGCGGATTCGCTAGGCCGCTCGCACGTCGATGAGGCGGCGCCTACCGATAGCATACGATCCAACACGTCACGACGGATGAAGGTTTGGGGGGAGCCAGTGTCAAGCAGCGCCGTACATATGTAGGGCGCAATAGCGTCCCCTCCGCTATGTATTGCAATATCGGTAGTGAAAGAATCGTCGTCCAGCGTCACGGTACCCCCAACGAGGCAGGGGCCATGTTCTGGCAGTGCGCGGTCTGAGGCGCCGCGAGAAGCTACCGCCAAAACCTCCGGGCTTTGATCGGCGGGTGTACCCGAAAAATAGGCCGAAGGAGGGCCTTGGGCAGCGCCGACCGCGGTCCCCAAACGCGACTGCTGAGCGGACGAAATTTCATGGATTCCAGCATTCCCGGTGGGCCTGCGGAATCGACGAGGGGAGGCCGGGTGTGGCGATCCGTCCTCGCAGTCGCGAATTGCTTCGCGAACGGCAGAGAGTGCCTCACCGAGCAAATTTTTTCCTCTCCACTTGTGTGGATCCTTGGCGTGGGGGTCGTCCGCCCGGAGACCTATACCCCACACAGTGTCTAGAGGACTGGCCTCTGCCAGAAATTTGTTGCCAGTGCTCAAAAGGTGATTTTTCATGGCTGGGTTCTGCGTAAATTTGGCATAGTTGCCAGATAACACGGCATTTTGCTTCTCCCTGTCCCAAACGGCGGCGTCAAAATTGCGCACGCCTCGACCGACGCGTGTGTGTGTGCTGGGGTCAGACGATGACATGATGAGCTCCACTGCGCGATGGTCTTTAAAAAGCCGAGCCTTTTCAGCCATCATAAACTGCTCCGCGCAAGAATATGAGACGTCGTCGACGACAAACGACGAAGGAGACCACTGCGAGAAAAAGGACGGCGGTTGCCAGAACAACACTACTTTGTCTGTAGAGTATTCGAGGGAAGGGTCAAACGTCGACGGTGCCAACCCGTCGGAGGCCGTGTTAGGCATATGAGCTTGTAATGTCCCCGTCTGGGGACACCAGTCTCTGGCACTTTGGGCCTGCAGCGTCCCCGTCTGAGGACGCCCGGCCTCGGGAGCACGGCGCGAGCCCGAACCCACGGGTGGTCGCGTCGTGGCCTTGTCGCTCTTTGGCGTAAAATCGCAAGGAACTGCTCTCACTGCACCCGAAGGGACAGGGGGCTCGGAGCTGTTACTGCTTGACGAGAGGCGCGATTCTTCCGTATCTTCACGGGAATAGCGTCCAGCTGATCGGGCTGGAGGCCGTGGCGTCACCACTGGCCCGTTGCGCAGTGTCGGATCTATATCCTGTGCCACTGGGGCAGACGTAGCCTGATGCACGTGGGTTAGCGTGCTTAAAGACGGAGCAGGGCCCGTAGACCCTGTGGGCGTCTTCGAGAGCGGGGCTCGGGCAAGTGGAAATAAATTCTTCGCCCGAGAGGGCTCCTTCCCGTTAGCCCTCTTGGAGGAGAGAGACGAGGTAGCTAAGCTTGTCGGCTCCTCCTTGATGGGAAAAAGGATAGAGCGCCCGCTACTATCGCGAGGAGACACCGACTCAAATCTTGGAAAATATCTCGGTGCATATGGGTTGGCTTTCCCACACCTCAAGCCAACCGCCGCTTTACGGTCAGGAAGAGGTGGAGACGAACCCGTTCGCGTATGGGGGTGACGCGTCGTCGCCGCAGTGTTCTTGCTGCGCGACGCGTGCCTGAGGGGAGCGTGCAAGGTGCAGGCTCCTGAGTCATGGTTGGGGGGGGCAGCGTTAGGGGCGCGTGCCTCCGTTGTCGAGCTTGAGCCCCGGCAGGGGTTAACGGCGTTGGAAGTACTGGTCCCCATTGCCGAACTCAGACCATGATCGAGGGGGGCGTCACTGTGGGCGCGCACCCCCTTCGTAGAAAATGTAACCTGGCTGGGGGGGGGCATACTGGGAGCCCTGGTCCCCACCGCCGGCACTGCGCCGTGAAAATCATCAGGCGACGTAGGAGCCCTTGGGCTCTTGACAGAAGTAATTTGTGCCGCGCCACGTGTAAGGCGAACGACAGGCACACGACCATCTTGTGAAATCAAAGGAAGTGTCCCCGACAGTGCCGTCGGCGTACGGGTCGGGTGCGCCGTACCGCCGTCGCCCTGTCAGTTGTCAGTGCGAAACGTACCTGGTTGGCGCGCGTTGGGGTTTCCGCTCGGATTGTGGGTTGCCCGACGACGCCACTTGTTAAATTAATAGGTGGGGGACACAGAGTGCCCCCTGCAGGTCTGCCAATTGGGTAGGTCCTCGGAGAGTACTCACTTTCGTTCCTTCGTAGAGATGTAGCTTTATTCGTCTCCACCAGAGCCCGGGATAGCTTCTGAGATCGGAGGCGCGTGCCTCCGATCTAATTCCTAGCTTCCCCGAATATAAACCGCCAACCTTATCATACGAAACCCATCCAAATGATCTCAAATTCGGATACCTACAGGCCTTTCGAGGCCGTATCTTAACAATGTGCACCGGAGTGTTGGGGGAATAGTGAAAATTTTGTGCCGTATTGACTATCTGACATTGTATGAATGTGGTCGTGTCCCGGTGTAGTGGTTCTTAGACCTATTATATCAACCAACATATATATTGTGACATTCGTAGCGAATTTCTACTGGTTCGATACGTGTCACAAACGATCCCTGGTATACAATACCTTTCCGGCGAATACCATGAAAACGTTTTACCACACAGCCCCTTTCGTTGTTCATCTTGCAGAAGAACCTGGTTGCCCTAGTTGCGTTAGCGTCCGACCAAAGCGTTTAACGAGTACGACGTGCTGGGGATCAGAACACGCAACTCGTGTGGTCGGCCCAGTACTTCAGCTCGCTGTTAATAGCTCGCCCTTCGTGAATGTTAGTTGCCGCTTCGTTTGATTTCCTTAAAAAAAAATGACCGAGAAGAGGTGAAATGTTTGGTGTCTAGCAAATATGACGATTGACGGTTCAGGTCTGTTCACCGCCAATGCCTCTTACGACGTTTTTTGTTTTTTCACACCCGTTCTGAGTATCGAGCGGTTCTTGTCAGTTGTCCGTCAAAAGTCGACATTACCGTCGACCGACATATTGTTGGTGTTTGGTGCTTACTTGCGCGTACCAAAACCGCGGACTCACCCTGGGGGGACAGTTTTGGTTGAAAATCCAACAAGAAGTTCGTGCGGTACCACGGTGCCCGGTGGTCTCACAATGCTGTCAAACAACGTCGTAGCCGCCTCGAGTGCAAACCAATGTTGTTGGATACCGCGGTAGCAGGGTCCCATACGTAAAATCCTGTGGAGTCTCGCGTTTGCTTGCTGTGTCCTTCTCGGGGAGTCTCGCGGTCGCCGGATACCGCACAAAAAATGCCGTTCACTCCAGATTGTGGGTGCTGCACATCCTGTCCAGGGAAGAAGCAAGGCGGTCCGGTACTGCACAAGCAATACCGTTAAGTCCCGTAGTGGCTGGATCCCATACAAAACAATACCTTGATGTGTTGTGGTTATCGGTTCTTCTTGAGCTGGGAGAAGTTCCGAGAGAAGAAAACGGTCCCGCCGCAAGCCCGGAAAATTCAACTTGCGCGCGCTTCATGCGGCGGACATATCTTATTATACCCGATGTATTTGGCACGCACCGCCTTAATCTCAATCGTTGTGGACACGAGCCTACCCTGTCGTTTGCTTCCAAACGTTTTCACGGGCCATGTCCGTCATCCATGGACTTCGTGTTCTTTTCAAGAGTGTATGATTGGACACTACTACTGATGTTTTAAATGTATTTGGGTTGAGGTTAGCGGAGATAGCACACTTTGGCAGTATTTGCTTCTTGTGTGACGAGGCCGTTTGAGACCAAAATACTCATCGGAATGTTTTTGATGAAACCTGAATGTTGGGTAGGACTCCGCCAGGAGTTAGTAGTGCATCGCGGTCAGCGTGCCCTTTCACCTTATTTTTCTCAAAAAACGTTTTGTTTCATGTGGGGGGTGTGGTGCAGATCTCTGCCGTAGCTCACTTGTGTCTGAGCACGCGCCAGTCCAAATGTAGCAAGCCATTGATTGGCCGAAGCACGAGACAGACGGAAGAATAATTGAACGGCTCACAGGCATTCCTAGTGTGTGTAAGCTCTGCCGAATGAAGTGGTGACCGCCGTGGGGCATGTGTATATTGATATGCATGTGGCAGACGCAACGTCGGTCGGGAGGTGAAGTGTCGAGTCCGCCGTTTTGGCGGGGAGGTAGGTGCCAGTAAGCCGCAGTGCAAATTTCAATATGTTTCCGGCAATTGTCATGGAATACAGGGTAGGCGACATATAAGGCGGCGGTGTTACGGGATATCAGAGAGAAAAAGGGAAACGATTCGACCTCGACATGGGCCAAATAATTACGGGAGTTGAACGCTTTGTTGCCAACTACACAAGCGAGACCGGCCCCTTAAGGTGCAGGAACCATATGCGATAGTTTGTTTTCCTAAACACCAGGGTGAAGGGTTTAATTGCGATGTTTAGAACACCTGCGGGCGAACACTTGCCACTGCAGTGACGGTATTACAGTAGACCAAGGCTACGGTAGGGGAAGTACCCCCGTTTTCACTGGTGTGTTTGAGCCAGTCGCACGAGTGGCTCTGTACCCCACAGATGAAGATGGTTTAGGCACTTGTTTTGGCGCAGTTTAGATCACTATTGCATTGCGGATTGGTTTCGTCAATATGAAACATGAAGAATACGTAAGATCGCATTGGAACAAAGGGGTTACTCGCGCGAGTGACCCCTGGCCCAAAAGGCCCAAAAGGGGACCCCCCTGCCGTCCGTCCTTGTCTCCAAAGCCTCTGTTGTAGACCATACGCATTCAAGTAGCTCCGTATTTCCACCCGGCGTTGTACACATGACTTTACCAGTGAAGTTGTACGTTGGTGATGGTGCATGTATGAGACGACCATTTTAGAGGGCACAACACGGATGGCGTAGTGCTTTATACGCACCACACCCAGACCAACACATATCAACCACTTCACCAAATGTGTTATATGAAAAAAAGCTGATGCTTGTGGTGGTACCGTATCGCGGTTCGTGCAACGCAGGTGGCACAGTAGATCGAATACCCAAACCTTCGCCAGACCGACGGCTCCTCGAACTGGTACTGACCACAAACTGTACTCCTTAGTTGACGTGACGCCCGCTACGGTATAGTTTATGCTTACGGTTTGGTGAAACTCTTCTCTTGAAGAGGTCTGCATCATGAGTTCAATAAATCGCAGGCCGGCGAATGATACTATACCTCCTTGGACAATCCCATCGCCAATGCATGCCGCGGGATAGTCACATGGCCTGTGTACGCGATACCCTAAGCTGAAATCCAGTGATGGCGCTCCCACGATGCAGGCCAGCGCCCCAGTTCAGGAACTCCGGAGGTCAGAACAACAGAGGCAGATATGTACTATTAATGTGTCCCTCGCGTGGAGCGCGTTTGTTCGGCGTGTACATAGCATAGTTGACGATACCCTTACGCTCTACAAGTCGTCGCGTTAACGCACAAAGAGACGAAAACTAAGGACAAGCCCTACATGAAAGACGATTCAACAGGTCCCGTGGGAATTTGAACATCTCGCAGTGCGGGCGCGATCGCATGCAACAGGGAAAAATATTAACAGTGTACCTACGTGACTAGCCCACGAATAACACACCAACGAACTATATCGGTACTCCCTTCATACTCCGCTGCATCGCGTAAACCAGTGGTGTCGTGACCAGGCATGCCATCGTAACGGCTAGGGCCCCAGCAGACTGTACGGGTAATTATGCAACCCGTTACACGGCATCGCACAGCCTACTCCTCTATCAAGGAGTTCTACACAGGAGACGGACTCCGCCACTCCGCCGCGACCACTGGTTCGACTGTGTCTGTCTCTGCCTTGCTTGGCACTCCAGCCCCTCCGTTGATGACGACGCGCCGACCAACAGCGATAGCAACCGGTATTGCACCTCCGTTGTAGATAAACGATTCGGGCCCGGCGGGGACCCTCGACCATCTGCCCGACGTGTCGACACCCTGTCACCAGTTCCACGGCCGCGGCCGACCCCGTCAACCGCCGCGACCCCTGCTCCTGCCGCCCCTCCAGTCCCCGCGATACTGATCCCGTCCGATCATTACCACGCGGAGCCTGATGGGACTCTTATGTTTCGATTTCCGTCTACTTCTGGCGACACGCCAACCCTACCTACAAAGAAAGGTAGACGCCCTTGACGACGGTGATGAAATGAAATTCGCTGATTCCGTTGCGCGATTTTTGAATGCCGCCTGGGAGCGAGAAAGAACATCAGATTGCGCCGACGTGCCGTGCCGAGGGGCGCTACACTACTATCGGCCAGTCGCCGGCCCAGTCACCCGACTTGTTGTCGTGTTACCCTTCGCACAAGCGTTCCTTCCTTTTGTAGACCCAGGAGCTGCCAACTAATATTCGCCTGACACACAAGTGACAGTCAATCGTCCGTGACCTGCGGTGGCGTCATGTTGGTGACATATCAGCCGCATTGGCTGGGACTCTCTGAATCTTCCTGGGAGCGGGGGATGGACCCCTCAACACTCTCGAAACCACACCGCCTCTACATTGTTCGCCCGGCACGCCCGACCAGCACCGCCAAAACCAACCGCCTCAGCCGCCGCATGCGGATCGGGGCGGCACAAAGCGGTCATTTCCGCATCAACGGGGAGCGTTTTCTAGCGCCAGGCTACGCGTGTGTCGCCCATGTCGATCGACTCCGCCGCTACCACGACACGGTGCTTCCCAACGGAGTCTACGTTTGATACAAGGGAGACGATGGGCTATTGAGGCTTGGAAAAATAGCGCGAGCACTGCCGAGGACAAGGTGCATCTGGTCCGCTTTTGGGTTATAGGTATGATGTGGAGTATCGAGTATCAGTACTTCGCCATGTGAGGAGGAGTATGCATAATACAACTGGTGCATCTCTACCGTCGCACGTGTCGCTTGCTATGGTTTCCCAGTAACAAGGAAGGCGGTTGCAGATTAACAGTACCATTTGCGGTGTATTTGGGCGGAGCTATTAGCGCAAAAAGAGAAGTAAGTGTCGAGATAACGCGGTGTCTTCAGTGTGCCTGGGCGTGCTCCCAGCCGTACAAGATGGGAATCTATGATCACCCAGGTGTGCGCTAACCGTTGAAGGTGCGGACGCTGAAAGCTGAGGTGATCGAGACACTACTCTACGGGTGCGTGAGGTGGAGCCCGAACAAGCCTGTCTATGCCAGGCTACGACAGGGTCACCACGCCATCTCCTCCGATGCCTCGGCTGGCGGAATCGGAAACGCGACGACCATGCACTCTCGTACCCCGACGTGCTTGCCAAGAAAGCTTCCGAGAGAATAGAGGCGACAGTGCGAAAACGGACGACATTGTTTGGGGGATTCGTGGCACGTATGGGGGGGGAACGTCTGCCACAGAGGGTGATGTTTGTTTGGGGAGATTATTGGGGGTACGGGCTACCCAGGAGGGCAAGGGAAGGACTGGATGGTTCGCCTGCCGGAGGTTATGTCGGCCTTTGAAATTATGCTCAAACGGTGGCGAAACAATTCACAAAAGGCCGGCAGATGATTTCGACGGGTCGAGGACGGAGCAGAGACATTCATGCGGGAATGGCATGACGCGAACAACTGTAGAGCTGCCGAGCGGCTCGAAAAGGCCCCGGCAGCGCCACCCACCGTCGACACCTGTAAGCGGACGGGGTGGAGGGGGAAGGGGGGGGAGAGGGAGGAGGGGAGAGGGGAGCGGGCGGGGGGGAGCGGGGGGGAGGGAGGGGGGGGGGCGAGGAAGGGGGAGGGGAGGAGGAAGGGGGGGCGTCTTGCCCAAGAGGCTGAAGTTTGGGTCTGACCCTCATAGTCTTGACGTTTGTGGCCATTCCAATGGCCGGGAGATAGGGCCACCCGGACTTCATGGCCTTGTTGTGTTCTCTCCCCAGTGCCAGTGCCATCGATGCATTTGTTTAGCCTCTGTGTGCCCAATGCTGTCTTTGGCTAGTTCCTAGGGTGTGCTAGTATGGTGTTATTTCCTTCCTTTCCTTGCTTCCTCATGTTTTCTATTATTTTCTTTTATTTTTCTATGTTCTTTTCTTTTCTTTTCTTTCTTTTCCAATTGACTTTGAGTCTGTCGTTCGTGTTCGTAGCGATTGGTACTACGTGTCATAGATACGTGGTACGTCTTATTCTGTTTTTGCTGGCTTAGACCGGAAGCGCATTTTTTTATTTTTCTTGTTGGTTCATTTACGGAGCTGGTCTTATCTCGCTACGCACCCCTGCTGGCGAGTCTACGTAACGTAGTACGTGCGTATTAATTTCTCCATCGTTCGTTTCCTACTTCTCGTTCACGCTTTCGTTTCTTTCTTCCTAATTATGTGTTTCATTTTCTCTCCTCGGATTTGTACGTTGGTTGAGTTCCCTGGGTGGCGTGGGGCATGCGGTGTAGCTACTGCGGTGTACCGTAGTAGTACATTAGTGCAGTAGTCGGTCGGTTTTCAGATGCGAGTGTTGAGATACACTGCCTTGTGGTATGTACATGTATGGGCCTGGCACGTACGTAGGCTGACTTCCGATATCATTTGTTTGTACTTTTTGGCGGATTCATGAATTGCTTCAGCTACGATATGTGCGTATATATAACTGCATGGATGCCAGCGCGCAGATTAGCCCTGAGGAATCTTCGAACTGCTGACATCATCAATTCATTCATTCACCCCCTTACCACCGGAATTTTTATATTATACTGGACTAATACCAATACCAATACTTATACTAATACTAGTATTGATATTAATGGCCTATTGTTAAGATACGGCCTCGAAAGGCCTGTAGGTATCCGAATTTGAGATCATTTGGATGGGTTTCGTATGATAAGGTTGACGTTTTATATTCGGGAGAATTAGGAAGTAGATCGGAGGCAAGCGCCTCCGATCTCAGAAGCTATCCCGGGCTCTGGTGGAAACGAATAAAGCTACATCTCTACGATGGAACGAAAGTGAGTACTCTCCGAGGACCTGCTCAATTGGCAGACCTGCAGGGGGCACTCTGTGTCCCCCACCCTTAATTTCACACTATTGCAGCAACCGCAATACGAAGTACAACGCTATCTCACATACAACGGTACTAGAAAATAGCAAGCAGCAGCTGCACTACAACTGATATTATACAACGCTATCATCGCGGCAAAAACCAAACGTCTTGCTCGTTCGTTCCAGTGCTTGTTTCTTGCGCCTCGCGAGACCATTGTTGAGAGTAACGGCCTCTTTACAAAGGATGCCAAGCTGCTTTGTCAGGTCAACGCCTTGTTTCCTGTACGAGAAAGAAAATCGCATCAACAACCCAAGGTGTGCCACTGAAAGCTTGCTGCGGGCAGGAGTCTTGTATCGAATTTTGGGCCGAGAATCCGAGCTCGCACTCGATAGTTTGCACTCGATAGTTTGCCATATTCAAATCATTGATGTGGAGACACTGCTATATTCCACTGCGATTGCACGGCCGAAAACCATTCGACGCATTCAAACCAGTGTTTTGCGAGCCTTTGAAGCCTTGTTTCGTCTTCGGACGGAGAAAAAGATAGATCTGCAGGTAAACGAAATAACGGTCTCCGTACATTTAGTGATCGGCATATCATGGTATTTTATAAAAAATGAAATACACTCCAGCTGTGAGATCGAAGATTTCGTCGAAACTCATCTTTGCAAGCTGTGTGATACTCCGATCGCGCGCATTACGAGTTGTGTGTCCTCATTAAGGATATAGGTCGGCGACTCCCCTTACAACTACAGTGTAGCTATCAGGGTCAACAGGTGATTTTAGTCAGTCTGTGCGCGGAAACTATAAAACCCGTTTCTGAGGGGGACAAAATCTGACAGCTGTGAAGGGAAATGTATCCTTTTATCAAGTGAATCTTGTAAGTCGAATATCCGGTGAGGGGGGTGGGGCGGAGTTTTGAAGGACGTGGGGGCCTGGTTTTGATCAAAATCGAGCGGGTTTGGAAGGGGGGGGGGGGGGGGGGAAAGGGGGCAATTTGTGCATGTAAGCTATAAATCCTTTCGAGGGGGTAAATCTGGCGGTTTTGGCACCAGTTTATTATTGGGGGGGGGGGGGGGGTTGGGGCGGGGGGGGGGGGGGGGGGGGTTGGGGCGGGGGAGGGGGGGGGGGGTTGGGGCGGGGGGGGGGGGGGGCGGGGGGGGCAGCTCCATATGTGCCTGGAAACTATACATTATTTTGAGGGGATAAATGTGACGGTTTTGGAAATAATGCATCAGTTTATCATGTATATCCTGGGGTAAATCGTACAATCAGTGCGTAAAGAGAGGGTGGAGTGTTCGAGGGGGTGGGGTTGGGATGGGTTGGGGAGGAGGTGGGGGGTGGGGGCGGGGGGGGGGGGGGGGGGGGGGGGGGGGGAGAAAGGGCTTTAGGTGAGGGGTTTGTTATACGTGTGGTGCTAGGTCTAGGCGATGGTGCGGGTGATGGGGAAGAAGGGGGCGTTCGAGGCGGGGGGGGGGGGGACACAGCGGCATGGATTTATTGTAGTGAGAATCAGGCATGTTCTTTATACCGGGGTCTGGGGAGGGGTTCGGGGGCTCGAGGATAGACGAGCACAAACTGGCGCCTTCTTCTCTCACGTTTGAGAGAAGACCTCACAAGTACGTTAGCAAGACCGTGTCGGGCACAAGCGAGTCGTGAGTTTTGCCGGGAGCGTCAGCAAATCGAGCTAGTCACTGGGTTGGCCAACCCAGCCAGACGTCTGTGCCTCTCCCTTCTTCCTCTTCCTCTCCCCCCCTTCTTTTTCTTTCGGCGGGGGGTAGGAGTGGGGAGGGGGGAGAGTTAGGTAGCCGGGTTGCGTATTTGTTTTTTTCTTCTAGGCGAACGTACGACTCTGGTGGCCGGTCTTAGCGTTCGTTTCGCAAGTTGACGGGTTATCCTGAGTATTTGGAATCGTGTGACTCAGAGAGTAGCAATGCCTGGGCGCTGATTGAGCTTGCATCATGGTGTTGCGCGTGAGAAGGTAACCTGGCGAATACTATTTCGGGAAAATTCGCCGCCGTACAGTATGCCGTACAGTATGCCGTACAGTATGCCGTACAGTATGCCGTACAGTATGCCGTACAGTATGCCGTACAGTATGCCGTACAGTATCTTCATCGGTTGGAAGTAGGAGTGGGTTTGCCGGTGACAGCTCCCATGGTCCAGTGTGCACTGGAAGGTATCTCACGGGCCCATGTGGCGGCGGGAACCCCCCGCCGTGCTCGCTTACCGGTGTCGTTTTGCATGCTTTTGACGGGGGAAGCTCTCATACTCTCATCGGGTCCGGAGGGGAAGGTGATATGTTTGTGTCTGTGTCTGAGATATTTCCTGTTGGCACGGTCGGACGAGATGTTCGCCACCGATTCTGGAGCGGTACACCGCATGCATTGCCTTTTGCGGGGTGACGTGGCGTTTAACGACGACGTCACGCAATTGGAATACTTGCGATGGCGGCAGGCCGACAGGGTAGAGATGTGCGCTTTTATTGTCATAAGGGTAATCAGGAACCAATTGGAAGCGTACGCGTGCGGGCGCGAGACGAGGTTCGCGGTTCGAAGTCGTCATTTTGGGTCGACGGTGGTGCTGTTGCCCTTATGTTGGAGTTGATGTCGTGTTTCTATACCCGTCCCGACCACGCGCCCCTCTCCTAGTATTGTTGTGGCAGGTCTGTAAGAGTAGTGAGGTACCACCGTGCCCTTCGAGCAATCAAGGAGGTAGTGGCGAAGTCCGGTCGTAACACCGATGAGTTCCCCATGCACTCGTTGCGCATCGAAGGAGCGACCGCGCTTCCAGCAGGAGTATACCCTAAGGAGACCTTCCTATGGGAACCAGCGATTCAGAGAAAAGGGAGGTCGAAGTCCGACGCGTACAAGGCGTTTACCCGTAATAACATAGAGGACTCGAGTAGGGTGTCCCGTAAGCAAGCAGTGGCAAGCGAAGAGAAGGAGAGAAAATCGGGGGAAGGAACAGTCTGGTGGGGTAGGGAATGATCACCGGTATACGACATCAGCGATCCCGGAATCACCTCGGAGCTGGAGGAGTCGAATGGTACGGCACCATTCGGAGGCTTAGTAATCCAAGACGACTCTAGGCGGTAGTAGTTAAGAACCCGGCTGGTATCATAGTAGGGAGAAAGGGACGGTAAATGTGGGTCGAGATACGCAGGGGATGGATGGGGATGGATAGGGATGGCAGGAGGCTGTGATAGGGGTATCTGGCCAAGGGGATAAATCTCTCTCTCTCCCAAGACCCAGAAAACGATAATAACAATGCAATTGGGAAGATATTCAATAAACCGTCACACGTTTGAACTCACTGTAGCTCCCTCAAAAAGGATAGCCACGAAGAAATTCAGCATGCAACTGTCGAAAATATCACAAGAACATGGCCCTATTTAAATAATTTAGCCTGCGGCGAACAGAGATGCATTTTAAATAAAATACTCAAATGCCTGGCTTGGCGGCCAATCCAAGGACTACCTCATTCATGTCTGCCACGTGATTGGCAAGAGCCCCAACTCGCTTGCGTTCAGCGTGCCCTTGCTGACCTGCACGCGTCGAGCTGCAGCCAAGACAGGTCTTGGGGGGCTCGTCTACATTTTCCTCTTCAATCCCCTGGGACCCCGATTCCCCGACAAACATGCTTCATTCTCAATATATATATCAAACACAATAAATATATCGCTTTGTCTGTTACTTTGTTTTCATGCGTGCAGACTAAACTATCTGTTTTTCGCCTTCGGTAAAATAAACCCAAGCATTTTGTTTCACCCGCGGCCACTAAACGTGGAGAGGGGCGATAATGGATGTGCGGGATTTTTGTTGTGGTATGCTTTGCTGAGCCGAGTTCTCAGGATAATGGTGCAACTGCGCAACAAATATCTCTCGACCTAATTCTAGCCCTGCTCCAGAGTGTATGGAACCTGTCCGGTGAAGACGGAAAGGATTATCCCAGTGAAAGTGAGAGCAACGTAGCAATGTAGTCTTTAGTTTCTAACCTTTTCATTATCATCTTGCTCCGGTCGCCCCGGTGGTCTAGTAGTCATCCGTGAATATTTCTATCGTTGAGCTTTGGGTTCGATTCCCACCGTGGTGAGATTTTGAATAACTTTTAAAAAAATGCCCCCTCCCCCAAAGGGTCAATTGCAGCGTGCTGAGAGCTCCTAGCAGCGTGCGGATATGTATAATTCGACGAGAGTCGACGAGGGAAGGAAATGCTGAGTTCTTCTGGCGACAAAAACGAAGGCACGTACCGACATGGGGCGGGGGAAGGAAGGACCCACTGGGTGACCCCGGATCTGAGCTACTGCTGGGAGGGAGGGCGAGAGTAGTGCGAGGATAATAAATGGGATGGAAAAAAATACTTAAGTAAAAGGAACGAAACAAGGTCGTCTATAGACAAGCCCATCGGGCGCATCCAACGCGGAAGAGATAGAGACCGTCCCCACTATCAGGAGGGAGGGCAAACCGCTTATAGTGTGAACATCGTAACCCTCGCATACACAGTGTGGAACGATGAGTGCCACCCCTGCTGGAACATGTAGAAAATAGATACCTGGTAGACATTTCAACCTGTTTCGATTTTACAGCGGTTTCAATTCAATCTGTTGGCAATGTCATTACACTCGTCGTCCCTCGTTAGTGCGGTGTACGCCCTTTACAGTGCGGGGTCCCAGCGTAGTGCCGGGTGATAATCGCTTGTCATGACCTTGTCCCACAGTACCGCGCGATCCTCAGGTAGCTTGGGGTCCCACTTTGGTGCGGTTAGTATGATCTGGCAAGGCACAGCAACAACGAGGGGCCGCGGCCGTATGCACAACAAATTACCTGAACATCTCCTCGTCTCTCACTTTATGGGCAATCACCGAGAATCCACTGGCGCCTTGAACACCAACACGCACACTCCTCTGTGTCCATTCGGCGAGTCTACCGGGTGCGACATCCAGAGCCTTAGGATTAAAGGTAGGGGTTTATTCGCTCGCTGAGTAGGCATGCACGTGGAACACTCCGCCTGCCATGTAGGCCTTATACGATAACGTGTAAGATACACATTATCAACATCTGTTTACACGAGGCGTAATCAACACATAGCAACATGGGTTGAGCGCCTCACCAACTTGCGATCGCTGTTCACAGGCACAGTATAGTCGATGGGCAATCGACAAATTATTGACCGTGTGTCGAAGCTTCAAAACAAAAATCGCGGAAAGCTGATGGGTACTATACTACTGTAGTACCACGGTGTTATCATTTTTAATTTGACCAAACACATTGTGTCGTCTCCTCTGTGCTTCTTACTACCTCCGCCCGCCCCCCTTTGATTAATAGCAACCCGGTACAGCCAACATCAGCAGTACTGCAGACCGATCACTATGATACTGTGATGGGGCTTTTCCCACCAATTCGCCTTGCCTCGAGTGTCCGTATAAAGCCCCGTACTATCATCATCAACGTTGGTCTGATTACAACGATACTGCTAGAACTGCGGCCACTGTCCCCCCCTATATGTCCTACGAATGTATCTGGCTACCCTTACATGACGCTAACATTACCTTTACATCACCTTTCTTACAGCTTGTGAGAACGGCAAAAACGGTACACCGTTTTTTTGGAGCTACGACAGAAGCACACTTTGATTATAGCATCTCTGCTCTGTTTCCTACCACTTCACCTCGCTAAGGGGCCATAAAACAACTCGTCGTACTGAAAACGTCAACAGTGGAGCGACTGCTACTGTTGGAGTCTGCTACGTACGGTTTCTGGCGCCCCCCTCGATTCCCTGTCCATGCACACCTCTTTGAGCCCATGTACTATCGTGTCAAAACATCACAATAGCACAGTTGAGCTGAGGTAAAACAAAAAATGTAGCAAGTACGCTAGAGCGTAATGCCGACAGTAGAACGACGTCGATGCTGGAGTTACGGCCAATGTTGCCCCCTTGAAGTCCCCACCTATATTACGATATATATGTTTATCCGGTATGCAGTTTGTTACCCGTATAGTGTGACAAAACAACGGTTACCTTGCGACGTAGCTACGTTAAAGCTAAACCTGGAGCCGGAACTCAAGATCTTGCCGTGCCTACTATGCCACCAGTATGCCCCCCCCAATATAAATATATAGTTTAGACTATACGATCATTCTTTTTTTCGGGGATTCGATCAGGAGTTTTTTTTCGTGTCGGCCCCAGTATGCGATTCGCGGAATAAATTGGAATTCTCGGTCAAATCGCTTCGTTCGAGCGCCGTCTTCGGGGGGCGGCTCCAACGCCCCTCGCCCTGCCGTATCCGTTCCGCACATCGACGTGAACGCGGACGGATGCCGAGCGAGACAAGCGAGAAGTGGCAAAAGTATCGCATGTCGAGGAAGAATTCCGAAGATTTTGGTTGTATCTTAACGTCTGAAGCGCCTGGATGAGTCACAAAATTGGCATCATTTCCAAACGTTAGTTAGTTGCTGTTGTAATCTTTTGAATTCTGCGGTGGCATACTCTCGAGCGTTTGTTTTGCTTGACGTCTGCAGGGCTTGAGCGTTTGTTTTGTTTTTCTTGACGTCTGAAGGGCTTGAACGCGTGAAACACGTGAAAGTCTTCGGGGGGCGGCTCCAACGCCCCTCGCCCTTCCTTATCCGTTGGGCACCTCGATGTGGACGCGGATGAATGCTGAGCGAGACAAGGGAGAAGTTGAAAAATGACCCAGGCCACGGTAGGGGGGCCCCCTTTTGGGCCTTTTATTTCAGTTGCTAGGGGTCACTCGCGCGAGTAACCCCTTTGTTCCTATGCAATCTTACGTTTTCTATATGTTTTATATTGACGAAATCAATCCGCAATGCAAAGGTGATCTAAGCTGCGGCAAACCAAGTTCCTAAACCATCTTCATCCGTAGGCTACAGAGCTACTCGTGCGAGTGGCTCAAACACACCAGTGAAAATAGGGGTACCCCCCCTATCGTAGTCTTGGTCAAATAAATATTTGTTTGATGAGATAATATTACGACTTCGGCTGTATCTTATAATAACGTCTGCAGCGTCTGGATATTTTCCAAAACTGGCATCATTTCGAAACGGTAGGTAGTTGCTAAAGTTATGAATTTTGCGGTGGTATACTCTCGAGCGTTTGTTTAGCTTGACGCCTGGAGGGCTTGGGCGCGTGTTGCAATATACCAGTAGTAGATCGCTCTAATTCGTCTTTCTAGTTCGTTTTGCTTGACGTCAGCAAGGCTTGAGTGTTTGGTTGTTTTGCTTGACGTCTGAAGGGCTTGACCAAATGAAACACGTAAAAGTCTTCGGGGGGCGGCTCCAACGCCCCTCGCCCATCCTTATCCGTTGGGCACCTCGACGTGAACGTGGATGGATCCTGAGCGAGACAAGGGAGAAGTTGCATAAATATTGTATTTTGCGGAGGTAATCTTGCGACTTCGGTTGTATCTTATAAATTAATATTAACAACGTTTGCGGCGTCTGGATAGTCTCCAAAGTTGGCGTCATTTTCAAACGGTAGGTAGTAGTTACTTGCTGAAGTTTTGAATTTTGCGGTGGTATACTCTCGAGCGTTTGTTTTGCTTGACGTCTGCAGGTCTCGAGCGCGTGTTTTAATACCATTAGTAGATTGCTCTGATTCGTATTTTTATATGATTGCGTTTGGTGCTGTTGAAGTGTTTCTCATTTCGAGCGTGCTTGGTCTGCATGCCAACGTGATAGAGGCTCAAACTCGTCAGGAGGAGTTGTACAAGTAAATAATGTGTATAACTTCGTCGGGTGGATACGCACATGGAAAAATAAAATAATAATATCTGATAAAATATTAATTGGGCACGCGTCAAAAACAGAACAACGTATAGTACAACAACGATGGACAACCTACAAATAGAAATATATAAATAACGCGTGAGCGATGACGTGATTTGTAAACACCTATGTATATACTACGACATCTATCAATCTGCGAAAGGTTCCCTACGGCCGGGAACTAACGCGGGGATACAACTTTATTTAGGATCTAAAGTCCTAGACGGACACTCTTGAAAAAAAAAAAAAATCCCTAGATAACGTACATGATGCAAGTGACCAGCCGAATTGCGACCGCGTAAGTAATTGCGAGCTTAGTTTTAATAGTACAGTAGGCTTCGACCAGTTGTCAGTGTTCTTCTGAGTACTGTTAATACTAACTGTAGAGTACGTGGAGAGGGAATTGCTCCAGAGATCGCTCTTACGAAGTCGGTGATAATCAATTAAAGAACTGAAAAACATGTTTGTTTGGTTGTTTATTTGCATAATAACCCACTCACCGTGAGTGTTAGTGAGTCAAGCGACACAGGTAAACACAGGTAGTGCTATGCAGATAGTGCTATGTGTCGTGAGTTCGATTCTCACCGACTTCATCTTTCTCTTTTTCAAGCGTGCGCGCTGACGACATTATAAAGGGTTATTTTGGTAGTTAAACATATAGACTATATTATAAAAATAAAAATACACTCCAGCTGTGAGATCGAATATTTTGTCGAAACGCATCTTTGCAAGCTGTGTGTGATACTCCGATCGCGCATATTACGGGTTGTGTGTCCTCATTAAGGATATAGGTCGGCGACTCTCCTTGCAACTACAGTGTAGCTATCAGGGTCAACAGGGTGATGTTAGTCAGTCTGTGCGCGGAAACTATAAAACCCGTTTCTGAGGGGGACAAAATCTGACAGCTGTGGAAGGAAATGCATCGGTTTATCAAGTGAATCCTGTAAGTCGAATATCCGGTGAGGGGAGGGCGGAGTGTTTAAGGACGTGAGGGCCAGATTTTGATCAAAAGGGGGGCGGGAGGGGCGGAGGGGGGGAACGGGACGTTTGGGGCAGGTCAATTTGTGCGTGGAAACTATAAATCCTTCTTGTGGGGGAGGGGGGGGAATGTGGCGGGGAGGGGCGGGGGGCGGGGGGGGAGGGCTTTGGGTCGCATGGATGTATGGGTTTGCTATACGCTTGGTGCTAGGTCTAGGAGATGGTGCGGGTGGTGGGGAAGGAGGGGGCTTTGAGGGCGGGGGTGGGTGGGAATTGCAGCAGCGGCATGGACGGCTCTAAAACGATAACGAGGCGATATCCAGGGCGTGGAGGTGTTTATTGCTCTGGCGGGTTTCGATATTAGGTGGGGCGTTTGAGCAAGAGAGAGCAAAAAAAAAAAACAATGGGGGGCGGGGGAGGGGGAGGGTTTTCAAGAGGTTTAGGTCACATATAATATTAAAATACACTCCAGCTATGAGATCAAGGATTTGGTCGACACTTATCTTCACAATATTGTATGTGATCCTCCGATCGCGCGTATGAATCATATATGTAGGGGCTTGCTATACGCGCGGTGCTGGGTCTAGGCGATCGTGCGGGGTGTGGAGAAGGAGGGGGCGTTGGAGGGGGGGAGGGGGGATGAATGAAAGCTACGTCATGGATGGCTACGAAGATATTGACGTGATATCACTTGCTTAGAAGTGTTTATTACTCTGGCCGATTTCGATTGTAAGGCGGGCGTTTGAACGAACTGGGCGGGGAACAAAAGAGGGGGGGGGGGGGGGGCAGGGCGATGATGAGTTGGAGCTACGGCGTGGATGTCTAAATGGATAATGAGATGATATCAGCTGGCTGTATGTAGTAGCACTACACACTGAGCTACTGAGGCATGTGATTAAGTATAGCTCAGTGATTGGGCAGTGCTGTAGCATTTCTCGGTTAAATCACTTTGAGTAGCGCGCAAAAATTGTGTTGAACAGTACTTTCCAGTTATTCTTCGGATCTTGACGTATCGAGAGGATGATAAAATAAAACGTGGCAAGACAATATTTCCACGTTGGTGTCATCTGTTGTGCCGAAACGATTAATAACATTTCTGTTGTGGTACTCCGAGCGCAGGATGCGTGGTTGGTCGGTATTGGGAAGCATGCTCCTCATGGGTTCCAGTGACCTTGTTTGGTCTGTCCTCATGGCTCGCTGTATAGACTCAAAAGCTTATGCATTATTCCCTCTACGTGAACTCTAAATGACAGACAAAACAAGACAAGACAGAGAAGGGCGGGGTAAAGCAGGTAGTGCAAGGTAGTGGGATGTGGGGCGTTCTGCTTGTCCCATTTTTGTCACCTACATTATCGCCCACCTATGATGGCCTTGACGTGAATGTGACATCTAATGTCACGCGGTTTCACCTCAACCATGACATGGTTTCACGTCGAATCTCTAAACTATCCTTCTACGGAGGGCACTCCATTACATTGCTGCGAAAAAATCCCCAGAGTGCTGCGGTAGGGATCACAGCGGTACATTTTCGTATCGAATTTCGGTAGGTACACGTACATTAATACATGAATATAGACGTGGCAAGCGCACGCATGACTAAACGAGGAGGAATTATTAATAGTAGTGATTATACGATTACTGCACCAGGAAAAGCCACACAGCAGCATTACGAGTGGCTGCGTCCCCGGGGCATCGTGGGTTGTATTATACAAGTTCCTCCTGTTGTTAAGCTGCGCCTCTCGAACGTGGTGGTAAGTAGACAGTAGGATGGCTTGCTTTGTTGTTGCTGTGGTCCCTGACTCCGTTGCTGTGGTCGTTTGCCGATCAAGTGCAAGCGGTCGTGTGTTGGTCGAACTGACAAATAAGTTTGTGTTGCTTCGTAATTGACGTGCTCCTTACTGCTGCCGATTGCTGATTAATTATCTATATTGCCAGTACGTAGTTATTATTACTTTTTTTGGCACACTTACGATCTTATACTTTCCAACTTCTGGACATACAAGCCGTGGTCACAAGAGTCGTCCTTCCCTTCCCCCGCCCGGTTATTGCCTTCATTTTTTTTGGCGAATAGGGTTCAGCACCCGCTGATCGTCGATTGTTCATCGAGTGTTGCTAACTCACGCTCTCGTGCTTTTTCGCAAGTCAAGTAGACTAGTGCACAAGACGATTTATTTTTCGAGTACGCACTCGGGGGATTCGAACTCACGAAGCTGACCTATACCAGGCTCGGGGATATAACCTGATACGCCACGGGGACAGTCAGTGATGTAGAACCGGTCGCCCCAGCGGTCTAGTGGGGTTACACTCAAATACTACTACTATCAATACTATCGTTGGTCCTTGAGTTAAATAACCACCGTTGTGAGCTTTGTTGGCTTCATTTAGTTACGGAAATAAATGTGAAAAAAAGATCAACTACTACTGCTGATATCGCCTAGCAGCGTGGGTAGGTACAAATCGACGCGAATCGACGAGGGAAAAAAATGCTGAATTCTTTTCGCGATATAAATTGGGGCAGGTACCGTAGTGGGGAGGGGGGAGGGGAGCCCGCTATATGACCCCGGATCTGAGTTATACTACTGGGAGGGCGAGAGTAATACGAGCGTCACAACAAATGGCATGGGAAAAATAAAAGAACCGTGGTGTATTAGTGCTGTTGTAATAATACGATACCCAAGCAAGTTGCACCGATCGACTCGATCTGGACTGACTGCTGTATTATGTAATCGGTCCATGCACAACTTCTCTAATCACACGCAGCGGACATGGTCGGTCACCTTACTGGCCGCGGATGCCTGATTGAGTAAAAATATCATAAGAAGCGCACTCGACACGTTTCGTCGCCGGACAAAAGGGTCAGTCGGCATGTATGTGCTCGGAATTATTCGATCGAAATGTGATGAATGAAGCTCGGAGTCGGATTACCTGAAAAAACTGTACCAGGTAGCTATTAATACTATTAATAGAACTACATTGTTATCATTGTTAGTCTATGTCAAACTCTTGGCATTACCTTACATACTGTACGCGAAGATTATGATTTTGTGTGGTGCCTTTTTTACTCTGCCAAGTTTTGCGAATAAAAAAATTTGAAGTACTGCCCTGCCCTACCCGAAGCACGGGTGCCGGGGGATGCCGGCACCCATGCGGAGCCCTTGTTTTCCCGACAATGAAGGCAACATGGTCCGTGGATGCATGCCACAGAAGAAGGGGTTAGGGGTATATTTCATAAGACTTCACACTTGAAGCTATCCATACCACACCGTACCATACCATGCTGCCGTACCATACCGTACCATACCAGACCATGCAGCACTCCAAGGGCAACCCGATGGCCAGCCCCATGACCTACTTACTGTCCACAACAAATGATGATGTCGCACATCTCAAACAGTGTTCCAGAAATATGGACGGGTTAATTCATCAGTTTGGAGAGCCCCGCCAGCGACAAACAAAAGGTTACGCAACAAAATGCTGCATCCATTGTATTAATAGCACCACTCAGCGTAGTGTAGACTAACGATTTAACCTCGGTAGTCGGTCCTCCTGGTAGCTTGTACGTATCCGGCAGAGGGTTTACGCCCACAACAAACGATCGAAGGCACAGCCGGGTTTGGGCAGCGGTATGCTGCCATCCTGGTATTATTGGACACACGACGTCCCGCAGATTATCCACCCCCGCTAGAACTCTTGACGACACCAACGAGATTGTCACAATGGTGCAATGGTGCGAGCTTGAAAGGGCATCTTGCGACGTCTGCACCATCGGGAAGAAGAGCATTCAGCAAGCTCACCCCAAGACGGCAATATTCAACAATTCCCAACAGCTCCCGTTTTGCGGACCTTTTCCCCCTTGCTTCGTTGCTCATACAACTGCATTATTCAAGTGCAGTATACCTAAAAATGAAAAGAAAAAATCTCGACACCCCTTGTACGGAAGTCATTGTACAACCCACACGCTCTCGCCCAGAAAAGACACCTGGCCTCTGGTTCAGTACGCCCGACTCACACTATTAATAGGTGCGCATACACTACATGTGTTGCATGATGTGTTACATGATGTGTTACATGTGGCAACATAGTTGAACGCGACTTTGGGGGGCCATCTGTCGTAACTAGTGTGGCATACGTTTCGCGGAGATACATGCAGTAGCAGCAGTCCAGCGACGCAGTGTAATTTCACCTTGTGGCAACACGCAGTAGCTTCACCTTGTTGTGGCAACTCTCAACTGGTTATGACGAAATACGCATTTTCGTCGTGGTTACATTCCCCCCGCGTCCTACCTTTCTCGAGCTTACAGACTATTAATAGACTTTCGAGACTTTCTCCCCGAGGGTATGCGCCGTACGTATGCACGCCATATTCGGCAGCGCCACCACAACATCAAATAAATAACAACATCAAACAAGAACATCAATAAAGAACATCAAATAAAATGCATTTTTTGTCGTTGCTAAAACGCGAGACTCTGCTTGCACACAGATAGCACCATATCCACAATTTTGCTTTGGATTCAGTTCAGCTAGATGTTTAGTATAGCCATGCGTGTAGTACGATGCATCCCAGCCTACGTTTGCGCTACCGTCCAAGTCCGTGCCCATTTTTAAAAAGCCAAGTTGAAACGCGAGGTGAGGGCCATGCGATCTCGGTGCATCTGCCCTTTCCAGCATGCTGCATCCACCATTAATACTTCATGGAGGAACGCATGGCGGGGTAAGGGCGAACAAAGCCATAACAAAAAGGAAGGGCGCCTACTACTTTTAGCACCTATAGTGGCACTAACAGCAGTATTGGTAGCAGTATTGATAGTAGTACTAACAGCACTAGTACGTTGGGGGTGTGCACATCAAGTACTAGGTACGACTAGTTACGACTAAGTACGACTAAGCAAGGTTTGTAACTCCTGCTCACATAGGGTGTCCACAACGAGCCCAATCATTTGTCGTGACAACAACGAAAAGTGTCGCCTTATCAGCGGTCAACACCCCGCCGCCTAGCAATATAACGACTGCTATTGGGACAAACAACAGCACCGGGTAGGTTTTGCAGGTCAGCAATATATCGGCCAAAAAGCGCGACGCCTATCGTAGCACTTGTGGAACCCATATGATTCAACGGGCATGTAGCATACAGCATAAAGCATTTAGCATACAACACATAATAACCCTCCCGTCATCCATCGCATAACGACGGAGCTCTAATTTACTCTGCCCAAAAGACGACTCCGAGACAAAATCAAAGGTGCAACACGACCAACAATCTCCCGGACTATGTATTGAACAAACAACACAACGGATACACAACTGGGCAGCCCATGCGACGAAACTGTAGCGTAGTCGTTAGTTGACTATTACTTTGTCAACCCCGTCTCCCAGAAATGTCTACTACTGTGTTTCACGAGCTAAGGTGGTGCAGGGCCATCATGGTGCCTGTATAGCATCGACCCGTGACCCGATACGAGGGTACGTCCAATTTTTCAGATGTTCCATGTTTGAGGAGGCCCACGTCCAACCCAAACCCTGTCACTAATAACGCCCAAGAAGCGCGTCCCGAACGAGCAATTCCTCCGCCCAGGATGGTCTAGGTATTCCATGAAGGGCATTCCTTCAAAAAGCCGATAGCTTTGGGGAAAAAAAAATAGTTATTTAGAAAAGCCGATAGGTTTGGGGATATCATGTTAGTTATTTGCAAGAGACGAAAGGTTTTTAAGGCGACACCATGTTAGTTGAGAAGCCCCACCAACCGATCGGATATACTTTGACCCCCAAAATTGTGTTACTTCGTACTAGGTCTGTATCGCAGCACGCATCCATCCGTGGAACGGGTCCTGGCGGCGCTGAAGACATCGGTGCAACCCAGGCGTGCTGTTTTCCTTGCACTGATCAAAACTGCTACTTTAACGCCGTGTCATAGATAAACACCCAGCAACAGATGCATGCGACTACAATCATAGCACTAATAGTTGCAGTACTACTAATAATACTAGTAGTAATGGTTATGTAGGGAGGGATGGACGTGAGTTTGGTTTGCCCTTCAGCTGTCACTTGAGGAGGTCACGACACAACACGACCCACACTCACCTCACCCGCCACACAAACACTGAACTTTCCAGAAACAACGGACGGACGTGCACAGCCACATGAACACTCCCACTGTAAAACACAACTCGGGTCTCAAGACTCCATTTCACTGCAAAACACGGCGATGCTGGCTAGCTTCTCCACTGACGGTCCCCGTCTGCCGGAGGCACAGCTGGCTAAACCGTCACGTATGCTACCCCATCGTAGCATGTCTTAGCACGAATCGTGTCACCAGCCATCAACAGTCACTCCATTGCACGTCGCAACTGCCCCCCCCCCTCCCCTACACTACATGACAGCGACTGGAAGGACCACGGAGGTACGTTTTTACAACATGGGTGTATAAAATGATAAAGAGTGTCACGGCGCGCAGCCGCCCTCTTACACTCGAGCCGGCCCGTGTGCGAGGAGTGCCGATACCAATGACCCATAACGTGCTGTTCGAGTACCGTTATAATGTCGTTACAGTACTGGTATTTTCCTAATGCGCAACCCCCCCCCACCCCTACTGCGTTTGATATCGAGTGCACGAGCATCCACTTGTTCTACCTGAAGAGAATGTGAAGCGTCGCAATCGGCGTTTATAGCCAGCCGTCATCAGAATCAATGAAAACCTGGCGCAGCGTTGGTTAACCCGCGCGGGACTACCCTCCTCCCCTCCCTAACGGCGCTTCGCGCGTGGTGCACGAAATTTCTGCATCATCTGTGAAAAACCGAAGTGTCCCATCCCGGTGCTGAAGGGATGGGGGGCTCTATGGTAGTAGGACTGTACCGCCATGCATGCATTAGACGTATTGAGTGTGCGCTAGAGGACGAAACCCTATGCGGTCGCACACTCACCCTTAAGACTCCATTTGCACCCGTCTCAGATGTGACGTTATAGGTATATGTACATGGTACATGGCACATATGGCACCTGCCTTTCCCCTGAGATCTGGTCGCAGTAGCTAATGTATACGTATACCAGGTATGTCACTCACTGTACAGTGCGGACAGCGGTAGAACGCGGGGAACGTTAGATTCGTCGCGGCGGAGTAGCATTTCTCCCCCTTCACCGCTCACTCACTACTCGCTCGCTACACTTTCATCGGCGGTTTCGTTCGTGGACATTGATACATCGCAATACCACGCGGACAGCCACGGGGTGCGACACCCAGACGAACAGCGATGGGATGCGGAATATTTATGCCCTCCCACCAGCTGTTCAGCAGTGACTGACGAGATGTTGACCAGCCGTTGACTTCTCGTTCATTCTCCCCTCTCAGCACATTGCTATAGCAGGGTGCGGCTATCAGGGTTTGCGCCTTTTCCTCACCGCAGTCGATACGGTGCCACACGTTGCTACGATATAAATGCACCCTGCACCTTACACCTTCATAAGCTGAGGGTCTTCCGTTCAGGGGTCCATACAACATACATGAACCAAAGAGCGTTTGTCATAAACATATGAAATTTCAATCCGATGGCAAACCCCATAGCCTGGTTCTAAAATGAATGGTATGATTTGGGTCATGATAGCCTGAAGATAAGATCATGATAATATCCAACGAATTTGGGTAGTTCCTCTGTAGAAGGGTCGCTACTGCCCTACGCCCATATGTATGCATTGGCGTAAACGCGCTATCTCCCCATGGTAGCTCGCGTCAGCCGTTAAAAACTCGGCAAATACATTTGCAGTGCTCGACCAGTTCTTCCACCAGTAACTGGCCGGTTGTTGAGCCGTTCACCACTTCTTCATCACACTTGTTGAACGCTTCGTTCAACAGCCGCTATTTCGGTTCGTACCCGATGGGCTCGTTGGCCAATAAAGACTTGTTGAGCAGCCGTCGTCTTTCAGTCCGTCACCCGTCGTTGATCAGTCCTTCACCAGTCGTTGATCAGTCCTTCACCAGTCGCTGACTGATCGTTCACCCCTCCTCCACTACATTCGTTGTACTATTCATTCAACAGTCGCCATTTGCAGATGATGCCCGACGGGTTCGTTAACCAACCGTTGGAGACTTGTTCACCAATCGTTCAGAAGACTTCGGCCGGTTGTTCACCTGTCGCTCATCAGTTGACTGCCAGCATTTGGGCACTCGTTCAGCGCCCGTTCAGCGACCGTTCACCCGTCGCTGATATTTCGTTCAAAATCTCTCACAACCGCCCACCAGTCGTTCACCTGTCCCTAACCAGACGTTCACCGGTGATTCACTGCGCGTTCATTAACCATTGGCTAACGTCACTCACCAATTACCCGCCTGTTGCTAGAGACGAGCCGCTACGGACCAAGAGTACGGTAGTTTGGCCACTTTCGAGGCTCTACCCTCTACCCTATATACCTGGCCCCTACAGCAGGTATTGGCTTGGGCAAAGTTGAGCTTGCGTGCGTTTCGGGTTTAGAACATGCACCGCTTCCATGGCGCTCTATAATTTGTTGCGCGGCCCCATCCGGAAATCAGTTTACTCCGTGCTGGGAGCGAGTACGGAACCAACGATGCGAGCGACCTATGCGCCGTGGTGAGGCTAGAGGTGCCCCGCCGTCCAAAACCCTTGGTCATGGTTCATGCCTGATGTCATGCCATGGGTCATGTCATGTCATTCCCAATCGATGTTATTGCTCCATTCACCCTGTCCATATCCATTCGTTCAATACTTGTTCACGGGTCGTGCGCCAGTCGTTCACTGGTCGTTCACCAGTCACTGACCGCTCGTTTCACCGCTCATTTCACCAATCTTTATACTTGTAAGTACCTGGTATATTGCAGGTCGTGCCCGAAAAGGTTCTATCCTTTTACTTTTGATCGTTTAATCGTGTTCAGCGCTCGTTCACTACATTATCAGGTGTTGCAGTTGTTTATCTTTTGTTCCCACTCCCCCACCAGCCCTCCACCACTCCTTTACCAACCAGAGGTTCACCACTCATTGACCGCTGGTTCACCAGTTGATGGCCAGCCGTTATCGCAGGCGGTTCCCGATACAGACTCCACGTGTGACGTGGACCGACGCAAGCGGCGGGAAGAACCCCCCTAAGAGTCCCAAGTAGTGGACAGGCGGCGGGGAGGGGCGCAGGGGGGGCAGGCAAAAACCGCAACAATGTTGGTATGTAAATGTGTCGTCGATAATGGACACGTGGTAACGCCCGGACGGATATTGTGCATAGCATGATTATATAGTTGAGGTGCGATGCATGGTGCAAACTTTAGATCTCGACAGTATTGGGACAGCGCTGGTGAATTGAGCAAGCGGCATCAGTCTGTTGCTGTATCTATATATTACACCATGTCATGGTCAGATATCGATTCTCGTTAGAGTAGCCACACTAGACCATGTGATTGTAGAAATGTCATGTGGATGTAACCACCCGAGCTACTCGACATTGCCATTACGCCTTCCTGCACGATCTACGAATGAGGTTCGTGCCGCGTTTTAGAGTCACCCGGGAGATCGTTTTGCCCGTACACCTGTAGACAAAGCTCGACAGACGCGTTCATCACCGAAGGTAAAACGCAATCTGCGTGAGGCCGGTAACTTGAGGGGCTCTTCAACGTGCCCATCAGGCGCATACTTCAAATTCAAATAATACTACTATTGATAACAACAATGCGGTACCCTTATTAATATATATATTAATATTTGATAGGATAGAGTAGCCCTTAGCGTGTATGGGGTTGGTGGGTTGACTCATTTACGTGATAATCTACACTATATTTCGCCCAAAACTGATTTTCGATAAAAAATGAAGTTTAAACCCGATGAGGTCAATCTCATATGGCATATAAATATTATGCAACGAATTCTATCCTGGAACACACAAAATGGCACGTATCACAACGCCGTTGGTTCTAACTGATCGTGGAATTGACTCAATTGTCTGATCGGTTAGTAGTGTCATGCCTTCAGACCCAAAACAGGTTTTGGCGGAAAGGCGATACCACTTATCAGCAACTAGTTACTGATGTTTTGAGAAACTTTGTAAACTACTTTGTTGGTAAACTGCAGTAAGCCCGACCCGAAAGTCCCGAGGGCTACGCTTCCAAGGTATTTGACGAATGACACATCACATGGAAGTATACTGTGTTATATTCTTCTGCTGAAAAAAACGTGCAGCAGTAGCGTGTCTGCGAGAGACCACGTTGTGTTGGGCGAGGGTTGGTTAAGTGAATAAACAATACAAGTCATTGCATCTTAACCGTCAAACGAAAAACGTCACAATCTAAGGACAAAAAAACCAATCCACGAAAAAGTCAGCGAAACATTAGGATTCCTACCATTTCTTGAATGTCTCGTTACCAAGCTACCACTGTGACCAACCTACCTATTTTATTCCTGGGATTGGTTGGCCTCGAGTTACACGACGTGGGTCTGCGTCGGTTTTGATACCATAAGTATGTTATTTTCCCAACGGAAAAATAGTTCGGAAAGCGCGAACACCCTAATACGAATACAAGTATAGACTATGCGTTGAAGGCGTACCTAATGTGACTGACGAGACTCATGCTATCCAAGGAACTATTCATAGCCTAAATCGTAGGGAAATGATTGGTGTTTCCCGTTGTTTTGATATTTTTGGTTACATACCCTGGCCATGGGATTTGTTGTGCTGATGATCTACTGATTTACTGATGATCTACTGATCTACTGATGATCTACCGATCTAATGGTGATCTACTGATCTACTAATGTAGTTTCTTGTTTTGATAGTTTTATTTTAAAGTCTGTGTTGAGTGAGATATTGAGGTATTATTAATAGGGTATTTGAGGTATATAGGGCACCTCAAGTTGAGGCGTACTTGTATCCTACCGATATTCAGCACCACACGTAACATATACCAGATACCATCAAATACATAACATATGACATATAACATGCACCATAATGACATAAAACCCATTACTACACATACGACATGTAACATACCATTCAACACACAAGATATGAATATAACATGCGACATAATAACAACAAAGTCTATAACCCACATAATGTTCAGGTGTTTAGTCTAATGCTTTCTTGTATGTTATATGTAATATGTGAAGTCATTCATGGGTTATATGTCATCATATTGCATGTTATATGCCATATGTTGTGCATTAAATAGTGTATGTTATGTGTACTTGTTATGCTGAATTACGCTAGGATAGCAGTATATGACACATCTCGTAGGTTGGTGTGTGCTTCATAATTTTTCGCTTTATCAGCTTTGAAATTGTCGTTGTTACCGCAAAATTCTTCTCTAGAAGCCTCTTTAATAAAGTAATAGTTTTCCTTGTGTTGTTTAATAGCATTTCGAAAGTTTTTGTTTAAATACTCTACTAGTACTAACCCATGACATACAAACCATTGTATACTACTAGTAATAGTAACCCATGACATACAAACCATACGACGACAGGGATAGAGCCAGCCTCGTCTGAGGCTCCTTGCTCGACCGGCTCTATGCCCCACCCCGACCACATACAGTACTGTACGGTATAGACTAGTAGTACTGATCGCTTCAAGTACAGAAAGTGCAACTCCCGAGGATCAATCAACACCGCCGACGAAACCAACTGCTGTAAAATACAAATGTAAGGACGGTATTGGGCTTAATAGCATCATTAACATTATTACTATCATTACTTCACTACCTGGTGGTCGTCAAGGAGCCTCGTATTCAGAAACGTTTTGGCCCGAACGCGGTACCTCTTGCGTAGCACATGTATAATATGTCACGTTCATGTATAGTACATGTCATATCTTACCTTGAACCCTCCCACAGGAGCCGCCCTAGGGGTGCTCCTACCCAGCATGCTTAGACCTCGACGCCGAAGCCAATTGCGTGGGGTCTGTGGTGGTTGAGGCGGCAGCGAGTGTCGCCGCGGCCGAGGCGTCGAGGGCGGCGCTATATGCACTAAATGTACTATACCCTGTACGTTCAGCAAAAAGAAGGACAAGGGGCAGCATGAGGGGGGAAGGAGGGAACGATGAGGAGCCGCCGGAAAAACGAGCGATGAAGGCGGCGCCAGACGATAAAAGCAGATACGCGAAAGTCGTCGTCCCTATATCGCGTGAGGGCGGCACACTACGCACGGCTTCATTTCGCGAAACGACGGATATACGACGAACGGCACTACCAATAAATAGCGCGGGTAAACGCATGCTACCACGGCAGGGCTAGCACACCACGGGTATTATTTCCCGGGCCCTCCTGCTAATGCGACGAGCTCCCAAAAAAACTTGTTCGGACAGAAGACGAAATTGCACCCCTGTGGCTTTACTGAAGATTGTAGCATGCTCGTGTTTGGATCAAGATGTAGGTTCACGAAATATTTTGGGTTTAGTGTGGTTTGGTGAAGTGGGGTGCTCTAATGACTTTCCCGACCTTTTTTATGGGTGAGAGGAAAGCAAAACTCCCGATATGACCCACTAATAGGAATACCGGACAACATGCTGCAAAACAAGAGCTGCGTTCATTGCGACGACGTTATTAATACTGTTGACACTATTAAGAGGTGAAGTGAGGCCCGTCAACTAGCCAACAACAAAGGGTGCATCAGATTCTAAGACAGTCCCTGAGGTCCTCACATGACGAACTCGATATCTCACACGGTACTACGTGACTTCGAAGGCATTCGTTCGCACAACCCGACCAACGTTCTGTCTTAGTCCTACATAAAACAATAGGTACTCGTGAATATTCCTTCACTAACCGGCAGTTCCTCGCATGAGGAGTTCAACTGGCCACAAGGGCGTTTTGGCCCAATCATAGTGGGAGTACAACTGCAAACCCTACCGTGGGATGAGTGAGTGTTCACACAAGAAAAAATATTAATACTTGTATCGATCGCAGGGCGCGTCAATACGGCAAAAAACGCACGGTTTCCACAGGATGGTTTGGGATATAAATATATATGTTTTTAGTCGATTTACTAAGCATACAAGTACACTAATATGGTACAATTACGACGTACAGAAAATCATTACGTCATATTGCCGAAGCGTTTCGGCGAAGTAGGAGCAAAGTGGGGGCACAGTAGGGGCACAGCAGGAGTACCTCTATCGGAGCACGTGTCGGTTTTTGCTTTCTTGCTTCCTACTTTATCCCGCCATCCATCGCGCGGGAGAACCGCAATAAGAGAACGAGTTCGCCGCGCTGGCACCTTTGGAAAGGTGGGGACATTGTGGCTGCTGTGCGACGGGCAACCAAAGTGAAGAAAACATTCACCTCCTCCTCGCCGTCACGAATAATAAGATTGGGTTCGCTTGTGAGATATACGCCATAGGCACGGAGCTAATATTAAGTAGCAGCGATCTCCTGCGTGAATTTGTCGAACTCACGGGCTTTCATATTGACTGCTATTTACAAGCCGGTGAGCGTGGTGCCACCTCTAAACAGGCTTCTGTCCCATCTGCCGACTGCTAGCCCAGTGGTGACTGCTAGCCCAGTGGTTACAATGAACAGCCTCCAACACGTTTCTGTCCCGTCTAGGCCAGCATGGCGTGCATGAGAGTGCATGAGAGTGCATCAGACCTGACCCGCGGGTTACCGCACTAGAACACTGAACTACATCACCACATCACGACACTACTGCACTACATTAAATCACCTCTGAACGACAAAGCGCACCTGTTGGGACTCCCACGCCTTTTCTGCACCGCGGTCCTTGAAAGCCTTGTAGTCTAGATTCAAACTTTTGCTCTTGCGGAAGTTCCTGGCCCTCGACAATCCCAGACGAGAGGTGACGCTGGACCTCTGAAGCAGCTCTTCCTTCGTCCGTGGCTCTAGATCGATGTCTCTCTGCTTAGGCTTTAGAGGAGTGAAGGGGAGGAGATCAGGGCACGGGGGGAGGCGGACGTTCGGAGCCGGCTTATATTTGAGCCCGTTCTCCTTCGTAGCGTGTGCAAGCTCCGTAACGTTTCAAAAAAAAATGAACCGTCATCTTCAGCGGAGTGAGGTGGTACGAAAACAACGACCTCGACCGCCGTCTTGCCGCGCTCGACACGTCGAGAGAAAGACCGGTTCGATGGAATCAAAGGGAAATCAAATGTTGGAGCACAACGGAGTATAACGGACGAAAGCGGTAGTCTAACGGGCGAGCCCGCATCGGAAATGAGAAAATAGCGGCAGCCGAACTCCGCGCTGCATCGATACCGTAAAACACATTTCGAGAAAGAATCACGAGCCGATTCCTTCAACCCCTCTAACGCACCGTGCCATCACGCTTGTTGCTATCCTGTGTTGTTTTCCCTTTTCACCTCGACATACTGGGTTTTGGCTGATGCGCCATTTTTGTTGTTATCTCCTCGTGCCTTAAGTCGTTCACTGTTCACTGTCTCATCCACTTCGCGTGTGTGCAAGGCGTACAGTATTCTCATCACCCCCGAGGTGTTCTTACTCGGACGCTGACTGACGCCTGCGACAAAAGGGGTATAGATACCTGTAACTATATTTTGTCATTATTAAACGTTTTGTGAACGTTATCGGAGAGTGATTATTTTGGGTATGTAATCAAAGGTTTTGTGAATGACGGATTTCCTCCACCCAAATTAGTATTTTTTTTTCCGACTTCATCGTTATTTTGTGTTGCAATTATTTTTCGCGGTATGGGATGGTGCATGGTCCATGGTATGGTCCATGGCCTGGTATGGATTGTCCATCGCGTTGCACACTTAGATTATTTCTGTTACGAACCACGGTAAATTACATTTTGGATTAATGTGCTAGCATGATAGGGTGTCAATAGGCACAGAGATCCTTAAGTGAGCATAATATCCTAGGAAACGTTGCATCTTCACCTTTACCACCAAACATGCGGCCTTCACCGGCGAGCATAAGTCTCATTCCTTCACCCAGTACCGTCGGATGATACCAGGTGGTAGTCATTATATTTCCGAAACTATTCGTTCGATACCCAAAGATACCTAGGGCAACAGGTTGTTCAACGGGTCGCACCGTCGCGTTATCTCAATCAAAAGTTGGTGTGTGCCTGGCTAAGGCTAAGGTGTAGATCTCGTCGACACGAGGAGGTAGTGATCGTTCGGTGCACCTCTACCCTACTAGTTGCAGTTGCATTGTATACAATTACCATTATCCTCTCAATATTTTTGTCTTCCATCATGTCCATAAATTTGCGTTTTTTATTACCTCAAACATAACATGTGTGGACACTGCCCCCCTTTACGGCGTCCGCGCGCATAAGCAACGGAACCATTACGGCGATCCTCTTGGCCGCTCAACCATCGTAATCATCGAGACAGCCTAACCAGTAATACTTTCAACGGATAACTCACGGCCTTGAGGTGGGTTTGCACGCTCACGCGCAGCTGGGGGTGGTTGCAATCACCTGGCGCCGGGTAAAATGGAAGATCCACCACACCGTTTGGTTTGCGCCATTAGGACGTCACAGCTCCAACCCCTACTACTGCCGATGCACACACTCCACCGACATCATCCACTCAATGTTTTCTCGTGCGAGACACACTGGCACAGTGTTGGCATGAAAGTTGTAGCGTTTAATGTAAAACAATGTGTTGGATACAAATATGCAATAGCAACCAAACCAAACAGCGCAGCACACAATTAACAAGAATCCCCTCCCCCCCCCAATGAACAACTCAAGAAGCCAAGTGAGAAACAAGAGAGGTTGGACGTTCCGGAGCCACACACACACACCAAAACCGACGCCATCACCCTAAGCACACGTGCCGCGCGACAACGCCCCCCTCTGTAGTCCAACCCTTTGGAATGAACGCCTTGTACAACACACGCAACCGTCACGATCATCTCATACAGCTTGTATTACCCATTCAGCTCGTTTAAACTCCTGTTTTTAGGCTCATATCGCTCTTTTAGCTGACATTGCACACATATCCCATACAACTCACATCGTCCTACCGACTCCCGTTGTTCATACAGTTCGTTCATACAGTTCATGCCACACGTTTGTATTTGTTTTGACAGTGACACAGGCTAGGGTACCACAACGGTTATGTTCATGTCTCATGTTCATGTCGTATGTTCATGTTTTTTTTTTGCCTTGATTTCGAGGTGGCTCGGGGTAGTGGCGCTATTATTAGTATCCCAGTATACCCTCTGTTCCTTTGCGGTGTTACGTATCTTACGTTCCTTCATGTTGGTGGAAATTTCAAAATCAATCCGCAACGGAACCAATCAATCAATCAATCACTCCGACTCATAATCATAAAAACAATCGCCTGAAGTGTTTTTGTCCACGAGAAACTGAGTCACCCTCCCTCACCCATCCAGCGGCAGGGGGGTGCAGCATCAGTTTGTCTGGGCCCGTGACATGAGGAACTCAATATCTCACCCGGTACTACATGACTTCCAAGGCATTCGTTCGCACAACCCGACCACTCTTGTAGGGCTTGATTTTCATACCATAAATACCATAAAAACGATAAAAACGATAAATACGATAAATACGATAAATACGATAAATACGATAAATACGATAAATACGATAAATACGATAAATACGATAAATACGATAAAAACGATAAATACGATAAAAACGATAAATACGACAAATACGATAAATACGATAAATACGATAAATACGATAAATACGATAAAAACGATAAAAACGATAAATACCATAAATACGATAAATACGATAAATACGATAAATACGACAAATACGATAAATACGATAAAAACGATAAATACGATAAATACGATAAATACGATAAATACGATAAATACGATAAATACGATAAATACGATAAATACGATAAATACGATAAATACCATAAATACGATCGTATTAGTACAGCTCATGCTACGATAGAGGTATCAAGGTATACTTTTTTTTGGCGAAAATGTTTTCTGAAGACCGGGGCTCCTTGACCTACTAATACTAATACTAATACTTATACTAATACTATCGCCGGAAATAGGGCACTCTTCTTAGCATGATTCTCGCTGTGCATCTATTAATATCAGTACACCATACATTAGTTGAAAGTGTTCATCCGGTAGTAGTTTTGGCCTTCTCGGAATCGGTTTTCGGCTTAGGACGTGCCTTAACAGCATCCCAAATTGAGAAATATTTTCAGAAAAATCAATGGTTGGTGCTGCCTCTATCGTAGCACTTGTCGGCCTTAAGAACACTCCTATAACACTCGTATAACACTTCTATAACGCTCCTATAATAACATGAATACTCCAAAAATATCATCTACTCGTGAAATTGCTTCACTAACCAATAGTACCTCACGTACGTGAGGAGCTCAACTGGCCAGGGACGTTTTGGCGCAATGATACTGTAAGTAAGTACAACTGCAACACCTACCGTGGGATGACACCCCTACCGTATCGTATCCTAGCCTTGGTCCAGTCGAAGTCCTATTGCTCATGCAGATCATACAGCCTAAACACCTTGTATTGGCAGCGCTTGCAACTCATGTTGCTCATACAGCCCAAACACCTTGTATTGGCAGCGCTTGCAACTCGTGTTGCTCATACAGCCCATACACCTTGAATTGGCAGAGCAACTCCTGCAGATAACAAATCTCGTATTGCACCTTACACAGCTCACACAACAAACACTGCGCACACGGCCCATATCGCTCATAATTCCCATACACCCTGCATTGAGAAATCAGCTCATATCACGCATCTACATCATACCACCTCTACAGCTTATTGAGCTCTTATCACTCACAGAGCTCATACCACTCCTACTGCTCATACATCCTGTACTCATCATACAACTCGTATCGCCCACAAACCTCGTACTGCTCGTGCAGTGTACATTTTGTTTCACAAGCTAGGCAAGGCTTCGGATCGCTAAGGCTATTTGGTGATAGTTCACCTTTTGTGAGGCGGCGACTCTGTTGGGGAGGACGAGGGAGGAGCACGTCCGAAAGTGGTTGCCCACGAAACCATTCAGCGCCCGTAGCTCTCGTTCATTCACCTGGGACGGCATTATTGGTGGGGTAACCTGACATTACGTTCTTGTTACTGGTCGTCAAGATGCCATTGTAAAGTGTCATTTTTACATTCTTGCTGTGTGGTTACTAGACTGTTCATTACTGGTGCTCTTTAGAGTTGTAGTGGTGACTGGATGCTGCTGCAATATGACTGCTAACACTGTTACGTTTTCTCAGGTTGGGTATGTTCATGAGATTGTGGTACTTCAGCACTGCTTTTTTCCAGATGCCATTACTGTTTGTCCTTTCTAGGCAACAACGTCGTTCTCACGGTATGCGGAAAATATGCGAATACCCACGGGTGATGCTATACAAGGGTACTGGTGTACCATATACCAGTAGATTCGTGCTCCTGGTCGAAGATATGAAGGAAAAGAGGGCGGAGTAAACGCTACCATCATACGAATGGATATTCAGGGCATATTGCCGCCGTTCATCAAATCCAACATCAACGAGGTAAATATATTGTAAAACTGGACCTCGTAAACATGTTGCACACTTTTTGGAAACAACATATCGAAAGTGTCTCGTCAACATGCTGTAAGCATCTATCTACCTGGTAGTGAATACAACGTTTTAAACTCAACAATGTACTCTCTTGAGACCGCGGCACCGAAAATGGGATGGTGCCGCACCTTGTACCGTATGCAAATGCCGGCCAGTGTGTCCTCCGGTGTTACGATGTGTTTCAACACTTTTTCCGAGACGTCTGGCACTCTCACACCAGTTTTAGGTCCTGACGCCGAGAGATGAGATAGAAGGGCACGTGGGGGGTTGGTGTATCGTTAGGATTAGCGTATCACCAGGTGAAGTAGGGGATTTGAGAGGAGAGGATGCATCGGGTCGAACAAAATTGGTTTGGATGACGGCGGTTCCTTGCTGTTGGTGTTTTTCCATTTTTGTTTTCCGATTTGCACTACCACATGATTTGTGCTTCCGATTGGCATCAGCACGTGTTCCAAGAACTTCTTCAAGACTTTCGGGACGTGTCCATTACCACATCACTTGGGGTGCCCGATACTGACCGATGCTGGCCGATGCTGAGACACGGAGATACGAGAAAGGCCAACTGCGTCAGGGATTGGTGCATGGTGATACGTGGTAGGTGAGAGGAGGGAAGATATTATAGCAGGAATGAGCAAACGAAAAAGGTGGGGGGGGGGGGAAGGTAGGTGCTTGGACGATACATGTGGTTAGGATTATACCAAGGCTGGGATGGGGGGGTGGTTGGGGGGGTGCCCCAGGTTCACTGCCGGGTCTGAGGCATCCCATCATATCATATCATATCATATCATATCATATCATAGCATATCATAGCATATTAGACTATAACATATGATATCATATCATATCATATCATACATGCTATCATATCATAAGCACTATCACATCATACACACATTCATACTATCAAACTCGCACGAGCGACTCCATTATCTCATATCATATCATATCATATCATATCATATCATATCATATCATATCATATCATACATGCTATTATATCATAGACACTATCACATCACACATACATTCATACTATCAAACTCGCACGAGGGACCTTGTACCTCACGAACAGAAATAGTTTGGCCTGATTTTAAGGCGCAGCGTAGCTTGCCATTCCATTTTGGATAAATATTTCGCGAAAATCAAACATTAGAACGTAACCAACCGTTGATGCCGCAAAGGAAAAGTAGGGTCACTCACTTATTCTTGAGAGAGCTATTTATAGATGTCCGTCGTAGAGTAGGGGCGAATAAGGGCGATTGTACCATACAATCGAGCGGTTCTACGAGATTCATGATTCCTGCTTGTTTTATTTTTCGTGGCGACGAGGGTGTACGCGGGACGGGTCGTGCGTTCGACGCCGTCCCAGCAAACAAAAGTTGAACTTTAACGCAAAACAGAAACCGACAACATCTGCCGCCTTCAATGCTGCGGTCGGTACCCGATCTCGGTCGGCATCCACTCGATTCAAGCAACAGCCGAGTACGGCGTAGTTGTTGAAAGTCAGAACAGTTTTTTTACAACATAAATGCTTGGACTGCACACGCGGTATATGTGGCATGCCATGGCATGACGCATCGGAGTGGTGAACTACACGGCAGAACTTCGAGACAGGTCTGTGGCACAGGGATGAGGGATGCGAACCACGACATGCAACACTGTGGTGAGATGACCGCCACAAGTCAGTCGGGCGTGAGCAGCAGTTGTCGAGCGGGGACAGGACCACAATCACATTTGCCCTGTCTTTCACCTGCATTTATGTTCATGTTTTCATTCATTTTTCGTTCCTCCACGTCGTCTTCGTCGTGGGTTTCTTAGTTCACTTCACCTGCATCCATACTTTTTTCTTCCTGTTCGCCGTCGCGTTTAGCTTTCTCTTTCGCGGCGTTGTCGTTTTCCTCTTTCTCTTCCTCCTTTTCGTCGTATTTAGATGTTGCTTTTGCCTTAGCTGCATGAACGTATTCACCGCCGTCTTCGTTTTTTTCCTCGTGTTGCTCTTGGTTTTTGGTGTCCTGGTCCTCGAACGGAGTGTGCTGGACGGTTCTCAGCTCCCACTCCTGATCGCCCAGCTGATACCATTCCAGGCCATGTGGCGGTGGCTTCAGCGGCTCCACCAAGTCCTTCTTGTGACCTGCCCGTTACGGAATTGGTCGTGTCAGTTGGAACAGGCAACCGAAGGGGGGGGGGTGGGGGGCGGTGCACTCATTGTCAGGGATGGTCGTAGTCTGGCAGGCAGGTCATAACATATCCCATTCTTACAATGCCGGGTGCCGGGTTTTCATGGATCAGGTAGGCATGGCCCGCAGCAAGATCGAAGCGCCGTGAGAGCGGGAGAGGGTGGGCCGGTGGAAAGGGATGGGGCTGGACGACCAGGAGGACCGACGAACATGTGTAAAGTTAGGTGTACTACATAGTTGTGGAAGGCCCATACGGCATAGCTGGTAGCGTTTTCGGGGTAGAGTACGTCAGGGTAAGGGTTCGGGTTATAGTCGCTAAGGCTAATGTAGACGGATGGGATCCGGTCAGAGCTCGCGATTTTCGTGTAACGCCCGTACTCATGAATCAAAGGAGTCCGGCGGAACAAATACTTGAGGCAACTTGGGCCTTGTGGGGAATACAACTCCGGATGCACATGTGACACCGCTTGGCGTGAAAACCTGATGCGCAGTAAGGGAGTGGCAGCTTTGAGGGGTCCGGTAGAACCATGCACAAGCTCAATGCACGCTGTATGGTTTTGAATGGATCTCGATGGCTTTCGTGGAATCCTGACGGAAAATCCTGTGCGGACTGCCATGGAGCGCCGTACGATTATTTGTTTTGAGAGTGCCAAGAAACTTGCCGTGGGAAGTCTCCTGTACAGGAACGCCAGGGTATCTGATGAGATTCCGCGGGATGACAAGCTGTCCCGCAGGAGACCGGGTGAGAACACGAGGGGACCGACATGACCCGGTGACGCCCCATGAGAACACGCGGTATCTCTCCTGATACTGAGTCCAAACTTCCGAGGAATCCGGTGGGATGGCGAGGTAGTATTCCGCCGCGTACACGGGAGCCCGTGGGATCCTATGGGGGCTTGCATTGACCATGTGGGTAGACGTTTTTCCCCCCAAGCGGTCAATATCACTGGTCTGTTTAGCACGGTTTGGTCGCGTTCTACGGTAAGTTAGCCCGTTAAAGCAAATTACCTTACCGTACCTTGGTCCTCAGCTGAGGTAACAACCACTCGAAACGGCATGCCGCTTTTGTTTGTATGGCCACATCATTCGCTATAAGCAAATCATAGCAAATCATGGGCCATGGAGTTATTCATCGTGCTCCATATTCCATTTTCCGAAAAAGTATGGCCTGGGTAACGAACGTGCGACTAGCCTCAAGGCAGACTAGCCTCAAGAGACAATCCAGAGACAATTTGGTTCCTCGCTTGGACAGCATGCCTTTTATCAAATCTGCTCTTACCCAGGCTGGAAAGCTATAGGAGCTGTGCCGAATACCGGGAGGGGGTACGGCAGCCGCGGACGAGGCACTATCATATACGTAGCGCTTGATGCATAAACTTGAGCTTGTTCTTCAATATTTTGGTTAATAGGTTCGATGCGTGTGATTTAGCGATCGCAAGCATAGTAACATCTGTGTGAACGCGGGACTGCAAGGGCAAGCATGAAGGGCAAGCATAAAGCGCAAGCATGAAGGACAAGCATGAACGGCAAGCATGAAGGGCAAGCATGAAGGGCAAGCATGAAGGGCAAGCATGAAGGGCAAGCATGAAGGGCAAGCATGTTCTACTGTTGGGAGTACCCCGCTCGCCGAGGGCGGTCGGCCTTTCCTCGATCTGAAAATACGTCCGATGCCGTGGGATGATTACGGTATCGGGCAACATCTTTTGGCGAGTAATTCTTACTGCCTTGTCTGGAGAAGAATGGATCGCATGGTCGGTAGTTTTTTTGTTCGACGCATATACCACGGCGAGGGTAGTACATATTTGCACAAAAAAGTTTATGTAGGTTGTATACCTGGATGTGATACGAACATGATGACGGTCGAGTATAGTAGGGGTTCCAATGATAGGTTGGCTGCGTAGTAGCGGGATATCGTGATGGTGGAATTGTTCTGTCTAATTCGCCGTTCCTCGTTGTTCTTGTTCTACTGAGTGAGTCTTCTTATCTCCTCATTGCGCCCCGGCATAGAGCCATGTTTTTGTTTTTGTTTTTGTCGCACACGTCTACTTTCCAGCTTCTGGACAAGCCGTGGTCACAGGTTTCGTCCCTTCTTCCCCCCCAATTCTTGCCTTGCCTTCAATTTTTATCGCGCATAGGGTTCAGGAATCCCACTGCTCGTCGACTTTTCATCGAGTGTTGCTAACGCACGCTCTCGCGCTTTCCACAAGTCAATTTGTGCGCAAAAAGAAGTCCCCACGAATCTATACGAGTATGCACTCGGTGGGATTCGAACTCACGAAACTGACCTATACCAGGCTCGAGGATAACCTGATATGCCACCAAGGCGACCGGCTAGATATTACAATATATTGATGATGCATTTATCTACCCGCCACTGACCCACTACCCCACGGCTGATTGTGCAATGGGTATGGCCTGTACGCTTGCTTTGTATGGATCCTGCACTAACAAAGACTGCATACACTACCGTAGTACAAATATTTACAAACAATGCATACACTACATACACTAGTCGTTCGGGTTGTCCGAATTTACGAGTAACACTCTTTAGTCCAAATATTACACAAATATTACACAAGTACTACACAAGTGATAGTCGCCTTACTTGCTGAGCTGCACTCTCGTTTTGATGACAGGCAGTGCTTGGGTTTTGCATGAATCGCCTGCCACAATAGTACCATATCTCGAGAAATGTACCGTGCAACGTCATCGTAACGATGGCGATTTAGCCAAATGTAGGCCAATATAGCTTTATTGCCTTCCGTGTCTTGATTTTGATGTTTTATTCTTTTTGCTTCGAGTAGCTGCGTCGAGTTGAGTTGAAGTTATATAATTTACCCATGCATACGCAATATACGGACACAAGGATACTTATCGGACGTCTATTTCTCTCGCGGAGGAACTTTGAACATGCGTTGGTGCCTGCCTGTGTGTGTCGGTCTTTCCTATTATCAGGAAAAGCAGACATGAGTGGCGTTGCCTTCTACGGAAGCGGAGTGTGCCTAACAGGGCAATCATGAGACTACCGGGACGTACGGCCAGCAGACAAGCGTGCTGATCATGTCACCAGGCTGTTGCAGACCGACGCCTTTTCGGTTTGCATAACAAATATGGCGGCGTGTACCACATGCCCAGTGATAACGTTCGAGCCCTAAAACACTTATCGCGGGTGTAGTATACCGAATATGACAATATGACGGCGTGTGCCGGGAGCATTGTGAGGGAGCCTGTCCTTGATTGATCTCATTGATAGTTTCTTTGTCTCGATAAAATGCTGCCGTTTTGCTCTTCGTACAGGGTGCCAGGCCGTGGGCACTTCAAGCGTTCAAAACCAAGATTATTGCACGCTGTTCGACGGTTTTCCCAGCATACTCCCGCTTGTCGGTTTTTTCCCTTCCCGAAGCCACTGCCTTCCATTGCTTGAGTCGTCTATCTTGAAGTTGAGCTTGAAGTGTACTTGATATCCAGGTTGTGTTGACAATAAAGTATGATGCACGTTTAGATTTGGCGTTCAACCTGGCAGGTTATGATTTTTATTTGTTCGGGACCTATCGTATCCAACACAGAGCAGAGCGGCTGTTTTTGATAACCGGTGATTGGATACTGGTAAGCGGAGGTTTGCGGTTGATGGCAACGGGTGATTCTGTTCCACGGGTGGCGTGTTTTCGGATGCCGGCTTGATTTAGTGGTGGCCTGCCGGGTGCAGGCCTTCATGTTATGGTTCGAGAGTCTTTGTTCTCCGCGGGAATCGAGCCTCTGACAAAACGGTACGACCCATCTAGTCCCAGCCCGTCCAAGTATACTTCAATTTTAGCCGGGAGCCGTTTTTGCAATGATACAGCTCGTTTAAACTTTTTGTAGCAGAGTAGAGTAGAGTAGGGAAATACTCAGTCGTCGGTTAGTGAAGGGTCTGAGAAGCCTTTCTCTTTCTGTTCAATGCATACGCGGCAAGGCAACAAAGACACGGCACGTCACACCCAATACATTATATTACTCTGGAGCTGAGAAATACCCCCAAAAAAACAAACAAACCAGAGGTCATTCATATATAAATCAGCGAGACTTGCTCAGTGGAATATACGGGAGATTCCAAAACTTCCTGGAAGGTCGCTGTTCCCCTTCCCCTGACACACACGCAAAAAACAGCCACCCCCCACCCCCCCCCACCCGCCGTCCCACCAAAAGTCAAATTTGCTAGAAAAATATACCCTACCGGGTCCACTGTATGATACATCACCTCATTATCTAACCAACCACCGATGTCGTAGCTCCAATTCATTGATTTCCGCGCCCCCCCCCCCCCGCTCCCTCCTTCCCCAGCACCCGCACTATCGCCTAGACCTAGCACGTGTAGTAACGTTCCTCCCAGGTATACTTTCATGAGACCTAAAGGGGTTTGATCCCCCTCCCCCCGCCCTCGGTTTGCTCTCTCCCGTCGCCTCACCTAAAATCAAATTAGGCCAGAGTAATAAACACTATCAGACAAATGATATGACCTCATCACATTTCTAGCAATCCATGTCGTACATTCAGTTCGTACCCCCACCACCACCACCACCAACGCCCCCTCCTTCCCCACCACCCGCACCATCGCCTAGCACCACGCGTATAGCAATCTCTTTCACATCTATACATTTGCCATCCATGACGTAGCTTTGATTTATGCCCCCCCCTCCCCCAACACCCCCTCCTTCCACACCACCCGCACGATCGCCTAGACCTGGCACCACGCGTACAGCAAGCCCCTAAATATGTGCGACCTAAACCTGTCAAAAACCCTTTCCCCTCCCGCCCCAAACCCCCAACCCCCCCCCTCCGTTTTCTTCCCCCGCTCCCTCTTGCTCGAACGCCCCATTATCTTTCTAGAGCCATCCATGCCGCTGCTCCAGTTCATCCCCACTACCCCCCGCCCCCCCAACGCCCCCTCCTTCGACACCACCCGCACCATCGACTAGGCCTAGCACCACGCGTATAGCAAATTCTTACATCTATGCGACCAAAAACTGTTACAAACCCTTTTGCACCAACCCCCCCCACCCATCCCCTCGAACACTCCGCCCTCTCCTCACTGGTTGTACGACTTACAGGATATACATGATAAACTGGTGCATTCCTTCCACAACCGTCACATTTGTCCCCTTAAGGAATTTATAGTTTCCACGCACAGGTTGAGCTGCCCCGCCCATTCCCCCCCCACCCACCCCTGCTCCCTCTTGTTCAAACCAATGCACCCAAACCCTTAAAAACTACGCCCTCCGCTCACCGGATATACGACGTACAGGATACACTTGATAAACTAATGCTTTTCCTTCCACAGCTGTCGGATTTTGTCCCCCTCAGAAACGGGCTTTATAGTTTCCGCGCACAGCCTGACTAACATCACCCTGTTGACCCTGATAGCTACACTGTAGTTCCAAGGGGAGTCGCCGACCTATATCCTTAATGAGGACACACAACCCGAAATACGCGCGATCGGAGTACCACACACAGCTTCAAAATATGAGTTTCGACAAAATATTCGATTTAACAGCTGGAGTGTTTTTTATTCTTATACTATACCTTTACGCGACCTAGAGCTACCAAGTTTCTTCGCAGCACATGAGCTCGAGGTTGGCGACATGCAATACCCGAATGAAATCGCATAATATTGCACGTCTCACCTGTTTGTGATCTCACAACAGTATCAGCGCCGATTGTTGGAAAGCCAAAGCAGGGGCGGACAACGAACCTATCAATAGCGGGGTTGGGAACATCTCGCCGACGTGTTTCCACAGGTAGCCGTGTTGCTCGGGGTGTGTACCCTTCTTTCGGTCTTCGAGAACGTCCGCTTTGAGAGTCGCCCAAGGGGATATGCGTTATAATACATATACAGACGATAGTGTCGGGGTTGGGATGGGCTGGGACGGCTGGACCCAGCCATTTGAAAGTAAGGCATGCACCGCATAGGTAACAGAGAGCCTACATATCGTGAAATAAAAGATACGAAAACTGACAAATTATACGGGGGGGTCGGACCACGCGTCGGCCGGCAGATTTACAGCACGCGAGGCCCTAGCCCCAAGGAGCGAGACAGAACAAGGCCATTTGTGGGCAACAATGTACGCACCCTGGCTGTAAAACGGAGGAACGGGTATGGGCACATCGATTGCGTAATGGCGAAGGCCCGGCAACTTGGCTATGACTTCCCCGGCATGCAGGAAACAAGAAGAGCTGGGAAAACGGAGTTTTCTGCTCTGGCCAGAAGGAACAGAAAGCATGCAAGGGACTGTATGGAGTTGGTTTGGCTGTTAGGGAAACGATTTGCCGTTAGTCCGTGTATATCCACCCTTGATTGGCGAACGACGTATGCCCATGCGCTTCGAGTCGACAGGAGAAAGCGTTGCGATCAACCTAGCCATTGCCTACCTTCCAACGGAATCCAATGTCAACACACAGCTGGAAGAGGAATATTGGAAGAAACTTGAACTCATGTTCTAACAGGTTCCAACCAAGGAATGTCTGTTGGGACTGATAGACACAAACGCTCGGACTGGAAAAGGGATGGAAGAGGGCTACGACGGTACGGTGCTTGGAGCGTACGGACGTGTATGCGCTCCAAAAATAACGGCGAACGCCTGCCGATGTTTGCTAAAGACAACAAGCTCGCTCTCACAAACACGTTTTTTAGCACACGGAAGGGTGTGGAGTATCTCACACCTGGTACGGTCAATGCCATCAGCAGCCGCAATGGCCAAAAGAGGATTGACTACATCCTAACCGACAAGCACACCGATATCCCAACTCGACAAGCACACCGATATCCTAACCCGACAAGCACACCGATATCCTCACCCGACAAGCACACCGATATTGCGTGTACTTCGTATGATCTCAAGGTGCACCCCCGTCTCAGCCCCGGGCTCAGACTTAGACATCGTATACGCGATGGTTCGCCTCGGCGGTCGTTTCGCACCCAACAGACACGTGCGAACGAAAAACACAATCCGGCCTTTCGATCGGCAGAGGTTTACATCCGACGGGCATTGCAGACACCGAGTAGTTGAGCTGGTCCTCTCCACGCTTCCTTCCCTACCCTCCCAGCCAATAATATCTCCGAGATGGCCGAATCTTTTGCCAAAGTCGTTCATGACGGAGTACCGAACGAGGTCCTACCTCCACCACGCCGCACACACAAACTAGGTTGGTGCGAGTCCGCACAAACAGCAGCTGCCTTCAATTGGAGTAGCATGGGATGCGAGGGAGGATGCACGACGATCCATGCGCATTATGAGGGATAACAGCGCGTGGAAGACGCTGGGGACGGCATGCGCGAACCTACGAGGAGTGATTGACGCAGGATGACGTGCTTACTTCGAAGAGGAATTTGCTAAAACGAAAAGACTTCAGGCTGACAACGACCAAAGGGGTTTCTACAACCACCTGAAGGGCACGGTTGGGTTGGGAGGTGGAAAGGCGAAAAGCGAACCATTCACCACGGACGAAGATGGCACGATGCTCAAAGACAAGGTGAGCATTCTTTGAAGGATGGGCAGGGTATTTCGGCACCCTTCTCATCACGAAATTGCCTAAACTTGATCCTGCCATCAGCGAACTATTCCCACAACGGCCGTTAGCACCATCGCTTGCTTGGAGATGAGTGACCATGGACGAAATGACTGCCGTAACACGGGGTATGCCAAACCGGAAAGCAGTCGGACGAGACTCCCTGCCGTCCGAGCTGCTGAAATCGATCACCTCGAATTTATCCGCTACTTCGACAACCTCCTTGTCAATGTGTGAAGAACGGAAGACGCCCCCCTAGCAGTGGAAAGATGCAACCAGTAAGGTCCTTCATAAAAATAAGGATCGATCGATCTCATTGCAACAACTACCGACGGATTAGCGAGGCATTTCGTTCGTTGCCCATTCAGGCAACAAAATGTCAAAAATGGTCGCGTCCCGCCTCGGCAACCACTGTGAGACCGAAGGGATACTCCGCCAAGCACAGTGTGGCTTTCGCCCCGCCCGATTAACAGTTGACATGCTGTTCGTCGTGCGCCGACTGCAAGAACTCGGACGAGCTAAGAGAATCCCTCTGTACACATGTGATTCATCGATCTCCACAAAGCATATGACTCCGTCGACCGAGAGCTGCTGTGCGTGGTGCTCGCACGCTTTGGCCTACCAGAGAAGATGCTGACCATTATCCGCCAGTTCCAAGAAGGCATGCGAGCTCGCGTGCGCACGGACGATGTTGAGCAATCTCAATGGTTTAACGTCCACCCAGGGACTGCGGCAAGGATGTGCAGTGTCGCCCCTTCTTTTTAATGTTTTTTTCGCCGCTGCGATACATGCCGTCCTGGTACGCTTCAGTGAGTGGACCTAGACATTTTGAGGGACTGATTTACCCCGAGGAGGACATCATTGAGGACGGGGTGGAGGTTGAACCGCTAGCATGTGTGCGAAGGTCATTCTGGGGCATGCTGTACGCCGACGATGCAGGCATTGTGTCTTATCGCCGGAAGTCCTTGCGAAGATGACGACCGTCAATGTGGCCGTTTTCGACGCACCAGGACTCACCGTGTGCGAAACGAAAACGGAGACAATGCTGCTGTGCACGCTCAACGAAGTGGTGCCGACCTCATTGCTTGTCGTCGAATAAAAAGCACCAGAGGTATATGCAGAAGTGGCAGATCGTGTAGCAAGGTTTTTGCTCGACTAATTAAGTGGGAGCGTGTGCCATTAGTCTATAGATTAATCCCTGAACCTTCTACGGCGAGCGGTAATTCCTACTTTGTTTTCGTTGAGGTCAATTGGGGGAGCGCGAAATTGACAGTGCTGACTTGCTGTCGTCCTGCCTCCCCCCCCCCCCCCCCCCCTCGTTTGTTTTTGTCCCTGTTTGCTCCCTTATTTCCCTCCCTCCCTGCCGGCGTTGTAATGCGTTGTTATGCGTTATTATGCATTATGCCGGTATCTTCTTCCTCTCTCTTGTCGTGATGTTTTCGTCCGGGAAACAGCAGTTATCTTCTTCCTGTTGTTTGGTCTGCGCAACAATAGGTATCTTCTTCGTGTTACTTAGTCCGTGCAACAGGTATATAGTATGTGTTTGATCCTCTTCAGCCCGTGTGTTGTTCCTCTGGAAATTGCAGCCGTTCCTTGTCTTTCCAATATTTTTGGATCACATTCTTGAGAACACCTGTCGTTAGTTTTGTTTCGTTTCCCTTGTGTTTTTGTTTTGTTTCGTTTCCCTTGTGTTTTTGTTTTGTTTCGTTTTCTGTTGATTTATCTTCCCTTTTCTATGGTCTGGCTTGTTTTTATTGTGTTCCTCCCCCCCCGGCGTGCTATTAATACGAGCACTTCAATTGATTTACCTCGATGAATTTCGACTCTTACTTTGGTTCACTCTGTCTCACAGTCTGACCACAAAATTTGTACCAGTATCTCTCTGGGATGAAGAATTACTGGGTGCACTGATGTAGTATGTAGAAAGAACAGTTTAATGTGAAGACAAGACACACATAATAACCCGTAATACGCGCGATCGGAGTATCACACACAGCTTGCAAAGATTAGTTTCGACAAAATATTCGATCTCACAGCTGGAGTGTATTTTCATATTTTATACTATAGATCAACACACTGTAGACTTCCAGAGATGGAGTACTTCGGGAGTGGTACTAATAGTAATGAATGGTGTTTCATGGCCACCAAAAACTAGTGTTGTCCAGTTTCCGTGCACAGAGATCGCGCATTTGTTACCTCAGTTATTATTACCTCAGTAAATACCTGGTGACTCATTAACTACATGATTGACTATCTGGTAACTCATAATTACCTCATTGATTACCCGGTACCTCAATAATTACCTCATTAATTACCTGGTAACTCATTAATTACCTCATGAATTACCGCGTAACTCGTAAACACCAAGGATACGGTAGAGGGATATATGTTGATGTTATTATGTTGTTATGATGTTATGATGTTGTTGTGTTGTTATGTCGTTATATTTTTTAGCTGTGCCTTTTTTTGCGGTGGCTCGGAGTCGCTAGCGCGAGCGACGCCCCTGTTCGTTTGCGGGCTTAAGACAGGCGCTATTTAGTTTTGCGATACGAGGAATCCGCAAAGGGACGGGAAGCTATCCCGCACTAATCGTATCGCCTGAAACATTTCCCCGCCAGTGAGTTACAGAGACACTCGTGCAGGGGACTCAAATCAAGCAGCGGAAAAGGAAAAGGAGGTGCCCCTCCTACCTCATCCTTGGTGTTGACATCGCCGTCAACATCGCCCTCTTGACCCTGGCATACGCTACTCTCTGTAGGTCTAAGGGGAGTCGCCGAGCTATGATATGTTCGAGGACACACCACTGTTATAAATAGAGTACACCTACCTGTTGGCAGTAATACCCGTGGCTGGCGTATATCACACACAGCTTGCAAGGAGGAATTGCGACGAACTCTTCGTTTTCACAGCTGGAATGCACTTCATTTTTATGTAATAATAACCAGCGCCATATATAGTTTCAACTACCACTCGTATGCAGCTGTCGGCGTCCCCGATGGAGCAATATGACATTTTCATGAGTCATTTCTCGTTCCCTCTACACTCAACGCCGCTGGTTCAAGTCTCCCAGAGTGCATACTCGTGCCCGTATATATGGTGTTGTAGGGGGGCTTGTTCTTTTGCAGAAAGTGCGAGAGCGGGGATCAGCACCTCTCGATTAAAATCACGGATAAAACAGTGGGCATGTGCTGAGATATATTTTTTCGAAAAAGCGAATCCACGTGCCGGGAGGGGTTGCAGAAGACACCTGTTACCACGGCTGGTCGAGAAGGCCGGTCAGCGCAAAAGCCTCCCCAGAGTTGGGCTGGAGAAAAAAACTGATCATATAAAGCGATTGATACCTGGCCTGCTGGACCATATACATTAGACTTTATAGAACTGCCCACTGCTCATGTAGACTAAGCATCAAATATCTAATTAATCACGCGAGACAAGGCTAGCCTCAACCCTAACCCTATCGTATGTATATTTGTTTTACCCTTTTTACTTTGTCCTTTCTGTTTTCCTGTTAAGTGCCCTTTGTGGGGCTGTGGAGGCGATGATGCCGGTATGAACACCGCCGTTGAAGATGCAGTAAGCACACGAAGCACAGATCAGGCAGCAATGCTCCTAACCCTCTAGTAGTAGTTGCACTCGGAACCCAGTTTGGGGGTGGTGCCCCGAGGCCGGCTGAATTGGTTTTTTGCTGGATTCATTATTTGGCTTCGTTTTTTTGCACTGGATACGTAGGCGATGATGACGGTATGGGTACCACCAGATTGATAGAGCTTACCGCTTATTCGAGAAAATGGTTGACGCATACTGCAGACGAGACGAAGTGTAAGCGTGAGGGTATACATAATTTGAAGAGTGTGTCAACCAATTTGCCGAATGAATGGTCACGTACCCTCGAGGCACCACTGCTGTCGTCGCCAGAAATAATTGTGCAGCTGCCAGGTGATATCATGGCACCATGCGGCAAAGCTCCTACTCCTACTGAATGGTCATTCGAAACCCAATATGGTTGCTGTCCCCGACGTTGGTCAGGTGACTTCATCTTCTTTGGTTCTAGTGTGTGTGTGTGTGTGTTCTTCACATTAAACCGTTCTTCTACTCGTCGACATCCAGCACACCCAGTGTCCGTACTGATTCCTCACCCTAGAAAGATCAGCTCTGTGGTCACAAGCTACGACACAGAGATAATGCATCGTAATGCATTCGACAACGCAATGTCATGTGTGGTAATAAGTCATAAGTCAATTGATAATTTGATAAAGAAAGTCAAAAGCTCATAACGTAAGTTGAGAATTCAGGTTCGGAATAGATCCAAGGAAGGTTAAGACACCTACATACGAGTACCTGGCGTTGGAGTTGACCTTCGCTCGTAGTTGTGGGTAGATCTTGGAGTAGGATATGGATCCATCTTGGAAGCTGGAATAATCACGGGTTTTTGGTAGGTGGAAAGGTCGTCGTTGGGTACTGCGTGGATTCCAGGAAGAAGTTGAGAAGGATATGAAAGTCGTGGTACAGAACTGATTGCCAACAAGTAGTTGTAAGGTCGGTAAGTTTTGAGAGCAGATTTCCCGGGGTTTGTCGTGGTTGCCCTTTCATGTCAGAAGCTCGCTGGGTGTCGCTTGGAGCCGTCTCGAGTCGATGCACGATACGGCAAGCCACCGGGGTCGGGTGAGATTGATGTAAGCGAGTATCAGGCGAAAGCAGTCAGTATGTGACGGATTGATAGGCGGACAAAAGCAGTGAAGAAGGATAAATTGTGCTCAATTACACACGATCCATCAATCATATTTCTTGACCAGTTCTCGAAGCCAGAACAAGCATTTATTTCGTCAGATGGAAGAACCTGCAGATATTGTATGGAATGAGTTTGGACAGCTTGCGAGCATACAGCAGTCTCGCGAGTGAGATTCACCAGACCGCGTGAGCCGAGTCCAATTCTTATTACATTGGCGTTGTCCTGTGATGCCGTCTGTTGAGATACATGCTTGCAAAACGCTTCGAGATCTGAACTGCACTGAAAAATGAGACGATCGGATGTACGTGTCTTCGTACCCTGGTGCGTCGTACGACCGGCAATTTGTTTTTTCTTCGCAATCAAACTGTTCCGCTTTGCTTTTCGAGTGACCACAACGGGCGTAAATGTAAGGAACAAAAAGATTGTCATATTAAAAGACTGTATGGCGCCTATGTTTCTGTCCACCGTCGTACATGTCATACCCTGCATTGCCCTCCTTGCCGCTCGACGCTGCTGCTGCTGCCGTGCGAGTGCGTTCTCGGTTACATCACCTTAGCCCTTCCTCCATAGCAGTTTTCTCACTCCCACGCGCCCGTCAGTGCGTTGGTTTTACCGTATCATGACGATCTGACGGCCTTCTATTCGTCGCACCTGGTGGCCAAGGTGGTACCAGGCACATACCCAGTTCAGCATGCACTGGGCGCTGCGAAACCATTCTTTTTTTTCGTGGATCTAGGATTGTGTACAACGAAACAGAGTGATGCTTTTGCAGGCAGCCAACTTGCACCAGTCATCGATAGTGTTGAGTAGCCGTAGACCGTGATTCGAGGGCCACCTGGGGCGATACATCCCGTCTTCCTCCGCCTCTCCGATCATTGTTTGTGACCGCCGATTCCTGTAGATAGAGTAGATAATCCAAAATGTGCGGTATCGTCTTGCCCCTCGATCGGGACTTCCGATATCGTACAGAACCGTGTGACGGAATAATTCGGGTACCTTGGACCAGAGTTTCCATGGGCCCCTTAACTATAGTGTTTTGTTTTTCCGTTGTACAGCAGGAAGCCGACGAAAACAGGAGTCATGACCTCGATTCGTCATCAGCTTCACGAATTTTTGCATGGATGAGCCGTGTATCAATTCCCCAGTAGGCTGAAGAAAGAAATTCAGTAGGAGACGTGGAAAATCTCCGGTCGTTTTGATCACACGATTAAGTAAGGCGCTTTAGGCAGTGCGAACACTTGTAGCAAACGAGGTTCGCCCATTGCGTCTCCCCGTTTCCAGGGTAGGAAACCAGGTACCCGTGGCAAGGTACCTCGTTTTGGTGAGCTACAGCTAGGTGTTGGTTATGGCAGCATATCAAAATACTGTAGTGTTGCACCCCCAGAATTTTGTCGCCCATCACCAACGAGCCCAAGAGGTGATCCGACATCCACGTACGTTTCCTCACCGGTTGTGCCCGTTACAGTACCGGTATCGCCTGTGATGGCCCTTCAACAGCGTACGCAAATCTGTTCAATCGAAGATGTAGCCCCGCGCCTTCCTTACCGGTTGTTTGAGGACAAGAAATAAGATTGCCTGTATGGGCAAGCAGTTTGTCTGGAGGATGTTAGATTCCTCGGACCAAGATCGTTGTAACCGCTTGTTTTTTTTTTTCTGATGAAGATTGTTGTACATAGCCGATTGCATTTTTTATTCCTCTAACCAAGATTGTTGTAGCTGATTTTTTTTTTTCCGCATGCCATCATTTGCTTGGGGGGTGACTTCAGTAAGCCCCTCTTATTAACAACACTTACTCGTCAAAGTACACGCAGGGTCGCATGCACGACGTTCGCCCCTGGCAACTCTTTGATAAGTATGATTTTTTTAGTCGACGATTGCAGACGAGGCAGTCTCGATTCAAACAATCATATAACAAACCACGTCGGCCGAGCCTGTAGCAACGACGGTATCAGCTGGCCGGTAACGCCTGTGCGGTCGCTTTAAAGCACGCACACACCCATTCTATCGGTCGTGGCGGCTCCGCGCCGCCCTTGTCGGAATTCCCAGAAAAAGCGATTTGGTTCCCTGTCTGGCAGATGTCTCATCCAGAGCATGTAGACAGCAGGTAGACCTCCCTGACTCTAAGATAGAGGTGCCTGATTTCTTATCTGAATTTCAACATTTCTGGGAGGAAAAATCAACGTCGCCCTTTCCCCCCAAACAACCCATGTCCGAGTTCACGCCGGGCCTCATGCCAAACGCACATACCCCGGCATAGCTTTCATTGACACGGGTTCCCCACAGCAGTATTTTGTACAAGTATGTTCTCTCATAGTGGAGTCCGCCCGAAGAATTGACTGACGCACGTAAATGTCAATTGCTTTTTCCCCCTTTACTTTCTAACAGCAATTAGCAGTTACTACTACTCTGTTGTGCGTCTCAATACGCTGTGTTGTTTTTGGTAAAAACGTCTCTGGCTTAGAAGACGTTCTTCAGCAACGACGAGCGCAGTTCGATCATTGCGTGCCGAGTCTACTGCAGTCCACAGACCCGCCTGTTGGATAATTGGCAGCTCATCGGTTCCTGACACCACCATTCACGTCTGTCAGGTTTAGCCAAAGAAGTATGGTAGGATAAAGATTTCGGTTACCGTCACACCACTATTACAACGCTTCGATTGATGCTCGTGCAACAATGTCACCCGCGGGCATTAGTCGAACGATATTTTTGGTAGACGGGTATGTCAACGAGAGTAAATTAGAATCGTGGATATGCCGAAGTATAGTACTGCGTAAAGCCGCGAGACGTCGCGCGCGGAAAACAACCGTTGTTATGCCGCTGAGTCCCTCCCGCTGCCATTTTAGTTGGGGGGGAGAGTATCGTTCGACTTTCCACATCCGTTGCAGGAAATAATGAACTAGCTCATGTAATATTATCGTATATGGATAACCAGGTTTGGAGTCCGAGACGAATACAACTCACTGTGAGATTGTCAGATACTCTTTAGTTTTTGGTGTGCCGAAGCTGTAACATCGCCCACGTAGGATCCGATAACAGGTGTTCCCGAACGCACCAACGCCTTGTCGCACAGCGTGCAGAACATCGGGGGCCTAGCACTGTTTTGCTGCCTGACAGGTTACGTCCTTACCCCAGGACATCAGAAACCGGCAAGGCACGTTTGACGAAAGGCGTGAAGAAGCTCGCACTATTTTATGGTGGATACTGGAGGACGACGGCTCGAACACGTCCCCAGCGCCTCGTTGGAAGGGGACACCAGATCACCCTACGCCGCCATCTTTTTTGTTTTGTGTTGTTTTGTTTAGGGTTGTATGGTTTTTTTTTAAGGGGCGTTGCAAGTAAAGAAAATAAATGGTAGACAGGCATGGGCGCAGCGCTGTCGTTGCGAAGATAACCAGTTATCCGGTGTTTCCTTTGGGAGAAAAATGTTCAGAGATCCATGTTTTCTTTCGATGAAACACGGGTTTGTGCTTGGGTAGGCCTCTAGGAAGTTACCTGGATCGCGAGGATAGGTTGCATCCTGGGTGGGCCGGAGGCATAGTAACGATAGTATTGAAACGGTTGCCTCCACACCCTCCGATTTCGTTGAGGCCGCCGTTCGGGGAAGGATTGGGGACATGGAATCGCTTGCATCAACGCCCTCCGATTTCGTTGAGGCTGCCGTTCGGGGAAGCATTGGGGATTTGGAATCGCTCGCATCAACGCCCCCAGGTTTCGTTGAGGCTGTCGTTTCGGAAAAAGAGTGGGATTGAATTCCGGTTTCATCGTCGCATTGGCGAACTGACCATGTTGAAGTATCGAGGAAAATTCTCAGCTTGCCACCCCACGCTACTTTGAGGGGCATGGGTGAGTAGGGCAAAGCTTGGATTATACCTTGTGCTTCGGTTAGCGCTCAGAGCGAGACTTTGCTGTCGTTCTGTCTTGATCGATTGTTCAGTCTGGGTGGTCATTCAAGTTTTTGTTCGGGTCTCGTTGAGTTCATTAAACGTCTCAGTGATGCACACGTATGATTGCCATCAAATCAACTGCGTGGGGTTACTGTGATGACTTCTTACCTTGCGGTAATTGCTCTTGAGTAGCAAACTGTTTGGGTTGCTACTAAAAAGCAGGGTGGGCCAATGTGGTAATAAGTCATAAGTCAATTGATAATTTGATAAAGAAAGTCAAAAGCTCATAACGTAAGTTGAGAATTCAGGTTCGGAATAGATCCAAGGAAGGTTAAGACACCTACATACGAGTACCTGGCGTTGGAGTTGACCTTCGCTCGTAGTTGTGGGTAGATCTTGGAGTAGGATATGGATCCATCTTGGAAGCTGGAATAATCACGGGTTTTTGGTAGGTGGAAAGGTCGTCGTTGGGTACTGCGTGGATTCCAGGAAGAAGTTGAGAAGGATATGAAAGTCGTGGTACAGAACTGATTGCCAACAAGTAGTTGTAAGGTCGGTAAGTTTTGAGAGCAGATTTCCCGGGGTTTGTCGTGGTTGCCCTTTCATGTCAGAAGCTCGCTGGGTGTCGCTTGGAGCCGTCTCGAGTCGATGCACGATACGGCAAGCCACCGGGGTCGGGTGAGATTGATGTAAGCGAGTATCAGGCGAAAGCAGTCAGTATGTGACGGATTGATAGGCGGACAAAAGCAGTGAAGAAGGATAAATTGTGCTCAATTACACACGATCCATCAATCATATTTCTTGACCAGTTCTCGAAGCCAGAACAAGCATTTATTTCGTCAGATGGAAGAACCTGCAGATATTGTATGGAATGAGTTTGGACAGCTTGCGAGCATACAGCAGTCTCGCGAGTGAGATTCACCAGACCGCGTGAGCCGAGTCCAATTCTTATTACACATGCCCTAGTACTGGGTACGACAGGCACAACATACATACGTCAGCAACAGAAATACATTGGAAGAGAGAAATACGAAATAAACAAAAACAAAAACAAAAACAAAAAACAAAAACAAAATAAGAAAACAAATAAAAACAACGATACAAATAAAACAAAAAATGAAACAAACAAAATGAAGGGGAAATCGAAGAAACAACCCAACCGGAAAGGAGAGCCAAAGCTCGGAAAAGAAACATACCAGGTAATAAAATGAAATAAAATAAAGTAAAGTAAAACCAAAATAAGATAATCCAAACACGAGCCAAAAACCTGGACACGCAAGGAGGGAACAAATGGGAAAAAATTCCCCAGAAAAAGACGAAAAGTGCTATGTACCTACTAGTCGGCCTGGTACCTTGCTACCCTGTCTGCCATCTCCTTCCTGCCTTCGTCCACCGCGGTCTCCCTTCTATTCCTCCTGTTGCCCCCCCTGCCCCCATTCCCTTGGACGGCTTTCCTTCTACTCCTCCTGTTTCCCCCCCTCCCCCCTTTGTGTTCTTCTTATTAAACCAAAATACCTGAGCAAAAAACTTGGTATCCAGCTGCACTGAATCTCGTGTTGCCGGGCCGTCGAGTTTCCTGCAGGCCAATGAAGTCACAGCCGAGTTGCTGGCCTTTCGCCAGTACACGCTCGTCATGCCCATACCCGTTCTTCCCCTTTACGGCCAGGGTACGCACGTTGTAGGTCGCTACCGCCACAAGTGCCGCCTTCCGTCTCTTACGAGTCTCGCGTGCTGCTTTCTCAGCCAGCCGACGAGAGGCTCGTCCCCTCCTCCGTTTCTGTTTCTGTTGTTTCTTTTTTCTCTCTATTAATGTGATGATTGTGGCTCTCCGTTTCGTAGCCCGGTTCGCGCCTTGGTTTCCGCTGGCTGGGTGCAGCCGTCCCAGCCAACGCCGACACTCCCATCCTTCCTGTCGTGCATGCGTACCCACGCGGTGGCCAGCCTCTCCACTCCCCAAGCTGCCCACGCTGCGCTCTCTGCTGTGGTGATGTACCCGTCCTGCCCCGGGGATGAACTCCTCGGCGTCGGGGTTAAAAAGAAAACCCATCACCACCACCCCACGCGGTCCTTAGAGTGAGCAGTTCACTAGCCAGACCGCGCAAGGTTCCCTCTCTACCCAGCCCGAGGCTCGATGCCCGTGTGACTGCCGCTAGACCGCTGCAGGTCCTCGCGGGCTTCCTCGGCCCACCCCAAGGACGGGGCAGGCCGAAGGAGAACGGTACGAGAGACTGGTTCTAGTGGCTGGATAGCTTTTCTATTGTTCAATTTTCTCGTGCCGTCCTGTTTCCTTCTTTAAAATATTTTTTCTTATGTTTGATAATTCCAACATGGTATATACTAATACGGGGGGGCATAGTAAATGGGACCTACGGTACTCATAAAACGTATATATTTAACTATTTTTACTAATAATATTTGGTTCTATTTACTATGGTCTTCAGCAATACTAGTCTGTAGTGGTATACTACTGATACACTACTACTAGTCGGTAGTGGTACACATATATATGTATTTCCACCCTTTCCCCTCTTTTTGCTGCAAATAATCCGGTGTTCATTTTGCCGCACAGGTTGTTGCATGGGCGGTCGCCCCGGTAGTCTAGTGGAGATACCTCGAAAGTTACGACACGGCAGGCAGTTGTTTGTGGTGTTAGAACCCCACGCGGGTCTGACTTTGACTTCATCTATTAATAATGACAAAAAAAACGGCATAATAAACGGAATCAACTGCTGAGAGCGCCTTCAAGCGTGGGTAGGCACGATTCGACGCGAGTCAATGAGGAAATAATAGATACTGTCTTCTCGCGACGAAATTGAGGGGCGTACCGCAGTCGGGAGGGGGAAAAATATCCCTCTTGTTAGTAGTGGCCCAGATCTGACTTACGTCAAGGGAGGGAGAAGGGAAAAAAGAAGTGGGGAGACAAGAGAAGAAGGAACGGCAAACAAGTACTGTTAACAGTACATAAATGAATTTGCATGGCCAAATTACTTGCTTGCGGTATTTCCAATTTGTCTCTGTCTCGTAGTTTGCTACCACAGAGGTCATCTCTCTCATGATCTATGAGGCATCAGCCAACCACCACGGACAGTAGTAGTAGTAGTGGTAGTTGTAGTAGTAGTAGTAGTAGTAGTAGTAGTAGTAGTAGTAGTAGCAGTAGTAGCAGTAGTAGCAGTAGTAGTAGCAGCAGCAGTAGTAGTAGTAGTAGTAGTAGTAGCAGTAGTAGTAGTAGTAGTAGTAGTAGTAGTAGTAGTAGTAGTAGTAGTAGTAGTAGTAGTAGTAGTAGTAGTAGTAGAAGTAGCAGCAGTAGTAGCAGCAGTAGTAGTAGTGGTATTAGTTGTACCAGTACTAGTAGTAGTAGTAGTAGTAGTAGTAGTAGTAGTAGTGAAGTAGTAGTAGTAGTAGTAGTAGTAGTAGTAGTAGTAGTAGTAGTGGTTGTGCTTGATGCAGATGGCTGGAAACATCAGTTCAATATGAAGAACACACAGAGTGGGTGGCGCAATTCTACCAACAGCACCAAGCATCCCCTCCAAAAAAAAACTGCAAGGGCTAGGCTTGTGGGTCGTGCTGGGTAACCAACAACAGCTCGCCGACCTCGTGAATTGCGCTGATGATTGATGACGGGGATTGATCCACCAGCCGTGCAGAGGTGGCAAGACAAAGGCAATCGGCACCTATTTACCCTTCACCCGTCACCAAGAGACCCTCAAACTTTGTCGGGAAATTCGGCAATACTCTAAAATCACCGAGGACCCCTCGAAAATTTTGAAAGGACCGTACACTATGTACTGTATGCCAAGAGACACCAACAATGCTGTAACTGTTACCCCTTGACGAGAGGCGTCAAGATAAATGCCTTCACCGCCGCGCCTTGACGGCGGGTACAATGGGAACCAAGTAAAGATGATCGTTTGTGGGAAAAGTCGTTGCAATATTGTTGAAAGTGCCCGCAGTTTTTTTCTTGGGATTTTTTTTTTTTTTGCTCACTTCTACTTTCCAGCTTCTGGACATGCCGTGGTCACAGGTGTCGTCCCTTCTTCCCCCCGGTTCTTGCCTTCATTTTTTATCGCGCATAGGCTTCACCAATCCAAGTGCTCGTCGATTCTTCATTGAGTGTTGCTAACTCACGCTCTCGAGCTTTCCGCACATTAATTTGTACACACAACCAAAAGTCCCCACAATTTTATACGAGTACGAACGTATGCAATCGGGGGTACTCAAAATCACGAAACTGACCTACTACGTATACCCTGATATGCCACTGGGGCGCGGGGCACCAGTGTGGGATGCATCTCGCCGACCTCGTGAATTGCGATGATGAGTGATGACGGGGATTTACCCACCAGCCGTGCAGAGGCGGCAAACAAAAAACAATCGACACCTATTACCCTTCACCCGTCACCAAGAGACCCCCAAACTTTGTCGGGAAAGTCGGCAATACTCTAAACTCACGGAGGACCTCGATAATTTTGAATGCACCGTACACCATGTACTGTATGCCAGGAGACAGCAACGCAGTCACTGTTATCCCTTGACGGGCGGCGTCAAGGAAAATGCCTCGACCGTCGCGCCTTGACGGCAGATACCATGGGAACCAAGTACAAATTATCGTTGTGTGGAAACGTCGTTGCAGTAGTATTGAAAGATCGCAATCTCTTTTGTTGGGATACAACGCCCTTGGCTGGCTTACTGCTTTACGGTTTCCCGTCTCCTGACCTCATGGCCGAGGAGGAGAGCAATCAAACGATGTCCACAGCACACGATATACCCATCTTGCGACATTCACATCACGATATACTCGTGACACGATATCCACAACAAAATTAGTATTAGACTAATCCCTCACACGATCAGCAGCGCCCCGGTATCATACATTTGACAAAAAACGAAAGGATACAGTAGTACCCGTCAGCTCTGAGATCGACCTAAAATGTTTTCATCAAAACTCATCTTTGCGAGCTGTGTGTGAAACTTCGATCGCGCGTGTTACTGCTGTGTGCGCATTTAATACGAATGAAGCATACAACAGGTCAGTGACTCCCCTGCTGATGCCAAGGGCAACGGGACTACGACGTTCAGCCTTGGCCTGCGCACAACAATAACCCACATTGCGGAGGACAAAAACAGGATACATGGATGTATGTATAGACTAGTCTATATGTATATAATCTGACTTGACAAATTCTAGGCCATGCGTCGGAAATATATATTTTTCCGTGTCGGCCTCAGTATCGGAATCTCGACACTTCAACATCTAACGTTGTTTTTGTTAATGTTCGAGCGCCCCCTTCGAGGATCGGCTTCAACTCCCTTCGCCCTTCGTTCCCCCTGCTTACCTCGCCGTGAACGCGTGCGGGGGCTGAGAGAGACAAGCGACAAGTAGGCACGATCGTGGACGTTGGGTGGCATGCTGGACATTTTTTGGAATCTTGTGACAGGAGGAATGGTAGTGCACAAATACAAAGAGGTAACCATTAAAAATAGTAATTGCAGCGGAGGATTACATACAGTCAGCTTCTTGCATTGCTGCTCCGAAGATTCGTTGTCCATGTTGCTTCGCGGTCCATCCTCGAGTGAGTATTAACGGTAGATGTGCTTGACAATTTTTCAAAATGTTACTACTGTAGCAAGAGGATCGACTTGAACGCCCCTCGCCCTTCGTGCTCCGTTGAATGCCACCCCGTGAACCATGAACGCGTGCGGGTTTGTCATGCATTCTCATCATGTAATTAATTTGTCGCCCCCAAAAGGAGAGGTTGCTAGGAAAAAAACGGCACTACTGTAGAAAAAGAACGGTCAAGGCAACAGCAAAAAGGGCACAACCAACAACACAAACAAGCGTCGTGCACAACGACCAGCACAGAGCGGTGTGCACCCCGCACAGCACACTCCTGTAGCAACGAGGATTCCCCCAGCCCGTATACAGCAGTAATTTTTTGTGCCTTTCGTCGGATGCGGCGGAATAACAGCGCTGTGGTTAGCAATGGGACATGTAGAAAAGATGGAACATCAAACGAAGCAACGACGCCAGCTTGGCAAAACTGACGAAAAAAAAGAGCAAGCTGCCAGATGAGCATCCGTCTGGCGAAAAAAAACAAGAACGATTGCAGTTTGGATTGTCGGAGGAGGGGCGGTGCACGACGCATCGCCTGTCTCGGTAATCTTCGGAGCTGATCGAGGCCAGGCCTTTGGTGTCGTTGCGGCTCGCGCAACTGCCAGTGCTACTGCTCCTGCGGCTGCTGCTGCTTCTGTCATGTGGGTTTCTCTCGTCGCGGCAAGCCAAGAAAACACGAAAACAGGGTTTGCACCTACAGTCGACCCCGCTTTAAAGTCACCACGTTTTTTTGTTTCGAGTATCTTCAACGCGGGGAAATGTCTTCAAAATTCCGGGGCCACTAACTCACAGTCCCCGGGGCCAACGTAGGCGTAGCATATGTCAAAAGACTCACATTCGCAGCAGGAATTCTACCACAAAACGTTGTTGTTTGAAACCTACGACACAAGGTGATTTGAAGGCCGCAAATACGTGCATACCATCGTTTGAATTCCCTTTCCCACCAAAGCGCGGGAAGGGGTGCAGCATGACCTACATAGTGCAAAAATGTGTACAGTAGTGCGCTGGTGTTGTTGTATGCATTTATTACTGTTGAGGCGTTGTCCTCACGGTGAACATCACATCCGTTTTTGGAACTTTGATACGATACAGGCACAAGACTACCTGCCACATGGAGACAAACAAAACCACACGCACACTTATCTTGGGACGACACCTTTTAGTAAAATGTCGGTAACGCAGACGACACCAGACGTGAAAATCGGGAAAGTACACCGAAAAAGAGGACACCGCTCCTTCCCGAAGGTAAAAACGAGGCGAACACAAAACAAATTATGCTACGTTTAGCCAAACGAGACTTCACCCAAGACAAACAAAAGAACACCGAACAACGAACGCGGGCATCCAAAGTGCAGTTGTCCTAAAAAAAACACTACGCTGTCCACATATCCCGAAGATTCGCCTGCACCTCGCCCCCCTCCTTCGGTCTTCGCTTGGCTTGAGTTACATTTGAGTGAACGAATGCACAGTCTTGGAAAGAAGGTACGCCGTTTCGCTGTACTCGCCGCCTCTTCTGTTCGCGTATCGAATTCGTCGAACTCACGGCTGATGTTCTCAAAATATTTTTATGAAATAGGAGCGGACATCCTCAAGACGAGAGCAGACCTCGGCCTCTGAAGTCGTCGATTTCATGCACGACTCTTTCCTAATTTTTCACGTCTGCGGGGCACCATATTTCTAGTACGTTTTGTGTCCTCAAAGCGGGGAGTTGACTTAAGAAGAGTGTCTTTAAGGCGGGGAAAACTGTACTCGTAGGCTCGCATGACACCATGCAGTCATATGTCACCTTAAGGGAAAATATTGGTGGCGATCAAGTGGCTCGACTAAGATTTTGTACATCGTGGAGTCGGCGGCTCGCTACGGGTGATAGCGCAACACGCACGCGTGCTATAGCAGGTGCTACCAGCTACTACCACCATGTTACCATCCACACATGATTCTGCTGTTGGTGCTTTCTCCCGCTGGCTGTGATGGGTGGTGCGTAGTGCGTGGGAAGGCTTATTTGGTCGTTGATTGCTGCGTTGCCGAGGGCATTGTGGTGCAACACGGCTGTTGTACATGCTCGACCTGTTTTGGTCCCAGAACCACGAGGCACGAGAGAGTACGAGAGGAAGCAGCCACGAAGACCGAGCGGCGCGCATTCGGTGGCTATGTTGTGCACGTCGTGAACTTTGGTAAGGGGAGATATCAATGTACTTCCAGTATGCGCTGTTGTGTTGTGTATGGGTTCATTGAGATACGATGCGCGCGGTTTCACGTACCAGGTACATTTTTGTGGCTCCATTTAGGTAGTTTTGCCTTTCAAATTAAATGCAAAATCATATTTACGTTAATTTAAAAATTATTTTGTCCAAAAATGAAAAAAAAAACATGTACTACCACGCAGCTTGCAAAGTTGAGTCTCAACCATTCAATCGATCGTACTCACAGCTAATGTTTTTCAATTTTTTTATTATAAACGTGTCAACACTAGAGTGTTTGCGAAAGTACGTTTTTAGAAATTTACTTTTTCAAAAATTGTCCCGAAGGCAATATTTGCGGTAAATTTTTGAAAAAAAGGCAAAAGTGTACTTTGTCGAAGGTAGGTTTTGATCAAAAGTTACGGTAAATTTTGTCTCTCTGTTTCATTGGCCTACAATACACCGAGCATTTGTCCGAGGCAGAACGCCTCTGCAAGGGTCTATAGCGCCCCAACCACGGGACAAACAGGACAAGCACCGCTGTTTGCACAGCAGCAGTACAAGCAACGAACGCACGGAGGATGGAGAGGGTAGTACCCTGAGCACGACGCACAGGCGTAACACCAGAGATATGCAGCAGACCGGTGATGAACCGTCTGTTGCTGCCCTCTGCGTCCGTGACCAAGGGTTCAGCGCTTGCTGCAAGCTGTGGTGAACTTCTCGCAGCTGGCGGAGTCGAACGCACGCACGCGGAGAGGAGCCTCAACGCAGAGAGCGACACCACGCGCCTTGATTGCGGCTATCGTGTGCCGCATCTGGCAAGATAGGACTCGTATCGGTCCATCTGTGCGACAGCAGCCACCGCGCTTCTCCAACATCACCGCGACTGAAGCGTGGCATGACTTTTGGTTCAGGGCAGAGGAGCGGAAACTCCTCTGCCCTAAACCGCTGCGTGCAGATTCTTCGCAGGGTGGTGCTTCGCAATAACAGGTCCACGTTCCATGGGGAAACTGCGCTTCGCCTTCCCTTCCGTCGCATGAGGAAGGCGTTGCTCTGCTTGTAGCACGTGTAATGAGGTAGTCCCTGCTCACAAGGTGTTTTTACGCGCGAGACAGACCGCCATACCTCTAATTTGTAGTCTGTTGGGTGCTTGCATGTACCGTGTTCCAGGTACTGCTGCACCTGAAACGAGAGGCTCGAGACTGGAGTACGTACAACGAGTACTCGTATATCGTATAGTACTATAGAGCAGTAACTCGCACTGCTGCTGCTGTACTCGTACGTATATTACAATCGCGCACATCCCCGTTTCCCTTCTAAATTTCGGAGGCGTCGCCTGCAGGATTTTGTTTACCGCTAGCGCAAACACACCAAAAACTCGGTGGGAAGGCAATTTACTTTTTTTAGCGGAAGGCAAGTAAATTTTTAGAAACGTATTCTCGCAAACACTCTACTGTATTTTATAAAATTATTCTAAAGATTTCAGCTGTGAGTTCGACGAATTTAGGGTCGATACTCATATTTTTTGTGGATCCCAAAAGCTAGAAAAGTAATTGCCAGGAATGAAGACTAATGGAAAGCCGATTGTTTGGCCGAAAAGTTGCCAAGCTTTGTTTAAATTATTTGCTGAAATATTACGTCGCCATGGGGAAAAGACGAATACTGTCATTTTTTTTCTGGCTCTTTTCTAATCATGCGGTCCAACAGATCAATTTGTCTATTTTTCATCAAGCCTTCATCAACATTGTCCAACAAACACGGTTAACCTTTGCTCTCCAGAAAGAGACAACCCACGGTTACTGTTCTTTGCTCCGAGGTTACATGAGTGTAGGTGACAGCGCTGTAGAGTTCATCTCGATATATGCTCTAGGGCGTGAAAGGTTGCTTGTGTTGTCGTGTAGTCTCGCGTCACATCCTCTCAAAACCCTGTTTTAGCCCGTTGAGAGACGATAAAGAGCTTGAGTCTCAGTTTTCTAGACACCCGCCGCCAAATGTGTCTTTACAGAAGCATGATCGGCGCCCGCTACAAATCGCCGGCCGTAGAGTTCACGACGCTGTCGTTAATTTCGTCGAACGCAGCGTGTATGTTAGAGAAAACGAAATTACGACGCGTCTAAAATCTACCATCTTCTTCCGAATTTCTCAAGCAGATGTTGGCCACGATCGCCGAGAGAAGTCGATTTTGTCCGGAATTCTGGAAAGTTCCAAACAAAATCCACCAAATTGGGCCCAAAGGCGACCGTCCAGGTTTGGGTGGGATATTTGGGCATTTCAAACTTTTGGCCTTACAATGTCACCCGTCGGAAAACGACCGATCCCACATGTAGTATGTACAAGTAAACCTAGCCAGTGCAAGCGTTGTTTCTCTATCATTTTAAATGTTATGCTGTACCGTACACCTGCCAAACTATTAATTTCGGTTGAAACTCTTGGCGTTCCTTTTACTTTCAATTGTCTGTACCGAATGCAACAATTCCAACTCCTTTCCCTGCCCCACCCGAAGCATAGGCGCCAGCGAAGGCCGGCACCCATGCGGAGTCCTTGTAATATATACAAGTATATACATACATGATGATTCTTTTCTATTACGGGACAGGGATTTGGTCAGAAGAAGTTGTTTTCGTCTTGGCCTTAGTATAGGATTCTCGGAACTTGAATTTCTCGGTCAACTCGCTTCGTTCGAGCGCCATCTTTGGGGGCCGGCTCCAAAGTCCCTCACTCTGCCTTATTCGTTCTGCACCTCGACGTGAACGCGGATGGACGCGAGAAGTGCGCAATTTGTTTTTTGTATTTTGAACGGCACTCTCGAGTTATTCTCCAGATCATGACGTAAATGGAGAGGTCGATAAAACCAAACTTGGTAACACAATATTCCAAATTATCGTCAATTCTTGTCCCAAAACAAATACTCCGTAATATTCGCTGTAAAAACAATCCCCATGGTACCGCGGTAGGTATCATAGTAGTAGTGCATTTAAATTTTGAATTTCGGTAGGTGCTACGTACATGGATATATACGTGGCAAGCGCACGCATGACTAACACGATAAGGTAGTGACACGATCACTGCGCCAGAAAAAGCCACACAGCAGCATTTTACGAGTGGCTGCGTCCCCAGCCTCGAGGGTTGTAGTTCGGGCACATCGACGTAGTTTGTACTCGTGCAAGTAGTATAGATAAGAGTAAGAGCACACGCACTGACCGATGCTCTATTGCATACACGCTTTTGGTCCGACTTGTAGCATGCATGAGGAGGGTGTGTCGTAAAAAAAAGAAAATTATCTTTCGACATGAAATACGTGGGGGAAAATCGTTCCTATTGTTAAGCGGCGCCACGCGAAGGTCGTAGTTGTAGCAGTAAACGGCATCCACGTACGAAACCAATGGCATGCATTCGTCCCGATATCGCCTTGGCGGGTGATTCTTTTCCCCTAAAAGACTATGGAGAAGTATAAGTGGTGTGGAAGGGGTGCTTTGATGTTGCTGTGGTGCCCTTGTCTCTGCGTTAGTGTTTTGGTCGATTGCCGCAGCCAACTGGAAAAGTGGTCGTGTTAGCACGTAACTGACCATTAAATTTGTATTGCTTCCTACTTGACGTGCTTCCTGCTGCTGACTGCTGGCTGATCATCTCTAGTGACATGTATAGATTCATCCTGAGGTCGAGCGTTTTGTACGAATTGCGGTCGCAGGGCGAATTTTAATCCAATTCGGGTAGTAGTATGCAAGAAAATCCGCGAAAATATTTTCGAGCTTAGGTTTTACCCATTACGTAAATAAAAACGGTTTTTTTTTTTTTTTTTTTTTTCCTTGTCGCATTAGCGGCAAAGACGTGATTATAGTATTCCATGATTCTTCGGCCATTACGCGAGTCAAATACGCAGTGGGTCGGCCTCATTTCAGGCTTTTTTCCACGGTTAGCATGCTCGAGTGGTGCCAGTCTTTCAGTTCCATTTATTATGTCGTTTTGATTTGAACATCTTATTGTTGTTTGAACTTGTGCATATAACCGGGGGGTCCTAAATCCTGGATATAAATTGCTTTATAATTCGTCCATTCATATTGCGTTTGGTGCTGTTCTCGCTGTTCAAGTGTTTCTCTCATCCTCATTTTGAGCGTGCTCATCAACCTCATATAGGCTTAAAATCGCTTTTTTGTGCGATGCAAATGGCTGGTCGAATTGCGTTCGTATTGAATATGTTTGCCGTATACAGAAGTATGCGAGAAAACGCGAGTCGTTCGAAAATTGTATGCCTATTTGGTCAAAGTCTGCAAACAGCCGATCACGAATAATAAGGCAATGGGATCAGGGTTGACACGCCGTGCGGGGGGGTATCGACGCGGGAGATCGTCTATAGTTCCCGCGTTGTTGGAGCTGTAGATATTCGGAGGATTTTTGAACCGTGGAGGGGGCCCTATCCCCCCCGTGTGCGACGGAACTGCCTCCCATTGGTTGGTGAGATCATCCTCCTAGCGTGGGGCAGCGCTCTCGAGCGCGAACCCATCAGCGATTTTAGCCAACGGAGTTGGGGTTTCCACACCGTGAGGGGCGGTGACGACCCGAGATAACTCGTTTTATTGCCCCGTTTGTCTATTTTTCGGAGATATAGAATGATCTCCGGAACAGGGATGGGAGACTATCGTCCCCGGTTGCAGCTGTCTCTATAATATACAACCCCCAGCCAATCAGATATCGGCCGGACGTTGGGGTTGGGGAGTATTTCCACACTGTGCGGGGGGGTATCAGTCTTGGTGATAGTCGTGTTCATTGCCGGGTTGTCGAAGTTGTACATGTGTATGTGGATGGGTTGTGATCGTGGGATGGGACCCTATCGTCCCCAGATGACGGTTTTACTGTGTACGATCCCTGGCCAATGAGCGACCAGCGATCAGACAAAAAGGCCATACCAGGAAATATATGTTTTATATTTTCGTCTAAAACTCGAGCCTGACAATTTTAACTATGTATTTCGTAGTGCAGTGCTATCGCGCACTACTAACACTCTATCTACAAGATAGCTACAAGTATCAGCAATATAATAGCATTCGAAGAATTGAATGACGAAGGCAGCGACACCGTGTTTCACGCATAAAATACCGTCCGCAAGTCTCTCCACGATCAGAATATATTCAAACAGACAATCGGTCTGCGAGCCCCGGATCTACCAGGTAGGTACTATCATGCATGGTGTAGCGGAAGCTGGCTCAGTGGGCGCCTGTCGGTGGCTGCGTAGAGAACATGACGCATACATGACCACCCCCTTGCTGGCTCTGGATGCTTGGTTGAGTCAAAACGTCTAGAAACTCACCCGAAACGTCTCTTCGTGGCCAGACTAAAGAGTTAGTCTGCGTGGGCTCGGAATCGGATTCACGCCAGAAACGGCAGAAGTAAGTAGTCCACCGTTAGTCTATATCGCTATCTTGGCGACACTTTACATTCTACACGCAGACTGTGTGTTGTGTGGTAACGGTATCGAATCCAGCAAGCCGAAGTGCTGCCCTGCCCTACCCATTAATCTAACAAGTCGAAGTGCTGCCCTACCCTACCCATGAATCCAACAAGGCGATGTGCTGCCCTGCCCTACCCATGCGGAGCCCTTGTACATGTAATGATAATTTTTTTTGAGGGCAGAGGGATATGGTCAGTAGTTGTTTTCGTCTCGGCCTCAGTATGTGATTGTCGAAACTAAAATATCTCGGTCAAATCGCTTCGTTCGAGCGCCGTCTTCGGGGCGCGGCTCAAACGCCCCTCGCCGTGCCTTATCCGTTCCGGACCTCGACGTGAACGCGGATGGATGCTGAGCGAGACAAGTGAGAAGCGCACAAAAACAAGTATTTTGAACGGTACTCTCCAGCTACTCCTCGGATCTTGATGTATGGAGAGGTTGATTAAATAAAACTTGGTAAGACAACATTTCCAAATTGGTGTCATATTTTGTCCCAAAACAGAAATATTTACTGTAAAAATACTCCCCATGGTACCGCGGTGGGTATTCTATAGTAGTGCGTTTTTTTATTGAATTTTGGTAGGTACACGTACGTACATGGAAATAGTCGTTCAATCGCACGCATGACTATAACGAGAAGGTAGTATTGCATTACTGCGCCAGACAAAAACCACACAGCAGCATTGCGAGCGGCTCCGTCCCCGGGCCTTCGAGGGTGGCATTATACACGTTCGGGCAAATCGACATAGCTTGTACGCGTGCAAGAAATATAGGTACGAGCACGAGCACACACGGCGATGCTCCATTACACACACGCTTTTTGTCTGACTTCATGGCATGGGGGGACGGTGTACCAAAATACAAGAACAACGTTTAGACACAAAAAACAAAGGGGAAAATCGTTTCTCCTGTTGTCAAGTAAGCTGCGCCACGCGAAGGTCGTAAGTAGACGATATCCACGGAAGAACCCAGCGCCATGTATTCGTCCCGGCATCGCATCGTTCGGTGGTTGTTTTCCCCCAGAAGACTCTTTGGAGAAATGTAGGTGGTGTGGTCGGCGTGCTTTGTTGTTGCTGTGGTCCCTGACTCCGTTACTGTGGTCGTTTGCCGGTCAAGTGCAAGCGGTCGTGTTGGTACGTAACCAACAAATAATTACGTGTTACTTTGTACTTGACGTGATCCTGTTGCTGATTGCTGATTGATCTTTTCTTCTTGTTGTTGTGAGTTTTTTTTGTTTGACACGTCTACTTTCATTTCTATTTGTATTTTTTATCCTCCGGCGGATGGGGAAAAATAAAGCCCAAGCTCACCACAACTACTTTCCAGCTTCTGGACAAGCCGAGTTCACAGGTGTCGTCCCTTCCCCCTCCCGGTTATTGCCTGCAGTTTTAACGCGTATAGGGGTCAGCGCCCACTGCTCGTCGCTTTTTCATCGAGTGTTGCTAACTTACTCTCTCGCGCCTTCCGTAAGTCATTTAGTGCACAAGAAAATGTCCCACGAACACATACGAGTGTGCACTCGGGCGTTTTCGAACTCACGAAACTGACCTATACCAGGCTCGAGGATAACCTGATACGCCACCGGGGCAGTGAGTTATAAAAACCGGTCGCTCCAGTGGTCTAAATAGTGGTGACCCTCGAATGCTATATCATTTATACTAGCGTTGGTCCTTAAGTTGAATTCCCACCGTTGTGAGCTTTGTCTACCTTTTATTTGCATAAATGGAAAACAAAAAATAATCAACTAACTGCAGAAATCGCCTATTAATAGCAGCGTGGGTAGGTACAATTCGAAGCGAATCGACGAGGGAACAAAATTATGAATTATTTTCGCGATAAAAATGAAAGGCATGTACCGTTGCGGAGCGGGGGGAGGGGAGCCCGCTATATGACCCCGGATCTGAGTTGTACTACTGGGAGGGCGAGAGTATTGCGAGCATAATAAAAAAATGGGATGGGGAAAAAAAGTATGTGACGGGAAGTGGCTTTATTACTGCTCCTGTAATATTACCCAAGCAAGTCGCACCAATCGACCCGATCTGGACTGCTGTATTATGGGATGGGTCCATGTACAGCTTCTCTCATCACAGGCGAGTAAGAGATTATAGTCATTGAACTTGCTGAACTTCTTAGTGAGTCATGGTTTCCTCTATCCACGAACCCCGGCCGAGCCGATCAATCGCAGGTTGGGTTACATTGTGCGGGGTGGCATCGAGGCAGGGGGTCAAATGAAATGTCCCCGTAACGCGGGGTTGGGGTATACGAAAAAAAATCAGCAGTAGAGTGGGAGTTGCCCCATTTTTTGCCACTTTGAAAGATTTCTGAACCGAGATTGGACCCTGTTCTGTGGTGCTGGTGTTGTGTACGAACCTCAGCCAGCTCAGGACTCCACACCGTGCGGTGGGATGCCGACCCGGGAGAAGTCGGTTTTCGTGCCCGATATTTTCAAGATAATGGCGTATGAAAGGATTTCTGTAACTGAGAAGAAGCCCTACCCTCATCGGCTGCGTGAGAGTCTACACCCCCCCCCCCCCACTTGCTGGCCCACGTCCGCCTTGGGGATCTCTGGCTGTGCGACCTGCACAGATAAGCCAATGTGAATAGGTGCTTGTTACACCATCCTTCGGGACTGTGTCGACCCGTGGGAGAAATCGGTTATAGTTCCCGGTTTGTCAGCAGTTCTGAAACGGGCATAGGACTCTATATCCTTCCATGGTAGCGCTGCCCTTATGTCCGAGCCCCAGCCAATCAGCGGTAAGCGAATATGGTTGGGGTTTCACGTCGTGCAGAGTGGTGTCGACACGGGAGGTCATCGTTGCTGTTCCCACGTTTTTGGAGCTGTAAGGATTGGGGGGATTCATGAATCGGGGATGGGACCCTGTCTTCCCCGCGTGCGACGGAAATGCCTCGCATTGATGGGCCTCTATCTGCGAAGGACGGTGCTGTGCAGCTCGAACCAATCAGTGGTCACGTGTGAGGAAGTAAACTAAAAATGTTGCACAACAACTGCTACTCGAGTTATTTCCTTCTAAACTTGTTTTTCCACCACACTCTCCCCCACTAACCCTGACATATTCCCAGATCATGTCAGCGCTCCGAATGAGATACCCAGTATCCAATCTCACTTTTTCGGGGTATTGGAGTGACGTGCAATTATCCTATACATTGCTTTCATCGTTGTTTTTAAGTGCTTGAGCTGTACAGGTTCTTGAACGTGAGAAAATCTTTTTTCATCCTTTTTCTGGGAAAGACTGTGATAATCGAACCAGCGACCTCCCTGTTCATAATCTCACATCCTCTCTGTGACGCCATTGTGAGGAAGTGGGAGAATTCGCTGACTCCTTTTTGCTGATGCTCATATGTGCTGGTTGCTAGTGTTCGTGGTGTCACTGCAGTGGTTCGCGATCAAAGATAATTAACTATTATTAGTGTCCCTACAGCAAATGGTTGAGAGCAGGGGAATGACGAGGCTGATCCGATGTGGCTCGTTTTCCTTGCTCATCTTGCTCCAAAATGCTACAAAACGCTTCCAATTTCTAACAAACACAACAGCCAGTACTTCAACAGTACCTGTAGGAAAAGCAGGCTCTCCTCAGATAACTGCCACTTAACTCCTACCTAGACTACCTTGACTAGGAAAGACTCAATTCTTCTTTAGCTTCCTGTGACTCTTCTGTCCTTGCTCTGCCTAGCCTTGCTACTTTCGTCCCCAACCGACACTTGTCGTTTCCTCTGTGTGAGATTATCTTGTTTTTTTCTGTGAAAATATCACCAAACTGCTGAGTTTTAGTGTACTTGTACATTCTCCCGTTGGTTCCTCTCAGTTCGTAGTACATCTCTTCCTGCCATATTTTGGTAAAACCTGTGATTCTTTGTGAACTGAATCCCGTTGTAGAACAACTGAACGAAACGGATAAACGGAATTGTTGCTCATGAAGAATTTGCAATTTCCCCAATCAAACATCCAATTCTTCTTCATTTAAACCTTCTGTTTCCAGTCGAATTGCGAATTAACCTTTTTCTATACAAATTCCCAGCAAATTTCGAACCTCACCACAGACGGGATTGGGATTTTACCACCGTGCCGGGCGGTGTTGACCCGAGAAAGCTCGGATTACTTCCCCGGTTGGTCAAAGTTTTACAGATATCGAACGACCTTTGGACCGGGGATGGGACCCTGTACCCTCCCGAGGTGGAGCTGCCTCAACATACGAACCATGGCCGATCGGAAAATCTGCCGGTGGGGTTGGGATTTCCACACCGTGCGGGGAGGTATCAATCCGGATGATATCCGTGTTCGTCCTCGGGTTGTCGGAGTTGTAAATGTATGGATGGATGCCGATGCCGGCATGTGACCCCATCGTGAACGCGTGACGCCTACTTTGAGCATAAACCCTGGCCAATGAGCGATCGGACGAAAATATCATCATTTTATTTTCGCCTGTGAAAACTCGAGTCTGAAATCCTCAACTGTCACAATTGTAAGCGCTGTAGTCGCGTACTGCATCTATGAATACAGACTATACAAGAAGTGAGCGATCTACAGGCCAGCCACAAGCAGCAGCATTGCAATAGCATTCGAGGAGATGAATGACGAAGGCTGCAATACCACCGTGTTTCGCGCCTGGAACACCGTCAGCACGTCTCTCCACGACCGGACAACACACGCGCAGTCGATCTGGGAGGCTCGGGTCTAAATGAGACTACCATATCATGCATAGTATTTTTCAGAAGCCGGCTCAGTGCGCGTCTCTCATTGACTACGAAGAGATCACGCAGCCGATATGATCAGTCGCCTTGCTGGCCCCGGATGCTTGATTGAGTATAAACATCATGAGAAACGCACTCGACACGTTTCGCCGCCAGACTAAAGAGTCAGTCGGCGTGCTTTCGGATATATCCGATCGAAATCTGATGAAGCTTGGAATCGGATTCCCTTAATGAACGGTATGTCAGATGTAGGAAGCAGCCCACTTAATGAACGGTATATCAGATGTAGCAAGCAGCCCACTGTTATGATTGTTAGTCTATGTCGAACTCTTGGCATTACCTTACATGCTGTACACGTGGACTATGTTTGTTTGTGTGTGGTGACATTTTTTACTCTGAACCGAACAATTCGAAGAGCTGCCGCTGCCCTTCGAGAAGCATGGGTGCCGGCGGATGCCGCCACCCTCTTCTTTTATGTGTAAATTTTCGTGCCTGTAACGCGTTGGTACACCTGCAAATTTCAATATAGTGAAATCATAAATCCGAGTACGTTCGATATTGGGTGTAGCGGTTGGCGTGTGTACGAGCTTATGGCCGATGTTGTCGACATGCCATATTTCCAAAAATGCATAAAACGATAATGACACGTGTTAGTGAAAATGTTTGCATTTGATTTGTAGAGCCAAATCATCCCTCTAAAATACCCAAGGGATGCACACAAGACAAGACAACACAAGACAACACAAGACAACACAAGCGGACAAAAAAAAGCACACAAGACAAGACAAGCCAACATAACAAAATAAGCTCTGCTACTACATACAGCTTGTACCTGCTTTTGCATGTTTATGCAAGTTAACAAACAAATAACTTGATAAGTCTAAATGTATAATCATCAGACATGAATTACAGTTAAGCTACTACAAGCGACAAGTGAATTTGAAATGTTTTCACTCGTATAATAAATAAATTGAGTCTGTTCATCATTTATCATGCAGGGTGTCCAACATTATTGCGTGTTTTCAACGACGGATGGAGCATACAAGTAAAGAAAAAGCCTGCCAGTGTTCCTGCCGCCCACAGTTAATTAGACAAACGGCCAGCGAGTTGCAAAGACTAATTTTGCTAGAGACAACACCTCTCGTGTTAGTCTTCCGTTCGTGCTTGTCATAGTTAACGAGACAGACGACCACCGACTGACAAAGACTAGTTTTCCTATTGGAGAGACAACACCTCTCGTGTTAATCTTCCGTTCGTGCTTGTCAAAGTGGCGGGTTTTCCTGCCGTCCATCCAGCAGTAACGAAGATGCCGTGTAAGATTTTACGACTCAGCTATCCGACGGAAATTATATAACCGGCCGGTACCCTTGCTTGGTACGGACTGCGACTTTTCGCAACTGCCAAACCGTGGATGACACCGGTCGTTGTCTTTGCACACCCCGTGCGATGAGAACATGGGACACTGTACTTACCGATTGAGTATACGTAAAAAGAGATAATACATTTCACGTTTTTTGCAGTTAGTTGCTCGATTTTGTTGATGTAGTCGGGGTCTGCTGTGCACTGCTCTCCGTCGCTTAGCAACTGAGGCTCAAATTTATCTTGATGTTGGAGAGGAAGGTAGCTTCCATTCGGTCATTCGGTCAACGGACTGCGGTTATAAGGGCCTTCTCCGCTGACTATTGTTCATCCAGTGTCTCTTTAGACCCGTTGTATTAATGACTCTCCGTTCAGGAAAGAAATAGAGCCTGCGGTTAGCTTGCGGGTGTACATGAAGGCCGTAGAAGTCGCCAGTGGGTCTTGGTCGTCCTGTGTTGATTCCGCAGACAAAATCTCGGGGTTTGACCGCGGCTGTCCTTTCGCTGTCGTGAGGGTTCGAATTTCCTCCTTCTCACGTCCCGTATGGATGGTGAGCTTGGCTCCTAGGCGTAGCTGGAACGTACCTGGTGCGACCTGGGTGAAGCGGACATTGCCGATCCGTTTACCCTTGGCGATGTTGATTCAGCTGATGTTTCGGTCCCGGATGTCGATGATCCAGCGACCTCTATGATCACATGTAACGCTATTGATCCAGTTGATGCTCCAACGATCCAATACGACAATGATCCAGCCACCCCGGACCCAGCTGCTCCAATGTGCGATGGTGATCCCACAGATGATCTTGCTTCGGAGATCCCTGTCGATCACGTTTTGGTGATCTCAGCTCTGGAAATCCCAGACGACTTTCCCTCGATGATTCCGGTTCCAGTGATTCCAGGCGACGTTGATCCATCAACTGGATCATGACATATTTTAGTATGTCGTTGGGGTTTGTAGATAGATACTCGGTTTTTCTCGTCAGACATCAGGAATGATTGTATCGATTTAGGTGAAATCCACACACGTGGTTGGCGTGCTTGTGCCCTCGATGCTCCTTTTGTGTGCGTGTTGTCGAAGGCGTCCGCGACGCGTGCGTTGGGTCTCGTACTCGTGGTCTTCTAAAGCATGATGCGAAACATTTGGTGTGATCATAGCAGTAGGTAGTAAAATGTGCGTCCCGGGTGCAATAGTCTAGTTGGTTTACGTCCTGGCAAGGACGCTCCAGCTTCCTGCGGCAGGCGTCCAGCCCTTGATGAGGTATCTCCAATATACTTGTATGGTGATGACGACTCTTCTGTCTCTGGTGAAAATGGTCCAGATCCCGTCGATGACGCTCTAGTTGTTGTCGACTACTTATTCTCTTCCAGACGGTTGTTCTCGTAGTAATGCAACACGACCTGGACTTGCGCAACAAAGCACTATCCCAGAGACAGCGGCTTCCTTGGGCATGCTGTTCGGGATATGCGCACGCTGGCGATCAGTCTCCGTGACAGTAGCCTCCTCAGGCGTATTGTTCTCGCTTATTACCGTGCTCTCGATTTTAGCCTCAACATTAGACTATGTCCATACCGCCCGGATAGCACATTTTCTTGGGGCGTTTCCATGGCGGTGTACGTATTCCATGGCGATTCCGGAGATGACGCAGAATTCTTAAATCTCCTTAATGGTGAGCTAGAGTCGCTTGATGTCGGCGCTTGCGCTTGAATATGCTGCCGGAACTGACGTAGAATTGGTTGCGTCCCTGTCCAGGTGCGAACATGGCCGAAATGCGAACAGCAACACGCTTGCCAGTCTGATCGATTTATTATCTCCGGATGGCGCCTATTGCTGTTGCCAGGACCGTCTCATTTCCGTGATCACTCGTTTCCGGCGATCACGATGGTATTCGGATCCTTATGCTCATGGTATGCCCTCGTGCTGTTTGGGAATGTTTGAATCCACTAGTTGTCTGTGAAGTGGTTTGACGCGCTGCATGATCGTTAACCTGTCGTTGTTGAGATAAAAAGCTATTTTGCCGCCGCCAGCCTGTAGCCCTAGAAACGCAAATCCCTGATTGACATCCTCATTAGAGGTGAGGGGCGGATTCTCGTCGTCGTTTCCGTTGTCGTGGGCGGTGCGCGTGGTGCTCCTTGCTATTGGCAGTCGTCCTCGCAATGAGAGGTGGTCTTGTTAGTACAACATATCTTCTGCTCACAGCTGTACCGTTGGATCCTGCTGTGCCCGTGGAGAAATCGTTGTTCGCCTACTTGTCGTGGGACACGGTGGATTCGCTGTCTTTGTCGTCCGTTCTTCACCAACAATATCTGGCCTAGGGCCCTTGCTTTCCACAAAACCTGCAGGTCGGTGTTTCAGCGCTATCAATAGTACGCCACCACCAGCGACCTTGGCACCACTGTTGTGCGGAAGATCATCCTGGTAAAGATGGCTCATCGTGCTTTGCATCCGATCGATATCGAATGTGGGGTCTTGGTACACTATCATGCTGATGTCCTTGTATTCCGCCGTGAGACTCTGAACACAAATGTCCTTGCACCTGCGGTCGGAGATAGGTTCGCCCATCTTCTCGAGCTCAGCACACGCGAGCGTCTTCTCCATGAAGCGGGAGTCAAGCTCTTCTCCTTTGCCCATGTTAGAGTTAAGGAGCTTGTTCATTTCCGCCCAGTTTACTTCGTCGGTGACGTTGTCGTACTTGACTACAAGCTCTTGCATTGTTTTCTCTCCGTTACCAGCCATCCCGCTCTACTCCCTAGTCTATACTTTCAAGAGCACGATTATGGGGGATTCTGGTTTCTCTGTGAACAGTGTTATAAGGCTTAGTTTGGGTAAGCTATCGGTTAACCAGTTGCAAGTGGTCAAACGGACTAATGCCCCACTAATAACCTTAACAAATGGCGTCGTCGGCAGGACCATGGGTTTTTGGGTCGTGGGTTCAATCCCCACATCCACCATAATAAACTTTTTCAGATTTTCCCATGGCGAACTTGAAAAATACTCTTCCTGGTACCCCAGGGAATGAAACGGCTTGGATAAATGACAGGTCCGCCCGTATATCCGGCCGACCTGCTATCCCGCCGTCTCAGGGGGGGAGAGTGTTATAAGGCTTAGTTTGGGTAAGCTATCGGTTAACCAGTTGCAAGTGGTCAAACGGACTAATGCCCCACTAATAACCTCAACAACAGGAACAGAATCGCGTATGAAATATCTTTTGCCGTTTCATATGTCGAGATTTTTTGTGCTCCTTGTTATTGTCATCTGCGCTGCTGGCGCTCCAGGAAGTGCTGGTGACAACCCCGTACCGATCGCTGCTTCGGTCAGTCGAGCGTGCCCCTATAGATGGGGCTAGCGATATCACGCCTGGTAACGCCAAGAACGACAGCCAAGTTCTTGTGCCAGTCTCGAAAATCGCCTGGCTTGCGGCCGTCGAACGTTATAATTTCTTTAGTGGCACTGGCGATAAAATTGCTGCTGTTGCATTGCAGTTTTTGGTATAATATACAGCAGAGGACTATCGCGGGATACAGCTGTAGACTATACAGTTAGTAACCTCTTCGAGCCGCTTCGCTGCATGTCTTGAATCTTGGCACGTCGTCGACGTTTTGCTATTTCTAATTTTCTAAAACATATATTTTTTTAAATTGGTCCGCATTGTATCCGAACAACCGATCGAATTGTTTTTCACAGAAGAAGTCCGCGGCTAGTGTGCGTTTGACTCGCACCGCTTCCTGTGAACAGAGAGAGATTCAGAGCTGTGCAAAAGTTGATATTTTACAACCTCCACCGCAGGCTGTCACCGCGGCTGTCACTCCAGCTAGCTAGTGGGTACCATTTGCCACTATCGCCTACGTCACCGGAGCACTGGAGGTGTGTGGTATGGTTATTATGATGTTGCAACGTAGAGGCCGATACTCCAAGGATTTGGAGTGTTTTTTTTATGGTCCTTGATGCACAAACATGGTCTCTCTTACTATACGCTTGAGGCCAGAGCTCTGTTTAGCAGCCAGCAGCTAGTGCTACCGCCGAGATTTGCCACAAACAAGGCCGCTGCTCGTATTCAACGAGGCTCCACGGCAGTATGGCCTACGCTAAGCAGTGCTCCAAACCTCAGCCTGTGTTGCCAGGAAGTGTTGCTTTCACGGGTGCACGGCAGTAGTACAAGCACTTGATTTTAGGTCACTTTTTATGGTTGTATCCCACACATGATTTCAATTTTACAACTGATGTGGCGCAGGAGAAGTTGAAGTGATGAGAACCCTGACCAAGCCATCCACCCGGAAGCCATCCGTCATACATATGATAGAGAAGTACAGTGGAAAAACTACAGTAGTAAATTTATAAAACAGATATTATGATGTTGGATCTACAGTAGTAGCTCAATATTCCCCACCTAAAGGAAAAATACCAACACCCCTACCATTAGTCTATAGTGGAGAAAGACAGTATAGACTATTTCATATATATGTTATTTTTAATATACAAGATAATAGGACCCCTCCCCTTTAAGAAAAACTCACCCACATAGAAGCAACAGCGTAGCTTGCAACGATGAGCATTATTCACACGAAATTCGTCGAGCTCACAGCTGACGTCCTAAAAAATTGTTTAAAAATTGTCTCCCACGTAGTAGTGCCGTTGTTGTTTAGGTACCTCTCCTCACAGTTACAGCAATGAAAGCGCGCCATAGTAGGGTTCTTATATTATAAAAATCAAAGCACACTCCAGCTGTGAGATCCAATATTTTGTCGAAACTCATCTTATATATACACGCACACTCACGTGTGGCCAACGAAGAACTAGTCATCGTTCAATGATCGAAGTCCTCTCTTCGCACTAACAAGTCCGACACAGGTACGAGTAGTAAGCAGCAGGTGTTTACTTGAAGTAAATACAGGATCCGTTGTTGCAGTGACTCGGAGTGACGATGACCCTGATGCGGCACCCGTAGCTTCGCGTTACGTGATAGCGAGGATCATAACCTACTAGTTGCGCCGGTTGGCGTGCGCACCAACTCGCAGCTGATGCATACGCTCGTAGACTCGATTGCGGATGATCGACAGTACGCAGCCTTAGTGGTATCGAGAGGCTCGGCGCAAGTTACGGTCAAGTGAAGTGTTGCATTAGACCTATGTATCCTACTGTGTGTTATCGAGAGCGTTGAATAAGTTGTTGCACAACTGCGGTTTCATGAGCAGCACCTCTAGTTTTATTACTGTTACTACGTTTCAAGAATCGCAGCTGTGAATCCCACCACTATGCCGTACGCCATCAGCGAAGCCCAACAGTTTTCAAACCAGACAAGAAAAAAAAAATTAAGACATGTGGACACGTGGACATGTATGTGGCAAAACGAGGGACGTTGACAACGGACAAGATTAGCTAACACGTGTCATATCTACATACGTACATACGAAGTTACGTAGAGCGCGTGTAGCGAGGCACACAGCGCTTCGAAATAAGTGCGTGCCCGATACAAGCAAAAAATATCGCGACTACGTATGATATTTTAAGTACAAAACGCGTTTATACGTGCCCCCACGAGGAAGGGGCACCCGCATACGACAGTGTACACCACCCCCCCTTTGGTGATAACGTTATCAGCCGTAAAAATAGGTAACACAATGTCATGCTACGGAAGAGTTGAATCATTTTTTGTCGAATGCTCACCATTCGAGGGTTTCTGTTAATATATTTCCTCCCCGAAAATCTGATTTTGGGGGAAACCTCGAAATACTACCCGGTCAATAACCCCATGGCCTACGTAGGTACGCCAAGAGAAAAAGGAAGTGAGCCAAACTGTAGTAATAGTAGGAGGATTTCGGGTTGAAAAGGGAACCATGTTGATCATGAAAGGTTTCAGGCAAGACGCGTACCTATATAATACGCGCGATCGGAGGATCACACACAACGTTGCGAAGATCAGTGTCGACCAAATCCTCGATCTCATAGCTGGAAGTGTACTATATTATATTATGTGACCTAAACCTCTTAAACCTCCCCCCCCCCCCTTTTTTTGCCCTCGCCTTCTCTTGCTTAAACGCCCCACCTAATATCGAACTCCGCCAGAGTATTACATACTTCCACGCCCTGGATATCGCCTCGTTATCTTTTCAAAGCCGTCCATTCCGCTGCTGCAATTCCCACCCACCCCCGCCCCCAACGCCCCCTCCTTCCCCACCACCCGCACCATCGCCTAGACCTAGCACCACGCGTAAAGTAAGCCCCTACATCTATGCGACCTAAAGCCCTCCCCCCCCGCCCCCGCCCCCCCCCCGCCACATCTCCCCCCCCTCCCCCACAGTATATATTTGAAGTTTCCACGCACAAATTGACCTGCCCACCCGTCCCCCCCCCCCCCCCTCCCCCCCTCCCGCCCCCGTTTTGATCAAAATCAGCACCCCACGTCCTTCAAAACTCCGCCCTTCCCTCACCGGATATTCGACTTACAGGATTCACTTGATAACCTGATGCATTTCCTTCCACAGCTGTCAGGTTTTGTCCCCCTCAGAAACGGGTTTTATAGTTTCCGCGCACAGACTGCCGAACATCACCCTGTTGACCCTGATAGCTACACTGTAGTTGCAAGGGGAGTCGCCGACCTACATCCTTAATGAGGACACACAACCCGTAATACGCGCGATCAGAGTATCACACACAGCTTGCAAAGATGAGTTTCGACGAAGTCTTCGATCTCACAGCTGGAGTGTATTTTCATTTTTTACAATATAAGTTATGTCAACCCCAGAGACTACATATCGTTCCACGTTTCTCCTCACCACCCACGAAGCTGTGCTGTATACACCAGGGGTGTCATTCACAACTACCTACCCCGCTGATGACGCGGGTGGTCGCTTCGAAAATATCGTCAGCAACGGCTGAGAAATGGTTAATCTAAGGTGTGTGATATAGGTATTGCTGCCACACTTCAATCGGCAAGTACACTGCGAAGCCGCGCGAATGCCCTGCCGAACCCGAGCATCGCGGGTAGGGAAAAGAGTCGTGTTGGTCTGGGCCGACAAGCAACAGTGGCATTGATAACCACAAACGACCGGTAGGTAGATTTTTTGTTGCTCCTGCCCATCCTGCATGCCGAGAGAGCAGATATACTGGGGGGTATCACACCGATCATGAGGTATGACACTAATGGGGCGGGGTACAACACGCACCTGGGTGACTAGTAAGGTGAAAAAAAATCATCATCCGAGGTGGTACATATGATATTGTTGGTACAACTAACAGCAGCGGTAGTAGTAGTAGTACCTGCTAGGGTTGGGTGTGATATGCAACGTCCAGGGCGATACACACCGCCATGTACTATATAGTGCCAGCGCCCGAGCATTTCTTTCCGACACCTCACGCCACATTTTTAAATTTCGAGCCTCCCGAAAGGGGGGGGGAGTACCTGATACCGCCCCCTCCCTAAAACGACATACTAAATAATATATAAGTCCAACATATAGTCTATATACTGGATCCTTTATAAGCATATAAACCGAACACAGGGGACGGTAGAGAACCATCCCCCCCCCACCCTGCTGGATACAAGGTATTCCATCTAGTAGTGCTATATTACTCGTACTAGGAGGGGACTTATGGGCCACAGCTGGGTAGTTAAGGCGACTTCAGCCGTAAGTATTGAGTGGAACAAAGCAGCTGTGAGCTCGCTCCTGGGTGGAGCAGGAAGCCCCGAAGGCCACAAAGAGCCGTGGGATCGGCAGGATTTATCGCGCGGCGCTCGACAACTCTTTACTATACAAGTCTCTGTATGGTAAAGCCTTGACACCATATATACAGACTGCCTGACATCACCCTGTTGACCCTGATAGCTACACTGTAGTTGCAAGGGGAGTCGCCGGCCTATATCCTTAATGAGGACACACAACCCGTGACACGCGCGATCGGAGTATCACACACAGCTTGCAAAGATGAGTTTCGACAAAATATTCGACCTCACAGCTGGAGTGTATTTTTATTTATATATTTTATAGTCTAGACTATATCCTAATTGGTTCCTGGTATCCGGTGTCGAAGCCGTGCCTGTGGTACCTTACCACGATAATATTTTTGCCTTGTCTTTTGTGGCCGAGTAGCAGCACAATCTTTGCTCGCACAGACAGGCGAATTTTGGCACTACAGCAGCAACAGTAGCGCGTCCCGCATCTACATACCGCAGTCGAACACTACGAGAAGAGCCGTTGCTTTGTGTGTTAATGTTGCCCTGGGGGAACTTGGGTGCCCAGTTTCGACAAGGCACATACTCATGTGACATGGTTAGACCCTGCGGTACTTCTGAACAGCACCGATACTACAGCAATATCTCGGTAGCACTTGACTATCTCAAGTTCAACTCCATTGGCGTTGCCTGATGATGTCGACACCTCATCTGCTACCTAGTACCCTTATTTTGTTTGCACATACTGATAAAAATGAAAAATACACTTCAGCTGTCAGATCAACAAAAAATGATTTTTGATCAAAACTCAGCGTTGCAAGTTGCGTGTGATACTTCATTAGCGCTTGTTGCGGGTTGTGTACCCTCGTCAAGGATACAGGTCGATGACTCCCGTGCTAATGCCAGGATCAGCACGACTAAGACGTGCAGCCTTCTTCTGCCCACGGAAACTGTACGACCCTCATAAAGGGGGACAAAACCAGACATCTGTAGAGTTCAGTGTGCAACTTATTGTGACTGTGTCGCAACTGCCGATAAAAACAAAAAATCGTACTATCGTACAAGTATTTGACTTGTCCATACCCTGGAGTATACATGTATGTATACGAGGGACGTAAGATTTAACGATACGTCGCCTGCTTGCCTGCTGATGATGTGAGAGGGTATATACAACTAAGTACGCCTCTTCCGAACGATCGCCACACTAAAACACCACGAGAAAAAAAGTGTGGATATAGTCTAGTCTATAGACTAGGTCCAGGTCTATATTTTTTCGGCCCCCGGGGTAATCAAGGTGTAGACTATAGTTCTAGTCTACGCTATCATCCCAGTCACCGGGCGCCCTAGCCGTATCTCTAGACTGGACGAAAAATTTTACACAGAGTGGTGATTAGATCTAGATACGACGAAGTATCCACAGCACGTCACTCGTACTTTTTTTTGCTTCTGTTTTTGTTTTACTTGATCCCGCGTTTGTTATCCTCGCACTGCTGTCGCGCCCCGTCCCACCGCAGTAGTAGTAACTCAAGACCCTGGGTCACCACTACGGCGGTGCGTGCTTTTCTTTTTCATCGCGAAAATACTTGAGCATCGTTATTATTATTACGACAATCAATCAATCAATCAGCTAATAATAATATAGCTTGATTGGCATCGTTATTTATTATTACGACAATCAATCAATCAATCAATCAGCTAATAATAATAAAGCTTGATTTTTCCCCATCCGCCGGAGAATTAAAAAAAAAAAAAACAATTACAAACAGACCGGCAATAGTGTCGTCGGAAACATCGGTAGAACTACGAACTAACTGAGGAACAAATCCACCAGCCACTGCTGTGAAGGTGGTTGTGTTTTTCGGTTTTCCGTCTCGTGTTTGTGTCTTTATCACGGCCCGGTTACATTCCATCATGGGTCCGACTACTACCACTACTACTGCTTGCTGTAGTTGTTGAGACAAACTACAATGCGGTAGCACCCGATTGAAGATCTCTGTTAGAGGAAAAACAGAAAAGTGTTATCGCATGCAACTGTTATCCTACATTGGACTACGGAGGTGTAGACCGGTCATTCTTGGGCGGGCATTATTTGCGAGTGCCCCCGTGATCCACCCGTTACTTGGAGCTCTCAACCTTTCGCGCTGTTTCCATTGTGTGGTACACATATGAATCCGCATTGAAATGGTTAGCTACCATGCGTTGGGGTTGGGGAAATCGCCTATTAGTCTAGTCTATTATTATTTTTTTTCTTTCCCCTTCTTATCCTTATGAAGGGAGTCTTGCATGGTGGGTAGGTGACGAGCCTGTTTTATTTGGCCCTCCCAGCCTTCCTTCTTCTACTTGTTTCTTTTTTCCGGGGTATTTTTTCCCTTTCTTTCCCCCTTGCATGTCCATTTTGGCTCATGCTCGGGGTATGTTTCTATCTCCCGAGCTTTGGCTCCCCTTTTTATTTATTTATTTATTTGTTTTGTCTTGGTTTCTTTCGTTGTTTCTCTTTTACAAGGTATTTTGGTTTAATGAGAAGAACACAAAGGGGGGAGGGGGGGAAACAGGAGGAGTAGAAGGAAAGCCGTCCAAGGGAATGGGGGCAGGGGGGGCAACAGGAGGAATAGAAGGGAGACCGCGGTGGACGAAGGCAGGAAGGAGATGGCAGACAGGGTAGCAAGGTACCAGGCCGACTAGTAGGTACATAGCACTTTTCGTCTTTCTCTCGGGTATTTTTTTTCCCTTTGTTCCCTCCTTGCGTGTCCAGGTTTTTGGCTCGTGTTCGGATTATCTTATTTTGGTTTTACTTTACTATATTTTATTTCATTTTATTATGTTTCTTTTCCGAGCTTTGGCTCTCCTTTGCGGTTGGGTTGTTTCTTCGATTTCCCCTTCATTTTGTTTGTTTCATTTTTTGTTTTATTTTTATCTTTGTTTTTATTTGTTTTCTTATTTTGTTTTTGTTTTTTGTTTTTGTTTTTGTTTTTGTTTATTTCGTATTTCTCTTTTCCAATGTATTTCTGTTGCTGACGTATGTATGTTGTGCCTGTCGTACCCAGTACTAGGGCATGACATTGCGTTGTCGAATGCATTACGATGCATTATCTCTGTGTCGTGGCTTGTGACCACAGAGCTGATCTTTCTAGGGTGAAGAATCAGTACGGACACTGAGTGTGCTGGATGTCGACGAGTAGAAGAACGGTTTCATGTGAAGAACACACACACACACACACACTAGAGTAAAGTATTTCGTCAAGTATTTCGTAGGTCATGAGGTGACGTGAGGTGAGACAGACTCGCTCGGCTGGGTAGCTCGCGTACACACGCGGCAGTGGAAAAGGGCTGGGAAAAGAAGTATGGTACTACAATTATTACCGACAACGCGGTAGCTTTGGTCATTGTGTGTGACGCCGGTGTGACGTCGGTGTGATGTCCCGGTGTCACGTGAGTTTCGGTTTCGGTATGATCATGGGCTTCTTCTGCTTCTGCTTCTGCTTCTGCTTCTGCTTCTGCTGCTCTTGATGTTGCTCGTGATGCTGTTTGTTGTTGTTGTTGTCGTTGTTGTTGTTGTTGTTGTTGTTGTTGTTGTTGTTGTTGTTGTTTTTGTAGTGGTGGTGGTGGTTGATGTTGTTGTTGTGGTGGTGAATGTTGTTGTTTTGCTGTTTTAGCTTCCCAAGTGAGGAACTCAGTGTTTGAAAGGTCTAGTCTATTAATAGTGTTATAAGGCTTAGTTTGAGTAAGCTATCGGTTAACCTTTTGCAAGGGGTCAAACGGACTAATACCCCACTTAATTCCTTAACAAATGGCGTCGTCGACAGACCATGGGTTTTTGGGTCGTGGGTTCGATCCCTACATCCACCATAATAAACTTTTTCAGATTTTCCTATGGCGAACTTGAAAAATACTCTCCCCGGTATACCCAGGAAATGAAACGTCCTTGATATATTGACAGGTCCACCCGTATATCCGGCCAACCTGCTATCCCGCCGTTTCAGGGGGGGGGAGTGTTATAAGGCTTAGTTTGGGTAAGCTATTGGTCAACCTTTTGCAAGTGGTCAAACGGACTAATACCCCACTAAGTCCTTAACAGTAGACTAAACATACAACTAATTCCAGGTTTTTATATTAGCACTAAGTACGAAGTGCATGGAAGCATAGGAGAGTTGGTCGGACCTACGAGAGTGAATGTCTTCGAGTCAAGTTCGGGTGTGGGATATTGTGAGCTCCAACACTTCCGTTGCACCCATATCGTGTGTTTATCGTCATGCCGTCGCCTGACTCCGATATGTGAGTGATCCCCGTCTGTTTATCTTATAGTGGATGCCCTCAAGGAGGGTACCCCATTAATTGCTCGCTCAGCGACTCCAAGGTCTTTGCTTCCAATTGCCGTTTCAAAAACCAAACGAAAAGCGGATAGTGCACAGGCGTGAATCTCCGACAAGATAACGGAAATGAAGCCTTATAATAGATATAAACATACTTGTACAGAGAGGCATGGATGGCGACACTACTGCTGCGTTAGTTCTTCACATTATTAAGCTGAACTTTACATAGAAAGTATTAATATACACCACATCCAGCACGCATGAAGGGTGTTCGTCGTCATCATGCTTGTTTTATAGAGACGAGTTCTGTGGCCACAAACTACGAGATACACATACACATCATTGCAAATACAGCACGCGGTGACTTGCTTGCTGGATTGGAGTGTCCTCCGTTTTTGTGTTTTTTATTGTGTTTTTTATCATGGATGAAACTAAACCTACGTTATAACGCTAACTCATACGAGATAGTATTAATAGACTAGACCGGTCGGACTGCCCCGTACTGATGTCCCACAGGGATGAAATGGTTAATGAAACACAATTCTGCTGTGTATCACCGATCGATACAAGGCCCTCCGCAATGAGAATGCGGACAAAACTAAAAAGTCCGAGGTATAGTCTACATACGTATGCATAATTGCCAATCTACATAGTCTAAATTATGTATTGTTGTGTACATACATCGGTCGCCCCGGTGGTCTGCTATTGGTTAACCTCGAATACTAGCATTAATACGACCTGGTCCAGCCTTAAACCTCATGTTCGCTTAGTACTGTTGTCGTAGAAGTTTTCGCAATTGTTTAGAAGTATTTCGACGCGAGAGTTCGCCGCTGTGCGTCTTGGTTTGTAGCGCGTTCGTTGGAGTTGGAATTTTTTCAATCCGATCTTTTATGTCGAGGTATTGAGACTGGAGAAATTGTGAATCTACAACTACATCCCGTCAATCCCGAAGATATATCAATACTAATACCTATACGAAGGACCAAAAACGTTGTACTGCATATTACGCTGAAACTTGGTGTGGGCGTTGCTTGAGGCGTGGGGAAACGATCGATACCCGTCTCATCTCGCTTAATTAGACTAGATTAGTCATCTAGCAATGTTGCGCAGAAGATCCCAATACAAATTTCAGATAACGATACTACGTACACAAAATCTGTTTTTCGAACAGCATTTTTACGAACTTTGAAGTGAAATTTTGACACCTGATTCGACGCGCACTTGCCTACAAGTAGCTCTGTTATAATGCTTAGTTTGTGGGTAAGCTATTTTGCAAGCGGTCAAACGGACTAATACCCCACTAACACCTTAGCAAATGGCGTCGTCGACAGACCATGTTTCTTTGTGGTCATGGGTTCAAATCCCACATCCACCATACATAACAAACTTTTCATCAGACTCTTTCCCCATGTCGAACTTGAAAGCTGCTCTCCCCGGTATACCCGGGAAATGAAACGGCTTGGATAATTGACAGGTCCGCCTGTATATCGGGCCGACCTGCTATCCCGCCGTTGCAGCGGGGAGAGCGTTATGGGGGTTACTTTGGGTAGTAAGCTGTTGGTTAACCTTTTGCGAGTGGTCAAACGGACTAATACCCCACCAACACCTTAACATCTCGGCCTACGAGTAGGCGAGTAGGCCCTCGGCCTACAAGTAGGCTCCCGGTCTACAAGTAGGTCCTCAAAGCGGCTCCAAAACAAAAGAGATTTTTTTAACATGATTTTCGGTCGATTTATGTCTTGACGTTTCACCCAAGCTGTCATAAAGTTCGCTCCTCATAGTTGTTTTCTGGAGCCGCTTTGGCCCGACGAGGAACACGCATACCGGGGCACATGCAAAAGCTAAGACCAAAAATCGCAAAACTGCGCTGCGAAAACCCATTTTACTGTCTACTAGGTTTCTTGCGCTCTGCGCTGATGGCAACACATATGATACCACGTTGTAACAATTTGGGCAGCCACATTAATTAACGCTAGCAATTGAAAACAAGCACCAGCTATGTTTTTGTATCAACGGTACGATATACAACTTGAAACGTTTAAGATCTAGTGAAACATCGAAGATTGCTAGGACGCAACTTCGTCCATTGTGCTTACGGTCTCCCTCTCTGCCTCCCTAGCTCCCCTCTCTAGCTGTTATTTGTGCCCTTTCTGCTCTTGCGATCTTACGCGCGGTAAATTTCGATGGATTTCCGCTATTTATTGAGGCGTTTTCGTAGGTGGAACGTGAATTGTCAAAGGTACTGGCACCCTGGCAGCCCCCATAGCCAGTACAGCAGTAGAACTGGCAATACATACTGGACCAGGGCCCAGCCCAAAGAATGAGGGGTTCATGTCTTCAATACGCAGCTAGGATGGCATTTAGCGTTTTGCTTCCATCATACCAGATAATGACCAACGGGGGGGTATCGACCGGTCGCCCCGGTGGCGTATCAGGTTATCCTGAAGCCTGGTATAGGTCAGTTTCGTGAGTTCGAGCCCCGCCAAGTGCATAATCGTATAGATTCGTTGGGACTTTTTCTTGTGGACAAATTGAATTGCGGAAAGCGCGAGAGCGTGAGTAAGCAACACTCGATGAACAGTCGACGAGCAGTGGGATTGCTGAACCCTATGCGGATAAAAATTGAAGGCAAGAACCGGGGAGGAGAAGGGATGGCACCTGTGACCACGGCTTGTCCAGAACCTGGAGAGTAAAAGTGTGCGAAAAAAAAAAAAAAAATGTACAATAGTATTAAACTAGTCTTGTAGTGTCATGATAGCATGATTGTAATATTATTCTATTATTAGTATCGTACACACAACATTTACACTACGCGACAGGGTTTGGGGTATCGAATCACATCATATAATGTTGTATCTTACATACTTTAGTCTAATACTCGCACGACTGACCCTTGATATATACTTCGAAGTACGAGGTAGGTGTATACTTCGAAGTATATCTCACCGTCAACAAGAGTAGCACGTAGTTCTCAGAGAAAGACAAGCTTTGTTGTACCGTACGTAGCTTACCCTCTCATTAATTGTTTTGTGTTCATTGTCTAAAAAAAAATCAAAACAGCCGGAATGCTCAGTGAATGAATGAATGAATACCACCAACGAACAGGAACAATTAGCAGGGCGGTAACGCGCGCGACCGACGGCGCGGCACCGAAAAAAATTATCTCAAGGGGATCGAGCCGCCTACCGTACGTAGCGTTGACTCTTGGTCACACCATGTACCTTGCATCAATTCATATGCCGGGCGGTTTCATGGTTACCTTTTTTGTTTCGAACTTTTCGTAAAAATACGTTGCATGGTACTGGAAAAACTTATTGCCTCGAACTACTTGGTTTGGTTCGGAATCATGCATCTTATCCTTATGAAGGGAGTCTTGCATGGTGGGTAGGTGACGAGCCTGTTTTATTTGGCCCTCCCAGTCTTCCTTCTTTTACTTGTTTCCTTTTTTCCGGGGTATTTTTTTCCCTTTCTTTCCCCCTTGCATGTCCATTTTGGCTCATGCTCGGGGTATGTTTCTATCTCCCGAGCTTTGGCTCCCCTTTTTATTTATTTATTAATTTGTTTTGTCTTGGTTTCTTTCGTTGTTTCTCTTTTACAAGGTATTTTGGTTTAATGAGAAGAACACAAAGGGGGGAGGGGGGGAAACAGGAGGAGTAGAAGGAAAGTCGTCCAAGGGAGCGGGGGCAGGGGGGGCAACAGGAGGAATAGAAGGGAGACCGCGGTGGACGAAGGCAGGAAGGAGATGGCAGACAGGGTAGCAAGGTACTAGGCCGACTAGTAGGTACATAGCACTTTTCTTCTTTTTCTGGGGTATTTTTTTCCCCTTTGTTCCCTCCTTGCGTGTCCAGGTTTTTGGCTCGTGTTCGGATTATCTTATTTTGGTTTTACTTTATTTTATTTTATTTTATTTTATTATGTTTCTTTTCCGAGCTTTGGCTCTCCTTTCCGGTTGGGTTGTTTCTTCGATTTCCCCTTCATTTTGTTTGTTTCATTTTTGTTTTTGTTTTATCTTTGTTTTTTTTGTTTTCTTATTATTATTTTGTTTTTGTTTTTGTTTTTGTTTTTGTTTATTTCGTATTCTCTCTTCCAATGTATTTCTGTTGCTGACGTATGTATGTTGTGCCTGTCGTACCCAGTACTAGGGCATGACATTGCGTTGTCGAATGCATTGCGATGCATTATCTCTGTGTCGTAGCTTGTGACCACAGAGCTGATCTTTCTAGGGTGAAGAATCCGTACGGACACTGGGTGTGCTGGATGTCGACGAGTAGAAGAACGGTTTAATGTGAAGAACACACACACATAAGAGAGTTCCGGTGGCCCGCGCCGGTGGTGTGTAAATTGTAGTGGTTGATATGTTGATGTGTTCATATCGAATACTTGTTTTCTGAGGAAGATGCTTGTTTATACTCTAGAGGCACCGACTGCCGTGTGCGTTCATAGCGTGGGCAAGCCTAATTCGACCCATGTCGACGAAGAGGGAAGAAAGCGCGGACGATGATAACAGGAGTCTCGATGTAGTGATGTGTAGTTGATGTAGTGTTACAAGGTATTCACGAGGGGGCTACAAATTTTGGCATTGCGCATAGTTCGCCAAGTAACTAGCCAGGTCTTATTGGAACTAACAGCAGTTAGTTACGGGTTTATTGTCTGATGTGATTGAATTATTTAGATTGATGCAGTTGACATGCCGCGCACGGCAGAGGGCAGAAAGGGCAAAACGGGCAGAGTGGTGTACCAGGTAGCTGGTGGGTTTCAGTCTGAGGCTCCTTACTCAAGAAAGAAAATCACGGAAATTATGCACCTGGTCAGATATTGTAGAATATTCATTTTGAGAAAAATGGACGGAACACGAGAGGAACAATCCGATCCCATCTTATGACTGATTCTACGATAGCCCCCCCCTAAAAGCAGCGATTTCTTTAACGAACGTATTTTGCAATTGATATTTGGGCTTTTCCGCGAGAGGATGGATACTATCGAGAAAACGAATCCATATATGATTTATATAGTGTGCAATACCGGTATTGTATGGTCTAACGATCCACTGGTCGGGGTGTCGAGGGACACCACCGTAATTCACAAGATACGGCCGGAATCATAGGAGCTGGGTTTGCAACCGGCGATTTCAAAGTAGGGGGGATCTACCTGAGAACGACTCGTTCATGTCCTGTATGTAGTTTCTACTTTTGTTTTTACTTAAATTTTGCTCATCCCTTCAAAAAACATTTCCTTCACGAATTTTCTTTCTTCTTTTCTCTCCCTTGTTTCATATCAAATCCGGGGTCGCTAGGTAAGTAAGCAGGGCTGGTCTATATCGCGAGGGAAAGTGAACATTTTGTTTCCTCGCCGACTCGCATCGAATTGATTTGTAGCAGGTGTATGTGTGTTTTTTTGTTGCTACACTGACATTTCCACCCTTCTACTATACATCCACCACAAGCATTAGTGGTGTCCGTGCCGGTGCCTCGTGAAGAGACGACCTTTGATTTTTGTGAGCTCGCAAAAGTACAACTCAGCAGAGATACGCATCATTGCATATTTATATTTTATGATATATTTTGTCCAGGTTTCATATCATCCCATTTCTTATCCTCGCATTACTCTCTTGCTCCGTCCCAGTAGTAGTAGCTCAGGTCCGGAGTCACACAGACAGCGGGCCTTCCTGTTTCCTCCCCACCACGGTACGTGACTTCATTTTTTTGGCGAGGCGAATGCAGCATTTGTTTCCTTCATCGACTCGAGCGTCGAATTGCGCCTACCCACGCTGATAGGCGCTCTCAGCAGTTATTTGATCTTTTTTATTAATAGGCATTTTAGCCAATAAAGTCAAATCTCACCGCGGTGGGAATCGAACATAATAAGCACCAACGCTAGCAGTTTTCAGAGGTAACCAGTAAACCACCGAGGCGACCGACTAGTACCAGTTTCTATTTTGTATACAGCAGTAGTCTGTAGTATAGAGCAAGGTCATTGCGGGTTAGGTCTCCCATCATAAAACCATCACACACCATCACCTCATTAGCGCCCAAGGGTACCCAAAAGAAAAAAGGAAAGGGGCAAAGCGAAATGAAAAAGTAAATATGGACTCGTATACCTGGTATATTTCATTTTCTCATATATGCCATATGATACGTGAACGTATAGTGTGTGTGTGTTCTTCACATTAAACCGTTCTTCTACTCGTCGACATCCAGCACACCCAGTGTCCGTACTAATCCTGCACCCTAGAAAGATCAGCTCTGTGGTCACAAGCCACGACACAGAGATAATGCATCGTAATGCATTCGACAACGCAATGTCATGCCCTAGTACTGGGTACGACAGGCCCAACATACATACGTCAGCAACAGAAATACATAGGAAGAGAGAAATACGAAATAAACAAAAACAAAAACAAAAAACAAAAAACAAAAACAAAATAAGAAAACAAATAAAAACAAAGATAAAAATAAAACAAAAATTGAAACAAACAAAACGAAGGGGAAATCGAAGAAACAACCCAACCGGAAAGGAGAGCCAAAGCTCGGAAAAGAAACATAATAAAATAATAGTGTAGTCTGGTCTAGAGCGCGGAATGAGGAAAAGGACATGGAAGGAAAAAGGGTAAGACAGATTAAAGAGAACGCGCATGCCGGTGGTGGTAGCAACACACCGTTGTTGTAGTAATTGTAGTAACATACTACCCTCTGACAGTAACCTCAGAAAGGGGGTGGAGCGGACAATCTCGAAGCCAAGAAACCCAACGAAGCACAGGCAGTCGCAGTAGTAGCTCGAGGTTACGTCGGCAGGTCTTACCGTACTACGTAGTCAGCCTAGTGACTTGTTACCCTGTCTAATACGGGTCTGCTATATTTCTTCACCCGAAATTTGTCAGCTAAAAAAATGGAGGAAAATAATGATAACATCATCTACGGCACAACGCTGGTTGCTGGGTGTAGGTCGTTCTTTGTTCTTCATGGCTGCCGTGCCGACCTGTTTCCCTCTTTCCTCCCAGTTTTTTTCCTCCTTTTCGTTTTTCCTTCTGTCTTTTTCATCTTTTGTTCCCCTTTTTTTCATCAAATAGTCTGGTGTACTGGCTTGAAAAGTTGTGCACAATTTGGGATTTTGCCCGCGTGCCGTGCGGTCGGCATTGCATGGCCAGATCGCCCTGCCTCCACCTGCATTGTGAATCTCTGTCTCGGAGTGTGTGAACGCAGATCTCGTCTCGCTATGAGGCAGCAGCATGGACACTGACTGGGTATTATACTGGACACGGCTGGTTGGAATAATCGTTCTGGTGTGAAGAACACACGCGCATAATCCCATCGCCTAACTGCGGTATACAAGAAGATGCTTAATATGCTTCACGGATGCAACTGCACTAACCGGCAGACTTGACCGTGGCTCACCGACCGACGGCTTGACGCATGCCCGCCTCGTGACATCTCCTGACATGTTTGATATGGTGACGATTGGACACAAGCACAGCATCACAATCATTGTCACAGGTGTGCGTGGTTTCCGCTCTCGTTGCTCACACTCATCCAACAACACCCCATTCCGATGACAAAAATGGAGAATTATAACAGTCAGTAGATCCCGGCGGGGACGGCTTAGATCTACCTGGTATTAATGGTCGTTCTAGAGACTGAACCCGACCGAACCCGTGCGATTACTATCTTATAGTATAGTATAGTATAGTCTAGTATAATGCTGTAGTCTAGTCTAGTCTAGTCTAGTATAGTAGTCTAGTCTAATGCTGTAGTGATTACCCGAATGTTTTGGCGCGCAAGGAAGGGAGAGGAGAGAAGAAAAATGACTAAATGTCCGCGCGAAAGGAAACAAGGGCCCGCGTGACGCCTTGCTTCCTTCCACCATAACAATCGGATGACAGGCAATCACGAAAACACCGACCTCAACGGCCTGACAGCTGTCCCGAGCGCTTTATACGACAAGGGTAAGCACAACTCGACGCGAGTCGACGTGGGAAGGGATGACATCTTGTCGCGACGAAAAGAGGAAGGCGCTTATCCAAGTGAGGACGGGGTAGGACAGCCTGCCGAGTCGCCCCGGACCTGTGTTACGCCCATTTATAGGGCGAGGAAAAAGGCGAAAAAAATTGTGCAAAAACGTTATTAATAGAAGAGATGGGGGGAAAAATAAACAAAAACCCTATCACCGCGTTACGCTACAACACAGAGTGGTCGATCACCACAACGCTCGTTCCATCGCAACACCCTTCCATGATTGTCACAATACGTACAAGTACTTCAGCATGAAACATCCTATCCCAACATTCCATCACAGCATTCAGCCCCACACCATATAGTCTAGACTATATACTACATACGCAACCACAATACTTTTCTACGTGACATTTAATTCGATGAAGAGATCTCTGTCCACCTTGAAGTTGCTGGCTTTATGAGTATCGAGTGCGGTTTTTTCTTGTCCCATCTACAATATATTCGCCTATTACCCCCAAGGTCCTTCGTTTATCGTGACTCAGATCTGGAGTCACATCTCACACACAACAATTAGTTACTACCACGCGCCCCTTGGCTACGGAGCATGCCGACATTTTCATCGAAAGCCAGTTTCAATATTTCTTGCCTCGCCGACTCCCATCGAAATGGGCGTACATACACACTTGAAGTTCTATCCGCAGACTTTATCTGATATTTTAACAAGGCGTGTCGGTATCGGGGGAGAACTTACTCGTAGTCACGGCACGACCTTGCTCACGTGGTGCAAAAGAGTTTTTCACAGCTACGAGCCTTGCCGCTTGTCGTGGACCATCGGGATGCGGCTGGAATTGGAACCCAGTGAAAAGACACACTTTACTATGCACAAGTACAGGAGTAGAAGAGTAAACTTCATTCCTGAGGGCGTTCCTTGTCCTCTTCCTATCTAAACAGTCTATTGTATACGTAGCAGAACGGCGTAAATTTTTCATCCTGCAATAATGAATACCAGGTAGCCGGTATGCTCATTATTGTGTGTGGCGAGATGTGGAATGCAAGCAGGATAACACTTGTGGGCGAGAGAGTGAACATCTGACCAAAAAACTGACGACGGCAGCATCCTTTCACAGAAAGGAATGCGACCTGCTATATAAGCTGACGATGATTTTGCTCTGTCTGCCGCAATGCAAGCATGGCCTAGTCTATACCGGTACGACACCGGCAGATCGTGTCTTGCACCGCCGTGTCATGTGTGCTGCATGCTCGCACCCTGAAAAAAACAACGCGCAAAACTTTGTTTTGTCGCTGATGTGCGTGGGCCACGACAAGGTTTAGCCCATAATTAATAGGCACAACGAAACCGTGCCCACAGCAGCAGTACACTGATGCGGATTGCGCTTACACCAATCAAAGGAGTAGGCCTCCGTTACATAGTCGATGCGCATCATAGTTTATGTGTGTATGCCCGATAACCTTCGGCGGGAAAGGGCGCCTTCAACCCTACATCGCGACGGACGACGTCGCATCAACCAGCGCTCTGGAAATGACCATATCGTACTCACCCTTCATTTTGTATAACCTACAGAGTATCTCGCCTGTGTACCTCCCACGTAGTAGTACTGCTACTGTTCTGTGTGGTACTCATAACCTCTTACCCAGGTAGTGCGGCGGTGCTGGATGATTGTGATGTCACGCGTATTATACCAGGAAAGGTTTACCGATCCATCAACACCACCAACAATGCACGCCCGCTGTGCCACGCGCGGTTGCAGCTGTGGTTGCTACTGGCGATGCTTGCTGTAGCTGCAGCGTTCCCGTGCGGATGTTGTATCAGTCACATGGCATATGGCAGTGAGTTTTCACATTATACAGGGTTCTTTCGCTTTTTTCTAGCGCCAACGGCATCGTACGGTACAGCAGTACAGTAGTAGGCCGCCTGATACGCTGCTCTGTGCGGGAGACGTTCATGACTTGTATTTACTTGGTCATGCGCCACCAACGTGCACACAAGAGAGCTCTCTCCTTCTATACCACTGCCTGCTGTAGACCATTCATATCACTTACCCACCGGAAAACAGAGCTGATTCTGTTGGTCCTTGTCAACAAGAGAAAGCCCATTACTCGCTACTACCTGTCCTGGGACCACGGACTTGATTATGCGAGTTAATGTGAGAACAACAACAATAACTATCCTTATTGGTTAGGCTCGACACAACAGAATAGTGCAACTATTAGACTAATAGTGCAACTAGTGCTTGCTGTACTGTAATCCTCACCGGGAAACGGTGTATGCTGATGCGACACCTTCTTCTGCTCCTCCTTCCATGGCAAGAACCTCCCAGCTGTTGCGGCCATGATCATCGCCATGACAGTATATACCAGGCCAGCACTGTGATATTGCGTTACGATATTGCTGATTGATGTGATGATTGATTTTTTTTAGCGTGGTTGCGTTTTTCCCTGATGATGATGACGATGATGATGTTGTCCTTGGTCCTCGGCGGTCCTCGGTCAGGGTTGACAACGCTGGCTACCATTATCTGCCGGTACATTTCAAAGAAACAAGCACCGACAAAAATAGCACTGGGTGCATCTCGCCGATCCCGACGTCATCTATTGTAGCGACCACGTCGTACCCCGTGGTTGTAGATGGTACTGTACTACTGCTGTGCAATTTTTTGCTGTTTTTGGCACTCTAATACTATTTGTGATATGCTCTTCTAATGTCATGCTCTGGAAAAATATAGTCTATCGTATGTGCCCGGGAAACTTTGATATTCGGTAACCCCAACCATAAGCTTCGCGGGACACAACGAAACAGCCGAATGCGGATGCGAATTCCGTGCTCCAACGCAATTTCTCGGGAGGTCAAGGGCAACAGTAATGAAGCAAGGTATACCATACGTGTAGACCTATATGCTTAGTCTAGTCAAGCATACAATTTTTCGTTGGGTCGTCGGTTACGTGCTTTCCGACCAACTCGAAGGAAGTCTTGGATCCGTTTTACCCCATTCTATGGTGGTAACACTGTACCTGCAGTATATACTATGGTAACAACATGTTTTCGACAAGCCGCGGCCACAGCCACAGGTCATCCCTTCTCCACCCCGGTATGTGCCTTGTTTTTTATCGCGCATATATCCTTCTTTTTATCGCGCATACAACAGGGTATCGTAGGGTTCAGCGCTCAGCGGTTCTCCTGCTTGTCGATTTGCGTCGAATTTGTCCTGACACGGACAGACCTGGTATTTGTTGTTCCTATTATCATGAAAAGGATATCATACACAGTACACTCGTGTTATTGTCTTGACGAGCCAAGCCGAAAAGACGAAAAGACCACCCGCAGGTACATGTCTGTGTCGTGGCTTGTGACCACAGAGCTGATCTTTCTAGGGTGAAGAATCAGTACGGACACTGGGTGTGCTGGATGTCGACGAGTAGAGGAACGGTTTAATGTGAAGAACACACACACACACAAGTACATAATATCCCCAGCAGCAGTTGTTCGTATCGATATTAGTCGTACAATATTAGGAATGGCCGCTTTCATTGCGTCATCCCGTCCCTGGTTCTGTAGTCTAGACATTTATTTGTTTTCATCCCCTCTATTATTCTCGCACTAGAAGTACTCTCGACCTCCCTCCCAGAAGTAACTCAGATGCGGGATTACATAGCGGACCCTCCCCTCCCCTCCCCACTACGGCACGTGCCTCCTATTTTGTCGCGAGACAAGCTCAGCATTTTTTCCCTCGTCGACTCACGTCGAATTGTACAGACCCACGTTGTTAGGCGCTGCAGTAAGTAAATAGTAGATTCCTTTTTTTCGTTCAGGCAAATAAAGTCAAATCTCACCACGGCGGGAATCGATCTCAAGGACCAGCGCTAGTGGTATTCGAGGGTAAGCACTAGACCGCCGGGGCGACCGGCTATAACGAAAAAGACATTACGTGCACGGCAGCACTAATCCTTCCCGCTCCGAATCGTATGGGAATGATATTGTTAACGTTCCGAGAAAGTTCACTGCGTCAGTGAAATGTGAGTGTACTGCGAAGAGTATAAATTTATGTGTATGGTTACTCCAGCGGTCTAGTGGGATAGTTGGACTATTTGACGTCTGCATGTCTGAATACGCTCCACGAGTTGGTTGGGAGTTGGGTGCCGGTTGTTTTCCGCCGTGTTATTCGTACCCGCGGTACGTTGATATTTACCTAGCTTTCCTCTGCCCATATGCCAAAATTTGTTTTGGTTTTTCTGTTTCACAGCATTCCGAACACGGGAATCCAACGGAAAAGGCATCTGTCCATGATAAAGAATCAAGATCAGCAATGGGTGTTGTGCTGATTCATGACGTTGGGTGGAGAAATGGCAGATTCATTGTATATAAGTGAAGACAACACACACGGACAGGGGGGATTACGACGAACGAGAACTCGATTTGAGGAAAATACCGAGGAGGTCGAACGGCTTCAAGTACTACGTGGCCGAAATCCGCGTGAGTGAGCCGATAGACTCGTACATGCTGCCGCCCCGGTGGCACATCAGGTTATCTTCGAGCTTGGTATAGGTCAGTTTCGCGAGTTCGAGCCCCGCCGAGTGCATACTCGTAACAGTTCGTTGGGACTCTTGTTTACAAATTGACGTGCGGAAAGCGCGTTAGCGTGCGTAGGAAACACTTCATGAAAAATCGACGAGCAGTGGGATTGCTGAACCCTATGCGCGATAAAAATTAAAGGCAAGAATCGGGGGGGAAAAGGGACGACGACACCTGTGACCACGGCTTGTCCAGAAGCTGGAAAAAAAAAGTGTGAAAAAAAACACAAAAATTAAATTATATAAAAAATAATTCATCAGGTACACGGGTTGTCGTAAAGTGCACGTACGAGCGGTCGTCCCGGTGACGTATGAGGTTGTCTTCGAGCCTGGTACATAGGTCAGTTTCGTGAGCTCGAGTCCTGCAGAGTGCACACTCGTATCATTCTGAATTCTTAGGGGACAGGGTACACGGGTTGTCGTAAAGTGCACGTACGAGCGGTCGTCCCGGTGACGTATGAGGTTGTCTTCGAGCCTGGTACATAGGTCAGTTTCGTGAGCTCGAGTCCTGCAGAGTGCACACTCGTATCATTCTGAATTCATAGGGACTTGTTCTTATGCACAAATTGACTCGCACAAAGCGAGATCGTTAGTCAGCAACACTTACTTGATGAAAAATCAACGAGCAATGGGATTGCTAAATCCTGCATATATGCGCAAATAGAATCAGAGGCAAGAACCGAGGGGGGGGCGGGTCGACACTTGTGACCACGGCTTGTGCAGAACCTGGAAAGTAGAAGTGTGAACAGAAAACAAAAGAAAGGTCCACCCAGGCTCCATCGCGAGACGAAACGGACTTAGAGTAGAACATAGAGGTATAGTTGTATGTAACGGTCGACTGTGGTCGTTTATGCCAAGAGATTTCAGTGCGAAAGGCCCTAAACGACCCACCGTTCGACCGGCAGTTTTTATGAGCAAGGGATAGTGTGGCAATCGAATGGTTGCGAGAGTCGTATCATATCACATCTCCGCCCAACTAACCTACCCAGGTTAACACTATGATTATGTCGGGGATAACTAAATTTTTGACGATGATGACCATGACGAACATTGTCGATTTGTGAAAGTAAACGTACCATCTGAACCACGCCGTCACTGCAAGCGAGCGTGGATGGTGCGAGTTGGCCGAGTTACCGAGTCGGCGAAATATCAACGACCGCGAGGGAGGATGCGCGAAAACTCGTTCGCACCGCCCCCGTGGAAGAAGCTAAGGAAACTGCGCCAGCCCGCGGAGGGCTATAAACGCAGCGGTCCATACGTAGGTATTTGGAAGCATATATATGGTATATATGGTATATAATATATTGCTGAAATGGGGAATTTTCTCCAAAAAAGATACGTGCGGCAACGAAGGCACCGGTCGGTACGGGACAGTAAACGTTTAGCCCGCCACAGGCGGGAAAGAAACTGGGTCTTCCGGAGCGATTGTATGGAAAAACGTTACCGTTTGCTTACCGCGAGACGGAAATTGGTTGGGAAGGCGGGAGGACATTTGGTTGGCGGGACGGGACGGGAGTCCACGATGACTTGGCGGCAAGGAATCATAGAACAGTTCGGGAGCAGGTCGGGAAATCGGTCGGAAACATAGTCGGGAAGAAATCGGTCGGGAATATAGTCGGGAAATCGGTCAGGAACATAGTCGAGAATCACTCGAGAGCATAGTCGGGAAAACGGTCGGGAACACAGTCAGGAAATCGGTGGGGAACTTAGCAAAAAGAATGGTTGGGAACACGATTGGAATTGTGGGTTAGAGGAGACAACGGTTGAAAAGAGGGAAAAAAATGATACCGAGAGTGCTATTTTGGACGAAAAAAACATATGTGAGTACGACCGATGAGTGGTTGAAACTTAACTTTGCTAGAGTGCATCTTTTTCAGTGAAAAAACAAAAAACTGAATCATACAACTTATTGGAAAACATTATGCTTGAAAAAAAAAACAAGGAGCACATATTTATCATCGAGTTGTAGCTGTGAGGTGTATATTACGGAGATCTATTGTTAACAGGGGTAAATGCCTCATCATCATCACCACAAATTGTTGCAGAAAATTAACCGGAAATTTCTCATAATTTCGCAATATCTCGGCCAGAACATCATACTGTATATTTTTCATTTTTTTAGCGCTGTGACCGTAAGGCCTATGCGAACAATCCAAGCTATCGTTTACCGTTATCGACGAAGAATTGACGGAGTTATGACGCCACAGTCTAGGCATTAAAGGACCCCTGTTAACAGTAGATCTCCGTAATACACACTACAACTACACCTCACAGCTACAACTCGACAATAAATATGTGCTCCTTGGTTTTTTTTTTCAAGCATAAAATTTTTCAATAAGTTGCATGATTCAGTTTTCTTTTGTTTTTTACTAAAAAAGATGCACTCCAGCAAAGAAAGGTAAGTTACAACCACTCATCGGTCGTACTCACATATGATGTTTTTAATTTTTAGAAAAAATATAAAGAAGGGGAGGGGAAAATAGGGAAATTTGAAGGAAAAAAACGGACAATCTCCTCTACATACCTATATTTTCGGACTACTGCCGCATCTGTTGCATCCAATGTGTGTGTGTGTGTGTGTGTTCTTCACATTAAACCGTTCTTCTACTCGTCGACATCCAGCACACCCAGTGTCCGTACTGATTCTGCACCCTAGAAAGATCAGCTCTGTGGTCACAAGCCACGACACAGAGATAATGCATCGTAATGCATTCGACAACGCAATGTCATGCCCTAGTACTGGGTACGACAGGCACAACATACATACGTCAGCAACAGAAATACATTGGAAGAGAGAAATACGAAATAAACAAAAAAAAAAAAAAAAAAAAAAAAAAATGTGGATAATCCTAATTGGAATAACCCAGTTGCACAAAGTAGTTGCTTTTTCCCTCTCCCCACCGGCCTTATGCCGATATCTTTTTCCTCTTCTTCGTGTTGCTTTTGTCCGTAAAAAACAGGCACAGCAGTAATCTTATTGGTGCTGTTTTGTCCAACTTGGTCTGTGCAACAACAACAGCAGTTTGTTATCTTCGTCGGGTTGCTCTCCCAGTCTTCCTTCTTTTACTTGCTTCTTTTTCCGGGGTATTTTTTTCCCATTCTTTCCCCCTTGCATGTCCATTTTGGCTCATGCTCGGGGTATGTTTCTATCTCCCGTGCTTTGGCTCCCCTTTTTATTTATTTATTTATTTATTTTGTCTTGGTTTCTTTCGTTGTTTCTCTCTTTTACAAGGTATTTTGGTTTAATGAGAAGAACACAAAGGGGGGAGGGGGGGAAACAGGAGGAGTAGAAGGAAAGCCGTCCAAGGGAATGGGGGCAGGGGGGGCAACAGGAGGAATAGAAGGGAGACCGCGGTGGACGAAGGCAGGAAGGAGATGGCAGACAGGGTAGCAAGGTACCAGGCCGACTAGTTGGTACATAGCACTTTTCGTCTTTCTCTGGGGTATTTTTTTCCCCTTTGTCCCCTCCTTGCGTGTCCAGGTTTTTGGCTCGTGTTCGGATTATCTTATTTTGGTTTTACTTTACTTTATTTTATGTCATTTTATTATGTTTCTTTTCCGAGCTTTGGCTCTCCTTTCCGGTTGGGTTGTTTCTTCGATTTCCCCTTCATTTTGTTTGTTTCATTTTTTGTTTTATTTTTATCTTTGTTTTTATTTGTTTTCTTATTTGTTTTTGTTTTTTGTTTTTGTTTTTGTTTTTGTTTATTTCGTATTTCTCTCTTCCAATATATTTCTGTTGCTGACGTATGTATGTTGTGCCTGTCGTACCCAGTACTAGGGCATGACATTGCGTTGTCGAATGCATTACGATGCATTATCTCTGTGTCGTAGCTTGTGACCACAGAGCTGATCTTTCTAGGGTGAAGAATCAGTACGGACACTGGGTGTGCTGGATGTCGACGAGTAGAAGAACGGTTTAATGTGAAGAACACACACACACACACACCCGTGCAACAGATGTTATCTGTTCCTCGCGTATACAAGTATAATAAGAAAAAAAAACTCTCCTCCAGCTGTGAGATCGAAGATTTTGTCGACACTCTTTGCAAAAGCTGTGTGTGATACTCCGATCGCGCGTATTACTGGGTGTGTGTCCATATAGGTTAGCGACACCCCTTGGAACTACAGTGTGTGTAGCTTGTACCAGGGTCAACAGGGTGATGTTAGTCACAGTCTGTGCGCAGAAACTATAAAACCCGCCACAAAATCTGACAGCTGTGGAAGGAAATGCATCTGATTATCAAGTGTATCCTGGGTAAGTCGTAAGTCGTATAACTGGTGCGGGGAGACGGAGTTAGTAAGGGAGTGGAGGCCTGGGTTCAAACAAGAGCGAGCGAGCGGGGGGGGGGGGGGGGGGTTGCGGGGCAACTCAATCTTTGCGCGGAAACTAGGGAACAAATCTGGTGGTTGTGGAAGGAATGCATCAGTTCATGTATGGTGTTCCTCTCTGGCAATTGCAGCCCTTCCTTTCCTTTGTTTGGCAACCTTGCATCACATTCTTCAAAACACCTGTCACTGTCGTCGTTTGTTTTGATTTGTTTTCTTTTTCTTTTTTTTTTTCCTTTTTTTTTTCTCTTACTTTACTCGTAGTCTGGCTTGTTTTGTCGTGTTTTCGTACCCGGTACGCTTGCACTTCACTTGTTTTATACCTTGATAAATTGCGACTTTTTGGTTTCCTGTGTTTCACAGTCGTCTGTGACCACATAATTAAAAATTTTGTATCTCTCTAGGGTGAATTACAGCACGGACTATGGGTGGGGAGACCCTAGTTGCAGGACGGGCCTGCAACGAATTCTTGCAGGACGTGCCTCTGATTGGCCACCTGCCGCTTTTTGTTGCCCGCGTTTATTTTTCGGCGAACGCCTGCCGAACGCGCGGCGAAGCCGCGCGAGGGCACTTTTAGCCCCACATACCGGTCAAACGGTCAGGGGTCGGGTTGGGGTTGGGGTTAGGGTTAGGGTTAGGGTTAGGGTTGGGGTTGGGTGGGGTCTGTGCAGGTACCTGGGACAAAAGTGTGCCAAAACGTCCTGCAAGAATTCGTTGCAGGCCCGTCCTGCAAATAGGGTCTCCCCTATGGGTGTACTGATGATGCTGTTGGATAGAAAGAACGGTTTAATAACTACAACAACAACGACAACAACAACAACAACAACAACAACAACAACAACAACAACAACAACAACACGTAAGTGAGTTTCGGCATGAGAAAAATCGTGTGCAAACGCAAACGTCGGGATGGTATGGGAACAACTGGGAGGACGGCGGGACGGGAAATTCAAGGAATACACCTTGTACGGCAGGACAGGAAGCAGCCGGGACGGGAACAAGATGCCGTAAGTCGGGACGGCGGGAAGGGGTCGGGCAGTCGCGGTGGGTGTGGGTGGGTAACGAAAGACACGCACTCCGGATTCCCGTTCCCGTCCCGATCCGTTTCCGACCCAACCACATTTGGCCGACCCTCACGCGTACGCTTGCATTAATCTCTGGAAGCGTTCGCCGGGGTTCCTACAAGCAAGCGCAATCAATCGGGAAAGGGGGGGAAAACAGGGGAAAAGGCGATATATTGGAATAAATATATGGGTGGAACAGTTTGTTAGGGATGACAGATGAGGGTCGGGTGCTTGGTGAGGTTTTTTGGTAAAGATGAGGGTGAATGAAGTGGTTGATGGGGATGGTACATCGTTGCAACGGATAATAAGGTGCGCATTCGTGAACGATGGCCATCATATTTACCTAAAACACTTGTTAATACAAAATCGTCGACGCTCGATCCCACCTAGCATCGAGCTACGTACAGAGTACGCCACAGACGTTATCGAATGGATACTTACGAAATAGAAGCTGAGATTGATCGGCCGAAAATCATAAATTTTGGGTGATAAATTGTGCTGAATGTAAGGGAGAAATAAAACTTAGAGATCAGGAAGTTTAAGAGGTCGGACAGATGTGAAATGGCCAGTATGTAGAATGTACTGGCTGTAGCTCCGAAGAACAATAAACTGCCCAGACACACACTCCCCAAGTCCTCGAGGCAATACAGAGCAGACTTCCGATTCCCGACCAACCTGCCTTTCCAAAATTCAACCCTACCCCTATAACAACAACTGTTTTTCAATATTTCAGGAGTTTCACTTGTGGTTACCGTCAAAATGTGCCCCGCCCCACGCTCAAACATCCAAACACCAAAATATACTCGACAATCGCGACGGCGGCGAAGTTTTGGGGAACTCTGCAACGCATTCCACGTCAATATGGGGAACTCTGCAACGCATTCCACGTCAATCCTTCGTGTCGTGTCCACATCAGCAAGGGGAAACATCCTGCCGCTAAGTCGGGGTCCGCAGCAGGCGGGGTTCCACACCCTGGACAATAGACAATAGACAACAATGGCCCCTGCAATAAAAATAGCAATGGCGTATGGTGCAGTGGACGAAATATCTAAATTGTCGCTGGTAATATATATATATCGATAGGGTAACTCCCCAACGTATCGGCTAGGTAGGCAGGAGTGTGCTGGAACACCCCGGTTGAAAGCTATTGTCGCCGACAATGACTATCGATCGATATCTTGCACAATCTAATTGCGACCGGCAGTGGTTTTTGATGGGTATATTTCTCAAACAATCGGGTCGGGAAATTGCTGTCGATGGTCACCATTTTCAATATTTTGTGACAGACAATATCTATCGCTGGGTGCACTTTCAGGTATATCGTGGCCGGCATTGTCTATCGATAGATGGCTTGCACAAATTATCAAGGGTGTGTTCTGAAGGGTACATACCGAGGCGTACCGCCGGTATATATCGCCGGTATCACCGGTACCGGACACTTCGATAAGCTCGGTACGGCATCAAAACCGATACCGGCAACTTCGGTAAGTTCGGCACGACATCAATACCGGTGCCGGAAACTTCGCTCAGTTCGGTACGACGTCAATACCGGTACCGGCGGTACCGGTACAGACTTTCGTACCACTTCGGTAAGTTCGGTACGACGTCAGTACCGGTACCGGTGGTACCGGTATGCACGTATGTATCGGAGCCGGTACCGTTATCGGTTGTACAACATCGATACCGGCACCGGACACGTCGGTAAGATCGGCACAACAATAACCCGGTGCCGGACACTTCGGTACGTTTGGTACGATATCAACCCGATTCCACCACATCGTGACGTCATTTCTTGGAGCGTTGGCTCCTGGCAACGCTCCAAGCCGGCCCCCAAGCATCTTCCAGACCGTCCGCTCGGTATACCGAGACTCTGAACACGCATGAGCAACGGTGCAAATTCCCAGAATGAGGTGGCCTCCAACGGTGATGCCACCGGTTCTGGTGGCGGGTCATCTTCGCCAGTTCCACAAACACCAGCGCCGACGGCAGACGTTATCCACGTGGACACGGGAAAGAAAGCCGCGCAGGTTATCTTGCCTGCTCCTGTGCACAACTCGCTCACGGGAGACGTGTACGAGTTGCCGGCGGAGACGGTCAAAGCTCAGTCGATGGTTTTCCGGTACCGTCCGGTTTTCCGAGGGAAGGCACGCGTGAAGCCTTGTTGATGTACTTGATCGGCGTGTACGTCGAAGCAACCGACGAGAAGACGCCCTGCTGATAATCCAAAGTGGGTGTAACTTACCTTTTCAACAGCACATATATCAACACAAAGATCAAACAAGAGAACGATATTGAAACTGAACCAACCAATTAAGATTCACCTCAATTTTATACCTCAGAGAGTACCCCAGGGCCAATACCGGATTTGCTCTGTACATGTACCATGTACACAGGCAGTTTATATCCAGTGTGTGTACCTAAGCGCAAGTGTGCGCCGGTACCTTGCCGGCGGTATATACCGCAGGTATTGCCAGTATATGTATTCAAGTGTGTGCCGGTACCCGATACAGACTTTCGTACCTGTACCTGACGCTTCGGTAAGTTCGGTACCACATCAATACCGGTGCCGGACACTTCGGTAAGTTCGGTACGACATCAGCTACCGGTACCGGACACTTCGGTAAGTTCGGTACGACGTCAATACCGGTACCGGACGAGTCGGTAAGTTCGGTACGACATCCATACCGCTAGCGACAATACCGGTATCGTACCGAACACACCCTTGCAATATATTGTGACCGGCAATGAATATCGATAGATCATCTGATAGATGCGTTTCTTAGTCTATTGGGACAGGAAATGGCTATCGATGTCACCGTTTACCATCCATTGTGTGTGGTGGACAATGTCTATCGATGGACACCATCACCGGCCTATTTCTACCACTACTGTTTTTCTGCACCTCCTTCATTGTACTGAACCAAATGTACTGTTTGTGACTACCTGGTTCCGAAACCCTTCAGGAAGATACCTGGTACCATGGTGTCAATTGAGAGCTTCACCGCAAAGATTTTCATACAAATACGCCGTCTTACGTACCCGTTGACACCTTCATGATCTGATGGGGGTTCGTCGTCGGGACATCCGGCAGCCGGCCAGCCCTCACACGCCCAAAAAGCTGATAGCTTCCACAAAGACCGGTAATGCGTCTATACGCGCCCATTTGCGGCGCCAGCAGCCGACGAGTAGAGACAGCACCCTGCACAAAAGACACAACAATGGTGTATTGCGTCGACAAAAGACTAGCAACGCTGCCTATCGATGTACACAGCAATCCATCTTAGTATTTTGGGCAATTGGTGGTTGGTGTCAAGGGACGGATTTTGAATGACGTGCTTACACCCTAGACAAAAGAAAGAAAGAACCGAACATTGCCGCTTTGATATATGGCATATTGTATATGATACACAGTACCCCCAGGAAAATGGACATCTGATATCATCATTGTCAGCCGCAACAGGACGGCAATCAATGCTGTCTATCGATACACATTGTCAGGGAACCATACAAGCACAAGTATATGTTTGGCAATAGAAACAATACCCTTAGCTGTAACATTGGAGTGGCATGGTTGTTCATAAATGGGGATCAACCGCGATAGACATTGTTCATCACAATGGAGTCACATGGTTGTCAATAGATGGCTATTGTCCTGAACAATAGACGGCGGGGTAGCAAGCGCGATATAAGTTCAATAGTGGTGACATCGCATGCCCACGTCACCTCGCTTGGTGTATTTCTACGATGTATCTCTGTCTTAGAGTTGCCGGTGTATACGTATTTAGTCGTAAAGTTGCTACTACTATGGGCGGTAGCGTCGGCAACGCTTCTCGGTTGAAACCCATGGAAGCTAGGTAGCAGTCAATACTTGCTTCAACTACGACTGTCTTGGAAGCGGTGATTCAAAAGCATTCTCCCAGTCGGAACAGCTCTGCCCTTCTGCATTGATTGTTGTTCTTCATCTCCCAACGGTACATCGCCGCCAATACCTGAAACTACTGTTTCTACAATAATGCGTAATCGTTGATTTTCCCCAAAAGCACGACGTCCACCACCGCACACAGCAGTAAAATGTCTCAAGATATTGGGTGGGGATACATAGTGTCCCCTGCAGGTCTGCCTATTGAGCAGGTCATCGGCGTGTACTCACTTTCTTAGCCGTAGTAGAGAAGCAGCTTTATCATTTCAACAGAGCCCCGGATAGCGTCTGAGAACCGAGGCGCATGCCTCGGTTTCATTTTCTGACTACCTCGAATAGATAACGCCAGCCTATCATACGAAAACGATCAATTATATATCAAACCAGATAATCGCAGGCCTTTCAAGGCCGTACCTTAACACTGTTGTTCTCACAATAACTCGCATAATCAAGTCCGTGGTCACAGGACAGACTCCAGTCACTCTGGAGCTGAGGAATACCCCAGGGAAAAAAACACAAACAACACAAAGTGGTACACGCATATATCACAGCTGACGCAATTTATGCCTCCACCAGAAACATGTAGCCCACCCTGATGAGCCGCATGTGCAAAAACATGGGAGATTTGGGGAAGCTCCGGTTCTACGAACTGCTAACAGGCCGTGAGTCGAAGATATGGCTCCTCAAAACCCACTCCCACACCTCTAGCGGCCTGGCGATGGAGCCAGGAAAACGCGAAGAAAAGCAGTTGAAGAAAACCCAGACCCTACAAGAAGGCAAACCACCCATCAAAAACCTGTCGCGTACCTCCGGCGTTGCGGGGGGGTGAAGGTTCAGAAAAGTATCTACGGCAAACAAACCACAGAAAAAGCACGGTCACAAAGCAAGCTTCTGTCGACAGGAACGGGAACACAGGCGCTAATACATGCCAAGGACACAGGGAGAAGCCAAGCCAAAAACCTCCCGCGAACCATTGGTGTGGCGGGGGTTAGATGAGGAAACGACAAATACCCGGAAGGGAAGGTGACACCACCTACAGCCCCGCGAGGGGGAGGAGTGTTTAGCCCAAACAAGTAGAACAAATACAACATACACAAAACGACAAAGATGGCACACAGTCCCATAATAGCCCTGTACCACGTTACGCGCGAACAGGGTACTTCTAGTCGCCCACTGGCTCTGGGCAGAGAAAGACGTCGGCAGGGCGAATTGAACAAAACGAAAAACCAGAGTTCCTGCGCCTCAAATAGCATCGTGAACATCCGGACCCTGGCCCAGCACAGGGCGGGGCGGGGGGGGGGGGGGGAGGGGGTCGCAGGACGTTCTAGAAAAAAAACGCTCGAAACACCCGATCAACTTAAAGTCAAAACTCCGAACCCCGTAACCCAGAAAAAATAGTGTAGATTCATCGAGGAGCGGCGGTGGCTTGAACGTCAACTGGCCACGGTCGGGCCTCGAGATTCATCCACGTTATGTTGGATCCCCCCAGGAAACGCGCTGGCCACTGGCAGGCACCAAGAACCGTACGGCTCCCGTCGAAGTGGTGTAGCACGCCGGGGGAAGAGGGAGTTTAATCGGCCCCGGGTCGTCCAGAAAGCAGACCAGGTATACCTTGTCCTCGGTTTTGCCCGCGCCGATTTTTCCAAGCCACCACAACCCATCGTCTCCCTTGTACCAAACGTGGGCTGCCTTCGGAAGCACCGTGTCGTGGGAGCGGCGGGGCCCATGGGCGCAGCCAACACAAGCGTAACCCGGCGCTTGGAAAGGCTCCCCGTTGTTGCAGGAGAGTTCGCGCTGTGCCGCCCCGATCCGCATTCGGGGATAGAGGCAGTTGTTTTCGCAGTGCTGGTTCGCGTGCCGGCTCCATACCGCAAAATGCGGGGGTGGAAGAGGAGGAGGTCTATTTCTTGCTCCCAGGGGGTTCAGAGAGCCCCAGCCAATTCGTCCTGTATATCACCAACATGACGTCACTGCGGGTCACGGACGAGTGGTTGTCACTTGTGTGTCAGGCGGCCTTTATTTGTCAGCTCCTGGGTATCCGAAAGGAAGGAACGCTTGTGCGAAGTTTAACACGACAAAATGTCGGAGACTGGGCCGGCGGCCGGCCGATAGTAGGGTAGCGCCCCTCGGCATGGCACGTCGTCGCAATCTGGTGTTCTCGCTCCCGGTCGGCATGCGAAAATCGCGCAACGGAACCCGCGAACTGCGATTCATCAACGTCGTCGAGGGCGTCCAACTTTGTAGGTGCAGTTGGCGTGTCGCCAGCAGTAAACAGAGGTCGTAATCATAGAAGTCCCAACCGGCTCCGCGTGGTCGGCCGCGACCGTGGGACTCGCGGCGCGGTGTTGACACTACACGGGCTGATGGTCGAGGGGCGCCGCCCAGCCAGGATCCATAATCTTCAACGGGGTTGTATTACCGGTTGCTGTCGCTGCTCGTCGGCGCGTCGTCGACGATGGAGGGGCTGGAGTGCCAAGCAAGGCAGAGACAGACACAGTCAAACCTGTGGTCGTGGCGGATTCCGTCTCCTGTGTAGAACGCCTTTATAGAGGAGTCGGCTGTGCGATGGGCGTCGCTGCAGCCAGGGCTTCTGCGGAGCCCGTACCGCCCTCAATGGGTATGGCTAAAATCAAAGCGGAAACGGTGTCACCGGCTGGCGAAATCGACCCGCGGCCGGTACAGCCTTCGGCAATAGCGACGGAGGCAGAAACACGAGCGACTACTCTCCCCGGGGGAGCAGAATGGCCGTCAACCCTTATATGTGGCTCGTGTTTGCGAAAATCGTGAAAATCGGAGAGGTGGGGGGGAGTCCACCCAAAACAGCATGTTCAGTGCAAGGCACAAGCCCTCCCAAAGAAGCGCTTTCGGCGCGGGGCACGAGCCCACGCAAGGCAATGCTTTCGGTGCGGGGCACGAGCCCAGCCAAAGTAGTGCTTTCGGTACGGGGCACGAGTCCACCCAAAGCAGTGCTTTCGGTGCGGGGCACGAGTTCACTCAAACCGACCCCTGGTTTCGCCGGGGAAAAAGCGCGCAGCCCACCGGTCCGTAGGAGGCGGATGCCGCTATCTCCAACGGGTCGCGGCTTGTCAACCCCACGGGGTCAAGCCCACTGCGGTCGTACTCCGTAGCAGGCTCTGGCAAGCGGGCCAGAAAAATCGGTGACGCCGTTGGCGCTGCGTTTACTGTACTCGATTGTGCAATCGAACGGGGTGACGAACTCAAGCCACCCTTGGACTCGTGCATTGAGGGTCCCCACTCCATCAATGCTATCCTGTGTCTTGTGGCCGGAGGATATGCGGAACTTTGTTCCCCAAAGTACCCTCGGAAGCGTTTGGGGGCCTAAACAATGCTACCGATCCCCAAATTTAGAAGAGTCCAGCGTTTCTCCGAGTCGAGCGCTGCTCGACTGATATACGAGATTATCATACGAGTGAACAAAACATCGTCAAGCGTAACAGTGTCCCCGACGAAACAGGGGCCGTGCTCTGACAGCGCAAGGTCAGGGCCGACGCCAGAAGCTATCTCCAAGCCTTAACGGCTTTTAGTCGACCAAAGCATCCGAGCTATAGGTCGGAACTCCGAAGGGGAACCCTTGCGAGCGCTGGCCGCTGTTAACGGCCCGGCCGCGGCGCGGACGAGGTTTATTGTTCTTTGCATTCATAGTACAGGCGTGGAACCGACTAGGAGCCAGATGCGCCGACCCGGTCCCACCGTCGCGAATAGCTTCGCGAACATCAGACGGTGGCTCACCAAGCAAATGTTTCCTCTCTACTGGCATGGGTTGTTGGCCCTGGGATCATCTGCCCGGAGACCAATGCCCCACACTGGGTCCAGAGGGCTGGCTTCAGTCCGAAGTTTGTTGTCAGAGCTCCAAAGGTGAATTTTTCATGGCTGTATTCTGCGTAAACTTGGCGCAGGTGCCAGATAACACGGCGTCTTGCTTCTCCCTGTCCCCAACAGCGGAGTCAAAGTTGGGCACGCCTCGACCGATGCGTTTGTGTGTGCTTGGATCAGGCGACAAAATGATGAACTCCACTGCTCGATGTTCTTGAAAAATACTGGCCTTTTCGGCCATCATATACCGCTCCACGCAAGAATATGCACGTCTTCCACGACAAACAACGAAGGAGACCACGGTGAAACATATGATGGGGCCTGCCAGATCAACACCTCTTTGTCGGTGGAGTATTGGAGGGAAGAGTCAAAAGCCGTGTCGGAATTTCGGCCCGCAATGGCCCCGTCCGGGAACACCAGGCCTCGGGAGCACGACGCGAATCCGGACCTGCGGATTCTCGCCTCTGGTCCTCTTCGCTCGCTGACGGAAACACGCAAAATCTTCCCTAATTACTTTTTTAAAATATCCAAAAACCGACGGCGCCAACTCGTCGGTAGCCTCGCTGAACGTTTGGGTCTGCAATGTCGCATTCTGGGAACACCGATCCTCGGCTCTTTGGGCCTATAGTGTCCCCTTGCGGGAACACCAGACCTCGGGAGCATGATGCGAGTCCCAACCCGCGGCTTCTCGCCTCGGGTCCTCCGCGGACAACTCGTAAGAAGCCGCCCTTACTTCACCCTAAAAAGAGGCCAACAACGATGGTGCCAACCCGTAGGTAGCCTCGTTGGGCGTTTGGGTCTGCAATACCCCTCTGGGAACACAACGTTGGGTCTGTAGTGTCCCCCTCGGGAACACCAGGTCTCGGGAGCACAACGCGAGTCCGAGACCACGGTTTCTCGCGCCGTGTCCTCTTCACTCTTTGGAGTAAAATTGCAAGAAAATGCTCTGCTCTAACTGCGGCCGAAGGGACAGGGGCTCTAAGCTGTTTCTGCTTGACGAGAGGCGCCATTCTTCCGTTTTTTTACGGGAACAGCGTCCAGCTGATCAGGCTGGAGGCCGCGGAGTCACCACTGGCCCGTCACGCAGTGTCGGGTCTTCTTCCTGTACCACTGGGGTAGACGTAGCCTAAAGCGCGTGGATAGCGTGCTAGAAGACGAAGCAGGGCCCGTAGACCCTGTGGGGGTTTTCTGGAGCGGGGCTCGGGCAGGTGGCAATAATGTTTTTACCCGAGGAGGGTTTTTTTTGTCTGGCCTCTTTCAGAAGGGAGACGAGGTAGCTAATCTTGTGGACTCCTTCTTGATATGGCAAAAAATAAAAAGAGCGCCCGCTGCTATCGCGAGCAAACATCGGATCGATCCTCGTAAAAGATCTCGGTGGTTTAGTGTTGGCCTTCTCACATCTAAAACTGACCGCCACCACGTGGTGAGGAAAATGTGCTAGAGAATCGCCCGTCCCACACCTCAAACCGACCGACACCGCATGGTCAGGGAGAGGGGGGGATGAACACGTTCGCGTAAAAAGGCGACGCTCCGTCAACGCAGCTATATTGCTGCGCGACGCGTGCCGGGGGGGGAGCACGCAAAGCGCAGGCTTGCGTGCCATGGTGGATGGGGTCGGCCTTTGGAGCGCGTACCCCCATTGCCGAGTTTATGCCGCAGCTGAGGGGAACGTCGCTGGAGGCGCTTCCCCTCGCCGAACTCAGACCATGACCGAGGGGAACGTCGCTGGAAGAGCACAATCTCGGTCGTCGAAAACATTACCTGGCTGAGGGATACCACGCTCGAAGCGCTGGTTCCCGCCGCCGGTACTACGCCGTGAGAATCGTCAGCAGACTGCGTAGGTGCTCGTGGGCTCTTGGCAGAGGCCATTTGTGCTGCGTTATTGGACAGGCTAGCAACAGGTACACAAGCATCTTCTAAAACCAAAGTTGGTGTCCCCGACAGTACCGTCGACGGACAGGCCGGGTGTGCCGTACCACCGTCGAGCTGTCAGTTGCCGGTACGGAATGTACCAGGCTGGCGCGCGTTCGGATTTCCGCCCCGGATATGGGCGGCTCCAAAGCTCATTCCAGAAGTAGGAGCGGGGGCAGAAGAGGCGAACGAGGATGGGATACCACCATGGTGATCCGAGGTGTGTGTGGTATCGTTGTGGCATTTTACCTGGCTCTGATCCTGGTGGTACCCTCGCGGTTGACCTGGACGATGACGACGATTTTTCTTGTGGTTGTTCCGGCGAGAAGATTTGCCGACTCGGCGGTAGCAGACCATGCATACTCGCCAACATCGGTATGCGTCATCGTCGCCACGTTGGCCAAGTTCAGGGTTCAAACAGACGCTCCCATTAATGACAGAATTCCTGCAATGCTTGAAGGAGTGGATGTCTTCGTGGCAGTTGCGGCAAAGCCCCCGGTTTTCTCGGGGTGCATCAGCGCGAGTGGAGGGTGAAAGGAGGCCGCTCCAACGGGAGAGTGGTCTATCTTAAATGAGACAAGACGGGGAAAACTTCTGCAGAACGATGCTCTTCTAGTGGCTAGCAGTTCGATGTCTGGTCTAGCCAAGGGTTAGATGAATCATCAATGGGGATGACAGTTGGATGATAGCTCGATCCCGTCTGCCACAAAAGCGCCTGGGAACGCACTTGGCCTTGGTCGCGCCCATGATTGGCGGGCGGGGGCCCCGACGGGGCGGATAACCGCGAAGCCGTTGAAAAAACAGGTAGAGCAAAATGATTTTCGCCCTTGACGGCAGGTGTCTTGTAGTGCGCCAAGTCACTAACATCTCTCCACATAGCGTCTAACGAGGCGAATGGCCGCGAGTCCGTTGCCTTCGAACCAGGGTACAACGTAGGCACGAGCGTCGGAAATCGCTCATTTACCGCCATTCGAACCACCTCCAACACCACATCCGTCCCTGGAGGTAAAAGACGTTCATTTACCGTGGCTACCGCTACTAAGACGCGGAACTCCCGACTGAAATCAGACAAATGCTTGCTGAAACACACTCCAAAAATATGCAATTTATTGTGGCCCTCCTCCGTGTCGACCCGGTCGAAGTGCGTCACGAGAATGTGCATCAGGAGGGTGAAAGCTTGAGGATCCGATGCGCCGTCGTCCATAGCTCTCAACTCCTGTCCGAAAACTTCGTCGATCAAGATGGTCATGCGGGCGTTTGTGGGCCTGTCAGGCGTTATCGCACGGTTGAACGCCAGTTTGAGCGGGTGGGTCCAACCCGTTACCCACGCGGGTGCTCGTACGCCCTCTGTGCAACGGTCGTCGCAGCGCATGAGTACGTCAAACATTGAAGACCGAACCGAACGCGTACGTTGCTGCGTGCCATCAGACTTGTTCAAAGAGGCGGGGAACGGCGGCACAGAGAGGCGCGATACGTACTTGTAGGAGAGCTTAATGTAGGCACGCCTAACCGAGTCGCCAAGCGTGGCTATGACTGTAGCCGCGGTAGTGGAAATCTCGGCGGTACGCGCGCGGGAAAGTCCGAAGAAGCAGGCGTCGTACACGAGTCAGTTTGTTCAGCCGTTCGCCGGAGGAGGGCAACATCCACCAGGGAAGGAGATACTTGTCTCTTGCATGCTACCACGGTCACTTCGCCGTGGCCCGTGCTCGAGACCAAAGACGAACAGGAAGAGGTGGGCGAGCCGTCTCACGCTGAACGACCTCGTGCGCTGTTCCGCCGCCCTCCGGTGCTTACCCCAGAGCTGCGGCCACCACCCCGCTGGCTCGGTCCTGGTTGCTCCCTTGGCGGCGTCCTGAGCCAAAACCAGTGCCCGACGCGCCTCCCCCATATCCGCCATCGCAGCCGCCACCGCGGCGAATGTGATGGTCAACACTTCCACCATGTGATGGTCATCACTCCCATCATGTGATGGTCGCCAATCCAAGACGCTCCCACCGAACGATCTTCGGCGCGCATCAACGACAGTCTCTCAGACAAAAGGAGGGCGGTGGCCGTTGTCACCACTGCTTGCGCCAACTCTGTCGAGAACTCTATCCTCGGGGTAGACGCCTTGAACTCGACGCTGCCCTCCATAAAGGCGGCGTCCCCGGGTCGTGACTCCTGGGAGGCGAGACCCAGCCGGCGCGCGGGAGGCGAGGAAGGCGCGGTAGATCCCGCCGCAGTCGACGCAACAGAAAGGGCGGGGGCTCGTCGCGCCCTCTCTATTACCCGGGACGCCTCCTGCGCAGCGTCCTTTGCCAGCTCGATGTCCTCCCCATGGCGCTGTCGACGTGCCTCACGCCAGAGTATGGTCGCTTGTGCGGCTTCGTAAGCTCACTTGGCTCGCGCCACCTCAGAGGCCAAGACCGAGTAGGTGTTGGCATGGGTGCTCCGATCCCGGGAGCTCTGGGGGTGGTGCTCTGTCGAGCGCGGGGAGGCCAGCTGGGGGCGCTTCCGAATCTGGTGGACGTTGTTCTGCCGTTCAGCATCAGGGTGCGATGGCAGTGTCAACGCCAATTAGCATAACCGGAGGAAAGCGTCAGCGCCCACGGAATGAAAAAGGGTGGTGCCCATTCAAAATGCAGGATGTATAGAGCGCCCGAAACAACAGCTGTAAGACGGGTACCATCCACTAAGACCCCTACACCAGGACAGCGCTCAGGGTTCCCGTAGGGTAGCTTGACCGACCGCAATAAAAGAGGTGAAAATGGGCACCACTGGCCCTAGCTGCAGTGCTGGGGGGGGGGGCACAGTATAGGTGCGTCTGCACTCATCGCACCAAAACGGGCAGCATTTAACCAAAATGAAGAGTGGGGGGGGGTTGCATAGTAAGGGGTCGCACAAGAAGCCCACGCCCATCGCACCAAAACTTGCAGTATTTAACTTAGGCGGAGGGGGATAGCACAGTAAAGTCTCGCACAAGAAGTCCACGTCCATCGCACCAAAACAGGCAGCATTTACCATAGGTGCAGTTTAGGGGGGGGGGGCACAGGAAAGGGTAGCACAAGAAGCCAACGCCCATCGCACCAAAGCATGCAGCATTTACCCTAGTGGCCCAGGGGGGGGTAGCACAGTAAAGGATTGCACCAAGAATACCATGCCCTCGGCAGCAAAACGAGCAGCATTTACCCCCAGAGTAGTGTATGGGGGGTAGCATAGTAGAGGGTCACGCAGCCAATCGCAGAAAATCGGGCAGCACTTGCCCTAACTGTCGTGTAGGGGGGCAGTACAGCAGAGGGTCGCACAAACCCACGCTCACATCGCACCAAAACAAGCATTATATATCTTTTGCACAGTATAGCGGGGAAGCACAGTAAAGGGTCGCCCAAAACGCTCGTGCTCATCGCACCAGAACAAACATAATTTCTCCCATGCACAGTGTAGGGGGGGCAGCACAGCAGAGAGTGACACAGGCAATCGCACAAAAATGGGCTGCATGCACCCTAGGGGGGGGGGGGGGGGGGGGGGTGGCACAGTAGAGGGCCGCACACACACTAACCGCAGTGCAAAGGCCAGTGTAGCGCCTGAACAAAGCAGTTTCCCCACCGACCGCACTGTAGAGGGACGGTCGCTTCTACACTAGTGCTGCTTGCTACACTATCGCTATTGTGCCCATAGGTACATATTGTACCCCAACCGCGTTAAAATTGGCAGTGGAACGCCATGTCCAGCTGTATAAAAGGGACAGTATCGACCCTAGCAGCATTGCGAAACGGTAGTATGTACCAACCGCACTAAGATGGGCCTTACACGTCCTGACATCTGGAGACAAAAGGCCAGCATCAACCCTGGGAGCATCGTGAAGGAAAACACATGTACTAACAGCATTAGAAAGACAGCACCACGCCTGAACAGCTGAAAAAAATAATCACCCACACCGACCGTATTTCAAACCGGCAGTTACGTCGACAGCAGTGCAGTGTGCTGCCCTATCGCTGCCTTGCTCACATAGGAAAGGAGTCTTAGTACTGCGTTCCAAGATAAAGGGTAACCCCGACGCTGACAGCGCGACAGTCGACGGACAGCTAGTACAATCCATTGTGGCCGACAATGGCCATCGATACGCATGTCGCACACACTCGATTGCGAACGAGAATGGCCATCGATAGACATGCCGCACCATCCACTGTGGGCGGCAATGGCCATTGATGAACACCGTTGACATCTAATGTCGCCGACAACATCCATCGATGGGCGCCCTCCAAAGTCGACACTGTCTATCGATAGACACCTTCCACGATCTATTATCGACGACAATGTCTATCGATAGACACCTCCAACAAATCTATTGTCGACGACAATATCTATCTATGGACACCTTCCACAATCTTCTGTGAACGACGATATCTATCGATAGACCCCTTCCACAGTCTCTTGTCGCTGACAATTTCTATCCATAGGCACCTTCCACAATCAATTGTCGCAGTCAACTGCTATCGACAGGTTGCCCCCCTCGTGTATGGTCAACGCAATAGACCGTTGTTGTGCCTGTCGTCCAGGGTGTGCGGGATTCATTTTGGTTGCAGAAAAGAAAGCGGGTGTTGTGGACAATACCTTGGGCCGATGTCAGTAGCAGAGGCGGGAGATTGGGTGGATTTTCATGTTACAGCAGTGTTGCATACAACTGTGAGAGAGTCGATGATGGCGGGCAACCGGAACTGGGGCTCCGTCGGTCCTGAAAGGCATCGTCTATGTGTTACACATTAACACATGCAATGTCTTGTTACTTGAGTGCATCTTGTGCGTGAAGATTATGAGTACAGAAATACCACGGTAGGGTCGCAGCATCAGTTCCTGAGCTCCTACCATGAATTCAACATGTCACCCGAAAAATGACTTCGAAGGCATTCGTTCGCGCAACCCGACAAAGCCTTCGGAGAGAAGCACAAGACTTGAGCATTCCTGTATAGTGCGGTAGTAACGATAAGGGTTGCACTTTGTGGGATATATGGTGCTTGTGTGCTTCTGACCTCTATAGTGCGGTTGAGCTCCTAAAGTGACGACCTATGGGTTAGTCATGGATCAGGTTATTTGACGAGTACATAGGGATTCATATATTTTTAGGACTGCGGCATAGAAGCGTTGGTCGAGTTGCGTGCGAACGAATGCCTTCGAAGTCATGTTTCGCGTGACGTGAGATGTTGAGCTCGTGTAAGAAGCTCCGCAACTTGTTGAAGTCTGCTGCACTCCTACCGTGGGATGAGTAAACACTAAGCACTAAACACCAAACACTAAACACTAAACACTAAACACTAAACACTAAACACTAAACACTAATCACTACACACTAAACACTCAACATTAAACACTAAACACTAAACACTAAACACTAGTAACTACTCACTAAACACTAAACACTTAACACTTAACACTAAACACTTAACACTAAACACTAAACACTAATCACTACACACTAAACACTAAACTAAACACTAATCACTAAACACGAAACCCTAAACACTAAACACTTAACACTAAACACCACCAGGTAAACGCTAAACACTAAACATTAATCACTAACCACTAAACACTAAGCACTAAACACTGCGCAATGTGACATCGAACTACACACCTACCTGGCAACATGTTAACCACCTCCGGACAGACACGGCGATATGATGTCCAGGCGGACAATATCTGAAGCACTCTAATGGTTGCCGTGGAGCAAGCAAACATTTACACTACAGAGTACAGTGCTGCTGTTAAGCCAGGGTGTCCCGCAATATTTTGAAGCGTTATTTTTGCCATACGAAGACAACATGCGTGCTACGATAGAGGCAGCACGTTTCGTCTAAAATGTTTTCTGAATGAAGGGAGTTCTTAACCCAAAATCGTCGTGAATTGGACATTTTTTGGCATGATTTTCGCCGTGTACCATAGGCCATCTGGTTTCTTTATCCGATAGTAGTTTTGTTTTTTTTCAAATCAGTTTTGGGCTTAAGAAGGACATGTCTTAACCCCTTTACAACTAACTATTTTTTGGGGACAAAATTACTTGGATTTAGTATAGGGAGGTGTTCGGGGGCTATCTTTTTTCATGATTAACCGTTAGTCTATGTATAATATTTATTTGGTTTTCATGTTGGACTCTTCATAGGAGCGGGCTGTTAGCATCGGAGTCACCCGAAATCACGTGTACGTAATGGTGGATTAGAGATATCACAATCCCGATTGCACGGGCTGTAGAAACGGAGTCGTGGCGCCTCGTAAAATCGCGTAGCAGTCGTGGTGGGTTCCCGCTACGAACGGACCGCTACGAACGGACCGCTAGAACCGGAACTGTCCAACAACATAAGCACATACTGCAGCTTTCGGCCAGTAGTGGTGGCTTAATCCCGGTCACACGGGCCGCTTGAAATGGAATCACTACACTTGTAATCGTTTTGCCATCGAGGTTGGTTCCCGATGTGAGCGGGTGTTTAGTAGTGGAAAACCACCCCGAAGCAAAGTAAAGGTCGATTAGATGTGACTTTCCCGAGCACACGGAGCCGTTAAAAAACGGAATTAAACAGTATTCGTTCGGTATTCGTGAGGGAGTCCTGATACGAGCGGGTCCTATGAAATGGAAACACACTCAAGGATGCACACGAGTAGCGGCGGTCGTGTTGGTCCTCGCTAGCACGGGCAGATTGAAACGGAACTACGTGCCCATCTTGGCCCTTTTTGAGTGCCGAATTGAGCTGGTGCACCAGATTGTACACAGAGAACAAGAAGTGTGTGTGGGGGTGCTATCCACTATTATTATATGAGCGCGACCGGTAGGGAAGTCGACCGCGTTCCGTTTGAGTGGGAGGGGAAGGAGTAGGCAACCGGGGAAAGGGACGGGCGTCCTCCCTCCCTTTTTACTGTAGAGGTAGGGGAGGCGTGGAAATGCGGGGGGCGGGAGCAGTGCACCGCAAACTGCTGCATCCGAATTGGAAAGTAAGGCGAGGCGTAGGTAGACGTCTGCACTTAAGTTTGACTGGACGAAGCCTGCTCAGCATCGAACGGGTGCAAATCCGTATGCATCATCGTTTTTTAATATATATCGTTGTGGTGGCGCATCTTATAGAGGGTTGACTAGGATAGGATAGGATAGGAGAGGTATCCCGTGTCACGGGCTCTACAACACCCGAAATAACGCATCAATACATCGCGGACTCTGTTAGGTGTGCACCATAACCGCCCAGTCAGCGTGAACCAATAGTTCATGGTCACAGTGTATGCTACCCAGAATCCCAAACAATCGAGTTCTAATCAACACTAGACTGACAGCTCCGTGCTTGCGGTGTATATCGAGCAGCTATCGTCCACGTGACTGCCCCGGTTATGCGAGCCGCCCAATTGACACTAAGTCCGGGGACACGTCGCCCAGAGCAAGAATCCCTCCGCATACAATATAAGCCCTAAATCTCCGTAGACCAGTGCCAACCACCAAGTTCGACCACCAATAGGGTTCACCCACACGTGTTTTGGCGACAAACGCAAGGTACCGATCGGGTCCATTTTCAGGCGCAAAATCAACGCCCTCCAGGCGCGTCGTGTACAGGAGTATGAAATATCGAATATCGAGTATGGCAGTTTCGGGTATCATACGATTATTGCCCATTCCATGTCCTCGGAGCCCTCAACAACAGCGAGCGAACTGTTCTTACCTCAACCTACCTTAGCCCTAATATCCATGCCTGAACACTGACAACACCAGATAACCATTGTTGCGCGTACTCCATCTGAAGCGCAACAGCATAGTCTAGTGGTACAGGCTGTGCCGTAGGGGAAACTAAGCACGAAGACCATCTCAAGCCAGGAAAAAAAACGTTCCACACGTTGGTGAAGTTGACCTTCTCCCGACCGTTAGAATACTAGACTAATGAGTAGACTAATGAGTCAACAATATTCGTGCCCCCTTACGTAGATAGATGCAGACGCAGGACCCTTTCACGTCAACTGCTCCTGTACAGAAATAGTTGGCAAATCACCGCTTACAACAACGCGCATGTATCAATATCGTGCCGTGGCGGTTACCGCGTCCTGTTCCACTCGACATCCGCCACGTTTACCGCGAACATTTGGTCATTTAGTCATGGTCGCAGAAACGTACCCTCTTCGACCTTTTTTTTCAATTGACCTCTACTTAGATATCTCACACTGCCTACTCATGCACGGCGAAAGCTACGCGGTACCATAAGGGTTATGTTGATGTTATGTTGTTTTTAATGTTGATAGGGTTAATAAGGGGATCTTTGTGCAGTGGCTCACGGTCACTCGTGCGAGTGACCCCCGGTTCCTTTGTCGCCTTATGCTTCCGCGGTGCTCGAAGTGTGCGACATGAATCCGCATTGGAAGAGTAATCTATGCTGCGCCAAAAAAAGGGCCTCGAGCATTTTTGTCCGTGAGGTATAGACTCTATGGAGTCACTCGTGTGACTGATTCGACGGGCTCTACTCCGGTAGTCATAATGGAGCTTTACCCCCTACTCTATACACCCTACTATACCCCCCTACACCCTACTATACCCTCTACCCTACTACCGTGCTACGGCCTTGGTCGTACCTAGTACTACTCGTCACTCGTCTCTCTCTCCTCTACTACATGTATATGGGCGTCTTCGAAGTGTGCAAACTCGAACCAACGCCAAAGACTCGAACTCCATCATGTAGGCAGTGCCACCCAACTATACGGCAGTACGATTACGTCAAGACGCTTCCCAAAAGTGCACTGTATCAGGCTTACGAAAGCGCCGCACAGGGCGAGGGCGAAGCCGCAGGCCTCTTAATCCGCAGATGGTCGTTTCGGTCGTACGTGTGGTCACAGGGGGGGGGGGGGAGCCATGGTCACTCCGAAAGTTCACAACAAATCCGTGTTTGGCGTCAAAGACTACCCATGTAGTACTGGAGCTGTGCAGGGCAGCGTCGATTGCTATTGGTCGTCAGACCAAGGACGGCCTTCAGTTCAACGGTGGCGCTCGACCCGTCTAAGATCTTCAAGAAAAGGCCAAGCCCCCTTGAAGAAATCTCCCGTCCCCTGTATGTGATTCCAAATTTTACCTCGGGCAGTACATCAATGCTACGGGCCTCCAGCTGTATTTCGAGGGCTCGCTGATAGGCCGCTTCCGGCTGTTGTTGTGGCTCAGGCGTTTCGACGATGTTGTAGCATATATATATATGTTCTAACCTTATGCAGTTCGCCCCTACAGACATCGGTGTGGTTTTCGCCGGAAATGTGCGTGGCGATAAATCTCGATGTCAGGTGCACAACACCAGTCCTCTCTTAGCGGTGGGTGAGCTGGCGCGCCCCCCTGCGTGTTTCCATATCCCATCTCTCCTTCTGGGCTTCGATGAGATCTGAAGCTGCCAACAGGGGGTGATCGGGTTCCGGCAAGAAATATGACGGGCGAGGATATCGGTATTGCCCTGCATGCGAACCAGATACGGTACTCTTCATTTGCCGATTATGGATGACGTCGGAAACGTAGATAAGTTTGGAGGCACGCGTGAATCGCGTCAGTGTTCATATGAATCTTGTCGCCACATCAAGCCGCTCCACCAAATGATAGCTAGCGTTTCCCGCGTACGTAGTGGGTGTTCATATTTTCAGAGCCTTCCCCGGGATTGTACGAGATTCAGGATTATCCTGGGGTCCCGTCCAAAATTCGAAATCCAGTAGCCCGTATCCCACCTCTCGTGAAAAATGGGAAATCCCGTATTCCATATCCCGTGGTCCCGTGAAAAAAACGAAATCCCGTTCGCGCACGGACGCGTCCCGCGCAAATACTCAAAAGCCCGTTTCCGCCCAAACTAATCCCGCGATAATGTTCAAATCTCGCATTCCGTGATTAGAAGAACGAGGAATGCCGGCGTTTTCCAAGCTCGTCCTCCCGCGCAGAAGGACAGACCAATGCGATATACACGACGATTGCCTAGCCACCGGTTCAAATCTCTCAGGTCACGCGTAGTTCTGTTTTTCTTCTATTTTGTCGAAACATGTATACCCAATTCTAGTGTGAGTCCCCCCCACCCCCATCACCGCCCAGTACAACGCCGCGAAAGGCCAAAGAAACCCTCTCCTTTCGTGTTTAGAGAGCCGAGACAGGTCCGGGCGCAGAGAAGACATCTACACACGCACGGCCCTGACCGACATGGCAGGAACCCTAACGAGGCCGTTGCTAGCGAGGTGGCAGCGCCTGCTGCCAGCGGGGTAGCAGCACCTGCTGCCAGCGAGGCAGCAGCTCCTGCTGCGGGCCACAGTCCGATGATATCGATCCTGCAAGACCTGATGGACACCTTCCGGCTCGGCTGCTGCAGGAGTAAGTGCAGCTTGGCACGCCAGGCCACACGACGTCGCTCTAGTCAAAACTCTCGTTGAGTCCCGTCGTGGCTGCACCCCGCACAGGGAGTCCCGCGGTGGCCGGATCCCGTACAAAAGAAAACGTTCAGTCCCGTGGTTGCCGGATGCCGTACAAACAAAAAACGTCAGTCCCACGGTTGCCGGATGCCGTACAAAAGTACCGATGAGGTCCACCGCGGTAACTTCATCCCCCGCGGTATTTGGTCGATCCCGAGGTCAAGAACCGGCCCGGAGAAGGCCCTGGAAATTTTAAGGCAGCACGCAAGTTCTGTGCTCACATATCACTCGGGGCAGAGAAGGTGATAAGCACACTGCAACGCAAACGACACCAGGTACCTGATTAATACGTCGATTTTGTTGGATCTTTATTTTACCAAACGAAAACGTACCCTGTCCGTGCTCTGACAAGAAAATAACCACTTGGAAAGCCAGCACAATTTTTTTTGTTAAACAAGCGAATACATCAAAAAAAAGTACCGACAATGCATTAGGAACGCTCCCATGTAGATTGTAGATGCCGCCTGACAGGGGCACGATAAGGAGTGCGAGGAAAAGCTCCGCAATTTGTGGCCTCTTTATGCTAACCACGCTGAGCTATGGAAGTCCTGAAAGCTGATGGTATATGAACGCACGGTTACTACCTCACGATAGATCGGTGGCGGTGCTATGATAGAAATTGTTTTTGTAGAGATGGGTGTCGACTATCACAGGCGATGCGTTTACAAGACTCCACCGACGAGGACCCTGAAGCCGAGCAGAGTGAAAAGTCTCTTGTAGACGGGAGCATCCTATCGAAGCCGCCGAAGTATGTATATACGTCCTAGTATTCCAATTCTCGGTCTGGCAAGAAACGCCGGCGGAGCCCACGCGACGCGAATGGCTCTTCGGACGATAAGAAGGGGGGCAGTGGTGGACCGAAGCGCCACGTGCTGCTTTTTCTAACCCCTGAAGAAAAAACTCGTAAAAGCTGGCGAGCACCAGTCGTTCAAGAACATTACTAGGCACGCTCTCTTGTTGCACTCATCGCAACCCTCGTGAAGCGGCCTAACGTGATGACGAGGTTGTCTGTTGGGCGAACACAGGGGACCATCCCGGGCCGACTGAAACCGCACCCGGCGTTTCTGCTTCATAAGCAGATGTTCTCTCTGGAGACGCCAGCGCGGGCAGCATATCTATAGCTTCTACGCATCAGACTTATGAGATCCCCATTCGTCGTCTGCCGTTTGGCGCAGACAAAATGTCAAAAAGACGTGCATGGCCTGAAGATCATGTTGCCGGATGAGAGCCGTACGACCGGAACGATCTAGCGCAAGCTTCGTTCCCTCTGTATCTGTGCAACAGTTCACAGAACAGATCCTGCAGAAAACACAATCACGCACCATAACCACACGTACATATGTATGCTCTGGATTATCTATGTGATTAATCATAATAGATTAGCACAAGCGCGAAAAACGGCGCGCTTCGCGCGCCTTTTTTTTCCTTACTATTGGGCTGCGCCAAACGAAGTTCGTAGATGGCATCCACGGAAACGATGATATTCGTCATCGTATCGGGGCGTGGACGCTTTCAGAAATTCGTCCTGAACTCGTTGGAGCAATAGAAGAGATGTGAATGACGTACAGTCTGCGTGATGCCTGTCTGTGCTGTTGCTGTTTGGGTCATTTCCCGGTCAACTGGAGTCGCGGTTTTCGTGCCGGTGTAGTGTTGTTTCTAGGTGGTGTGTGGCCAGCGGGATTGAGGCTTCTACATCGTGCGGGGTGGTGTCGACCCGGGAGAACTTGATTTTTGTCCCCGGGGTGTCGGAGTTGTAGATACATGGAAAGACGTTTAAACCAGAGATGGGTCCTAACCCTCCCCGGGGTGCGGCGGGTCTGGGGAGATCGCCCGGAGGAGAATCTCCCGCCGCGCGCTCCTCGCACTCTGGTTGGCTGAGGGCGGGTGTAGGGGGAACCTTAGGCCAATGGGATAAGGGCTCGGAAAATGCAGGAATGGAAGCCATATGGCTGATTCTCCGATAGCCCCCCCCAAAACCAGCGGTTTGCTTTAACGAGCGTTTCATGGCTGCTCGGCACAAGGAAGAATCTCCATGCGTTTTATTGTTTGCGGAGGGAGGGCTATCGAACGATGACGTCTGGGTGGTAAGGGGCTATGTATTTCAGGAGATACGGCCGGCAGCTAGTTTCAAAACCGACGATTTCGTTAAAGAAAAGTTGAGGGGGCTACCGTAGTACCACGTTTATGTCCATACTGTATGAATCCTCCCCAGGTGGTGCTGTCTTTACGTACGAGGCTCAACCAATCAGCGGTCGGCCAGCGGCATTCATGTTTCGACGCCGTGCGGGGAGGAATCGTTCACGGGGTATGCTGGAGTTGTAGAGATACGGAGGAAATTATGATCAAGGCATGGGGCCCTATCCTCCCCGGGTGGCGCTGGTTCTACGCGCTCCAACCAATCAGCGATCGACCAACGGGATTGGGGTTTCAGCATCGTGCGGGGCGGTGCCGACCCGGGGGACTCCGGTTTTCATCCCCGGGATGTCGTACTTGTAGAGATGCGCAGGGATGTCTCAACCGGGGGTGGGTCCGTATTATCCCCGGGTTTCCCTCGCTGTACACGCCCCAGCCAATCAGCGATCGCCCCGTGGAATTGGGGTTTTCACACCTTGCGGGCGGCGTTGACTCGGGATGACTCGATTTTATCCCCAGGGTTTCGGAGTTGTAGATATATGAAAGGATCTCTGAACCGGAGATAGTGCCCAATCCTCCCCGGGTGCGGCCGGACTGGGGGGGCTCCCCGAGGGGCAACTCCCGCCGCGCGCGCCCCGCCCCCTGATTGGCCGACGGTGGGTGGGGGGAGAACCCTCGGACAATAGGATTGGGGCTCGGAAAACGCAGGGGTGAATGCCGTATGCCTATTGTATTACATCGTAGTCTGCCCGATGTGCGAATGGTTTCGAAAATGTTTGGAAGTTGAGTACTGTGTGCACGGTGCGTGGGGTTTGGGGTCGTTATCGTTGCTCAATTACCGTAACAACCTCGCAGGATACGGCTACTGCTACGCCAAGGAGAGCAGAGCAGAGCTATTAATAGGATGAATAAAAGATGACACGGGAAGGGAGCAACAAGGGGGATAGGGGAGGAGGGAGGTGATGTGGCGCGCATGAAGAAGGGAAAAACACCTCGAAGAAGAGGCCAGTCCGGGGCAATCACAAAAGGGTCGCTCGGACGGCATGGCGACTTCGGCCCCAAGGCCCCGCAGCGGCAGGGCTTGCCAAGTGTGCACGTGACGGACTAGCATGCATACGTCTTACATAGACACAGCTTGGAAGGAAAACAGATCTCAAACCCAATCTTCGTTTGTAACTTGACACAACACAAATTACCAAGCCCATAGTCTATATGTTTTGAAATGTGTGTTCAGACTCTCGTCCCACGGAGGTACTGCATAGTAGATTGTTTCCCGGCTCGTCTTAAGCGCTGGCAATCGAACGTTGTTCGGAATATACATTTAGACGCAAGGCCCGAATTCTGTATGTATTTGTGTATGTTCTGTTATGTTCTGCCGTCGCCGAACGTTCGAGAGCGGTGTTCAGCGAATCTTACGATGGTCGTCGACGAGCAGTGGAAATCCGAACCTCGTACGCAATAAAGGCTGGGGGAGCGGGGACGAAGCATGCGAACACATGAAAATCCAGGAGGTAAACTGGAACGTAAAAACGACCAAAAAGTCTCGAAACGAAGATATTAAAGCAATCCTCCTTATCCTAAGAAAAGAAACCTTTTGGGAGGAAATGCCTCTAAACCTGCAAAACCTTACATTGTAACTGCATTTTTTTTACATATGTTACCGTTGTTTATAGGATTGCAATTTCAACAGTTAAGAACCATTGAAGTGTGGCATCTACTCCGTATATACAGTGTGACCATCCCGTATGAGACTTAATGTGCAGTTGTAAGCTTTTTTTGCCGCTGAATCCCGTCGCCAAAAAACAATGGGCAGAATTCGCACGACTTGGAGACAAAGTTTCACGCCAGCCGCTTGCCTCGTGTTAAAAATGGGAATTTCGCACAGCGGAAAATTGGCGATAACCAGCGACGATGCAATGGTGTCTCGGGAACACGGGCTGCGGCGGTGGCGTCCCATTTTTAAGCAGCTGGTTTCAGTACTATGCTCGTGACGAAGTAAATCACACCTGGTATCTGGCACCAGGTAGGTGAGATTTAGCTCTGCCGCACATTTGACACAAGGTACGTTTCTGTGGGCCAAAGGCAGTTTTTTTTTTCTGGGGCCCTGTTTGCGCTGCGTGAGACAGATCGCAATGCAGACCACATGTACCCTGCATCTGACACGGTGTGCACAGTTTACGTTTCCATGGCGTTGACATATCACTCCCCGCGGCAATGTCATGACCTCACTTTCAATAGCATGGCGCAGGCATCCATAAGGATACATTGCCTTGGGTTCGGACTTAGGTTGAGTGTTGGAGTTAGGGGAGGGGTAGGAGGGTCATAGCAGACACGACACGACACTGCGGATTGGTTGCAGTCCCAAGGCAGTGCCATGATACCCCCGATGACACTAACCCATCTAATGTTTTCGTGGAAATGGCAGTCGCTGCCGGGGAGACCCTTGGCGGCAATACCATGAAAGCGCATAACACTGTTATATCGTCGACACGAAAGACCATGAACGTTCGTGTGGAAATCCATGAACACCCGTGGAATGTCATGGACCCCCGAGAAATACCTTCGCTCCCATGGCAACGCCACGGCAGTGCCAGAGGACACTTCTTTTGTATAGCCTATCGCTCTCCATGACCATGGTACGTCATGGCACATGGCACCCCATGAGGACAGCCATCACGCGCCATCACGCGATGGAAACGTCCAATAATATTCATTCCCTAAAACCTGCCGCGGTTCTAGCGTGACGCGTTGCATGTATCGCGTTGCATGTATCGCGTTGCATGTATACGAAACCCGGATCATATCGAAAAAATATACACCATGCGGGAAACATGCGTAGAAGTGCTTTACTTTAGCGCATGGAGGTCCCACTTTGCAGACACTGTTCGGGTCGTGCAGATCATTCAGTAAGAGCCGGGGATATGTCGTCAATTGGTTTACGATTAGGCCCAGAAAAATCTACGTCATGTGATGGGGGTTTTCGTCAGATTTTCGAAGATTTGTCCACCTTCCACCAGACCACCTAGATGTCATATACTGTACATTGAAGATTATTACCAAAACCTCAAACCGATTATGTCGTCACGAACGAGGTATTGATAAGGAAGACTTCTTCTTGGACATACTAACGGCAAGCACGGCGTGTCTACCTTGCACCTCGCACCTCACACGCCTCCAGCGATCAGTCGTAATACATCATGTAAATAGGTGTAACACACGCCGCGACGACCACCTTGTCCACACAAAACGTGCGGACAGTTGTAAGGGAATATAGAGACATTGCCCTTGGTTAACACGGTATTTGCGGCAATTGCACTCCAACCCGGCGTCCATCTTGCTCCAGCCACAGCAGCCTTCGCTTGTCACCGCGTTGGTCCTGTATCCTTTAGCCCAGGTGTGTCATGGTGTCAATAACATTTTTTGTCGAGATGTGCCATGGCGGTAGGCTAGCTCACACGCTGTTGCAAAGCGCCGTTTGTTTTAAAGACGGTCCTGTTTGTAACGACTCAACTCGGTGGTGCTCATGAGATACCGTCATACAATTATGACCCCTCGGAATCAGCGAACTTCAACGTGATTGACGAAAGCACCACGTGTGCAGCCCGAAATGGCATCACGCGCCAGGGTGTGGCAGAGAAGCACAATCAAAACAAACGAAGTGGCTCTGAATTTCTGAACCCAACGGCCCGAAAGGTGAGAGATCCCTACCGCATCCGCAATGGCCATACAAAAACACTAACGCTAACAACAACAACAGCAACAACAACAACAACAACAACAACAACAACAACAACAACAACAACAACAACAACAACAACAACAACAACAACAGCAACAACAACAGCAACAACAACAACAACAACAACAACAACAACAACAACAACAACAACAACAACAACAACAACAACAACAACAACAACAACAACAACAACAACAACAACAACAACAACAACAACCGTCGGATACGCAGCAGATTAAGTAACGTGATGAAGTCCATCCTACAAGTGGCTTTTAGTCTTAAGATGCAACTTACCCTTCATGCGACTCGCCGAACACCTTACGGCGCTTCACGCTTGGTGCACGACATGTCTGCCTCGTCGGTGAAACCCGGACATGTTGCACGCTCCGTTCCGACATTGAAGGGATCCGAGGGTCAGTGGTCTTAGGATTGCGGACATGGCAATGTATGAAATGAGTACACCTCCTGCTGTGACTTTCGTTGCAGTTGGTCTCGGACACGCTGACCACGCTGGCCTCGGGCACAATTCACAAAAGGTTATGCATTCCATTTTACAACGTTGAGGACTATCGAGGATCTGCTATGCGCGCTGCGGAGAGCTACGTTGTATGAGCTATTAAAGGACACACGACGCGCGACTGAACTCCCGAATAACATGTACTTCCGCCTAGATTATAATGTCACCAAAGACGCTTCGGTGTTCCGTGCCCAATTTGTCTCCGAGAAATCGGTTGTTTTCATACTAATATCATACTAGTCTAATACCATACTAATATTATACAAATACCATACAAATACCATACAAATATACTAATATACTAATAATATAAACTGTACCGGGTATCATACGTATCTCACGATGTTATCCAATCCCAAGATTTCACGTATCATACCGCCGGCACTTATTTCTGCTTCTTGTTCATAATGTGGCGCTGCCTTTCTTCTTTTTTGGCCTTTGTTCACTATTATTTTCAACTCTCGGTGTGTCCGCACCATTTTCAATTTTGGGAAATAATGAGCCTGGGGGGAGGCGGTACCTATTTATTTGGTGCTTGCCTTAGTCACTTGTCGAATGACCACGCATCCTGTTCGAGATGGACGGGCGGGGAGGAGTGGTCATTCGAAGCCGTCCGACATCATGGTGGTCGTTGCTTGTAGAGTGCGCGTCAACGTATTTGCGTAAAATACAATTTATTAAAAAACCTAAATTACACTCAAGCTGTGAAACCGAAGATTTTGTCGAAACTCATCTTTGCAAGCTGTGTGTGATACTCTGATCGCGCGTATTACGGGTTGTGTGTCCTCATCAAGGATATAGGTCGGCGACTCCCCTTGCAACTACAGTGTAGCTATCAGGGTCAACATGGTGATGTTAAGCAGTCTGTGCGCGGAAACTATAAAACACGTTTCTGAGGGGGACAAAATCTGACAGCTGTGGAAGGATATGCATCAGTTTATCAAGTGAATCCTGTAAGTCGAATATCCGGTGAGGGGAGGGCGGAGTTTTGAAGGACGTGGGGGCCTGATTTTGATCAAAAGGGAGCGGGAGGGGGGGAGGGGGGGGGAGGGGACGGGTGGCGCAGGTCAATTTGTGCGTGGAAACAATAAATATTTCTTGTGGAACAGGGGGGGGGGATGTGGCGGGGGGGGGGCGGGGGCTGGGGGTGGAGGGCTTTAGGTCGCATAGATGTAGGGGTTTGCTATACGCGTGGTGCTAGGTGTAGGCGATGGTGCGGGTGGTGGGGAAGGAGGGGGCGTTGGGGGCGGGAGTGGGTGGGAATTGCAGCAGTGGCATGGACGGCTCTGAAACGATAACGAGGCGATGTCCAGGTCGTGGAAGTGTTTATTACTCTGGCGGATTTCGATATTATTCGGTGGCGCGTTTAAGCAAGAGAAAACGAGGGGAGAAGAAAAGAAAGGAAAAAAATAATAAAAGTGGTGGGGGGGGGGGAGGGTTTTCAAGAGGTTTAGGTCACACATAATATTGAAATCAAGGATTTGGTCGACACTGATGTTCGCAAAATTGTGTGTGATCCTCCGATCGCGCGTATTAATCATATATGTAGGGGCTTGCTATACGCGCGGTGCTGGGTCTAGGCGATCGTGCGGGGTGTGGGGAAGGAGGGGGCGTTGGAGGGGGGGAGGGGGGATGAATGAAAGCTACGTCACAGATGGCTAGAAAGATAATGACGTGATATCAATTGCTTAGATGTGTTTATTGCTCTGGTCTGGCCGATTTCGATTGTAAGTGGGGCGTTTGAACGAACTGGGCGGAGAACAAAGGGGGCGGGGAGGGGGGGGGGGGCGGAGATAAGTTGGAGCTACGGCATGGATGGCTAGATGGATAATGAGATGATATCAGCTGGCTGGTAGTGTTTACTACTCTGGCAGATTTTGATTTCAGGTGGTGCGTTTAAACAAGAGGGATCGGGCGGGCGGGGGGCGGGGGGGCGAGCATTTCAATATGTGTGCGGAAACTATAAACCCTTGAAGGGGACGAATCTGACGGTTGCAGCAAGAAGACACCCCTTTACATCACCCGCCTGGTAATGTTTATTTTTCTAGAAGGTTTGATGTTACATGTAGTAGGCAACCCAGTTCTTAGGTGTAATAAACAACGTGTTAAAAGCTTCATAATTTGTTTTTGTACATGGATCGAAAGATATGTTTCAATCGATAGGTACAATCATGTAGATACCATTATTTTCTGACATCGCTAATTGTAAAAAAGAGATGCATATTGCCAAATACAGCAGGCGAGGTGATGTGGTCATGCAATGTCACCGCCATTGACAATTTATATATGGTATATTATATTGATTGTTTGAAACTGGACGGGATCGAAGTTGCCGTGTGTTCTGACTGACTTCTCGTCATTCGACCCGTTGTTTGCTTATTTCACTATCTGTCGGTCGCCCCGGTGGTCTATTGGTTGCCCTCGCATGCTAATATAGGGTTGGTCCTTGAGTTAAATTCCCACCATGTTGAAATTTCTAATATATTTGCTAAAACGCAAACCAAAGGATCAACTTAACTGCGGAGAGCGCCTGGCACAGCGTGATTAGGCACAGTTCGACGCAAGTCGACAAGGAAGGGAATAATGTGCTGAATTATACTCGCGAAAAAAATGAACGCACACCGTATTGGGGACGGGGGAAGAGGGAGCGGAGAGAAGTGCAAGGACAATAAACGGAATGAAAAAAGTCAAAAATAAAAGTGTCAGAAGCGGTGGAAGGTAGAATGAAATAAAATGAAGACGGCACTCCGTTTATTTCCGACTCGCAAATACGTTAAGCTCGTCGGTCGTTGACTCCGATATTTGCTCGTTGGCCGTTGGCAGCTGAGAAAGTCCTAGACTATATTCTAAGAATATAAATACACTCCAGCCGTACGATCGAATATTTTGTCGAAACTCATATTTGCAAGCAGTGTGTGTGATACTCCGATCGCGCGTATTACTGGGTGTGTGTCCTCATGAAGGATAAAGATCGGCGGCTCCCCTTGGAACCACAGCAGTGTGGGTCAACAGGGTGATGTTAGTCATAGATAGTCTGTATAAATTTCATTTTTGAGGGGGAAATGCATCACACAGCTGTGAAAGGAAATGCATCACTTTATCAAGTGTATCCTGTAAGTCGTATAACCGGTGAGGGGAAGGCTGAGTTATTAAGGGCGTGCGGGGCTGCGTTTGAACAAGAGGGAGGGGGGGGCAGGCGGAGCAACTCGATATGTGCGCGGAAACTATGAGTCCTTTTAAGTGAACAAAGCTGACGGGTGTGAAAGGAATGCATTAGTTTATCATGTAGTATATCCTGTAAGTCGTACACCAGTGAGGAGAAGGCGGAGTGTCCGTAGGGGTATGGCGGGGGTGGGGGGGAGGGATTTCCAACAGCTTTATGTCGCATAGATGTAGGAGTTTGCTAAAAGCGTGGTGCTAGGTCTAGGCGATGGTGCGGGTGGTAGAGAAGGAGGGCGCGTTGTTGGGGGGGGGGGGGGGGCGAATTGGAGTTACAGAATGGATGGCAAGAAATATAATGAGGTGATATCAACTACATGGGGGTAGTTTATATTACTCTGGCAGGTTTCCTTTTATTTGGGGCGTTGAACCAGAGCGAACGGGGGGGGAAAAAGGGGGGGGGGGGGGGAAATGAATTGGAGCTACGGCATGAATGGCTAGAACGATAATGAGGTTATATCAGTTGCCTGGTAGTGTTTATTACTCTGGTGGGGTGTGGGGAAGGAGGAGGTGTTGAGGGATGGGGGGGGGGGGGCAGATTTGGGCTACAATATAGCAGCACAGACAGCAGTCGTGGTCAAGTATTGAGAAGCGGCCATTGCCGCGAGAATGAAATTTTCATATTTTTCGGCGTATGTATGTATATGACATGCTTCATCTACGATGAGATGTACGTGTACCACTTCTGGTCTGTATTATGCTTGCCCTTGAACATTCTTCCACTCCAGAGTAACTGGGCCCCGTCCTGCGACTACGAACGAGCTTGGTCATTCGGGATAGTGTGCGAAAAACAATAACAGTTAGTATGATTCGATCAAAACACACACCCAGTAGTAAATACGCGCGATCGGAGTATCACACATAGCGTGCAAAGATGATTTTCGACGAAATCTTCGATATCACATCTGAAGCGTATTTTTAGTTCTCCATTTTCACAATATGTTGAGTACACGTTCCTCCCCGCACACACCTTCCCCCGCCGCCCCACCAAACACCACCCCCCACACACACCGACGCGCACCTTGACAGTACAATGAAGAGATTTGTTGGACTGATTCTACGATATCCCCCTCCAACACCAGCGATTTTCTTTCTTTAACGAACGTTTCATGGCTACTCGACACGAAGAACGATGCTATGAAAAAAAATCTTCATCAATTGTCATGCTCGCAAAAGGATTATCATATCGAACGATGACATGTCGGAGTGGCAAGGGGCATCGTATTTCAGGGGTTACGGCTGAGAGATGGTTTCAAAACCGGCGATTTCGTTGAAAGAAAAGACGGGGCCCCGGGCTATCGTACAACGACTTGTTCTGGAGTAATGTGATGGTACCGTCTACGTAGGAAGAAAGCTAGAGTGTGCAGAAGAAGTGTGGCAAGGGAACGCGAAGTTCGTATAAACAACTGGAACCAGTGCAGATGTCAGCGGCGAAAAATATACTAACGTATTAAAAGCAGAGCTAGGAATGTACGCACTTAAACCAAACAGAGACGTGATAAAGTAAGCTTAAAACGGCAATAATGAAAGTCATGAACACGCCAAAAAAGAAGTTTCCAGCCATGCGAGTAGCTGATAGCTGATAGGGCTGTATGGGATAATGAAATTGAGGGCACGCTGGCATAGGGTGGGATAACGCAGTCGAGAAAGTATGGAAGGAGTCAATGGTCATATACGACTACGGCCATGCATGAATATCGAGTACACTCCCCCCACCCCCCTTTCCCCGCCGCGCCCACCATCGCCTAGACCTATAGCACCACGCGTGCGTGCAGTAAGCTCCTAAATTGTATGTGATCTAAAAATGATGGACCCCTCCCACCCTCCCCTAAACGAAAACGCCCCCCCCCCCTTTCGCCTGCCCTCACGCCCGCCCCCCAGCCCCCCACCCTTTAAACCCCTCCCGCTCCTCACCGGTCATACGACTACAACAAGATATACACAATAAACTGGCGCATTTAAACGGGTCGTAACCATTATGTGTACAGATTGATTAACATCACCATGTTGACCCTGGCAAGCTAGCTTGAAGGAAAGTCGCCGGCCCATATCCTTGATGAGGACACACAAAGAAATACGCGCGATCGGAGTATCACCCACAGCTTGCTAAGATTAGATTCAACGAAATATTTTATCTCACAGCTGGAATAGTGTACTTTGTTATTATATATATTTATGTTAATCTGTTCGTACTCTTAATGTAGGCACATTCGAGATGTATGTAAAATAATCGCTCAAGCTCTACGTCAGAGATTGCCCACATCGTCTCTCTTAGAGCTGCATGTTCCTCGAACGGTGTTTCGCGCCATGGCTTCGGGCACGTCGCCCAATCGAACCAGCTATAAAAAGTACCCCCCTCCGTACCCTCCCTCCCTCCTCCATATCCTTGGCCGCCCTATGAATTTCGTAGTACTATTAATAGGACCCGCAGGTCTGTGGAATGGTGCTTATTATCACCATCTCCACTATAATACTATCGGGCTACGATTTCGGCGTGCCGATCAGGTACGCTCCCATCACAGCTCAAAACAGGGATCCGATCACTTCTGCCTGCCTGACGGCAATAGACCGCTCACTTCAGCTTAACGTTCTTCTCCCACACTATTTACACAAGTGAGCGATGCTCCGTTTCACGGCCTTCTCTTTTGTGCTCTGGCTTGCGGTCGGCCTGCACGCGACTGGTGACCACCACGTGGTTTTCAGTTTGTTGGCTTCGTTTGGTGTTGGCTTTTTGTTCTGTTCTCCTTTTTAGTTTGTTTTAGTTTGTGATTTTGCGAACCACTGACTGACGTCGAAGCAACACATCTTTCTGGGCAACAGGCGGGGATGTAAGGGCCGCGTGGACTACGACCCTCCGTGTTGAAATGCTGGAGATAGATGTGGCCGACACGTTTGGTGTGACGCCGGAAACACGAACCCACCCTGCGTCTTCTCAAAAAACAACAAAAAGTCATCGTACACGGTAAAACCTTCATAAAGAATAGCAGGTACCAGGTGGTACTATTAATAGGTGGTACTAGGTGGTGTCTAGGACGGAGGGGGAAATAGCCTCTCACAACGTATCTATCACAACATATACACAACATACTGGTACCTCGTGCAGAATAATTTGTCGCACTGACCGAATAAAGGTGAAGGGAAGGTATGGGCGAGGATCAAGTCCGACCGCGAGCCGGGATCATAGGGCGGTGTCGCCCGGGGCCCCGACCCGACTACGTATATGGAGGTTAGGGTTTGTCTGGCTCTGCTCAGGGCTAGCCTCAGGGCATATGTATGTTCTATACATGTATACTATGTATACAGTATCTACAACCTGCAGTATTGCTGTAATACAAAAATATATTCTTGTATATTCTTGTCTATTTATATAGACTAGAATATTTTGTTAAGGAACGACCTTGAAAGGCCTGTAATTATCTGATTTGATGCGTTTTCGTATGATATGTTGGCGTTATCTATTCGGGGTAGTCAGGAAATGAAACCAAGGCATGCGCCTCGCCTCTCAGTTGCTATCCGGGGCTCTGTGGAAATACTAAAGCTGCTTCTCTACTACGGCTAAGAAAGTGAATACTCGCCGAGGACCTGCTCAATAGGCAGACCTGCAGGAGACACTCTGTGTCCTTACACTACCCGAACAACGTAAAAAAATAGCGTCGTCGGCAGGATCATGGGTTTTTGGGTCGTGGGTTCAAATTCCGCCATCCGCAATAATATACTTTTTCAGACTTTCCCCATGTCGAACTTGAAAAATAATCTCCCCATGTACCCCCAGGAGATGAAACCACTTGGGTATTGACAGGTTCGCCCGTATATCCGGCCGACCTGCTATCCCGCCGTTTCAGGGGGGGAGAGTGTTATCAGGCTTAGTTCGGGTAAGCTATGGGTTAACCTTTTGCGAGTGGCCAAAATCGCTACTGCCCCTCTAATCCCTTAAACTTATTGTACGGTATAGTCTATGTTTTAGGGTAATATTGTATGTGTTTGAGAAGTGGGATCAGCTCGAGCGGGAGGTGGGGGCTTTCGGCGACTTCACAGCCGTCAATCGGAATCGAAGGACGTCTGCGATATTTTTCTCGACATTCATCAACATCGGTTTGAAAGAGAGGAGACGAACGAACGTGAGCGCCCCGCGGATTAGGCGCCCCCACGACAGGCCCACCCTTGCCAGAAAGTCAGAGAGACAATCGTGATGGCGGCGTCCCGATGTGCACACAACGCGCGCTGTTGGGAGGGGGTTGCCTCGTCATGCCCGATGGCGAACCCGGAGCCGTGAAAACAAGAGTGTGATGATACATCCGCCGGTGTCCTGATGTAGGGTGGGTAAGGACATAAGACAGCTACCTGGCAAGGAAGGCTGGAACAGCAGAATATGAGCGCCTGCGTCCTCAAGGCTGGCACGCCTGCAAGGAAAAGACGCCGCTTGCGACGTCCGGGCAACTTTAATCCGCGAACGGTATCGGCGCACACGACGTCCAGGCAGGGATTTTTCTTCGTTTTCCCGGCCACGGAGGTCAGGGTGGTACTAACGTTGTACCCCCGTGGGTTCATGTAACCAACGATAACGAACGATAACGAACGATAACGAACAACATCGAACGATACCGAACGACAACGAACGATAGCGAACGACCGGGAGCTGGAGTCGAGATGCGCCGAACTCTACACTTCGACGCGGCTTCACAGGCGGCAAACCTGAATGTTGGTTGTGTTCTGGACGATCAGGCGTCGTGAACAATCACTCAGTTTGGTTGTGGCTATGGAGGCGCAGCCGCTTCATCAGTAGTCGGCAGCGAATAGTACAGGAAACCACAGCCCGAGCGATGGGAGCGAAAACCATTGCGTGGTACGCCTGTTGAGTCGAGCGTGAGAAGGAGCATCGCAGCTATAGATGGGACCATTCCCATAATAAGAAAACCGACGGAAATATTGCGCGAAGTTCACAGAGGGTGTACTTTGCATCGAACCCTGCGCAGGTACGGGAGTGTCCTGCGTACAAGATGGCAGGAGTGTTTAACCTCCTGACATCGCTCGCTGAGTTTCCCAATTCGTCCGACTTACTGTTAGATCCAGTTAAGGACGAATATATAACGCTCGACTTCGGCAATAAACTCGATATTTTCTGCAGCAATCCCACTCAATTCGGGTCGACCCAAAAAAAACAATAAAATACTCGGAACAATTTTTACTGGCCCATTCTCCTTAGAGACTTTCGTTATTTCTATGTTCGATGGACACCGAGTTCCCTGGCAGCAGATTTTGTTTTCCTGCAGTGTTGTGGGATGCCGTGTTCTTTGGACGTCCATGAAGCTCCAAGCTACTGCCATACCGTACTTCCATGTGGGAAATGTTTCTGCTAGCCCTGTATCTAAACCGCCCTCTGCAATAGATGACAGCAGGAATAATAAATTTGTTACCATTGTTTAGATCTTTAGTGGAGTATCAGTCCGTTTGACCTCTTGCAACAGGTTAACCAGTAGATTACCCAAACTAAGCCTTATAACACCACTCAGTTGGGGCAATCATGCGTGGTTCGTACGCGTTTATGTGGCACACAAAGAAACTATTTACGTCACGGTAGCGCATACCAACAGTAGCGCTACTACGCTGTAGCCCTGCACTACTCACAGAAAGAGGCCGTTTTCCACAATATAACAAAAGGTACCCATATTTCGTTACTGCCAGGCGCGATATTTGCAGGCTGAAATCGATCTAGTTTGGAACGACCGTACAAGTGTCACGTAGTTTGGATCGACCGTACACGTAGTTTGGATCGACCGTACACGTAGTTTGAATCGACCGTACAAGTGTCACGTACTTTGGATCGACCATGGGGTACAGAGTGTTGGCCAGACCCTCCCTTGTCGGTGCCCGTCACAACAGGCTGAAGTGCTCATCATATGTCATGAACATTCGGAGTCATCTCACGGTAGTAGCGGTAGGAGTTGCACCTTTGAGGGCAAGCGTTTCTGGCCGGTTAACGCCTTTACCACTGGAAAGCCCTTTGGGGGACAATTTTACTCGAAGTTAGTATAGGCAGGGGTTTTGGGCGGCTCTGGCTCCTCAAGTGAGGAACTACACCGATTCTTCGCAAACTTTTACGGTACTAGGTACTACTTTGGATTTTGGAGTATTAACCCTTTTAGAGCCCCCAATTCCCTCCCTATACTAAATCAAAGTAACTTTGTCCCCAAAAAGGGTTTCCAGTGGTGAAGGGGTTAATAGCGCGTAGAAATGTCGGTCGTATTGCACGAGCGAATGCCTTCCTTCGAAGGTCATGTTTCGGGTGATGAAAGAACGATGGTGGAGATGATATTGAAGATATTGATATTGATATTGATGATATTGATATTGATGATGATGATATTGATGATGATGATGATGATGGTGATGATATTGGTGATGATGATATTGATATTGATGATGATAATGATGATATTGATATTGATGATGATGATGATGATAATGATGATGATGATGACGATGATGATGATGATGATGATGATGATGTTGACATTGATGATGATATTGATATTGATGATGATATTGATGATAGTGATCTCCTCATGTTAGGATCTCAGAAAATTCTTAAAATATGCCGCACCCCTTCAGTATCATGATCGTTGAGACACCTCAACTCTCAATCGCAATATACCTTATTAAAGGACCCTATTATTCCTCCAAAACATAGTCTGGATATACTGGTTCTACTGTAGTACTAGTACCCTAGTATTCATATTAGGCTTACCATCTATGAAGCGTGAGCTTCAACGTCGACATGCATGCCAACATCAAGACATCCCCCCACAGAGTAGCAAATACCCAGGGGAAACCCACAAAAGTGGAATCTTACGCACGAATTGTAACCGGAGCTCCCTTCTGTGCCTGCCTCCACGGCTTTAGTATTGCAGTGATAATAATCCACGTGAATCGGACACGTGAACTGACTAATGGGGTGTGGGGTGTGTCGACTTTGTACACCGCAATTTCTCAACTTCAGGGGGCTGTGCCGTTCACGTGACTATGCACCACAGCGCGGTACGGTCATCCCAGGCCTGAAATATTCACAACTTTCCCACACACAACGACAGCTACAAACATAATGAGGTAAACAAATACTCCGGAGTATCACACAAGGCGTACGAAAACCCACTGTCACTCGAAAGAATGCAGAAGTGTGCGATGCCAGGCCCGCTGGCATTCTACGTGCTCAAGGTATACTAACTTGGGGGCATCGGCATAGACTGTAAAAATGCTATTGTCAGCTCAGAATGCAATGAAAATATGCAAATTCGGGTCCTCCTGAATCACGCTGCTATATCATACCGATGTAGGCCTCTACTTTGTGCCGACGGTACGAAATAGCAGGTCCATCGGCTATTAGCCTATGGCCTGAAGGTATCCAATATCAATCCCATCGACATATGCTACCGGCGTACGTGCTGAAAACATGCGATGTCAAGTCCGATTGGTCTATGCGCTGGAGGTATGCCAACTTGGGCCCATCGACATTTATTGACAGTCTACGTGCTGAGAGTAGCCTCTTCATACGGCTTTAGGCCTATCAAGTAAGTGCTGAACCTATGAAATCTCTGGCGCATCTTCTGTCAGTGCATGTGCTGGAAGCGCGAATTTTTGGGCCTATCGACGAAACAAAAATGGTTACATACTACAGTCAGGCTATGTGATGAGAGTACGAAATCTCAGGCCTACCGGATGTCACCCTCTATTTATAGTATGCTGATATTACCTAGAGCATACCAAGTCCACCGGCTTCTGCAGTTAGGCTATGTGTTGAGAGTATGCAGTCCCAGCCCCTCGTAAGATCCTCTCCATATCGCGCGTCGGATAACACACCATAAGAACAGGCACATGATCCACATGACCTACAGTAGGTCGAGAACTGTCCGGTTGATGTGGTGTTGTCAATCGGTGTGCCGAAAGTATGCGATCTCAGGGCAATCGACGGGGCCGTCGCGAAGGCGCATGTCGGACAAAGGCCCTGTCAAGCCGCAGATGGTATCTTGACGGAACACCGACGCATCCGGAGGGGGCGGAAACCCGGCGTCGTGCGGGAAGTTAACGATAAACCCGTGTTCCACGCCAAAGACACCCATGTAGTACTGGAGCTGGTGCACGCAGTTGTTTCGATCGCCGCTGACGGTCTTGACGGCCTTCAGCTCGACGATCGCGCTCGAACCGTCCGACAGCTTGAGCAGGAGATCGACTCTCCTTGACGACACCGCGATGCCTTTGTAGGTCATCACTGCCGACACCTCAGACGCTACGTCGACGGTTCTCTCCTTCAGCTCTATCTCGAGGGCCCGCTGGTAGGCCGACTCCGGCTGTTGCCTGCCGAGCGTTTTGAAGATCGTTCTGCATATCCCTGGCAGCTCATTCTTGAGTTGGCGGATGGTTTTGATCTTGACAGGTTTGGGGTCGTCGCCAACGATGTCCAAGGCAATGATGGCGGAAGTCAGATCGTCCACGGTAGAAGTCGAGGCCTTCTTTCCGCTGCTGAAAATTGCCATGTTTTAGTTATCTTCCGGTGTGCTTCGGTCGGGCCTGTCGAAAAAACGAGACCATCGAGTTCCGGCGAAGCAATAGACGAGCGTGTTAGAGACTGTCTTTCATGTCTTTCATGCCTTTCATGGCTTTTGTGGCTTTCGTTCTAAGCTAGAGGTGCACGATATTGTTTTCTGAGAGTCCCCTTCACTTGAGGGTCCTCGATGTTCAGACCATTCACCCAACAAACTTTTTTTAGAAGAAACTGGACGTGCTTTTGTGATGAACAAAAACAATTCCACGGACTAGGCACACAAAACAAAGCAGATATTCTCCAAACAAGCATACCATTCCGGCGAGATTTGTTAAGGTTCGTTAAGATGGGTTGACGGGCCCCGCCCTTCAGAAAAGTAAATGGCCATATATTGCTGTTATTAAATAATACCTCGATCCTAGATGGTAGTTCACGAGTATGTTTCGCCCGCGAGATCAAGAATAACGCCGTCGCAAGTTAAGCTATACCCTGGTACCGGGTATCCGCGATCGGAGTTGACGGCCTTTCTCTACCGGCTTACCAGGTCACAAGAGATCTGACATTATCATTGTACACTTCTGTAGATGTTGTCTTCCTCGACCTGTCAGTATTTCTGATTTGGCATTCCTGCACGTGCCTTTTTGGAGGTTGTAAGTTGCCTCTGTCATAGTGCTGCCAGCGCTTACAAAATCCTGTCGAGTTGGACAATACCCACAATGACATGATACTTGGTACCTGGTAGGCTTTTTGACGTCAAAATCGATTGTGTTCAAAAACACGTCTGGTGTGGTCAGCAGTTCGTCGCAGAAACTGCATTTTTCTTCCCTTTTGTTTTGTCGCTTGTACCTCTTCCTCAAGTCGTGGGAGGTTTCACTCTCATCGATCACCTGGGCACCCTCTGTTCCCAGGCATCGTCCATCCCCCACCCCTCTTAATGGCTTTCCAATTTGTCACACACGCGGTTCAGCGTTCCCGCTTTTAGTCGACTATCATCGGTTTATGCTGTCTCGCGCCCTTGCACTCTTTTATTTCGGAAGAACATCGAGAGAAGGACTTGCGCGATCATAAAGCTATAGCCGAGGTTCGAAACCCAAGGAAGACGTTGGCACGGTGTCAATCTATCCGTTCAAGTCAGGCCAACCCTTGCACAACTAGTTACATGAAATGCACCAAGTACATGCCCTGCAGTATCGAATTCTCCGGGAGTGCCCAACAACGCTTTCAGTGCTCAGATTTTCAGGTTTTTTGTGGGGGGGAAGCAGGGAGTGGGCAGCTGGGTCGTGGACCGTAATTTTGTGGACGCCCTCGCATTTTCCGGTAATCAAATTGACGGTCATTACAATATCTCCCAAATAAGTATTTGGAGCTGACAGGCTCCTTATTAGCAGTGCCTCTTTAGATTGAGCCTCCAGACCGTCGAACGGGTATTGTATACTGTGATTGTGCTCGCACTGCAGCATTGATCCAGTCAGTCATGATCCAGTCAGTCATTATCCAGCCAGTCATGATCCAGGGAGTCATGATCCAGCCAGTCATGATCCAGCCAGTCATGATCCAGCCAGTCGTGATTCATCCAGTACGTCATGCCGCGTGATACGAAAAAGGTGCACCAGTTTTGATTGTGCACAAGACGATTTTTTTTTCGAGTACGCACTCGGGGGATTCGAACTCACGAAGCTGACCTATACCAGGCTCGGGGATATAACCTTATACGCCACCGCGGCAGTGAATGATATAGAGCCAGGTCGCCCCGGTGGTCTAGTGGGGTGGCACTCGAATACTACTACTATTAATACTGGCGTTGGTCCTTGAGTTAAATAACCACCGTTGTGAGCGTTGTTGGCTATATTTATTTACAGAACTATATAATATGGAAAAAAAAATATCAACTAACTGCTGAAATCGCCTAGCAGCGTGGGTAGGTACAAATCGACGCGAATCGACGAGGGAAGAGAATGCTGAATTCTTCTTGCGATACAAATTCGGGCCGGTATTGTAGTGGGGATGGGGAAGGGGAGGCCGCTATATGACCCCGGAGCTGAGTTATACTACTACTGGGAGGGCTCGAGAGTAATTCGAGCATCACAATCAATGGGATGGGAAAAAGAGAAAAAGTGAAGTGTGTTACTGCTGTTGTAATAATACGATACCCAAGCAAGTTGCACCGATCGACTCGATCTGGACTGACTGCTGTATTATGCAATCGGTCCATGTACAACTTCTCTAATCACACGCAGCGGACATGGTCAGTCACCTTACTGGCTCCGGATGCTTGATTAATTTAAGTAAAAATATCATAAGAAACGCACTCGACACGTTTCGTCGCCATACTAAAGGGTCAGTCGGCGTGTGCGCGGATTTGTCCGATCGAAATCTGATGAATGAAGCTCGGAGCCGGACTCACGCAAGAATCGGTAGCTATTAATACTAATAATAGTAGCACATTGTCGTGATTGTTAGTCTATATCGAACTCTTGGCATTAGGTTACATACTGTACGCGCAGGCTATAATTGTGTGTGGTGACTTTCTTTTCTCTACCAAGTAAGTAATGAATCAAACAATTCGAAGTGCTGCCCTGCCCTGCCCTACCCGAAGCATGGGTGCCGGCGTATGTATGCCGGCGCCCATACAGAGCCCTTGTATATAGATATAATGATTCATTTTTTTGAGGGGACAGGGATTGGTCAAGAGTTGTTTTCATCTCGGCCTCATTATGGAATTCTCGGAACTGGAATTTCTCGGTCAAATCGCTTCGTTCGAGCGCCGTCTTCTGGCCCCTCGCCCTGCCTTATCCGTTATGTACTTCGACGTGAACGCGGATGGACGCCGAGTGAGACAAGCGAGGAGTGCGCAAAAATTATGTTTTGAACGGTATTCTCCACTTATTCTCCAGATCTTGATGTACGTGGAGAGGTTGATAAAATACAACTTGGCAAGACATTTTTTCCAAATTGGAGTCATATGTTGTCCGAAAACAATTAGTATTTACTGTGAAAACAATCCCCATGGTACCGCGGTAGGTATCATAGTAGTAGTGCATTTAAATGTTGAAATTTCGGTAGGTGCTACGTACGTGGATAAAGGGATAAAGACCTGGCAAGCGCACGCGTGACTAACACGAGGAGGTAGTGACACTATTACTGCGCCAGAAAAAGCCACACCGCAGCATTTTACGAGTGGCTGCGTCCCCGGCCTCGAGGGTGGTAATTCGGGCACATTGAGATAGTTTGTACTCGTGCAAGCAATATTGGTACAAGTAAGAGCACACACACTGACTGATGCTCTATTGCACATACGCTTTTGTCGGACTTATAGCATGGATGGGGAGGGTGTACCACAACGCAGGGAACAAGTTTCCGACATGAAAAACGAGGGGGAAAATCGTTCCTGCTGTTAAGCGGCGCCACGCGAAGGACGTAGTTAGTTGTAGCAGTAGACGGTATCCACGTACAAACCCAGTGGCATGCGTTCGTCCCAGTATCGTCTCGGCGGGTGGTTCTTCTCCCCTAGAAGACGCCATAGAGAATTATAAGCGGTGTGGAAGGGGTGCTTTGTTGTTGCTGTGGTGCCTCTGTCTCTCCGTTGCTGTTTTGGTCGTTTACCGCGGCCAACTGGAAAAGCGGTCGTGTTGGTACGAAACTGACAAATAATTTCGTGTTGCTTCCTACTTGACGTGCTCTTTGCTGCAGATTGCTGATTGATCATCTCTTGTTAGTTATATAGAGCCGGTCGCCCCGGTGGTCTATCTTGTGGTTACCTTCGTATACTACTACAGTAGCGTTGGTCCTTGAGTACATACTACCACAATTGTGAGATTTCTACATTATTTCCAGAAATGCGAAAATAGGATCTACTTACTATTGCTAAGAACGCCTAGCAGCGTAGGTAGGTATACCTCGACGCCAATCGACGAGGGAAGAAAATGAAGAATTCTTCTCGCGGTAAAAGTTGAGGCATGTACCGGCCGTAGTGGGGAGGGGGCAAGAGAGCCCGCTATGTGACCCCTGATCTGAGTTATACTACGTACGTACTACTGGGAGGGAAGGCGAGAATAGTGCGAGGACAATACTTGGGCTAAAATACAAACTGATACAAAATCGAGAACAGCTTTTCAGACAAGCTACACCAAGAAGTAGTTACAGCAGTACAGTGGGGGTATTCCGTTGTATGGGCAATTATGGCTGTTGTATGCCGGGAAATATGTGACATGGCGTTTTGACCGTTCTTAGTATGTTGTCCCGAATGGCTTTATCCTTGACGCTCTGGGTACCAACTAACTGTATAGATTTATCCTGAGGTCGAGCGTTTTGTACGAATTGTGGCCGCATGGCGAATTTTTGCCCTACTCGAGTAGTATGCAAGAAACCCGTGAAAATATTAGCGAGCTTAGGTTGGATCCAATACAAGCGAATGAAAACGGCATTTTCAACAAATGATTTCGGTGTCGCATAAGCAACAAAGAGGTAATTATAGTATTCCATGATTATTCGGCCATTACGAGAGTCAAATACGCAGTGTTTCGGCCTCCTTTCAAACATTTTTCCACGGTTAGTATGCTCGAGTTGTGCCAGTCTTTCAGTCCCATTTATCATTATGTCGTTTTGATTTGAATATCTTATTATTGCTTGAACTTGTACATATAACCGGGGGGGCCTAAATCTTGGGTATAAATCGCTCTATAATTCGTCCATTCATATTCCGTTTGTTGCTGTTGTTGCTGTTCAAGTGTTTCTCTCGTCCTCATTGTGAGCGTGCTTGCTCGGCACGCCAACCTGATATAATCTCAAAATCGCTATTTTGTGAAACCTATTATGCAAATAACTGGTCGAATTGCGCTCCCATCGCGAGTGTTTGCCGTATGCGAGAGGTATGCGAGAAAAACCGAGTCGGTCGAAATAATTGTGAGCTTATATTGGATCAAAGCCTACCAACCAATCACGAATAAGCCAATGGGGTCGGGGTTGACACACCGGGAAGGTATCGACCCAGGATAGTCATTGTTATAGTTCGCGCGTTGTTGGAGCTGTACAGATTCAGAGGATTTCTGAACCGGGGATGGGGCCCTATCTCCCCCGTGTGCGACGGAACTGCCCCCCGTTCGTTGGTGAGCCTCCATCGTCCTTTAGGGTGGGGCGGCGCTATGGAGCTCGAACCCATCAGCAGTTATAGCCAACGGAGTTGGGGTTTCCACACCGTGGGGGGCGGTGACAACCCGAGAGAACTTCGTTTTATTCCCCGGCTTGTCTAAACTTTAGAGACATTGAATGACCTCCGAACCGGGGTTGGGATCCGACCATCCCCGGGTGGAGCAAGCTCAATAATATACGACCCCCTGCCAATCAGAGATCGGCCGGTAGGAGGGGTTGGGGAGTATTTCCACACCGTGCGGGGAGGTATCAGTCTTGGTGATAGTCGTGTTCATTCCAGGGTGGTCGGAGTTGTATATGTATGTGTGGATGGGTTGTGATCGAGGGATGGAACCCTATCGTCCCCAGATAACGGTTAATTTCTGTACGATCCTCGGCCAATGGGCGACCAGCGATCAAGACAAAAAGACCATACCAGGAATACATGCTTTTTTATATTCGCCTAAGACTCGAGCCTGCAATTGTTACCGCTCAAATGTTTAGTGCAGTACTATCGCGTACTACTAAAGTACTCTGTCAGATAGCAACAAGTAGCAGCATTATTAAAATAGCATTCGAGGAATTGAATGACGAAGGCAGCGACGTCGTGTTTCGCGCCTAGAATACCGTCAGCAAGTCTCTCCACGATCACAAACTCACACACAGACAGTCGGTCTGCGAGCCTCGGATCTAGATACCATCATGCATGGCTCATCAGTGGCTACGTAGAGAACATGCCGCATACATCGCCCCCCCTTGGTGGCCGGTTGAGTCAAAGCATCTGACAATGCACTCGAAACGTCTCTTCGTGGCCAGACTAGAGGGCCAGTCTGCGTGGGCTCGGAATCGGATTCACGCAAGAAACGACAGAATTGTGCAGTCCACTGTGATATTGATCTCTTGGCATTACTTCACATTCTACACGCGTACACTATGTGTTGTGTGGTAACGGTATTGAATCGAACAAGTCGAAGTCCTACCCTGCCCTACCCGGAGAATGGGTGCTGGCGAATGCCGGCACCTATGCGGAGCCTTTGTATACATATATGATTATTCATGTTTATGAGGGGGCGGGGGTTTGGTCAGGAGTTTTTTCGTCTCGGCCTCAGTATGGGATTCTCGGAACTAGAATTTCTCGGTCAAATCGCTTCGTTCGAGCGCCGTCTTCGGGGGGCGGCTCCAACGCCCCTCGCCCTGCCTTATTCGTTCTGCACCTCGACGTGAATGCGGACAGACGCTGAGCGAGACAAGCGAGAAGTGCGCAAAAGTTTGTGTGTTGAACGGTATCCTCCAGTTATTCTTCGGATCTTGATGTATGGAGAGATTGATGAAACAAAACTTGGCAAGACATCAGTTCCAAACTGGCGTCATATTTGCCCCAAAACAAAAAATACTTGGTGAAAAAAATCCCCATGTTACCGCCGTAGGCATCATAGTTGTGCACTTGTTTGTTGAATTGTGGTGACACGTACGCACGTACATAGATAGATGAGGCAAGTGCACGCATGACTAAAATGAGGAGGTAGTGATTGTGATTACCACATACGCCAAAAAAGAGGCCACACATCAGCATTGCGAGTGGCTGCGTCCCCGTCCTTGAGGACGGTGGTATCATTCGAGTTCGGACACATCGACATAGTTTGTACTCGTGCACGTAATATAGGTGCGAGTAAGAGCACCCACACTGATGATGCTATATTTCACACACGTTTTTTTTGTCTGACTTATGGAATGGAGAGGGTGTGTAAAAACAGGAAGTACATTTTCGACATAAAAAACTAGGGGAATAGTCGTTCCTGTTATTAAGCTTCGGCACGCGAAGGTAGTACTATCTATGTAGTGGTAGAGGGTATGTCCACAGAAGAAACCAGTGGCATGCATTCGTCCCGGTATCCCGTCGGTGGGTGATTATTTTCCCCGAGAAGACTCTTTGGAGAAGTGAAAGGGGTGTGGAAGGCGTGCTTTGTTGCTATTGCTGTGGCGCCTGCCTCCGTTGCTGAAGCGATCGTGTTGGTACGTAACTGACAAATAAAGACGAGCGAACGATATTATAATATACGCAGCATGCAAAAAATGAGTATCGACCTTAACTTCGTCGAACTCACATCTGACGTCGTAAAAAACAAAAATGTTCTATATTATTTTGTTGCTTCCCACTTGACGTTCTCCTTGCTGCTGATTGCTGATTGATCATCTCTAGTGAGTTTGTATAGAGCCGGTCGCCCCGGTGGTCTAGTGGTTACCCTTGAATACTACTAGCCATGGCTCTTGGGTTCGACTCCCACCGTTGTGAGAGATTTGACTTTTCTATTTGAAGAGAAATGCAGAAAAATGATCAACGAACAACTGCTGAGAACTCCTAGCAGCGAGGGTATAGGTACAATTTGACGCGAATCGACGAATCGACGAGGGAAGAAAATGCGGCATTCTCGCCATAAAAATGTAAGCATGTACCGTAGTGGGGAGGGGGAAGGAGGGCCCGCAATGTGACCCCGGACCTAATGGGAGGGAGGGCGAGAGTAGTGCAGGGATAATAAATGGGACGAAAAAAAAAACTGATACAATATGAGAACAGTTTTTCAGACAAGCAACACCAACAAGTAGTTACAGCAGTGCAGTGGGGGCATCCAATTCAAGATCCACCTGTGACAAGCCGAAGCAGGCGCTCATTGCTCTTATTTGCTGTGGGCAATGTATGACTGTTAGTTTGCCGGGGGACATGGCGATTCGACCGCTCTTATGATCGGAATGGCTTGTTTTGACGCTCTGGGCACCAACTGTATAGATTCGTGCTGAGGTCGAGCGTTTTGTACGAATTGCGGTGGCATGGCCAATCTTTGCCCTACGCGAGTATGCAAGAAAACCCGCGAAAATATCAGCGAGTTTAGTTAGGTTTTTACCATAAGCGAATTAAATCGAGATTTTCAGCAAATGTTTTCGGTGTCGCACAAGCGATGAAGAGGTGATTATGTACGGGCAAGTATTCCATAGCTATTCGATGATTATGCGAATCACATACGCACTCTTTTGGCCTCTATTCAGGTTTTCTTCCACGGTTATTATGCTTGAGTTATGCCAGTCTTAAGTTCCATTCATTTTGTGGTTTTGATTTGCACACCCCATTTTTTTAAAAATAGTGATTACAACCGAGGGGTCCTAAATATTGGATACAGATAGATCTAATTCGTCCATTCATAATACGTTTGGTGCTGTTGTTGTCAAGTGTTTTTCGTTCTCATTTTGAGCGTGCTTGCTCAGCACGCCAACCTGATATAATCTCAAAATCGCTATTTTGTGCGACCTGTCATGCAAATAATAACTGGTCGAATTGCGCTCGCATTACGAATGTTTGCCGTCCATGCGAGAAGCATGCGAGAAAAGCGGTGTTGGTCGAAATAATTGTGAGCTTATATTGGGTCAAAGCCTACAAACCAACCACGAATAAGCCGATGGGGTCGGGGTTGACACGCCGTGCGGGGAAGCATCGACCCGGGATAATCATCGTTATAGGTCCCGCGTTGTTGGGGCTGTAGAGATTCGGAGGATTTCTGAACCGGGTATAGGGCCCTATCTCCCCCGTGTGCGGCGGAACTGCCCCCCATTGGTTGGTGAGTCTCCATCATCCTCTTACGGTGGGGTGGCGCTGTGGAGCTGGAACCAATCAGCGATTTTGCCAACGGAGTTGGGGTTTCCACACCGTGAGGGGCGGTGACGACCGGAGAGAAATCGGTTTTATTCCCAGGTTTGTCTAACTTTTAGAGATATTGAATGACGTCCGGACCGGGGATGGGATCCTATCGTTCCGGGGTGGAACTGGCTCTACAATATACAACCCCCAGCCAATCGGCCGGTCGGTGGTGTTGGGGATTTTCACACCGTGCGGGGAGATATCAATCCTGGTGATATCCATGTTCGTTCCCGGGTTGTCGGAGTTGTATATGTGTGGATGTATTTATTATTTTGATCCTGGGATGGGACCCTATCCTCCCCAGATGACCGGAACTTCATGTACGCTCCCCGGCCAATGAGCTACCATCGATCAGACATAAAGGCCATACCAGAGAGTATATGGTTGTTTTGCTTCGTCTAAAACTCGAGCCTGAAACTCTTAACTGCCAAATTCTTAGTTCCGTGCTATCGCGTACTACAAAAAAACCTATCCACCAGATAGCAACAATTAGCAGCATTATTAAGATAGCATTCGAGGAATTGAATGACGAAAGCAGCGACACCGTGTTTCACGCCTAGAATGCCGTCAGCAAGTCTCTCAACGATCACTATTTATGCACACACAGACAGTCGGTCTGCGAGCCTCGGGTCTAGATACTATCGCTCATGTATGTGGTGTAGCAGAGGCTGACTCAGTGCGCACTTCTCAGCGTCTACTTAGATACCATGCAGCATACATCGCCACCCCCTTGCTGACCCTGGTTGCTTGATTGAGTCAACACGTCTGGAAACGCACTCGAAACGTCTCTTCGTGGTCAGACTAAAGAGTCAGTCTGCGTGGGCTCGGATTTATCCCATCGAAATATTATGATGAAGCTCAGAATCGGATTCACGCAAGAAACGGCAGAAGTAGTCCACTATTAGCCTATATCGATCTCCTGGCATCACTTTACCTTCTACACGCGTAGACTTTGTGTTGCATAGTAACGGTTTTTACTCTCTATCGGATATTGAATCGAACAAGTCGAAAGATTAAGTGCTGCACTCACTACCCCTGCAAATGGGTGCCGCCATTCGCCGGCACCCATGCGGAGCCCTTGTACATTGATGTTATATGCTTTTTTTCCCCAAAATCGTCAGATTTATCCCCTTAAAGGATTTATAGCTTCCACGCACAAATTGCCCGCCCGTCCGCCCCCCCCCCCAGTCCCCCCCAGTCCCCCCCCAGTCCCCCCTCCCCACCCCCCTCCAACCCCGCTCGCTTTTGATCAAAACCAGGCCCCCACGTCCTTAAAAACTCCGCCCTTCCCTCACCGGTTGTTCGACTCACAGGATTCACTTGATAAACGGATACATTTCCCTCCACAGCTGTGAGATTTTGTCCCCCTCAGAAACGGGTTTTATAGTTTCCGCGCACAGACTGCCTAACATCACTGATAGCTGCACTGTAGTTGCAAGGGGAGTCGCCGACCTATATCCTTAATGAGAACACACAACTCGTAATACGCGCGATCGGAGTATCACACACAGCTTGCAAAGATGGGTTTCGACAAAAGCTTCGATCTCACAGCTGGAGTGTAATTTAATTTTGATAATATAAATAAGTGACCGCGGGCGCATCAAACGCTCCTTTCAAAACAATGACGATTTGCAACTCTCCCCTCGTGTTCAACAGTGGTGACATAGCATAACCACATCACCTCGCTTGCTGTATTCGTAAGATGTATCTCTTTCCTAGAATTGGCGACCTCAGAGCCTCACATCGGCACGGCAAAAATCATGGGCGTAAAGTCGTGCAGGCAGCTAATAATGATGGGAAAAGGAAGTACAGGCAGATATAATATGTTAAAATTGCGGTAGACCACACTACCAACCGATTACGTAGGGTATTTCGTACTTAACGTCCGCATGATCGCCTCCCAACCTATGCCAAACGAAGTATGACTAATAAAGCAACGTAAGTGAGCGCGGGTACACCAAGCGTTCCTTTCGAAACACCGAAGACTTGCACTTCTCCCCCTCTTGCTCAATGGCGGTGACATTGTATGACCACATCACCTCGCCTGTTGTATTTTGCAAAATGTATCTTTTTCTTATAATTAGCGATGTCAGAGCCCCACACCGGCACGGTAAATCATGGAATTTCATGGTTTTACCTATCGATTGAAATATTATATCTTTATCCATTATGTACAATAACAAATTATATGAAGGTGTCACATCAAACTTTCTAGAACAATAAACAATACCAGGCAGGTGATATAAGGGGATATATTATTGCTACAACCGTCATATTTGTCCCCTTCAAGGGTTTATAGTTTCCGCACATATTGAAGTGTCCCGCCCGCTCCCCGCCCTCCACCCCACCCAATCCCTCTTGTTTAAACGCACCACCTGAAATCAAAATCTGCCAGAGTAGTAAACACTACCAGCCAGCTAATATCATCTCATTATCCATCTAGCCATCCATGCCGTAGCTCCAACTCATCTCCTCCTCCCCCCCCCCCCACCCTTTTTTTTCCACGTTCCCTCTTGTTCAAACGACCCACCAAAAATCGAAATCGGCCAGAGTAATAAAACTTCTATTCAATTGATATCACGTCAAAATATTTCTAGCCATCCATGACGTAGCTTTAATTCATCCCGCCGCCCCCCCCCCCCCCGCCGCCCCCTCCTTCCCCACCACCCGCACGATCTCCTAGACCTGGCACCATGCGTATACCAAACCCCTACGTCTATGCGACCTAAAGCTGTTGAAAACTGTTTTACCCCAACCCCCCCCCCCGCCCCCACCCACCCCCTCGAACACTCCGCCCTTTCCTCACTGGTTGTACGACTTACAGGATATACATGACAAACTGGTGCATTCCTTTCAAAACCGTCAGATTTGATCCCCTTAAAGGAATTATAGTTTCCACGCACAGATTGAGTTGCCCCGCCCCCCCCCCGCCTCCGCCCACGGCTCCGTCTTGTTCAAACCCATGCCCCCACTCTCTTTAAAAACTCCGCCCTGCCCTCACCGGTTATACGACTTACAGGATACACTTGATAAACTGATGCTTTTCCTTCCACGGCTGTCAGATTTTGTCCCCCTCAAAAACAGGCTTTATAGTTTCCGCGCACAGACTGACTAACATCACGCTGTTGACCCTGATAGCTACACTGTAGTTCCAAGGGGAGTCGCCGACCTGTATCCTTCATGAGGACACACACCCAGTAATACGAGCGATGGCAGAAACACACACAACTTGCAAAGATGAGTAAATAAAAAAAACACTCCAGCTGTGAAATCGAAGATTTTGTCGAAACTCATTTTTGCGAGCTGTGTGATATGTTCATAATACTACAAAAATATAAATACACTTCAGCCGTGACATCGAAGATTTTGTCGAAACTCATCTTTGCAAGCTGTGTGTGATACTCCAATCGCGCGTATTATTGGGTGTGTGTCCTCGACAAGGATATAGATCGGCTACTCCCCTTGGAACCACGGTATAGCTATCCGGGCCAACAGGGTGACGTTAACTAGTCGGTCTGTGCTATCCGGGCCAACAGGGTGACGTTAACTAGTCGGTCTGTGCCCGAAAACTATTTACCCGTTTTTGAGGGGGACAAAACCTGACAGCTGTGGAAGGAAATGTATCAGGTTATCAAATGAATCATGTCAGTCGAATAACCCGTGAGGGGAGGGCGGAATATTTAAGAACGTCAGGGGGGAGGGGAAAAAATCATGTCGCATAGATGTAGGGGTTTGCTATGCGCGTGGTGCTAGGTCTAGGCGATGGTGCAGGTGGTGGAAATGGAGAGGGCGTTGGGGGCGGGAGGGGGTGGGAATTGAAGCAGCAGCATGGATAGCTCTAGAAATATAATGAGAGGTGACATCCAGTGCGTGGAAGTTTTTATTACGCTGGCAAATTTCGATCTTAGGTGGGGCGTTTGAGCAAGAGAGAGCAGAGAAAGAAAAAAGAAAGAGGGAGGGGGGGGGGGGGGGGGGGGTCAACAGGTTTAGGTCACATATGATATCAAAATACACTCCAGCTAGCTGTGAGATCAAAGATTTATTCGAAACTCATCTTTGCAAGATTATTATAAAAAAAAATACACTCCAGCTGTGAGATCGAATATTTTGTCGAAACTCATCTTTGCAAGCTGTGTGTGATACTCCGATCGCGCGCATTACGAGTTGTGTGTCCTCATTAAGGATATAGGTCGGCGACTCCCCTTGCAACTACAGTGTATGTAGCTATCAGGGTCAACAGGATGATTTTAGTCAGTCTGTACGCGGAAACTATAAAATCCGTTTCTGAGGGGGACAAAACTTGACAGCTGTGGAAGGAAAAGCATCAGTTTATCAAGTAAATCCTGTACGTCGAATATCCGGTGAGGGGAGGGCTGAGTTTTTAAGGACGTGGGGGCCTGATTTTGATCAAAAGGGGGGCGGAAGGGGGGGAGGGGGGGAGGAGACGGGTGGGGCAGGTCAATTTGTGCGTGGAAACTATAAATATTTCTTGTGGGGGAAGGGGGGGGATTGTGGCGGGGGGGGGCGAGGGCGGGGGGGGAGGGCTTTAGGTCGCATGGATGTAGGGGTTTGCTGTACGCATGGTGCTAGGTCTGGGCGACGGTGCGGGTGGTGGGGAAGGAGGGGGCGTTGGGGGCGGGGGTGGGTGGGAATTGCAGCAGCGGCATGGACGGCTCTGAAACGATAACGAGGCGATATCCAGGGCGTGGAAGTGTTTGTTACTCTAGCGGATTTCGATAGTAGGAGGGGCGTTTAAGCAAAAAAAAAGCGAGGAAAAAAAAAAATAAAAGAAGGCGGGGGGGGGGAGGGGGGGGGGTAGAAAGGGTTTTCAAGAGGTTTAGGTCACATATAATATTAAAGTCAAGGATTTGGTCGACACTGATGTTCGCAAAATTGTGTGTGATCCTCCGATCGCGCGTATTAATGATATATGTAGGGGCCTACTATACGCGCGGTGCTGGGTCTAGGCGATCGTGCGGGGTGTGGGGAGGGAGGGGGCGTTGGAGGGGGGGAGGGGGGATGAATGAAAACTACGTCATAGATGACTAGAAAGATAATGGCGTGATATAAATTGCTTAGAAGTGTTTATTACTCTGGCCGATTTCGATTGTAAGTGGGGCGTGTGAACAAACTGGGCGGAGAACAAAGGGGGGGGGGGGAGAGATGAGTTGGAGCTACGGCATGGATGGCTAGATGGATAATGAGATGATATCAGCTGGCTGGTAGTGTTTACTGCTCTGGCAGATTTTGATTTCAGGTGGTGCGTTTAAACAAGAGGGATCGGGGGGGCAGGGGGCGGGGGGGCGAGCATTTCAATATGTGCGCGGAAACCATAAACCCTTGAAGGGAACGAATCTGACGGTTGCAGCAAGAAGACACCCCTTTATATCACCCGCCTGGTAATGTTTATTTTTCTAGAAGGTTTGATGTTACATGTAGTATGCAACCCAGTTCTTAGGTGTAGTAAACAACGTGTTAAAGGCTTCGTAATTTGTTATTGTAAATGGATCGAAAGCTAGAATATTTCAATCGATAGGTACAGTCATGTAGATACCATTATTTTCTGACATCGCTTATTATAAGAAAGAGATGCATATTGCCAAATACAACAGGCGAGGTGATGGTCATGCAATGTCACCGCCATTTTCATATGAAAGAGATTCGTACATATTGCCAAATACAACAGGCGAGGTGATGTCGTCATGCAATGTCACCGCCATTGAGCACGAAAGGGAGAAATGCAAATCGTCAGCGTTTTGAAAGGAACGCTTAGTGTACCCGCGCATAATGACGTTTCTTCGTTAGTGATACTTCGCGTGGCATAGGTTGGGAGGCGATCATGCAGACGGAAAGTACGAAATACCCTACGCAATAGGTTGGGAGGCGATCATGCAGACGGAAAGTACGAAATACCCTACGCAATAGGTTGGGAGGCGATCATGCAGACGGAAAGTACGACATACCCTACGCAATAGGTTGGGAGGCGATCATGCAGACGGAAAGTACAAAATACCCTACGCAATAGGTTGGGAGGCGATCATGCAGACGGAAAGTACGAAATACCCTACGCAATAGGTCGGGAGGCGATTATGCAGACGGAAAGTACGAAATACCCTACGCAATAGGTTGGGAGGCGATCATGCAGACGGAAAGTACGACACACCCTACGCAATAGGTTGGGAGGCGATCATGCAGACGGAAAGTACGAAATACCCTACGCAATAGGTTGGGAGGCGATCATGCAGACGGAAAGTACGAAATACCCTGCGCAATAGGTTGGGAGGCGATCATGCAGACGGAAAGTACGAAATTCCCTACGCAATAGGTTGGGAGGCGATCATGCAAACAGAAAGTACGAAATACCCTACGCAATAGGTTGGGAGGCGATCATGCAGACGGAAAGTACGAAATACCCTACGCAATAGGTTGGGAGGCGATCATGCAGACAGAAAGTACGAAATACCCTGCGCAATAGGTTGGAGGCGATCATGCAGACGGAAAGTACGAAATACCCTACGCAATAGGTTGGGAGGCGATCATGCAGACGGAAAGTACGAAATACCCTACGCAATAGGTTGGAAGTGTGGTTCACCGCAATTTTAACATATCTGCCTGTACTTCCTTTTTACATTATTATGGTCTCAAATGTACGATTTTACGCCTATGATTTTTGCCGTGCCGATGTGGGACTCTGAGTTGGCCAACTCTAAGACAGAGATACATCTTACAAATACAGCAAGCGAGGTGACGTGGGCATGCGATATATACGTATATGTAGGGGCTTGCAAGAGGAAGCGGGAATATATATAAAAAAAAATGAAAATACACTCCAGCTGTGAGATCGAAGATTTGTCGAAACTCATATTTGCAAGCTGTGAGTGTGATACTCCGATCGCGCGTATTTCGGGTTGTGTGTCCTAATTAAGGATATAGGTCGGCGACTCCCCTTGCAACTGCAGTGTAGCTATCAGGATCAACAGGGTGATGTTAGGCAGTCTGTGCGCGGAAACTATAAAACCCGTTTCTGAGGGAGACAAAATCTGACAGCTGTGGAAGGAAACGCATACGTTTATCAAGTGAATACTGTAAGTCGAATAACCGGTGAGGGGAGGGCGGAGTTTTTTAAGACGTGGGGGCCTGATTTTGATCAAAAGGGGGGCGGGAGGGGGGGATGGGGGGGGAGGCGACGGGTGGGGCAGGTCAATTTGTGCGTGGAAACTATGAATCCTTCTTGTGGGAGAGGGGGGGGGAAATGTGCCGGGGGGGGGCGGGGGGCGGGGGGGGAGGGCTTTAGGTCGCATAGATGTAGGGGTTTGCTATATGCGTGGTGCTAGGTTTAGGCGATGGTGCGGGTGGTGGGGAAGGAGGGGGCGTTGGGGGCGGGGGTGGGTGGGAATTGCAGCAGCGGCATGGACGGCTCTAAAACGATAGTGAGGCGGTGTCCAGGGCGTGGAAGTGTTTATTACTCTGGCGGATTTCGATATTATTAGGTGGGGCGTTTAAGCAAGAGAAAGCGAGGAGAAAAAATATAAATAAATCAACAGGGGGCGGGGGGGCGAGGGAAAGGGTTTTCAGTTTTTAAGAGGTTTAGGTCGCATATAACAGGTTTAGGTCACATATATATATATGTATCCTACTAAGTACTTGTATGAGTTTCGACAAAATCATTGATCTCACAGCTGGAGTGTACTTTTGTTATTAGACTATAATAATACTTCCAGTAGTCCCGATCAACACTCATATTTATGGAGGAAGTCGCTCCGCGCTTTTCGTGATATGAATGCCGACCTTCCCAACACCTATTTACAATGTGCGCTAGTTTGTGGCCTACGTACGACGGTCGCTCCACCCAGAATTATCCATGGAGGAGGCAGCCTGGAACAGCAAAACAATCGGCTACTCGTACGGCGGTGACGCACTTTCGTTCATTTCTGTTTTGGCGCAAGAGCTTCCTTCTGTAGAGAGTGCAGGAATCTGGCGTTTTGGATCCACGCTTTAGTTTGTGTATCCTCTCCTGGCAGAGTGTGAGATGGGCGCTCGAAGAGCTTAAGGATCAAGTGTGCACCGCCCGACGCCTGGTGATGCAGAACGCCAGATCTCACTCGTCGGTCTTCATTCGATTAATACAGGAGGTGTGTGAGTCTACATTTATTTGCAATACATCAAGAGCAGAAGAGATATATCACTTCGGAGCGGTAGCGATCGACGTCCACCGAACATCAGGACTGGGCTGGGCCTCCGCTGGCCTGCCACATATACAGGGAGTACACAAGAACTTGCGTACGAGCCCGGTGGACCCAAGTAGCCCACTCCGAAGGTTAACTCACACTATTATAACACCTGTTGTTTCATGCATACTGCATCCTACAGATGTCTGGTTTTGTCCCCCTCAATGCGGGTTATACAGTTTCCGTGCGCAGAACAAGGCTGAACGTCTTAGTCCTGTTGACCCTGGCAATAGCAGGGGAGTCACCGACCTGTATCCTTCACGAGGGTACACACACCCCGTAACACGCGCGATCGAAGTATCACACGCAGCTTGCAAAAAGCTGAGTTTTGATAAAAAATATTTTTGGTCGATCTCACAGCTGCTAGCTGATGATGTGTATTTTTCATTTTTATAAATGGTCCCAAACGCCACAAAATGCATCCATCTCTGGTTTGTCTGGCTAGGCCAACTCGTTGCAACGTAACGATGGTCGCTCCTCGTCAATACTCTCTACGGCGTTCTATTCAGAGATGACTGTTGACTGCAATACTCACCCTTTCTCCCAGTCTCAATGGTCCGTGCCGTCTCAAAATCGACGATACTTCGGTAAGACAAGTTCACAAGCGTCGCCAATTGCGAACGGCGACGGTGAGTAGACTAAATTATTAATAACTTAAACATTGCTGCTGCTGTGACTTGGGAAAGGGCATAACAGGTACCTTGTGTCATATACATGTTATTATGAGGTAATGTGGCCTCTGGTGCGTGTGAGTTATTGTCCTTAACAGTGTACTCTGTAAGACCAGGACTAAAGAACATATCATAGGCTATACCCATACCCAGTACCAGGTATGTTACTTATCACGCCAGACGCTTCCCACTCGACAGCATCACTCTGCTTACGTACAGGTGTTTATTGCCGCGGCAGATTCATACCGGAGCATATAGCAACCCTCCCAGCGTAACCTACTACTACTCTGATTATCTAGTATTACTATTACTGCTGTCGTGTTATGTCATACCTTTCTAGCTCTAGTATTCGGGCGTCTCGACGGACGTGACGTGACGATACCTCGGCGGGGGGGAGGGGGGGCAGAGTAGTCCGGAGTACAGCAGTGTGGTCACCTATGTACTCCAAATAGGAAAACAAGAAGACGGGTCCATTTGTGGATCGCGGTATGTCATATACGTTGAAATGCTTCAATATCGGGTGCGGCATAACACGCAGGGGGGGGGGGAGATCCGTTCGAGCTTTTCGTCCCACGGTCAGCTGCTGTCCGCAATCAATCTATTATAAAAAATGTTGTAATAGGACAGAAACTAATAATAATACTGGAACAAAGTAAGGAGGAAATCGATCGGCGCTGAACACTCAACCAACCGACCAATCGACCCATCCCAGCCCCATCAACCAGCCCAACCAACCAACGGTAATGATCTGCGAACACCGAGAATACTGTTCTACGGCTTAGTCTGGGTACGCTATTGGTTAACCTTCCGCAAGTGGTCAAACGGACTAATACCCACTAATTCCTTAACAAATGGCGTCGTCGACAGACCATGGGTTGTTGGATCGTGGGTTCGAATCCCAACGTCCACAATATACTAAACAAATAAAAAACTTTTCAAGGTCGTGTTCTGTAGGGTACTCACAAACCGTACCCGGGGTATTTACCCGGGTATAACCCTACAAATAACTTTTGTAAGTTCTGTATGTAGGACGTTCGTACCCGTACCCAGAACTTCTGGAAGTTCTGTACGACATTCATACCCGTACCCGGAACTTCTGGAAGTTCTGTACGCCAGTGCCGCAAATACCCAGGGTACGGGTGAATATTTTTTTTCACTAATGTGAGTTCTGTACGCCCGTGCCACAATACCTTGCGGTAAACCACACTACCAACCTATTGCGTGGTAGGGTATTTCGTACTTACCGTCTGCATGATCGCCTCCCAACCTATGCCAAGCGAATTATGACTAACGAAGTAACGCAAGTGAGCGCGGGCACACCAAGCGTTCCTTTCAAAACACTGACGATTCGCATTGCTCCCTCTCGTGCTCAATGGCGGTGACATTGCATGACCACATCACCTTGCCTGTCGTATTTGGCATATAGACTATATGTATCTCTTTCATATAATTAGCGATGTCAGAAAATAATGGTAACTACAGGATTGTACCTATCGATTGAAATATTCTATGTTTCGATCCATGTACAACAACAAATTATGAAGCTTCAACACGTTGTTTACTACGACACCTTAAGACTGGGTTGCATACTGCATCTATCTAACATCAAACATTCTAGAATAGTAAACATTGCCAGGCAGCCGACACCACCTCCAGAAAACGACTGAATATTATTCCGACTAGTAGCTCTTCGGTGACCAACGTCGTGCCGACTCACAGCTCTTGTAGATGGATTTTCAATCATGATTTCTTCGAGATAGACTCGTCTCCGGATAACGCGTTGCTAAATAAAGCATTGACTATGGTGCCCGTTGCCAATGGTGTGGGAGGGAGCACGTACAATTTTGTGTGAATATTTCATGGAGAAGAAATTCGGGGGGAAATACGACGTAGCACACTTGCCGTCAGCTATGATCTCGACCAAGCTGACTGATACTCCACTCTGTCGCCGTACATAATGATACATGCACGCACACAAAATACAAATGCAAATCGCTTCTTCGTGTCTGTTCTGCATGTCTTGTCTGTCTCGTGAAGGTTACAGAAAGGAAGGGGGATGAAGGCGAATGCTGTAGTCTATACGTTTCAAGTCTACATACATAGAATAGGTATACTCACTTGTACGATAGTACGACAATCACCATATATATATATATATATATATATCTCAAACTAGTTTCGGCCAGGGTACTCAGGACTGATGGTGGTGATGATGTTCTTGATTATTTTTTTAAGCCGGTTGAAACGTATCTTTGTTGAACTGTGTCAGTTGGGTGTTGAAGGAGTGTGTTGAGTGTGTTTTTTAAAGTTGGTGCAATAATAGGGTATAACAACGATTTATATAAGTACTGTCGTACAGTATTGTATTATAAGACTGCTGTGTTCGGCGGATACTACTGTTGGGCTTGCCATCCGAGACAATGCGCAGCATGGGTGCCCATCAGAAATGAATGAAGACATGACGCGTGCTGCGGAAGTCCTACATACATACTATTAATACGACAGTATTGTCTATCTAGCGTCTTGTGCTTCTTCCGCTCTTTCTCTTGCGTGAGGTCCTAGGAGCTCTCCACCTCACACAAACACTCATTTAGAATATCATGAGCGCAGCGCCAGATGAACGAGCCAACGGACTTCGGAACATAAACAGCAAGACCGCAGAACACAGCGGCATTCCACAACGAGGTCAATTTACCGTATTGCTAATGCTAATAACTATGTTATTGCTATATGCCTAGCCTAATGTTATTGCTGATGCTACTGCTAATTAATGATAATCGGAACACTTATTATTTAGAGTTCAGGGGCCCCGCTAGCCAGAAAACCCTTCGAAGAAAACATCATCTTTTCTTCCGTTGTTGTAGTTCGTCGCTACACAGAAAACGAAGAAAAGCGCGTAGAACTATGTACCACAAAACCAAACGTCGACGCACATAACCAACGTTACGCTCGCTACCTCATACACTATATTCACAGATGTTATTAATCTCGATCAACCCCCCCTCTTAACAAAGCACTTCTTGGTGCACCAAAATCTGCTTTGTCCGGGAAACCCCGACATGCTCCGTCCCGGCATCAAAGGGATGTGAAGGTGCATGGCCATACGACGAGGTAAGTAAGGCTATGCATGAAATGAGTACCCCCCACCCCACCCCTCTCGCCCCAAAAACTTCCCAAGAACCACTCGAAAAGCAACCGCCGTCCCTACAAATGCGAAACTGGGTTGTGACCGTTGCGCGCATGTTTCAGCGCGCAGAAGACTGCTGCTGCTGTGCAGTGTGGTTTGTCGATGCTGTTTCTACATGCACGGGGCGAGGAAGGTCCATGCACCTACCTCTCCTCTCGCTACCTCCGGAGATCAAACTTCGTCAATCCCCCCATCCCTACCTACTTGAAATGGATTGCTCTCTGTAGATGGATAGGTTATAGATTGGACGTGAAACCATGTAATGGTTGATGTGAAACCGCGTGATATTAAATGCCACATTCACGTCAAGGGCATATCATAGACGGGCGATTATATAGGTGACGATGATGGGACGAGCAGGACGACCCTCCATTCACTACCCTGCCCTACCCTGCACTACACCCTCATACAAAGCCCTGTTATATCTGTCTTCTAGCATTCTATTTAGGGAAATAATGCATTATTATAAGCTTTTGAGCCTACCTAGCCAGCGAGCCATGAGGAGAGACTACCAATGAAGACACCGGAAGCCATGGGAGGCACGCTTCCCAACACCGACCAACCACGCATTCCGCACTCGGGGTACTGTGACAAACTCCTATTTTTGTGCGGTTCGCTTGGTTCGACAGACTTTTAAATCACAGCAGTAATGCGAACACCGTCAACACAATCTTGAACACGACAACATGATCTAAGCACACAAGACACGACACCTCATACAAAGCAGGGTACTACGTCGTAACGGCAGGCAGGTTGACACACGCATATATTATAAAAAATGAAAATACACTCCAGCTGTGAGATCGAAGATTTCATCGAAACTCACCTTTGCAAGCTGTGTGTGATACTCCGATCGCGCGTATTACGGGTTGTATGTCCTCATTAAGGATATAGGTCGGCGACTCCCCTTGCAACTACAGTGTAGCTATCAGGGTCAACAGGGTAATTTTAGTCAGTCTGTGCGCGGAAACTATAAAACCCGTTTCTGAGGGGGACAAAATCTGACAGCTGTGGAAAGAAATGCATCAGTTTATCAAGTGAATCCCGTAAGTCGAATAACCGGCGAGGGGAGGGCGGAGTTTCTGAGGACGTAGGGGCCTGATTTTGATCAAAAGGGCGGCGGGAGGGGGAGAGGGGGGGGAGGGACAGGTGGGGCAGCTTAATTTGTGCGTGGAAACTATGAATCCCTCTTGTGGGGGAGGGGGGGGGGATGTGGCGGGGGGGGGGGGGAGGGCTTTAGGTCGCATAGATGTAGGGGTTTACTATACGCGTGATGCTACGAGGTCTAGGCGATGGTGGGGGTGGTTGGGAAGGAGTGGGGGGGGGGGGGGGGTGCAGTAGGGGTATGGACGGCTCTAAAATGATAATGAGGTCATATCCAGGGCGTGAAAGTGTTTATTAATCTGGCGGATTTCGATATTAGGTGGACGTACGTGTATGAGTGTATTAATGCATTGATGTATTCGGGTGTTGATATATTAATGTATTAATGTATGAATGTATTGATGTATTAATGTACGAATGCATTGATTTATTAATATATGAATGCATGAATGCATGAAAGTATAGGTTACGGTTACAAAAAACCAACCCTAAACGACGACGGCATTCCTCACCATGACCGTGGCCAATTGAATTACGATGCCAACATTAGCCTTGCTCACACATGCACCTGATTGCAGACTGGATTAGCGACCTGACAATGCATTCCTCGCATGATTCAAATGTCGTCCTAATACTGTAGCAATGCCTTAGACTATATATTCAACTTCCTTCCAACGACACACTCAACGATATCCTACCGTGAGCTTCACGATGGACCGAGCGGCCAGGTGCTTTGTCGAGGTACCCGTCTTTTGTCTACGCAAACTTCCAAACTAGATATCTACCAAGCGTATTTTAGAAGAAAACATCATACATCCCGAGCAATGATATGAAACCAAATGCCATAGGGGTCATCATCCTACGCCGTGGCTCTTGGTTGTGCTCGCAAACCCCAATTGCATTGTCCGCTTCGTCTGGGTGAAAGTCAGAACAAAACGGCCAGGGAACAAAGTCTCGGAGTCTTCATACCCAAAAGCATCGTTGTTTGACTCGGTTGCAGGCAGCGTCACACAACGCTGGGCTCTACTTGACCAACTGACGGGTGCATCTCGTACGAATATATCCCTTCCCGGCACCGCACGTTTTTCGCTAGGCTTGACGCCAATAGCCTCCATCCCTATACAATTCAACATCCGATGTCTGCACGTATAGACTATAGATTAGTCCTAAGTGGCTCTTCCATGCGCAGAATAAGCAATCACGCATGACTGCAACGCGGTAGCGCACATGTGCTCACACGCTCAAGCTGAAGCTGCCCGTGCGGTCTCGACATAGTGGACACTCCCACTTACTAATGATGCGTGTGGTCTATAACAGACACGACCGCATAGTTAGCGGGGACGCTGCAAGAACGTAAGCATCGGCGACGGTCGCCCCATGGCTGAAATACAATGTTTTCGCTACACTTGGAAGGATCTGTGCACGACGGCTAGAATCAGACTGGTACGCAAATATTGCCCGCACACGATTTGTGTAGCTTCCGACGCGACACCTTCCCTCCCCAGGTATTCGCCCGCTATTGCGGCAGTTACCCGATTACCGACTCCCGACGAGCGCGTCACGTCACCCTCGCCGTGTTCGACGAAACCATGAACGTCGACACGAGGATATAGCGCAGAGAAACTGTTCTCTACCGATGTTTCGCTTACGTGAACCCGAAAAATTTGAGCATCATTTGCTGGGCTCTCTTTTTCAACTACACGCTTTTAATCGTGCCAAAAATGGGCATTCCAATCAAAATACAGCCTGGTGACAGTGCCGTAGTGTCAATGTAGGCGCTCCCGGTCGAATACGTCCGTCAGAGCGCTGGCGTCACCCCGAGGCAGTCGATGAAAATACGCAATCTCGGGCCTGTCGTCGTCACCGAGGGACGGTGGCGGCGTGTCGACCAAGTCTTCTTTCAACCCCCATATCCTCTCCTGGATGATTTCCCGGCACTCCTCGGGGGGAGCTTTCGGAAAATTGAGGATGAATCCGTGGTCAACACCACAGGCAGACATCAAGTGCTTCATCTGGGAGACGCTTTGATTGTTGTACCCCTTCAGCGACTTGTTCGCCTTCACTTCCATGATCGCCGTCGAACCGTCGCAAAGGGTCAATAAGGACTCAACCGTCGTTGTAGTCACCGGCGTGCCTTTATACTTGATAGTCTTTTTCTTGGCGGAAACAACAATGCTGCTCGCACACAACTCGATTCGGATGGCCTTTTTATAGGCCGCCAAGTTAGATTGCCAGCCAAGGGCCTCGACTATCGGTATGTGCATTGTCTTCAAGCGCTCCTTTAGTTCGTGGATGTTCTTGATCTTGCCTGAGTCGACCCTGTTGTGGTTCAAGGTTTGGACTGGGTCGACACTCTCGGAGCTAACAGGTTCCAACCTCAGGTTGCTTGCCTTTGAGGTCAGTTCGTCAGCAGCAGTCGGAGTCTTTCTTGGAAGATTTCCGTCTAGTTGGTCTCTTTGCTGCTCTTCCGTCGTAGTTGAGATATTTTCCGGTGCCTCGCCCAGGACTGAAGAGGAAGCGAACGGAAAACCATGGGACCCAGCCAGGCGAAACAAACGCACATGAAGCAAGCGCGTTAAGAATAGCATGCGTTCGTCTCCTCGTTTCCAGTAGAGCAGTCGTGCTACAGCCGGAGTTACCCAAGTACATGTCATCGGCGGCGCTCCTAGAGTCACTGTGCTCCAAAGACAAGTCAATACATTTGGATGATGCTGCGTGTTGTACTTCGCGAATATACTTGTTAGATAGATATCTCTTGGCTAGGTCATGGGATGAACGTCATGGGATTACGAGAAAGGTACATTTTTTTCTCGGCGTTGGTTTTGTGTGGGACACAAAGCTCCACGAGTGAGGACCCTCAAACAACAAGCTATCATAGTATAGTATGTACCGCTGTGATCGTATCATTGGGCATTTTATCGTACAATGGTTGGATACATTTTGTCAGGGAGTTCAATTGCCATTATTGGCGTTTCTTGTTAGATCTTGCGATCTTGAGATACAAACGGGAATGTCCATGGCCGATGTCATGTCACTTCCCCGTGTGATAACGAACGAACTATTGCATTGTAGACAAACGCACTCCGAGCCTACGAGGGGAAGTCCTTGGAGCTCATACCATCAGGCTCGCGGTCGCGCGAGTCGGTACAAGTAGTATAGGTGTAACCCTTACTGCGACACATCATTGACGCTGTTTAGCTGGCCAATCAACGCGTCTGCTCCCAAGAGAACGTGGACGGCATCGAAAACATGCGATCAATGGCTTTGACTTGGGGGAGTGCGTGCGTGCGGCATCAAACCGTTATACTCCGGAGTATATATATAGTCTATATATTATAAAAATAAAATTACACTCCAGTTGTGAGATCGAAGATTTTGTCGAAACTCACCTTTGCAAGCTGTGTGTGATACTCCGATCGCGCGTATTACGGGTTGTGTGTCCTCATTAAGGATATAGGTCGGCGACTCCCCTTGCAACTACAGTGTAGCTATCAGGGTCAACAGGGTGATGTTAGGCAGTCTGTGCGCGGAAATATATATGTATATATTATAAAAAATGAAAATACACTCCAGCTGTGAGATCGAAGATTTCGTCGAAACTCATCTTTGCAAGCTGTGTGTGATACTCCGATCGCGCGTATTACGAGTTGTGTGTCCTCATTAAGGATATAGGTCGGCGACTCCCCTTACAACTACAGTGTAGCTATCAGGGTCAACAGGATGATTTTAGTCAGTCTGTGCGCGGAAACTGTAAAACCCGTTTCTGAGGGGGACAAAATCTGACAGCTGTGAAGGGAAATGTATCCTTTTATCAAGTGAACCTTGTAAGTCGAATAACCGGTGAGGGGGGTGGGGCGGAGTTTTGAAGGACGTGGGGGCCTGGTTTTGATCAAAAGCGAGCGGGTTTGGAGGGGGGGGGGGGGGGGGAAGGGGGCAATTTGTGCATGTAAGCTATAAATCCTTTCGAGGGAATAAATCTGACGGTTTTGGCACCAGTATATTATTGGGGGCGGGGGGGGGGGGTTGGGGCGGGGGGGGGGGGGGGGGCGTGTGGGGCAGCTCAATATGTGCGTGGAAACTATACATTATTTTGAGGGGATAAATGTGACGGTTTTGGAAAAAATACATCAGTTTATCATGTATATCCTGGGGTAAGTCGTACAATCAGTGAGTAAAGAGAGGGTGGAGTGTTCGAGGGGGTGGGGTTGGGATGGGTTGGGGGGGAGGTGGGGGGGGGGGGGGCGGGGGGGGGGGGGGGAGGAAGGGCTTTAGGTAAGGGGTTTGTTATACGTGTGGTGCTAGGTCTAGGCGATGGTGCGGGTGATGGGGAAGAAGGGGGCGTTCGAGGCGGGGGGGGGGGGGGGAACACAGCGGCATGGATGGCTCTCGAAAGATAATGAATGATATCCTGTGCGTGAAGTGTTTATTAATGTGGCGGATTTCGATATTTGGTGGGGCGTTTGAGTAAGGGAGAGCAAGAGGGGGGGGGGGGGGGGGGGGAGATTTTTTGGGAGGTTTAGGTCACAAATAATATTCAAATACACGTCGGCTGTGAGATCAAAGATATGTAGCAGCTTGTTATACGCGTGGTGCTAGGTCTAGGCGATCGTGCAGGTGGTCGGAAAAGAGGGGGCGTTGGAGGGGGGGGGGGGGGGGGGGGGGTTGGGGGGAAAATAATTGAAAACTACGTCATGGATGGCCAGAAAGATAATGACGTGATATCAACTGCGTATAGGTGTTTATTACTCAGGCCGATTTTGATTGTGAGTGGGGCGTTTGGACAAACTAGGCGGAAGGGGGGGGGAAATCGGGGGACGGAGGGGCGGGGGGGGAGGGTTGGGGTTTTTTTAATGAACAAGAGGGGTCAGTGGAGGGGGAGGGGAGGGGGGGGGGGGGCGGGGGGCGGGACATTTCAATATGTGCGCGGAAACTATAAATCCTCAAAGAAAGGGCACAAACCTGACGATTGAAGCAATAAGACATCCCTTTATATCATCTGGCTTGTAATGTTTACTATTCTAGAAGGTTTGATGTTAGATGCAGCATGCAACCCAGTGTTTAAGTGTAGTAAATAACGTGTTAAATCTTCATAATTTGTTGTTGTATGATACGTCGATCGAAAGCTAGAATATTTTCTAGAATATTTGTAGGTACAGTACCATTATTTTCTGACATCGCTAATTATAAGAAAGAGATACGTATTGTCAAATACAACAGGCGAGGTGATGTGGTCATGCACTGTTTGTCACCATCATCATACAGTTACCATTATTTTCTGACATCGCTAATTATACGAAAGAGATACGTATTGCCAAATACAGCATGCGAGGTGATGTATGTGGCCATGTACTGTCTCCGCCATTAGGTATTAGAGGGAGGGATGCGAATCGTCAGTTTTAAAGGAACGCTTGGTATACATGTGCTCAATTACGTTACCTCGTTAGTCATACTTGGTATACACGCGCTCAATCACGTTTCCTCGTTAGTAATACTTCGCTTGGCATAGGTTGGGAGGCGATCATGTATATATATATCACATGGTTGCAGCATGGCAGCTGATGATGCTTGTACCGCCACGCTTTCTTCCTATATTAATCGGTTGGTAGCGTGTGGCACTCAGTGTGTCTTCGAGTACCATATATGCATCAGTCTATATGGGTGTCGAACGGGCTAAAAGGGGTAAACCACTCTCCCGGCAGGAAATGGAAGCTCCCATCGAATGGAATCACAGGCTGTCCTTCGACGTAGTGGAAGTTTCCGCGAACCATTAATATTTTGAGCTGAAACCGTTAAAGCTCCCATCGAAGCGGAACTGGAAGCTTCCGTGTGTTAAATATCAGCCTATCTATTAATTGGATTAATAGTCTGCAGTAACTAGCTGAACTTTTTAATTTTGAGACCGTACGGATGCAGTAAAGGCTTCCATTTTCCATGGAAGTTGAAGCGTCCCCCGTGGAGGTTTAGTATGTTTCCACCGACTTTTTCTGTAGAAGTTGCAGTTGGCACTTCTACGGAAGGTACTACTGAGCAGCTGTATGTACTGTACAGTAGGGGCACTCGATTCCGCCTATTTCCCTTTGCCTGTACGATATGCGTCTCCGTGCGTTTCGAAGAGCTTTCATCGATCTCTACCCACCTTCACTCACGAATTTCCGTGTACTTCCACGAGCTTCTACGTGCGTACGCTAACCCTGCCTAGCCCAAACGCTCTATCGCTTACTCACACCCTACCCCATGCCGACGGTCTCTGCGGATTGTTGTGCGTTGGCAAGATTATTTTGTCGCTTGTGTTTAAAACCATTTCAGACTGATGTGTTTGAAAAACCTATAGACTAGGTCTCTGTGTTTGAGTGGATGGAAATATCCATCGAAGCTCGTTGCCTCATCATGGAATATTCCACGTTTCTTGCATGGAAGCAAAGCTCCGTTTTCAAGGAAGTGTATGACTTTCATAGAATGAGTTCGTGGAGTTAGACTAGGCCATGGAACTAGTTCATGGAATTTGTTCATGTAATTACTGGAAGCTTCCACGCACATACACGCGGTTTCTGCGTACCTTCATAAACCGAAAAACAAGACTACTTATTAATGTGTAGACTAAAACCGTGGCAGGATGAAGATGTGGAATCGTTGTTCCGATGTGGAGTGGTCGCGATTTAATCCGTGTCCAAGAAGGTGTAATCATCACGTATGACAAAGACGCAAAAAAAAATGTATCCCCCGCGAGAACCGTTCGGATGGCCTGGAACACCTAGATCAAACTTCGCAGCGCTCGTGTTTCCGGCGCGTGGGTTTATGCAGCACAGACGAGGTGCTCGCACCAGAGATACCCCATATACAAGTGGCAATAAAACATGGTCGTACGTGATTCTGTTCCTGAAAATAAAAAACCCCTTGGACTGCTGTATGTACCAGATATTGGTACCATGTATTGGTATCGGTTAATTGTTGCCTTGCCTTTGGTTTGATCACCGTTTGCGTACGATGCCGTCACCAAAATCGCCTTACTATATTGGAAACCCTAGAGAGAGTCCAATGTATACACAAAACGTTGCAAAAGAATCATCAGTGCACATTGCGAACAAACTCCCTCTCCCGACCCGACGCCTTTAAAATACAAAGTTCGTGCCGAAAGGCAGGGAGGCTCGTCACGTACACTGTCTGTGTTTTAAATGTTGCAATCTCTTAAACCCCCCCAACCAAGTCATTTGTATATTTGACTCGATCCGCTTAGAACTGCCAGCGCTTTCTTGACGACAATTTCCAAGCGAGCGATGCATTTTGCGGTAGGTCAAAGGTTGAGCAAAATCAAGTGCTTACTTCTGCTGCTTGTGTCGCCGTCCATGACTTGCCTCCCTTGTTTGCTTCAAGCTCAAGGTGATTGATTCCACAGGACTCTGAGTAATGGGAACGGGGCGCAGGGGGAAGGGGGGGATTTGGGTGCGTCAATTCCAAGAAATAAATGCCGTAGGCGCATGGCCGAGGCGGAGTACATCATTTTTTTCACCAGCCCAGAACACACCGCATGCACCAAGAGCGAAGCACGATGTGGCATGTGGTGTTCGACGGCTGGATCAAGGCACTGACTGGTAAGGTTTACCCCCAATTCTTAGTACTGGATTTGATCCGGTCGCGCGAGTTACTCTGTACCAACCTCGCTGACAAATAAATACACGGTCCGCGATTTGTTTGGTGCAGCGTGTGTGTAGCTAAGCATCCATTTTCGTATTAATATCGAGAATAGAATGTTAAACAGCACTCGGAAGAAAAAAATAAAATTCGAAAACAAGAAAAAAAGAAAGGAACAGGGGGGTGGGTCACTCGCGCGAGTGACGCCGAGCAACTGAAAAAAAAGTGTCCAAACGGGGGTAAAGTGCCAAAAAGGGGTAAAACAACATATCTCCCCCCCACCGTACCATCGGTCACTCACTGCTAAAGGACTAGCTAAATCCTCTACTCGCAGAACCATTTGTCGGCCGGACGTCGGCATCCTTTGGGTGCTTTCTTGCCAATCATGGATGACAGCGTCGAACGACGTGATATCTTTTCTGATATGCCCACTTCCAGAAGCAGTAGTCTACTCGGTGAACCAGGCACTTTCTACTGTAACGGCTTCGTGGTTGCCGCGTCATCTTGGCACTATTAATAGGTGATAGCGCCCCCCTTCTTTCGCGAAGTTAAGATCCTCCATCCCGTACAACAACATGATCTACTGTACGTCCTGTGCGATCATCATCACTGGTACCGCCAAAAACCAAAAACTAAGGAAAATCTTGAATGCCTCTACTAATAGCTAGCGTAGCCAAGACTATTGTACAGTAGGTTAGTGTGATTCCCATGTATGTCGAAAATGAGGTTAGGGTCGTGTTCTCGCTACGGTAATGTTTTGCTTCGATCGCTGGTCGTCAACGTTGGGCGCGCCACGACTTGCCACGAAGCCTTCCGGGGTCGAAATACAATTGCATATCTCGGGTGGTCTGGTGACCATGTCTACCGACCACAAGAAGAGCGTCGATATGTTGTAAGCATGTTTTCTACGCACGGTTGAAAATCCTCGAGTGAGTGCCTTTCGCGACTTTTCTCTCAGTACGTACGCCCTTTACGTTTTTCTGGTTGTGCGTACTGGTTGGGCAGCTCGAACGAAAATACAGACGAAAACGAATTATCGCATTATTTTAATTCTCAGTTGATAGGCCGGCGATATACCACGTGCGCAGCTTCGTCAAATTGTTTCTGCTCGATAACAGCAACACACAGTGATACAGCCAGAGCACAGCAGTACGGCATCATGATCGCAGATCCTCTGCAAGCAGCACCTGCAGGCGAACCGCAACAACACCCCACGCATCCGAGGGTGTTTGGATAATAGCGATAGCACGGTGCATAATGAAGATGTTTCAACACATCATGCTCTCGAAAATGAGGCTGAGGGGTTAGTTTTAGTACGATTTGCCGAGCTGGGAGAGATCGATGCCCTCGTGGGCCCGAACTATCGTCGCGCCGGCCTCGTGGTCTGGAGTTCTTGCATTCTCGTGTAGATATTTGGATAGATCGTGTCATTTTGCGCAGACTCCATCGCCTACAGCGCACGGTTCTCTAAGCTCTTTGCGCCTCGGATCTAGGTCGTGAAGCCTGTTTGATCCCCCCCCCTGTGCGTTCGAGCTCACGCCGGGGGCGAGGGGGGCTGTATCCCAGACCATCTCTCACAGTTTGCCTCATCTAGGTTCATATGATAGGATCCAGCTATTAGACCGCATTGCTTTTTGTGGGGAAAGCGTAACGGATCGAACACTCACACGAGAGATATTTCCTACCTGGTAGGGACACGAGGCGCAGCCTGCTCAAGTGTAAAAATAGTAGTCGTAAGTGAATGGTGTTCACCAAAGACGGTCGCACACGGTAGCGACCGACTCTAGCTTGTACCGTACACGTGTCGATGCTATGACACCAACCCTTGCTTCGCGATATCGTACCCATCTGCGCGGGCTGATGGCGAACCTACTGGCTGGAGAGGGGTACCATATGTGTAGATCGTGATTACATAGCTTCAAGAACAACTCGAGATTTATGTGCCCCACGCTGCGGCTGCAACACCTGGAACCACCGGGCCCAGTGAGAATCATCGTGGTATGATCATGGTATGACCATGGTATGACCATCGTATCCTCCTGGTGGGGTGTGTAATTACCTCTGGTTCCTTCCGTACCGGCGGTCTGACGCCTTCGATCGCCCTTGAGGCAGCTGGGATCCTCGGCAACCGTCGATGTGTCCTCTGGTTGTTCGTTTGGATCTCTCACAACAACAATAATAAACGTCACGGGTGTAAAGGGTTGCCTACACCTTCGCAGGCGTCATGAAATATGACGGTTACAGGATACTGCGTATGATACGTGGGATAGGAGCAAATACGAGGCTCAATCTCCCCCTGTCCACTGTCCACTCTCATATGATCATCTCTCAATGCAGGGAATCGGCGCCAGTAGAGGGACGGCTCTCTCCAGAGCGGTCCCAATGATGTTTTCTTCGCGAGGATACACGGATTTCGTACTGGTGCAGGTTTCACGAGACAGGACTTAGCTTAAAAGTTGGAGGTTTAAAGAAACTACGTTGTGGTTCGACGTTGTGTGCACAACAAAGAAACCCATGTTTTGGTACTGACCTACAGCTGTGATTTAGGATACACCCAGCCTCGCCTACGCATGTGGGGCCGGCCCAAAAAAAGATTGTCGCGTACTTTTGCGTAGGAGGCATAGATGACGAATACCAACCCACTCGTAGTTCATTCGCACCCATTCTTGGAGTAGATACAGCTATTGTGCACTGCTGTGTAGACTATAGTCTATAGTTTGTGGATTGTAGAATCTATAGTCTAGTCTATAGACTAGTTTGTGGATTGTAGAGGGTCTACCTCTTCTTTGCTGCCATTATTGCTGATATTGAATACCAGGCACGAAATAAAAACATCACAATTGATAATACCACTTCGCACAATACTACAATCCAGTACCTACTGTTGTAGCTCCACGAGTTAGAGGCGATGTACTCCGCTTCTTGCCCCATCGATAACCTACACGGAGTCATACAGGCTATCGTTGGCGCGCACGCGAGGCTGCCCGTGCGGCGGGGGGCGGCGCAGCCTGGGCTACGCCTCGAACCCCGCGACAACGCACAGTATTTAACCAAATGCCGAGCTTGTCTGAACTCCAGTCATAGGAAGCCCACGGGTTTTATCTGGGATACCCATGGTTGGCCCGTGGGCGACCCACGGTGGCCATTGGACGACCCATGGGCGACCCATAGCAAACCAGTCAGTGGGTGTCACATGGGCGACGCATGGGCAAATCACCAAACAAACCATAGTCCACCCATGGGCCACCCATGGTTCACCCGCAGATAGACCACTGGTCACTCATGAATCACCGTGGGTGCCCCCCATGGGTGCCCCATGGGTGGTGAATGGGCTGACCGCGGATGAGCTATTGATAACCCGCGGGTGGCGCGGGAGTGACCCACGGGCTATCCTTGGGTGACCCAAGGGCGAGTAATGGGCAACCCATGTTTGTCCCGTGGATAATCCGGTGGTAAACCATGGGCGACCCGTAGGCTAGCACCAATAAGGCATGGGTTACTCACGGGTGATACTGCTGGCCCATGGGTAACCGACGGGGCACCCGATGGTATTTCCGTGCTAAGAACAGGGGTCCCCCACGGGTTACCCGCGTTGGCCCAGGAAGTACAATAACAGCTCATGGATTACCCACGGGTGACCTGCGATCCACCCATATTGTTGGCCCTAGGGGTCACCCATGCGTCACCCACGGGTAGCCATTGGGTCATCAACGGGTCACCTATGGATCACCCACGGATAGCCCATGGGCATCCGTGAGTGACTCGTGGGCGAGTCGTGGACGAGTCGTGGACGAGTCATGCCTTTACCGTGGACAGTCCGTAGGTGACCCGCGGAGGGCCCATTGACCCATCGGCTAGCATCACTAACTCATGGGTTACCCTCGGGTGATTGTGCTGGCCCACGAGCCATCCATGGGTCACTCATGAACTTTCGCTGCTAGCCAAGGGCTAACCCGTGGTTCACCCGTGGTGGCCAATGACTCAGTAGTACTGCAACAGCCCATTGATCACCCACGGGTCACCCGCGGATAGCCCATGGGTAACCCACGGTTCACCCACGGCCCGCCCATAGCTCAGTCACGGTTCACCCATGCATGGGTCACGCACGGATAGCCCTTGGGTCACCGACGAGTCACCATGGGTCACCCACGGATAGATTATAGGCAATCGTGGTTGATCCATTGACGATTCATGGATGATGACCCATGCCTGCCGTATGGGCAACCCGTACGTGGTCGTAGGGCGATCCACGGGCGACCCATAGGCGTGCACCACTATATGATGGTGTTACCCACAACGTTATGCTGCTGGCCCATGGATCACTGATGGGTCACCTATGGGTCACTCATGACGAAGTACCAGCCTATGGATCGCGCACGGATCACTCGTGGGGTCCCATGACTTTGCAGTACTATAATAGCCCATAGACAGATCACCCACAGGTCACCGCGGACGCATGCTGCGGCAGAGGTGACATGACGATCATTTTTTCTAATACTTCGCCTCACTTGAGGAGCTTAAGACCTGCCCTAACCTTTATTAACCTTTCTTAACCGTTCTTAACTTTTTCCAACATTTCTTAGCCTATATTTACATTTATTAACATTTCCTAACCTTTCATAACCGTTCTTAACCTTTCCTAATATTTCTTAACCTTTCGGAACCTTTCTTGAAGGTTTTTAGCTTTTAATAACCACTCTTAGCCTTTCTTAGCATTCCTGAACGTTTCTTGTCCTGTAATAACCTTTCTTTACCGTTCTTGACCTTTCTTAACGTTTCTCAACATTCATTTACCTTTCTTAACCTTTGTTGACATTTCTGAACATTTCTTAATCTTTTTTAAACATTTCGCCTTGCTTAACCTTTCTTAAAGGTTACTAACCATTCTTGACCGTTCTTAACCGTTCTTAATCTTTCTTAACCGTTCTTAACCTTTTTTTACATGTTTTAACCTTTCTTAACCTTCTTAACATTTCTGAACCGTTATTATCCTTTCTTAACCTTTCTTAACATTTCCTAACCTTCCATAACCGTTCTTAACCTTTCCTAATATTTCTTAACCTTTCGGAACCTTTCTTGAAGAATTTTAGATTTTAATAACCACTCTTAGCCTTTCTTAGCATTCCTGAACGTTTCTTATCCTGTAATAACCTTTCTTTGCCGTTCCTGACCTTTCTTAACGTTTCTCAACATTTATTTACCTTTCTTAACCTTTGTTGACATTTCTGAACATGTCTTAATCCTTTTTAAACATTTCGCCTTGCTTAACCTTTCTTAAAGGTTACTAACCGTTCTTGACCGTTCTCAACCGTTCTTAATCTTTCTGAACCGTTCTTAGCCTTTTTTTACATGTTTTAACCTTTCTTAACCTTCTTAACATTTCTGAACCGTTCTTATCCTTTCTTAACCTTTCTTAACATTTCTTAATCTTGCTTAACCTTTCCTAACAGTTCTTACTCTTTATTCACATTTCTGAACATGTTCTAACCGTTCTTAACCTTTAATAACCTTCCTTAAAGGTCCTTACACTTTATATTGACCTTTTTTAACGTTTTCTTAACCTTTCTCAACATTTACTAACCTTTCTTGACCTCTGCTAACAATTCTTAACAATTTCTAACCTTTCTCAAACGTTCGTAACCTTTCCTAATCTTTCTTAATCTTTCTTAACCTTTCTTTACCTTTCTTGACCTTTCTTAACGTTTCTTGTCCTTTTTTAACCTTCCTTAGCCTTGCTTAACCTTTCCTGACCTTTTTTCACCCTTTCCTAACCATTTTCAACATATATTTACCTTTCTTAACCTTCTTTACCTTTCTTTACCCTTTCTTAACCTTTCCTAACCTTTCCCAACCTTTCCTATCCCAAAAACCGATTTTGAGATAATAAAAATGCTACCTGATGAACAGTCCCCCCGTGGCCTGGACATACAAGGCCAAAAATACCAAATACACTGAAATATAAAGAATGACATTCTGACGATTGTATGATTAATAATGCATGATTGATTATGTACGATTAATGGTGTATGATTGATGATGTATGATGGATGATGTATGATTAATGATGCATGATTGATTATTATAAAAAATGAAAATACACTCCAGCTGTGAGATCGAAGATTTCGTCGAAACTCATCTTTGCAAGCTGTGTGTGATACTCCGATCGCGCGCATTACGAGTTGTGTGTCCTCATTAAGGATATAGGTCGGCGACTCCCCTTACAACTACAGTGTAGCTATCAGGGTCAACAGGTGATTTTAGTCAGTCTGTGCGCGGAAACTACAAAAACCCGTTTCTGAGGGGGACAAAATGTGACAGCTGTGGAGGGAAATGTATCCTTTTGTCAAGTGAATCTTGCAAGTCGAATAACCGGTGATTGTGCATGAAATGATGTATGATTGATTAGACTAATGATGCATGATTAATGACTAGGTTAATGTATTAGCCTCGTCATCCAGAAAACGTATCTGTTTGAGCGAAAACGTGCTAAAAATAATGATATATCTATCGTTCTACAGCAGTAATAGTAGTAGCACGGTGTTAGCCATGGTTCACACACGGATCCCCCATGGGTTAACAATGAATGGGTTACCAATGGATAGCCGTTGGGTCACCGGGAGATAGGTCAAGGGTCACCCATCTGTCAAGTTGTTTTTTTGGATTTTCCTGATGCGGCATGTGCACTCGAAAACACTCCGTAGTGTGTACGGACTGTGTATATACGGACGTTTTCAATTCATGCTAAAAGACACAACGCATCAGACGCATAACCCCGCACGAACGAACCGAAACCAATAGATTGACTCGACCCAGACGGAGCTGAATCTCATATGCCAAGAGTGGCGAACGCGAACAGCAGCTACCGACGAGGTGAGTCTACAGTGCTCACCACCCTATACGCATCAGATGAACAGCATCAAATCTAGGTGATGCTAGGTGAACCGCATCGCACATCCGCGGTATTTCGTGGGTGTCCACACAGCATCGTACAGTACTGTAGGACCCTGTTTCGGTATTGCTTCGTTCTCTCTCGCTTGCACCTGGTATTGTATAGACCTCGCGAAATACGCCGCAACGAATGGCTTGTGGAGCTGCTCTGAATGAACATGGATGTAGCGTAAACAATACATAATACGACTGTGGCGTTGCATTCGCGAACACCAACACGTCGTCCTTCGTTCGTCGAGGCAGCGGTAGGCAGTAGTAGCAGGTACCGTGACGCCGGCACAATCCTGCACGCTGCTAGTAGTGCACACCCGCTGCCTTGCGTCTCGGGTCAGCGTTTGAGAGCAAATTCCACAAACAACATGTATTGTATTATTCCACGATGTGCCTTCTGACAATGTGCACATCGAAAGTGCGTGATCCAATAATAGAACCACAGTACTGCAGCCTTGCCTTCCCAGCCCCTCCTTCTATCCGCTTTCGAAATAAATGGAACGCACGGCCTACGCTGCACCTGCTGAGGAACACGTTCCCCCAACCTACCTGCGAAACATGTTTTCAGAAGTATCGTTACATATCCTCTGCAGCAAGTGAAACCAGACTTGACAAACAAGGATCCAGCCCCCCCTCCCCCCTCTCGCCTGGCGTTCGAACTAGTGCCTCATAAACCGCACTGCGTCTGCTAAGGCGGGCATTTCTCCCTGCGTTTAGCTGTTTTCAACATATCCGATTGATACCCTGTACAGCGCGGTCAAAAACAGACTTCATCAACAAATAAACATACTTGCCCCCTCCTCGCCCATCGCCTCTGGAACAGTGTGTCGTAGAACACGCGGTCCCTGCTAAGGCATGCTATTAGGCTGGTCCTCAAGACGGGTTTTCATGGAAGACACTGCATTCATGTCCTGTCCAGTCGAATCCATACGCCGTGTTCTGTTACATCCACTTCCACTGCAGCGGAACTGTGCTACACACGTGCGTGCGTCCTGTGCCCTTTACATTAATAATAACAATAATTTTACGAATATCAAAGATGTACTTGCGAGTTGTGTTTAGCTGCGAAATCCTATCTCCTCCCTCGTTTTCCGCTTGGCAACATGCACGAACGGCCTCCGATTTTCATCACGAAGACGAACGCGATCCATCTTCGTCCACACGTGCTGTGATACAAACACTGCTACAGTAGGTACTGCTCTTTAGCGATAAGCACCACGTAACATTGTATCACAGCGTCATGTCGGGCAGTGGTGCTTGGGACTACACCATCACCGGGCATCTTCAGCACTACTAACTAGTTTAACTACAGCCCTATATAACCGTAGTACTGCACTGAGACTGTTCATATCATAGACTTCATTTTCCGCACCCGTCCGAAATTTTAGGATGCGCCATGCACAATGCCCAACATTTCATCTCTTACCCCCCTCCCCCCTACCCCACATTTGTCCTACCGACCCATATCTCCCAAAATTCCATGTCTTACCCCCCCCCCGGGGTGCCTGTTTCCCTTCTTTTCGTTCCTTTCACATCCTCCCCCTCCGCTCCTTATTTGCCTTCCCTCTTTGCTTACATTCCACCTCGTTTGCCCCCTTCCCTCCCTTCCTTCCTCTTCGTAACTACTGTAGTCAAACTATTTCCATGCATCCCCGTGTCAGTTTTAAAATCGCCATGAGGAATCAATCCAACCTAGACCAACCAATGCCGCGCCGTCCATTTGTCTCCCCTCTTTTTCCACAGGGTTAGGGTTAGTTAATTCCTCTATCGCTCTATGCGTGTAACTAATCACACAGCTCACAGTTATCCTCGTATCAGTATAAAACGTCAACAGGAGCAAATCTAAGCCGTTAACAGCATAACCAACCTCGCCCAAACAGGATCCATTCTCGCCCCAATGCATCCATCTCGACCAGTTCGTCGTCAACCTCGACCAAGAAAAAACACCTATCTCTTAGCCAGTTCTCACTCAAAAGCTGCCAATAGTCACCCATTGTTGGACCTCTGACACAGTCGACGCCTTTCCCACCGATTGTCTTCGCTCTCCACCCTCGATCCCCACTGCCGCCACCACCTCCTCCTTCACCCGGCTGACGGCACAGTAAAGGTGTTCAACCCCCCCCCCCCACCCCCCCCCGCCGAACTGCCCCCACAGCCATCACCATGCTGGTGCTTGATTTGCAGGCGCGCCCCCGCTGCCGCCACCGCCCCCGATACCAGCCGGGGGCGGGGGTTGGGTATTGGAGCCCCCCCCCCCCGTCCCTGCAGCCCCTCCCCTGCTCCACTGTTAACAACGTCGATGTCCCTAACCCCAGCATCATTACCCTGAGTCTCGACAGACATTGGCAGGGTTCAGGTTGCCGAGTCATACAGCCGAGGAGCTTGATGGGGCGGTGTAACAGGTCTCGAAACCGGAATGGACCAAGATCTCCCTGACAAGCGCGGGGGGGTACCAGACATCACAGGATGGCCGAGGGCGGTTAACGTACATCTCCATGTAGGGTCGAGCGGGCGGGAAGGGGGAGGGGGGCGAGGAGAGAGGAGAAGGAGGGAAGAAAGGGCGGAGGGGAAGGAGTCGGGGGGGCATACTCATTTGTTGATTGCCTTTAGGCGTGTTACCTTTCATCACCCATCTCTTAAAAGGCGGAACAACTTTCCAACTCGAGCTCCAAAATAGAGACACCTCCAACATTTGGGCGCTCAATATGTTTCTTCCGTACATTGCATAAAAAAAAAAATCCATGTACTTTCTCCTTCTTCTTCGCCCGTCGGTGGTCACCATCTGTCTCCTAGGATAGCTATCCTTTTCGCGCTGCTATCTGATGTACCAAGCTTTTCCATGTCACATGCGTCAATTTTTTCCTCGTTTCTTCCTCTTCTTAGCACCTTCCGTTCCTCCTTGTACAGTTCACGCTATCCTACTTGGTGGGTTCTACTCTCGTTTTTGTTGCCACCAGGACAGCTAGATGAGACGGGGTATTGAGGCTATGTTCCGCGCTGACTGATTCTTACCACGATAGCCCCCCCCTAAACCAGCGAGTTTCTTTAACGAACGAACGTCTTGGCTCTGCTCGGCACAAGGAAGGATGCTATTGAAATAAAAGTATCCACATGTTTTGGTTGTGTGCAAAGCCCTATCGATTGAAGGCGTCGGGGAGGGTGTCGAGGGATACCGTGTTTCAGGAGATACGACCGGGAGCTGGTTTTGAAACCGTCGATTTCGTTAAAGAGAAGTTGGGGGGGCTACCGTAGCAAGACTCCGCTCCATTTTTCAGTTCACGCGTTTGCTTGAGATTCATGTTTTTTTTAGGGTAAGATATGACCATGCATTATGTATTATCACCACGTTGTGAGGTTTCAAGTGTGAAAGGGGCTGTCCCCGAGGGTATGGAAGCGCTACTATTTCATTCCTATGCTCACGAACAGAACGGCGACGCAATATTGCATAGTGTATCGGGGCAGCGGTATGTTTTTACCTCCCGGTTCAAGCCTATCATTCCCCAGACAACGTCAGCACCATCAAACACACAAAACTCTCCATCGAACACATGACTCTAGTCAAACCTTTCACTACCGCGAGTAGTGTAGGTCAATCGTGGCTCTGCACCAGACTCAAACACAGACGTCAACATCATCGGTTTGCGCAGCGGTACAAAACCCAATCCCCATGGCCGCGCGTATCGCACAACCAAAACGTACCACACAGCTTAGGTCTGTTTGGAACTAGGGTCGCCGCCTCCACGAGGAGCTTTGGCCTAGAGCGCCGCCGAAAAATGCCCCCCAAGATGTCACCCCCCCCTAGACTACGTCCGACTACTTCCCGTAGACTACTTCCGACTAGCTCCGACTACTTCCGCAACATGTCCCAACAGCACACCAAGTGTTTCAGAGCTGTCGTCCACATACCCAGAATGTACGCGCCAGGTGCCGAAATCTGTCTCACGAACGGTTCTGCGTATTAATATGTGGAGCCCATATTCCATGTGATTCGCCGAACAGCTCGCGGCGCTTCGCGGTTGATGCCCGCGATGTCTTGCGTGGTCGCTGAAAATTCGACGTATTCCGTCCCGGTATTGTACAGACGCGAGGGGCTATAATCATACGATTACCGCAATGCACGACATGAATACACCCCCCCCCCTCCCGACCACGAGCACCGTACCCCCCCTCCCGACCGCGATACTACTATACTACTATACTATTATACTACTATACTACTATACTACTATACTACTATACTACTATACTACTATACTACTATACTATACTACTATACTACTATACTACTCTACTACTCTACTATTATATTACTATACTGCGATACTGCGATACTACTATACTATACTACTATATACTACTATACTACTGTACTACTGTACTACTATACTACTGTACTACTATACTACACTACCACACTACTATACTACACTACTGTACTACTATACTACCATACTACCATACTACTATAGCAGAGAGCTCGAAAACCAATAAACACCCCACCGACAACACATATGCACACATGACTCACCCTTCCTCCTCTGTTGTTGTCGATCCATCGCCCGAAGAGATCGCGCGTCCGGCCCTTCGGTCACCGGCGGCGGTGGTGTCGAAGAGCGTCACGTCCGAGCACGCCGAGGAGGGAGAGGGCGTGGCCCTCACCTTGGGACTATCGGGCGGTGTCATGGCCGGGGTGATAAGAGTGGTTGTTGCCGTTGCTGTAGTGGACGCGTTCTTTCCCAGCGAAAACGACGAAGAGGATGTTGTCGGAGACGCCGAAGGAGGTGGGTTTGGCGGGGATGCCGAACGGGGTGCTGGAGAGGGGCAGACGAGGGATTCTGCTACCAGCTGTACAATGGCCTCGAAGTTCAGCTTGAGCTCTTGGTTATCTTCGGAGTTCTTTTTGGAGGCGGTCTCGATGGCCTGGCACAATTCAGACTGTTAATGTTTTCAGCAGTGTGGTGACAGTGTTTGAGGAACGGAGAAGACAGGGAAGGAGGTCGAACAGAGACGGTCGAGGTTAATAAAATGAACGGTCACCATCCGATAAGGGCCAGAGGGGTGCGAAACAGTGCAGACTGTTAATATCATTGTTACATATCCGCCGGGGGGGGGGGGGGGGGGGCCCCACAAGGAGCAGTATGGTTAGTCGAGGATACTCAAAAAAATAGCTATCGGTGGTCGATGGACAAGGAAGTGTGTCTGATCAACATAAAGTTGAATTTGAGCTCGTCGTTCGGTGTAGAAGCTTTGGTGGAGACCTTCTCTATGGCGTTGGTTTTGTTTCGTCCGATCATTATTGCGTTGGGTGTTGTTCTGGGCGAGCGGGAAAAGGGGCCATAAATAGAGAGTTGGCCTCCAATTTAATTATAATATATTTGGACACGTTTGTTCGTGAATGGTTCGGGGGGGTTAGAATCGGTTCAGGCTAAATAGAATCAGTCCAGGCCATTTATGTGTATCGAATGCTTGCTTGTGGTTAACATGTCGCCAAACAACAGCGAGTCCTTTGGAGGTCACCAAAAACCGGACAATACGTCCACCGAAATCATGAACGGGGACAAGTCGATGATATCTCCAAGTATCAACTATCGTCTGCATCATGAGCCTCTAGCGACAGTTATATGTAGACCACCTCTTTATCTAGTCATAAGCAGTTCGATCATTTGTACGAAGCTTTTAAGAGCCTCTTTTCTATATTAAAACGCTAATCCCAATACGTCCGACGTCCTACCAGCCGGCCAGGGCATCGACCGAGAACGTGAAGCAAACTTGCACGCATATTAGTATATATATTTGTTCGTTCGAACGCCCCACTTACAATCGAAATCGGACAGAGTAATAAACACTTCTAAGCATTTGATATCACGTCATTATCGTTCTAGCCATCCATGACGTAGCTTTCATTCATCCCCCCTCCCCCCATCTAACGCCCTCTCCTTCCCCACACCCCGCACGATCGCCTAGACCCAGCACCGCGCGTATAGCAAGCCCCTACATATATGATTAATACGCGCGATCGGAGGATCACACACAATGTTGCAAACATCAGTGTCGACCAAATCCTTGATCTCATAGCTGGAGTGTATTTTCATATTATATGTGACCTAAACCTCTTGAAAACCCTCCCCCCCCCCCCCCCCCCCCCCCCCCCGCCCCTTTTTTTATTTTTCCCTTGCTTCCTCTTGCTTAAACGCCTCGCCTAATATCGAAATCCGCCAGAGTAATAAACACTTCCACGCCCTGGATATCGCCTCGTTATCGTTTCAGAGCAGTCCATGCCGCTGCTGCAATTCCCACCCACCCCCGCCCCCAACGCCCCCTCCTTCCCCACCACCCGCACCATCGCCTAAACCTAGCACCACGCGTATAGCACACCCCTACATCTATGCAACCTAAAGCCCTCCCCCCCCGCCCTCGGCCCCCCCGCCACATTCCCCCCCCGTCGCCCACAAGAAGTATTTATAGTTTCCACGCACAAATTGACCTGCCCCACCCGTCCCCTCCCCCCCCCCTCCCCCCCTTCCGCCCCCCTTTTGATCAAAATCAGGCCCCCACGTCCTTGAAAACTCCGCCCTCCCCTCACCGATTATTCGACTTACAGTATTCACATGATAAACTGATGCATTTTCTTCCACAACTGTCAGATTTGGTCCCCCTCAGAAAAGGGTTTTATGGTTTCCGCGCACAGACTAACTAACATCACCCTGTTGGCTCTGATAGCTACACTGTAATTGCAAGGGGAGTCGCCGACCTATATCCTTAATGAGGACACACAACCCGTAATACGCGCGATCGGAGTATCACACACAGCTTGCGAAGATGAGTTTCGACAAAATCTTCGATCTCACAGCTGGAGTGTATTTTCATTTTTTATAATATATTTATGGTACAGATCACGATCGAGGCATGATAGTACCAATAGTATTAGTATACAGTACTCGAATGGTATAGATATTAATAGTGTAGTAGTACTAATAGTACCAATGGTACTAGTAGTACTATAATGGTAGTAGTATACAAAAAGTAGCATAATAGTATTATTATAGTAGTATTATTGTAGTACTATAGTATTATAGTTGCGTAGGGTGAAGGCGCAGCAACCATTGTTCTTTCTGCGTTTGCTCATTTGACCGCCCAACCCAAAAGATTTTTGGAGAAAAAGAAAAAAAATGGTCTGTCTCCATCCGTTAAACAATCCCATGTCCTATTTATAGGAATACAACCAAACAAGGCTCTTGCAAAATAGGAATGACCTGTGTTAGTGTGATAGTGCGATAGTGTGATAGTGTGATAGTGCGATAGTGTGATAGTGTGTTAGTGTGTTAGTGTGATAGTGTGATAGTGTGTCGTGTGCTAGTGTGTTAGTGTGATAGTGTGATAGTGTGTTAGTGTGATAGTGTGTCGTGTGATAGTGTGTTAGTGTGATAGTGTGTTAGTGTGATAGTGTGATAGTGTGATAGTGTGTTAGTGTGATAGTGTGATAGTGTGATAGTGTGATAGTGTGATAGTGTGTCGTGTGATAGCGTGATAGTGTGATAGTGTGTTAATTTCGACTATTTGGGGTTAAGAATGCCGCCGTTCAGAAAACGTCAATGCCAAATCGTGCTTTCTTCATCGTAGCATGCCTCGATCTAGACCATCTACCGTAAATCCAGTATCCGACGCTAGGCGACCAACCCTACAAGAAAGCAACACCCTAGACCACGCAGATCGCGCGGCTCCTACCCGGTAACATGAGCTACACCACACAGATCTTCTCTCAAGGGTCTATGTTATCAAGTGGATGTTATCGGTGATCTGTCAGCGTGTGACCAGGGCTATGGTGTTGTGGCAGTACTGCACTACTACTGTAGTCCCTTGAAGCCACACTAAGCCACTTTAAGGGACTCTTTCTTTGCAGGCACTCAGGAACACTTCAAGGGAGAGAGTGGCCACCTTAATTCCGCAACAAAATAATTATATTCCAGTCTCACACCCCGATAGCGACAGAAGAAGACACGTGGGCGCCATGAACAAACCCGTCCTCTGTCAACAAACCCAAGCCGAACAAGAGCGAGTCGAAGATTCTTGCTGAGAGAGGTAGCAGATATAGGCTGGCCGCTGGGTTGGTCAACCACGCCAGATGATTTTTCCCTCGTCTTCTCCACTATCCCGGGCCCATTTTCGCTTCGACGAGGGGGTCTACAGGTGGCCGGGTTCCGTGTAATATTTTTAGTTATTGATTTCCAAGTTTTTATGACTTAGGTCGAAGGAGTCGAATGAGACGTCCACTTTCGGAAGCTAGATAGTCCAAGATGACTGTGGGCGGCGATAGGTACAGTACGAACCCGGCTGATATCATATTGGGGAGAGAGACACGGTAAATGTGCGGACGAGATGTTACACAGGGGAGATTGCGAGAGGTTTGCGAGAGATTAATCTAGCTATCGGGGTGGGGTGGGGGGGGGGGGGGGGGTCTCCCACGATCCAGCAACCAAAGAAGAGACAATGACATTCGGAACATGAGCAATTCACTACTTTTCCCCGGGTATCTACAGTAGAGCTGATTGGTCACATCGTTCATGTCCGCAGTCACTGTCACTGGATTCGGAGTTTTCTTTTATATCAGCGTGACACGATCGGAGCAAGAGCTACACATTGATTGCTAGATGGATAATGGAACAACTATCGTAATAGTTGCATACCTATATATACCTATACACTGTAGCTGTAAGGGGAGTCGCCGACCTATATCCTTAATGAGGACACACAACCCGTAATGCGCGCGATCGGAGTATCACACACAGCTTGCAAAGATGAGTTTCGACGAAATCTTCGATCTCACAGCTGGAGTGTATTTTAATTTTTATAATATACCTATGTATACCTATATATAGACTATTGTGGATATCTGAGGTAAACGAGCTCAGCGGCGTTGTTGTATTGCGGTGTGCGATGTATAAAAATCATGGACTCACATGACGACGTTCGACCTCGTCGAAGTTCGCGGCAACTTTGTCCACGACTAGGTCCACGTCGCCAATGCAGCCCTCGACCTTGAGGTTTATCTGCTCCACACGGTCAAATCGAGCAGCAAGGTGGAGGCGACAACAAGCAGGTGTTTAAGCTAAAGAGTTGGTATTGGCCAGGATTCGTACCATGAACGCTTAGCCTACCGTTTTCGACGTAATACACCACCCTTACACCACCCCACCACGGCAAGCCAACCCGGGTGATGAAAATCAAACCCCGCCGAAATAATGCCCACTATGGCCCAGGTTCCCTAGGATACCACCCCCCCTTGGCCGGTATGCGTCCCGAACAATTAAAAAAAGCAGTGCCACCGGGGATCTTCCAAACACGTACAAACACGTCACGAAACACCACCGAAGATCCACACGAAAGTAGCGTCGGGCATTGAGCATCGTGGAGAACAACAAGGAGCGGTTCCACCTCCTAGTAAAACGGGCTGTTGCTAGCCCCCCCCCGGCGTTCAAATGGGGGGCGTTATCTCGGTGTGTTCGTCGATACCAGTATAACAAACAACATGCATAAGAACAACGGAAAAATCGTTTTTTTCAAGCCAAGGGAAACATGCAAACAATGCGTGAACTCTCACTCGTTTTGCTACCAAACACACCCTTGTTACCCCACCCCCCTGGCTATTTCTGATCAAGTGGCATGCAAACACTACGTATTTTTATAGGCGATGCCATCACCCCATTTTTGTCACTCCCATCTGCTTCCTGGGTGGGCGCGACCAAGGTACCAAGTCCTACCCATCGTATTGCTATCACCCCCCTCGATATCATCCCCCGTAAACCACTCCCGGTGATAAAATAGAAAAAGGAACTCAATTAACAAATGCCCTTTATAACCCGGGTTCTCTCAGATACCATCCGACTCCACAGGAAACCACCCCGGGTAATAAAAAGAACACAACGTGAAATAGCTATCACCCGGGGTACTTTCTTACGCCAAACACGGACGTGGATCCGGTTCCGCTTGGTTTTGTTTTTCTTTCTGCAGGTGTTCATGAGTCATTAACGTCAGATGATTATCATGCACACTGTCATATGTTGTCCCCTGTTCCATATATAGAATATAGCTTATTGCTATCCACGCCCGCAGTCATATTGAAATAGACAGAAGAGGGATACGTTGTTACGTTTTGGTGGGTGCTGTATGCCTGTACGGCGTATTCGGTGGCGTTTTGCCACAACTAGGGTTGTGACCATGACGTCCCCAGCGACAAATATTGGCGGTCTTCTGCACCTTCAATGTATCTTACACATTTATTTCCCGAAATGTGTGTGCGATACATGAAAGATGCAGACGACCGCGCCAATATTGTCGCCGAGAGCGTCACGGTCACAACCCAAACTGTGGTAAACGCCCTCGACTACGCCGTACAGGTATGTAGTGAACCCTCGACGGTGCACCCAATATGGAAGAATATCAGTTTTCGAATCGCTCGCGCGGTAAGCTGAGTTGTCTGGGGCTGATAGTGGTTGGACTGAAATATTCATCCAAATGATGTTTCTTTTAATCCAAAGAGGGTTAAAGCCCGTTAAGACTGTTTAGACTGTTAAGGGCGTTTAAGAGCGTTTAATAGTGTAAAGAATGTTAAGACTGTTTAAGACTGTTAAGACGGCTAAGAGTGTTAAGACTGTATAAAATATTAAGACTGTTAAGACTGTCAAGAGTATTAAGACTGTCAAGACTGTTAAAGGCGTTTAAGAGCGTTTAAGACTGTCAAGGCGGCTAAGAGTGTTAGGAGTATTAAGACGGCTAAGAGTGTTAAGACTGTTAAGACTATTAAGACTGTTAAGACTGTCAAGAGTATTAAGCTTGTTCAGACTGTTAAGGTTGTTTACACAATTAAAACTGTTAAGCATGGTGATACGATAGGGGGAGCACGTTTTTTTTTTTTGCAAAACACTCCGGACTGACGAAAGGCTCCTCTCACCTCAAGAAAAAGCCGAATATTGCTCGAAAACATCTTGAGTTTTACGATGGTTTATACCCGTGGGATGGTGGATCGGATAGCACGTTCAGTTATCTCGCAAAGGCCGTGTTCAGGTTTCGCAGAGAGCTCGCCCAGTCGGAAACCTCCAAACCTTCACGCGCTACTATCAATATCATCCATCTGACATGCAGATGAGCTTTATTGGCAAAATTCCCTGCATACCTCTTCGGCATAGCCAGCGACGCTTTCCAATATTTTCCCCGCTGTCGCCACGTTTTCTGCCGCCAACTCGGCGGTCTTTTGCACCTTGCTTAACTCATCCATTTTTTCCGCGAATCGGTCGGCCATCCTGTTGTGTTTAAGCTTCAAGAAACGGTGCTCCGTCCTCAAAGAGTTCTGTTGCATCATATCATCATGACATCATAGCACCAACATTCCGAGTAGTGCTTGGTTAGGTACACACCGTACATGCGCAGCACATTATATTATAGTAGTTTTCCATCATAATATCTATCACATTATATTATACATAATACTCACCGACAACACCCGTGCAGTGGATGCTATTAATAGGAGGAATCAGGATTATTAGGTAGAAAATCGACGAGCAGTGTGGCAGTGCTGAATAAAATTTCTGCACGACAAAAACGAAGGCACGCATACACGGCACGTGTATATATAGTATATAGTATATAGTATATAGTACAGAGGGGGGGCGGCGGGGGCGACACTCGTGACCAAGGACTGTGCAGCAAAAGGAAAATAAACACTACTTCTTTACAAGAAGTATAGATGAACATCAAAAATTGAGAGTACTAATAGCTACGAAACGTCGACGACGGGATGGATGTGTGATACTATATTATAACAGTTAACTATTAATTGTAAACGTTTTTTGCTATGGGGTGGGAACACCATAAATAGTAATATATAGCCTTTTAGGGGGGGTTGCATTTTGGCGTTTTCTCCCCTCAAGACTTGTTTCGGTAGTTCTTACGCTAGAGGTGCGCCAATTTGTTTCTGAGACGCTGCGCCTGAGGAAGCTCCAACCGGCACTAAACACATGTCTCCCAGGGAAAAAAAATGTCTCAATGCCACTCGATAAACTATCCCATCACCCATGATAGGTGCACGAGAACATCTCACATTCATTCCAAAAACAAGAATGAACGATGTCAACCCGACGATTTTCTTGAAAGTATGAATGGCATTGTGATTAGACTAGTAGATGATATGGTCTTAATGGAACTAAGAAATCACTTTATCCATGTGTTATTAATCCCCCCACGTACCTACATCATCAGGCATGTATGTTAGGCTTGCCGCCAAGGGCAACTTACACAGTTACGAGTACAAAGTTCGTACGCTCATGGCAGTGGATGGGGGTCCGTTCTCAGCAGGTGTTTAGTCTACCCTATCGCGGGAACTGAAGAAAACAGAGAGAGGATGATTATCTTTAAGATGGCCAATGGCGTTTCTCACCAACTCTTTGGCCTGGTCCATGCTGAGCGCCTTAAGCTCGGCCATCTCCCTGCTCAAATCTTCGACCGTGTCCAACAGTAAATACATGCAGCCTTTGGTCACGTACTCCTCGTCTTTCGGCGATGTGTACTGTTCAGACGGTCCTGTTGTACCGCTTGTATTAGATCCCGTCGATAGCCCTGCCGTTGCGCTAGTGGGACTGCCCCGTCGTGTTGTTGCTGCTCTTGCGGTCTCCTCTGCAGCCCCCCCCTTCTTAGCATTGGGCATTGGTTGCCGCTGTTGCCGCTGTTGCTGTGTGGCACTGGGGGAACCGGCCCCTGGCGCAGACTTCGAGGCACCTACTACGCCCTTGTGAGTATGCATCGGGCGTTGATGTTGCGGCTGTTGCTGCTTCTGCTGCTTCTGCGGCCGCCGCTGCGGCGGCCGCTGCTGCTGCAGTCGCTGCTCTTTCTGTTTTTGAGGCTGCTGCTGAGATGTCCTGCAGCGAAGGCGTTGCTCCTGCTCCTCCTGCAGCTGCCGGCTTACGTTCCCTTTAGAGCTTTGGCTTGCATGGCATTTTTCGGGCCGATTCGTAGCCCTCGTAGCTCTCGCGGCTGTAGCCGACGGCATCTTGGACTTTGCCTGCGCATATGCGTATCACACGATACCAAATCAGTAGGATATCAGATACTGAGTATTATTTGCGGGTGTCGACTACCTGGAGTTCCTTTTTTTCGCAGTTTGAAATCAAGACCTGCAACAAATTTTGCGATGTATCTCATTCCTGGTCTCGGCGGTGAACAGTGCTCACACGCCAATACATCTGTACACTACAGCAAAAAAATATCCCACACGAACCCTCTCCACCTATGTATTGACGGATGCATTGACGTTGGTTGCTAACAATGTTCTTGTTGTTTCGGTGATGATGTCTGCCGTCAGAAACTTGGCAGAGGAAAAGGGTTAACGCTGGCGACTCATAATCATTCCCACAAAGGACATGAAAACAATCGACGTATCTACCAGGTGCGGCACAATACCAATAATAGTGCCGTACACATATGCATTCTTAAACTTGTACTCGAAGTACATTCGTACGCGCAGCAGTTACGAACCAGCAGCGTTTTGTATGCACAGCGGATTGTCGTTTGATGTTTCTTCGGAAATGCGTCAGGGGGGGGGGGGGGGGGGCTTTCCCTGGTGGCTGGAGGGGGTAAGCTCCTGGCCAGGAGGACATGGACACAACATCTATTAAGAGCATGTATGTTCGTAGTTGATGTTGTTGGATACAATGTTTTGCGCTTTTACTGTTATTTGGGTTGTGTCACCCTCGTTGTGGTTGTTGCCACTGACTGTTGATACTACCTGGTAGCGGACTGATAGACAAACAGGCAGACAGATGTTATCGCTGCTAGAAATATCGCCCAAAAATCCCAGGTGAGTTTGTGCCCCTAAACATGCGTGCGCTTCTTAAGGTTTAAGGCTCTCCCGCTTTTGGCGCACAGTACAGACTACCACCCTGGTACTATTGATAGGTAAATCGTTCGGGGCGGTCAGTGTTAGCTTTCCGGCTACTTTTGTTGCCGGTTTAAGTTTTACTTTTGTTTTTAAGGGCTTCTATATGGTATACCTGGTGTAGCTCGTAGAAACGCCTGTTGCGTTCCCCTTTTCCCACGTACGACACCAGGGATTTGAAACCAATCACATTCCGAAAAGGAAGCTTGGAACTACCTAACTTATGTTATAACTCATTACGAAGTATAGACTAGTCTAGTATCAATAGTGGCAAGGCGCGGGCTAAAAATCGACAAGTGATAATTACTCATGACCAACGTGTATAGACTAGTCTAGCACAGTTGCTGTACAGCGTATGGCGGATCATTCGACAACGCGGCGGTCGGTCATCGTTCGTTTTGAAATCGTTGCGGTTCGGTTCCTGATCATCTCGTGATGCTGGATTTGCTAATTTTGTCCGTAGAACACATGACGGCAGGTCGATGACGATTCTGTTTTTTTGCTGATACGAGCTTTCGCTTCCCCGCTGCGGCTGTTGTAAGGAAAAACACTTTTTTTCGCCGCCAAAAAAACGCAGAGAGGAATCGTAGATCGGGCCAGCGGACGACATACGCATCGCCGCGACTAACCAAGCCGATACCATGCCGTAACGCGCGAGGGGGGGAGGGAGGGAGGGGGGCGAGCGGTGAGGGGTGAACGGGGTCTAATGCTCGCGCTTCGCGATCATGACATGCCGCGATCATGCCTCGTACTTGTTGTCCGACCAAAAACCTGCGCGACGAAAAAAAACAGTTTCCGGCGCTACTACAAAGACCATTCGAACAACTAAAACATCTAGGATAAAGTATAGAAAATAGTACCCCCTTCAAAAAACGCGAACGATGCTTGGTTTGGTGATCACAACGACGTTGTGCTGGCTGAAAATATAGGTCTAGTCTATTATATACAAAAAAAAACATGGGAACGTTTTCGTCACAAGGGTGGACATCATCCACCCACCCACCCACCCACCTACCTACCCACCCCGTGCAGCTCCACAGCCTACCTGGGAGGAAGAGTTATGTTTGCCACGACACCTCTCCTCTCTTGCTACACTGTAAACTCTGGCACGCTGGCTTGGCGTGGAGGGGTAGTGGCTTACTCGCGCGGGAGCCGCGTTTCGCGCACAAGAACGACCTCCACTTGGTTTGACGAAAAGTAAGCGTCGTTATCGAGGCTCTACTAACTGAGCTGTTGTCCCCGAAAAGCTGGCTAAAGTCGGTGCACCCTTTGAGGCGATAGGTTGATCACGGAGGGGATGGCTGGAGGACGACACAAGGACCACACGGGAGAGGCAGGCCAGGGGAGAGCAAGCAGTGTGTGGTTCAACACGGGCGGATTCGACGCTCTGCACAATCGGGCAACAGGAAAAAGCGAAACCGTTGCCGTGGTTGCGCCGCATTTTTTACTACATTCGGTCTTATATATAATAATCGTACATATTTTGATGTTTATATTTTAACGGTTGGTTATTATATTTTAGAAAGTAATGGGATACCGACGACGTTATTTTCTCACCTAATTCGAAGTAGTAGTACAATAACAATACGTATCCAAACCAGGCCCGCACGTCCTTCAAAACTCCGCCCTCCCCTCACCGGTTGTTCGACTTACAGTATCCACTTGATAAACTGATGATGCATTTCCTTCCACAGCTGTCAGATTTTGTCCCCCTCAGAAACGGGTTTTATAGTTTCCGCGCACAGACTGACTAAAATCATCCTGTTGACCCTGATAGCTACACTGTAGTTGCAAGGGAAGTCGCCGACCTATATCCTTAATGAGGACACACAACCCGTAATACGCGCGATCGGAGTATCACACACAGCTTGCGAAGACAAAATCTTCGATCTCACAGCTGAATTGTATTTTCATTTTTTATAACATGCATCCACTGAAACGTACACGCAGCTCTTTTCACTACACGTCCAAACAATCTTACAGCATTCTAATTTCAAGTTGTTTGTTCCTGAACTCGCGCTCTTGCAAGCCAGTGAAGAAAATATGCTTGGTTCCTCTCATTGGCTGTATGACAAAACGAACGTCACTGATTGGCCAGCTCCTTGTATAGTCTAGGCGTTTAAGACGAATCCAATTTAAGACCCTGTGAAACATAAGCGTGAAAGATGAAGATCGACAGCCCGGCCCGCCATTTCTGCTCGATACCAGCGATATCAGAGGACACTTTTTTCAGCAGAACATCAGCTTATTCCAGCAGTCAGCTGGCTTTGTGGCTCTTACGAATTCGTTTGCGGTGAGCCCAGGTTAGCTAGTCCGACATATGCACCACAGCTGCCAGCGATAAAACGAGTGCTCTCTAAAGCTAGCGCCAGGTTTGGATTTCCTGCGAAATGTACAAGCACACGAAAACTTGCTGCACCTGCACAGCAGTGCGAGCGACTGAGCAGAGAAGGTGCAAGCTGTCAGTGTTCTTGATACGTAGAGCTGCGGCCTGCATTTCGATCGACTACTGCTGCATGCTGCGTGTTGTGTCGTGGACGCGCAGCGTGGTCGTGTGCTGGCCTTCATGTAAGAGAGCATATCAAGGCCTTGAAGTTCCTGTAAACAAAGCTCGGTGTAGTTCCGCGGTAGACCCACAGCGGGCACTTCATGAGCAAAGCCAGCACCAGCGAGACTCTTGCCCATCGCCCACCAATGTTGCAAGCACTGAGCCAACAACAGCAGTGAGATACGCACCAGCGCTGCGTGTAGACGTGCGAGACCCTCACGGAATATAGACCACTAGACAATACTGCTATCATCGCTGTACCCGCAGCTGTGGGGTGAGGGGCGTGATGGAAACTTCAACCTCCAACCCTCCGATGCCGGTGTGGGTCCCACCAGGTAGGTGTTGTACGATAGGTACAATTAATAATGACTGCTGTGGTGAAGAATGTAGCAGTTGCGCCGCATGTCGTTCCGCGCTGGCTCTCTTGCGCTTTCGTCTGCTTGCCCCGCTAGCTGCCAGCACTCGGTCATTTGTCTCCCTCTGCGATCGGCTGTCGGCAACATTGCATCACGCTGCACTATCTGCACTCGAGCTTTGGACTGCTAGACTACTCTAGACTACTCTGGGCTAAAGGCTATCGGTGGGGACAACTGACAACTACTCTGTTGTATAGTCTACATACAGTACGAATCAGTCGGCCGTACGAACCAGTCCTGCTCCGCTTCATGGCATCCTTCCATACGAGTATGATATCATACCAGGTGCAGCAGCAGCATACATGGGTCTACAGCAGCAGCATGCATGCAGCAGCAGCCTACATGCAGCACCAGCCTACATGAAGCATGTAGAACATATGAGAGCGGCATGAAATCGCCCTAAATCAAGCGTTAGACTAGTACAGCAGTACCAGTAGGTTATCATGCCCTGGGCTGCCCTGGGCTACCGTGAAAGGAGCACTGCTTTTGGTGTACTTGTAGAACAATTTCAGTCCCCAGCCACGGTCGGTTCGGTTCTACTACAAGTAGGTAGGATCGTCCTCTACCTCGGACTACTCTTCACGATCATCCTCGCACGCAATCTGTTTTGTCATCATCGCGATATTCAGCATCCAAGTACTACTGGAATACCAGGTACAACACAGCAGCAGTGCAGTTTTACATCGTCATGTACTACACAAGAGCACACTGCTTTAGTCTATGCTCGCAGGAGCATAACATACCCCTATTATTAATAATAGGCTTGGCGTGTATGTGGCCGTCACATTAAACCGTCATTTCTATACACTAAGTCTATACCCAACGACATCATCAGTAGACTAGACTAGTCTACACACCCAGTGTCCGTGCTAATTGTTCATCCTAGAGACAGATATACAGATCCTGGGGTCGCAGACTGCTACTGTGACACCTCGTGTTGGACACAAATTGAGTATCTGATATCCTGGGTGTCGTTCTCTAGTTTCCGGATTCCGAACATAATTAAATATTCAGCAACCCCCTTATCCACAAGACCCCCCCCCCCCCCTCAAAACCAAAATAAAGATTTAGTTGTTGGACAACCCTCGAAATATTGGCTGGCAGGTCGAAGAGAGTGCGCCACCTGAAAACAACGAAACAGCCTAGCATCCAGGCAGGAATATGAGGCCTCCAAGGGTGATTGGATATGTCGTCCAGGCTCATCGGAGGTGGGTCCAGCGGTAACTTCTTTGAAGTGTTTTGCGTTGAGCGTATGTGCATGTGTAGACTAGTCCTTCGAGAACGTATTTGAGAGGTTATTTTTTTGAGTGTGCGTGCATGTATAGCTCGGCTTTGATCGCTATGACAACTACAGCAACGGCGCCGGCTTGTAGGCGGACGTTTTTTTCAAGGTGCTTAGGGGTCTGTTCGATCTGTGCCGCCTCTTGTCCTTGTCAAGTCAACATGATTTTTTTGGATCCGTTCGATCTGTCCAATCTGTGCCACCTCTTGGCCTTGCCAAGTCAGCATGCTTTTGAATCTGTTGGATCTGTTGGATCAGTCCGATATTTGCCGCCTTTTTTCCTTATCGGTTGAACGTGTCAATGCGCTCTTGGACCTGTTTGGTCTGTTTGTGATCCGTTCGATCTGCTCGATCAACGCCAACCATCTCTTGTGCTGGTCAGGTCAACGCTCCGATGCTTCCACTCCTCTCCGCGCGCCTTGTTGGACATGCACTGGAGGTGGGTCATATTTACCGTGCACGTCAACGCGGTAGCAGCGTAGCTTAGTCGATAAATATGAAGAACAAGGGTCATTCCTAGCCACCGAAAAACTGTAACTTGGGAATATACATATAAGGCCATTTCTTATGCAGTCGGATTTGTCAGTCGAAAACGGCCTTTTTCGACTGAAGCCCAAATCGGACTTTCTTACGCAGTCGAAAAAGGGCTTTTACGACTCAACTTTTTTCGACTGAGAATTCCGACTGGCGGGTCCAGTCGAAAAACTCAACTTTTTCGACTGGATCCTCCTCCAGTCGAAAAACTCAGTCGAAAATGTTTTACACGTGTTTTTTTAACCGATCGCATCGCCCATCCCACCACCAAACACACACCAACACGGCCACACGGCTACACACCAATACCAGGTACCACACTGCAGTATCATACAAGGCGCTGACGCTGGCTTGGCTATCCCTGCTGTCGCTTCTCGCAGCAAGTCAGCGTGGCGCATTCCTATCTCCGCTCGCCAGCAGCGTGTATCACTCGACGGCAGCAGCGCGCGGTCTCGATCCCATGCTGCCAATACCGACTGCGCTTGCTGTAGCTTTGGCGGCTCTCCGCTGAGTGCAACTAACTCCACGAACGTAGCTTTGGCGGCTTTCGGCTAAGCCCAAAGCCACCAACTCGCTGGGACGAAGGTTCGTCGAGCCGTTGCTCGCGGAGACAGCGCGAAGCACAGAGCTGCCAACCGATTTCGCCTGCTGTACAGCAGTACTCCCTCACACCAATCGCCTCTGGGAAGAGCACAAAAACTATAAAACCAACTCGACTGACGATAGAAGGAGAACGGCCAGAAGAATTCAGTCAAAAAAAAGTCCAGTCGAAAAGGGCCGTTTTCGACTGGCGGAATCCGACTGCATAAGAAATGGCCTAATGTCGCTTTTTCCAAACCTAAAATCCCAGTTGTTGCAACCAACTGACGACCGATACGATAGAGGAATACCTTTTTGTTGGCGAAAAGTGTTTCTGATGAAATCACGGGGTTCCTTAACCCAAAATCGTATGAAAAAAATAAATAATACGACATTTTTTTGAACTATTCTCGATTCTCGTTCTGCGCCAAGGCCATGCGATTTTTCGTCCGGTCAGTAGTTTTTTTTTTTTTTTTCTCTTCAAATCAGTTTTTTTTGGGTCAAGAATGGTCTTAAGAATGGTCTTTAGAATGGTCTTAAGCATGGTCTTAAGCATGGTCTTAAAAATGATCTTGATAATGGTCTCAAGAATGGTCTTAAGAAGGTTTTTTCTTAACCTCCTGGAGTGAGAAACCTCTATCGTAGCACGCGTGTTTCAAACTTCTGGCGGCGGTGGCGGTGGCGGTGGCGGGGGGCGGGGGGCGGGGGGGGGTTGAGATTATCACGATTCGTAGTAAAAATTGCCAGGGCTCCCGGAAAGGAGCAGTAAATACGAGCAAATTAGATTGAAAAAATTACTCGAAGGAACACCTCAGCTGTGACGTCGAGGATTTCGCCCAACCTCAAAAAAAAATGCGAGCCAAGCTGTGTGTGTGACACTCCGATCACGCGTGTTACCGGGTATATATTATAAAAAATGAAAATACACTCCAGCTGTGAGATCGAAGATTTCGTCGAAACTCATCTTTGCAAGCTGTGTGTGATACTCCGATCGCGCGTATTATTAATACGAGTTGTGTGTCCTCATTAAGGATATAGGTCGGCGACTCCCCTTACAACTACAGTGTAGCTATCAGGGTCAACAGGATGATTTTAGTCAGTCTGTGCGCGGAAACTATAAAACCCGTTTCTGAGGGGGACAAAATCTGACAGCTGTGAAGGGAAATGTAACCTTTCATCAAGTTAATTTTGTAAGTCGAATAACCGGTGAGGGGGGTGGGGCGGAGTTTTGAAGGACATATATATATGTATCGTATATCGTATATCGTATATCGTATATCGTATATCGTATATCGTATATCGTATATCCATGTGGCAGTTTTATTATTGGCGTCGCGCTTTAAAGATATCGCTTTAGCCGTTCGGAACTGCACGCGCCCTTTCGGATATACACTTGGAATTAGTGTACTCTACGTATATAGGTATACTTTTGCGGCGGTATAAAGATGAAAACCGTTTTTTTATACTGCACGACGTGTATATTAATTGTGATACAACGCTTGGAAGTAGTGCGGACAAAAAAAGTTTTGCACATTTATTTGGTTAAAAAACGAAAAAAATAAATCCGAGCAATAACGTGTTGACGCCTACTGCAGACACCGAGCTATGTGTGACCCCCGTCCTGGGCGTTTTGTTTTTCTGGTGAGGCGTTTCGTCCCTTTACCTTTAGAACCGCAGGACACGTGCTACGATAAAAGGTATACCTTTTTTTGGCGAAAATTTTTTGTAGATGACGGGGCTTCTTAACCTACTAATACTATCGCCGGAAAAAAAAAATGGGAATGCATGGTTCTCGTCATGTACGTGGCCCATGGGAATTATCATGCGCGATAAAGCAGGTTTATTTTTCTCCAACTCAGTTTTTGGGAGGAACGTGTCTTAAGCTCCCAAATCGAGGAGAACCTCAGAAAAAAAAGCGGTGCACCTCTAGGTGGCGTAGCACGCGTGAAATGTGAAGGACGAGTGCAACAATAGAGGGATACGTTTTTCTGGCTATTTGGTTTTGAATGACGCTGACTCCTTAACCCATCTTGACCCAGAAGCGTCGTGGAATTACACAAAAAAAAAAAAGTCATGATTCTCGCTGTGTACGTAGGCCATGCTTGGCACCTGCTGGTAGGGTTTTTCATCCGGCTGCAGTTTTTTTTTTGTCCAAATCAATCAGTTTTTGGGAGAGTGGTCCTAAATTAAGCAAACCTCAGAAAAAGCAACAATGGTTGATGCACCTCTGTCGTAGCAGGCATGGCATGTACCTTTTTTCGCATGTACCTTTTTTCGCGTGTTTTTTTTTTTTTCCGGGGGGGGGGGGGGGGGCGAAGCTGGTAGGAATTTGTTTGACTTGATGTGTGCAGTTGGATATGAATCGATGCGGGAAGGAAGGGCTGAAGTTGTGTGTTCGCGATAAAAATTAGAGCTCGTACCTTCGTGGGGAAGGGGGGGGAAAGAGCCTGCTTAGTGACCCTCGAGAGCTGAGTTAGGTCTAGGGAGGGAGAAAGGGCAAGAAAAAGTGCGAAGACAGTAGATGCAATGATGAGCAAAAGTAAACTAAAAGGTGTGCAGTAAAAATAGATTCCCTGGTATATAGCGATTTAAGTTTTTGAGGACAACCCGCTTTCGGAATGAGTTTTTTGGGTGCAGTTTGGCGAAGTGTTGGAAAGGTTAGCCCTTTTTCTTGGCCGTGCGCACATTCTTGGGGGGGTAATCCACTTGGAAATTGCGTGTGATTTCGTGTGGGTTCATATGCTTTAGTGATGAAAAGTACTTAGACTAGATTAATCCCTCATTTTTTCTTATGGAAAACCCCTCCTTGGAAATAGCGATAACACCTTGACGATTGAATGTTTGATGTTCGCAAAGATGAAAGAGTTAGACTTAATCCCACGAGATTGTTTCGGGCGGACAAAAGCCGCTTGCAACCATCAGTATTAATTGTGTGGCGTCATGTTTGCTGTGATACAAGAGTTAGACTGATCCCCGAGAAAACAACGTTCGTCGACTGCCATTAAAATCAAAGACTTACACTAATCGCCGAAAAAAACTGGGTCGGCTTTTGCAGGCACGAACCTATGGCCCCCGTCCCTGGCGGGCGCGAGCCGTGGGTGGTCACGCCGGAGCAAGCCGTGGACGACATCCGGTCGGGCCAAAGCGTTTTCGTGCAGGGGATCGCGGCCACTCCGACCCTTCTCACTACCGCCTTGGCAGAACATGGAAAACAGGTGCACGCAGAGACTTTTTTTGTGTCTCCTTTAAAATTGCCCCACCGTCGCTAGTTTTTTTGCGACAAACTACTTGGAATTTGTGGAGGATATTTTTTTCCGGTGTGTGAAGGGGTAGGTAAGGTGGTTTAGCGTGTGTTTGATGACTCTGTGGACATACAGTAGTAGGGTAGTTCCAATTGTTTGGTCTCACGAAAGCTTCAGCCTACCAGTGCCGGTATCAGGAATTTTATGGCTGCTACATACAGCAGTGTGTCAGGTACTTTACACAATGCGATTAATACACACTTATTTCACAACTCTGAAAAAAACACAACACAATGCGATTAATACACACTTATTTCGCAACTCGAAAAAAAAACACAACACGCACTCCATTTCCACGTCAGTGTGTCACCACCAAAAAAACAGGTTTTCTCCCCCATCCCCTCATCCGTGATCGGCTTCGAACGGATCCGTTTATTTCAAAAAGAGCAACCGAAAGCTACCAGCGTGTACCAGCTGCACCCGGCTCCTCCCATACCCGTCACTCTCTGTAACTCCCCCTTGTTGTCATTCCTTAAACGTCCCTGTTTTTTTCAAGACCCTTTAGAGCCGCCCTATACAAATTCCAAGTAATTTTGTCCCAAACACGGGTTTCCAGCTGTACAGGCGTTAACCTTTGACCACCTCGAGATCGTTCGACGCATGCGACAGTAGAGGTGCGCCATATTTCTTTCCGAGAGTGGTTGCTTACTATTTAAAGCCTGAACAACTGCTGGAAACCCTTATTTTGGGCACGAATTTACTTGAAAATAGTATAGGGCGGACTTGGAGGCTTTAAAGGGGGTTAATAATACTATAGAGGTGACGTCACCAATTTTGCTTCTGCAGCAACTCGCTCGAGGATCTCTGTAGCCTATAAAAATACGATAATACTAGAATACTATTAATACTAGAATACTAGAATAACCAGAATACGAGGATGCTAGAATAACTATAATACGAGGATACTAAAATACTAGAATACTAGAATACTATAATACTGTAGTACTATAACACCACAACACTATAATACTATATTACCATCATACTAGAATACGAGGTTATTTTTATATAATATAATAATGTACCACTGTAATACCATCATACCCCCCTAGGCCAAAACAATGATTTGGGAAATCAAGAGGTGCTACCCGATGGCCTAGGTATTCAACGAAAGTTGCTAAAAAAATAAAATGAAACTGCATTGATTTTGAGTTAACGCCTATACAATTGGAAACCCGTTTATGGGGACAAAATTACTCGAACTTAGTATAGGAAGGGGTTTGGGGGCTCTAAAGGGGCTAAGGAGCCCTGTGGCACTCTGGAAATGCTCGAGCCAAAATTTGCTGCTTCTTATCTATTGTATGGTAAAACGCGTCTTTTCCCCATCTTATCGCCCCCTCAATCGGGGTTCTCTACTTACCCCCGTCCATCCTGTTGTGGACGACTTTGAACGGCTTTTTCGTTTAACAGGAGAAACTCAAAGATATCAGCGTGTACCAGCTGCACACGGAAGGCCCATGCCCCTTGGTCAGCGAGGACTGCAAGGTGGGTTCAACTTCAACCTGGCAGAAATCCCCCCGACCCTCCCGCGAGGAAAAAGCAACCGAGTACAACAGTTGTACAGTACCGGTATGTTTTTGTTATGATTTTTCGCCTCGGTGTCCACATGCCTACCTGCTGCAAAGGTAGAGAGGCTTCTTCTTCAGTGATTTCGATGTTGTTACGCCCTTAGCACTGCTCAATTCGATGCAATTCGATTCAACTCGATTCAGTTCGATGCAATTCGATGCCATTCGATGCAATTCGATGCAATTTGATGCAATCCGATGCAATTCGATGCGATTCGATGCGATTCGATGCAATTCCAAGGAAGGAAAGGGCTGATATCTTCTCGCGATAAAGATGAAGATGAAGATGAACATGAACATGAACATGAACATGAAGATGAAAGCACGTACCGTAGTAGTGGAGAAGGGGGGAAAAAAGCCTGTTTATCTTATAGTCACCCCGGGTCCAAGTTACGTCTAGGGAGGGAGAAACGACCAAGAAAAGGCGCGAAGACAATAGAAGGGATGAGCAACAACGAAAAACAGAACTGCAACCAATTATTGGGGGGGGGGGGGGGGCGACGGGGGGGGGGGGCGGGGGCGGGGGGCCTCCTTGGAATTGGCGTGGGATTAAGTTTGCAGTATTAAGTAGCAATAAAAAGCTTAAGGATAGCCCCTTGAGAAGTTCCAAGTGCACTCCCGGTTCGGGAACAACACGCCAACTGGCCCTATTACGGGGGAGCATAGTAAATGGGACCTACGGTACTCACAAAAACGTACTTCGAAGTATATATTTAACTACTTTTACTAAGAATATTTGGTTCTATTTACTATGGTCTTCCGTACTAGTTTCGTTTTCGGTTCTGATTGGGCTCTTTCATTCAACCCGTGCTGACGGGCTCCAGGCTTGGACTTGGTGCCCTTCGAGGGGTTTTGGCTTCAAAATTGCACTTTTCGGGCAAAAAAAAACTGCAAAAATCCGGGGTGTAAATTTCGCGTGCTTAAAACACTTTTTTCAACATACTTCACTACAAACTCCTGAGGGTATGGCATGTACTTCCCGCCGTGTATTTGTATCTGAGCGTATGGCATATACTTCCCGCCGTTTATTTTATAAAAAAATATTTCAAGGACGTCAGCCGTGAGTGCGACGAAATTCAGGTCAATGCTCATCTTTGCAAGCTGCGCTGTTGGTACTTGTAATATACTATATAGGCGAGTTGTTTTTTGGGAGGGGTCCTATTTTTTGTCCACTATAATGGTTAGTGTTGGTATTTATACTTTAGGTGGGGAATTTTGACCTAGATCTAACATCACATCTATTTTATAAATTTGTTACTGTAGTAGTAGTTTCCACTATACTGTTTTATCATGTGTATGGGGTACGGTTTTTTTTGTTTTTTCTCCCCCGGGGCTTTAATATCGGGAAGAGTACGAACACAGAATATTATTAGTTATCTTATTATATGTTACTCTTATTCAATAATAAAGTTACACCATTCATTCGAGAATAACAGTCATTTGTATCTGAGTGTATGCCATACACTTCCCGCTGCTTGTGTGTATCTGAGTGTATGACATGTACTTACCGCCGTTTATTTGTATCTGCACTGCCGCACTGCCATGTGACAGGGCATATTCCGGGTAAAGTCGATGTTCATCGGCGCCAACGTACGGAAGGCCACGAACGAGGGGCGAGCCGACTACATCCCCATCTTCTTGTCCGAGACTCCTCTGCTTTTTAGGCGGAAGCACGTGCCTCTAGACGTCGCCATGGTACAGGTGACCAACCTATCCTATGAGTACTAAACCGAAACGTCATCTCATCTCTCGGGGTTATTTTCGGGCTTAACTGGCGTTTTTAAGAGCGTAAAGGTGGCATAATTGGGCTTTGCTTCGGAGCAGAAGCAACTAGGGGAGGGCCGACTACATCCCCGTCTTCTTTTCCGACGAGACTCCCCCTGCTTGTTTGGCAAAACCAAACGCCTCTAGAGGCGTCGCTACATAGCGCAGGTAGGCGACCAACCGACTTACTGGTACTGACTGGTACTGCTGATGTACCCAAAATTATGTGCTTACAATTGTTTGGGCGTATTTGGGCGTTTGTACGGGAATTAATATTGGCATGGTTGGGGCTTGTTGTTTTACAGAACCAACCAGGGGAGAGTCAGCTATGCATCCCCATCGCCTCGTCCCAGGCTCCACTGCTTTTTTAGTCGAAAGCGCGTTTACTCCGAGCGTCGCCCTGATACAGGTCAACAGCCTATCCTATGAACACCAATGTTTCGGATTTCGATGAGAAGGGTTTCCAGCATGTGCCATAGGTGGGGTTGGAGGTCTTGGGGGGGGAAGAGGGGACGGGGGGGGGGGCACCGTATGCGATCCAATTGATTAGGTGTGCTTTATGCCCCCAGAACGAGGTTCTACCTGCTTGGTTTCGACCGGCGTTTCTGTTTTCCAGGCCCCTGATCTGGACTGTTCCCGGCACTGCGTTGTACAGCGTTTAACTCCCTTAGCACACTCCGTTGATAGACTATCCCACATTAATTCCAAGTAGTTTGTCGATAAAACGAAGGGGTTTGCATATCTACTTTCTAAAAGAGGCTTTGGTAATAGCATGGCACCTGACCCTGCCGGGCACCCCGCTTCTTCGGCCAAAAAGTTTATTTCTTATTGTGAGAAAACGAGCCTCAATTTGTTTCGACCGAATTTCTCATTTACTTTCTTTTTTAGGTTTCCCCTCCCCCCCCAAAAAAAGAACGAGACGTGCCGCCTCACTACCCGTCTACAGTAGTATGAGCCCGCAGCAGGATGAGTGGTGTTTCAACGCGCGTGTCGTATCACGCACCTCCTTGGACTGTAGTTCCCATCATTAACATGTGTTGACGCATTACAATCCCCCTCTGAGGCAGGAGCCCGCTTTGCCTCGTGTGTTCAACGCTAAAAAAAATGAGAATCGGCGCCGAACTTACGGTCACTCTTTTATTTTGCTCACCCCACCTGTTGTATGCGCACGTTTTCTTTCTTCTACTTCCTCTCTAGCAGACGTAGCTCAAACCCGGGTTCTCGCGTAGCAGGCCCTTCTCCCCCCTCCCCACTACGGTATAATAACGCCTTCATTTTTATCGCGAAAACGGTACAGCCGTTGCTTCCCTCGTCGAGTCGCGTCTAATTGCACGACCCGGTACCACTATGTCCGTAAATATAGGCACCATTTTATTTCAATGTTAACCTTCAAATGTTGCTTATATTTCCGTCCAGAGTAGTGTTAACATGCATGTTGGGGCAGAGGTGCCGTGCACCCTTTTTTTCCTGAGGCTCGTAACCGGTCGAGGACCTCTCTGTTTGCCTGTCCAAAAACTGATTCAGTGCAAAAATAAAAAGGTGAAAACCGATTATTAATCCCATGGCCTAATAAGTATAAACCATCCAAAGTTATGCAAAAAGAAAACGACGACAACGACGACGACGATGGGGGAAAAAAAAAAGGTGAAAACCGATTAGTAACCCCATGGCCTGATAGGTATAAACCATCCAAAGTTATACAAGAAAAAAAAAACGACGACAACGACGACGACGACGACGACGACGATTTTGCGTAGTTCTCAAGTTGTTAGGTGGAGATACAGAGTGAGTGTCCCCTGCAGGTCTGCCTATTGAGCGGGTCCTCGGCGAGTACTCACATTCTTAGCCGTGATAGAGAAGCAGCTTTATTTTTTCGACAGAGCCCCGGATAGCAACTGACAACGCGAGGCGCGCGCCTCGATCATATTCCCTGAACAACCCGAAGAGAAAAGCCCACCTATCATGTGCAACGGCCAATTACGTATCAAATCAGCATCATTCCAGGCTTTTCAAGGCCGTACCTCAACACTAGCCCCTTTACAGCCCGAAAACCCCTCCCTATTCTAACTCCAAGAAATTTTGTTAAAAAAAACGGGTTTCCAGTTGTAAAGGCGTTAAGGAGCCAGCCCCGCCGCACAGAAAAAGTTTCGGCCAAAAACGGGTATACCTCAATTAATACCTCTAGCGTAGGACGCGTCATATGTAGCACAGCAGTACAATGCCGAGGGCGGTGTCACTATTAATGACAAGGGTGAAAGTCGTCGTCCTCTTGCTTCGATAACCCTTCGTAGTAGAGACGCCGCTGCGAACAAAAAGTATGTGTTAGCCGTTACTTCCGAACGGAACGTACCTCTAAAGAGCGTGGGGTGGCGGTTCTAGTAGGAGTTAATCGTACAGTATCTCGCTTTGGGTTTGGCCTGTCAAAATGTAGTCCGCGCGGATTATCGCTCGTGCCGCGCACGAGGCACGCTTGTGTGCATCTGTCATGTGTGTCCCAATGCGTGTGATGTGTGGGTGTGCCGGCGGCCAGCGTGGCCCAATGCACTTATCATATTGATGAAGATTATCACAAGGACTGAAAAATGATCATTTATGTCACTCTTGTAACAATCTACTGCTGCGATTACCTTCGTTTTCTTTTGGAGTGGGTGTCTGTTTGTAAGCAGTGTTTTGACGTTATGTTTTCCATGCTAGCTAAAGGGTAGATCACTTTTTTTGGCCTCCGGAAGCAGCTTTTGAAGCATTTTCAGGGCTTCAGGCTTGCCGCCCGTTAGAACAGCAGCCACACATGGAGGCACAAGCTAGTTAATACCTGGTACCGAAGTGCAAATTGTCTCGCGAATGAATTGTTGAATCCACCATGTGAATCAACCATTTGAATCAGCCATTGTGCTTGCGATCGTGGTGATGCCGGTGGCGTGATTGTGACGAGTGTGGCGTGATTGTGACGACGGTGATGTGATTGTGGTGACTGACTGCTGTCGTCGATGGTGTCATTGCCGTCCTTCAGGTGTCGCCGCCGGACCGGCACGGGTTCTGTTCCCTCGGCACGTCGGTGGACTGCACTCGGGCGGCGCTGCAGTGCGCGGATTCCGTCATTGGACAGATCAACAAGTAAGCCAGTACAGCGGAAGGGGGGGGGGGGGGTCTTCCTTTTGCGCTTGGCTTGAGGGCGTGGCACTATGGTGTTTAGCGCCATAATCAATACTCGAAGTGTGCCCCGAACGTCCTATACCGTGCACCAAACGTAGTGAATACCTGGTATACTTCGAAGTATATTAAAATGCTCCGCATCTGAGTACGGTAGGAGTTTCGTGCTCGAGGGAACCGGTACAACAGTACAAATGTACGATTACCGGGGCCGAGGGGTGTCTTGAGAAGAGAATTCCCAGAACGGTTCCATGCCAAAGGGAGGGTCTCGATGATGTTCTCAAGAACGGTTCCCTGGATTGGTGACCCAGGTATATATATGTATATTTATATGTATATATATATGCCATGGCGGACCGGGGCTACGAGTACAGCGGTAGCATCATGTTAATAATAGTCCATTTTGGGGCACTTGCGCTATAAATAGTGGAACAGTGATGTCTCTCTCTATACCATACACCCGAATGTACCCCATTGGTGAGCCTTTCTGCTGCTTCTTTTTTTTTTTGGGGGGGGGGAGGGATATACACCGTCGCCATGAATGCTTTCGACCACTCGGCGCCGACAGAATAGTTTCGGGTTCGGTATTTTGAGCGATGCACATCAGACCCGCTCCTTCCCGCGATCGGCTTATTTTCGCTTCGGTAGCCAACTTCAAGAGGCGCCCTCCCCTCCCCTACGAAAGCCCTTGGTTAGCGATAAAAAAAACTCGTGCCAGGTGCTGCCCTGGCAACCGTCTATTAATACTTCGTATTAATTATACCGGGTAGAAAAATAGCGGGGACGTGCCGCAGCTCGACTGCCTAAATAGAGTGCTGCGTGGGTGTTGGCGGGCGGATGCCACTCTATATGTATAAATAGTACTAAAGTAGTTCTACTAGCACTAGTACTAATAAGTACTAATAGTACTGAAAGGGAGAAGGCGCTCTCGTTTTCCTTCAGAGGGTGGTGGCTTAGTCGAGGAGCTCTGTACCTCTAAACCGAAAGCCATTTTTTGAAAAAAAATGTCTTGAACATATTAGTATTATTATTATTATTATTATTATTATTATTATTATTATTATTATTATTATTATTATTATTATTATTATTATTATTATTATTATTATTATTATTGTTGTTATTATTATTAATATTGTTATTATTATCATTATTATTATTATTATGATCATCATCATCATCATTATTATTATTGTTAATATTGTTATTATTATTATTATTATTATTATTATTATTATTATTATTATTATTGTTGTTATTTTTATTATTATTTTTATTATTATTATTATTATTATTATTATTATTATTATTATTATTATTATTATTATTATTATTATTATTTTATTATTATTATTATTACTATTATTATTATTATTATTATTATTATTATTATTATTATTATTATTATTATTATTATTATTATTATTACTATTATTACTATTATTACTATTATTATTATTATTATTATTATTGCCCTCCGACAATGTAGCGTAGATGCCTCTCCGATATAAATCGAATATCCTTCCTTAAAGCAGCAGTAGCACCTAATATGAAGTCGAATGATCGCACCATAATGCAGTGGTATCTTCCGCCAACCATTCGCCCATTTCCTTTCCCCACATCTTCTCCTTTTATCTACTACTTCCTTTCCCTATATATACCTGGTACGTTATAGCTGAGAGTCTACCTTAATCCTCATCAACATTGCCACCCCAGGCCAGTGGCCTTAGTCCTCCCGATTCTTTCCCCCTTCCCCTCGGCCTGACGATCCCTCAGAGATAGTCCATATCGATGAACTCTGCGCGAAATCGCGACCTGAGTGGTCACAGAAATGATTTGGAATAGTCGCTCCTTGCACACGCCTTTCCGCGCTAGGGACGATGCGTCCGTCCCTCCAACGATGCTTGCCGCTACCTGATCTATCAGGTCGCTGCCTTCTTTACCGAGGCGCCCAAAGCTTTCCACCGCGAGGGTGGCGAGTTTGTAGCTGCGTTCGTCGAAGGGCACCTGTCCCGGACGAGCGTAGTGGTTGCGCTTGCGCGCCTCGGAAGTGGAAGCCGCTGATCCGTTTCGATCCGCGCTTCCTGCCCGCATGTGGACCCCTGCTTGTGGGTCCTCATACGTCACGTCGAGGAGTATCGACTTGTCGCGATACTCCGGTGCCGTAGCATCTCTTAGTCCACCTGCCTCAATCACGATGTCCATTCGCGAATCCCGGTCTGCGTGGAACGGGGTTCCGCTTTCCACCTGGTGGCGGACGGACATGCTCTTAAGGGTGCGGGAGAGCGCGTGCACGAGGGGTTGGTGCTGGTTCACTTGCGCGCCCGCTCGGTGACACAATCGCGCATGCCGCGTATTAACCTCCGCTTCACCGCAGCATGGGCATCTCGCCGCGAGGAATTCTTCTATCCCCAGAAATATCTTCCCCGCAGTCGCGAACTCTGATGCAGGGATGGTTCTAGCTGAGTCTACAGGTCTCGCCCTTAGGAAGGCGGTAGCCCCTGATCCCGATTGACTCCGTTGCCGGGCCCTGGCCAGGTCTCGTGTCTCCTTCTCGCCTTGAGATTCGCTTGTGTCTCGCTGGGGCCTCGTCTCGGGGAGCTGGTCCAGCGAAGAGACGTACCTCTCATAACGTACTGGGTTTACCAGTTTACCCAGTCTATGCTGCGCTTTGCTGGAGCTGATAGTTTCGGCGTCGTGTGCAGGCAACACGTCTGCAATTGATTGCCCTGAGGCACCTTGTTCTCCTGCTCGGAATGCTCTGTCTCGCCAGCTTTCCGGCACGATGTTCGCCATGGCCTCCTCTGAAACCCCATGCACATCGCGCAGGTCCCTGATGCTGTTCCAGATGCGTCGCACTGCCCGATTCTGACCTCGTGCGACGCATCTGGAACAGCATCAGGGACCTGCGCGATGTGCATGGGGTTTCAGAGGAGGCCATGGCGAACATCGTGCCGGAAAGCTGGCGAGACAGAGCATTCCGAGCAGGAGAACAAGGTGCCTCAGGGCAATCAATTGCAGACGTGTTGCCTGCACACGACGCCGAAACTATCAGCTCCAGCAAAGCGCAGCATAGACTAGGTAAACTGGTAAACCGAGTACTTTATTATTATTATTATTATTTTTATTATTATTATTATTATTATTATTATTATTATTATTATTATTATTATTATTATTATTATTATTATTATTATTATTATTATTATTATTATTATTATTATTATTATTATTATTACTATTATTATTATTATTATTATTACTCGAAGTATTATTATTATTATTATTATTATTATTATTATTATTATTATTATTATTATTATTATTATTATTATTATTATTATTAATATTATCATTAGTACTATTATTATTGTTATTATTATTGTTATTATTATTGTTATTATTATTGTTATTATTATTGTTATTATTATTATTGTTACTATTATTATCGTTATTGCTATTATAATTATTATTATTATTAATATTATCATTATTACTATTATTATTACTATTATTATTGTTATTATTATTGCTATTATTATTGTTATTATTATTGTTGTTATTATTATTATTATGGAACCTGGTCTCTCACGGGGTCCCGGAGTCGAAGTGGAGAGGGTGGTCGCGGAGGTCTGGTACTCGTCGCGGATGGTCGGTAGTCGGAGCGGAGAGGTCGTCGCAGAGCTGAAGTCGAAGCGGAGAGGGCGTCGCGGTGCTGAGGTCCCTTGACGATCGTTCTCAACAGCGAACGCGACTGATAACCTTTCTTTCTTATATGTAGCAAGGAGATGCTAAGCTAGAGCTAGAGTGACGGTGGGCATATGCCCTTCGTCATGCGGCGGGATCATCTTCGGTGGCTGACCTTCCGGGGACGGGTCAACGCCGTCTATGACGGGTGACGCCGTTCGCGACCCGGGATCGTGTATTGCCTGACCGGTGACGTGTCCTCTCGCGCATGCGTGTACGCGATCTACGATAGGTATCTACGACCCTGTCTTCCACATCACCCCCCTCTGTATTCGCTGCAAGCCCATCTTAGCTAAGGATGGTTTTGTAGCGGTCATCGGGAGGATGACAATTTTAGGAAACGGGGTGTCGATTTATCGGATCGAGACACAGCAGCTGTTATATGCGTGCATCCACTCCTTATAACTGACGTGTTTAGCAAACACGGGTGTGAAACACCGGGCCAGCGAAGATGTTTACATTTTCGAGCTTGCATGCTGGCAGCGTGTACTGGAGTTGTATGGGGTTTCCAAATATTACCTCAACGCACGTATTCCGTGTGGCCACACGTACTGGTGCGCCCCTCGTGGTTGCTGTTCTGGGAACCACGGGCAGCGAAATTGTTTAGTGATTTCTCTTTTGTGGGCGGGTCCGCCTAGATATTTTCACTCGGAGTCAGCTCAGTTGATCTAGGTGCATCAACATGTGACTTCGTTTTAGGTGGGGTGGAGTCGCGTGAAGCTCCTTTCCCCTGTGTGTTTAGTGTTCGAACAATTTTGTTTGTGGCTAGACGGTGGTATTGCTGTTTTGTCCCGTTTGGAACGGAGTGCCGGGCACGGGCGTGAATTGTCACGCTTCTTACAGCCTCTCTCCGTTGGGTACAACAATTTTCTTAACGTCTCCTTGCCCCCGGCTATTCCCACCGGAATGCCGGGTAGAGTGCCCGTCAGATCATGGTCGACACGAGTGTGTATGCCATGCCTGCTGGTGCTACTCTCATCACCGTTGTTGACTCTTGTGCTTACAGCTGAGTCAACTGTGTTAGCCAGCTTGTTCGATATTCGGTTACACCGCGGAGCATCTGAGAATCTATTTTGCGCTGTCTCAGTTCGTGCTCGTCCCTGCCTACTATACGCTTCCGTTTCCCGAGAGAAGGGAGAGGGGGCGAAGCAGGTGAGGTTATCGCGAGTTGCAAACCCTTTTGGGCTCGGTATGCGGCGATCAATTCGTGACATTGGGGTATTTCGTCCGCGCGATACTCGAGGTCGGATTCAGGGCCGTAACCTCGGAGTCTTAGGCGGTACTTGTAGTTGTGGGGGCTTGGTCTGCCAGGTCCCCTTTTATGATCTACTACCCTGTCTACGAAGTAGGACTCAATTTTGGGTTGAGCCGCGTCTGGATGGTCCAACTCGGGTAGGGGAATGGGCTTCCCTAAAAACAATTCCGCCAGCTTCTCAAATTGGGGTGCGGGTGGTGTTTCCCGTTGATGGTAGGGCTTTATATGGGCTAGGTGGACTGACACTTCTCGGGTGTCGTTCGTTAGTCGTACTCTATACACCACTGGTGATAATTAAGAGCAGACGACATACGGTCCTCGCCATGGTAATAGCAGCTTTGGGTTGGGCCCATCCGAATCCTGGTACGGTCTGTACACGAGTACTTCCTGTCCAGGTTTGAACACCGGGTACGGTTTAAGTTTGCTATTTTGTTCTGCCTGCTTGTCTGCACGCTCGGTTAAGTTTCGGCGTGCGAGCTCAAAGGCGATTTGCAAATTGTCCCGTGTGTTTTGTGCGAGTTCCTCGGTGTCTGCTGTTCTTCCTACATGAGGAATACCGAGGATTATATCGACTGGGAGTCGGGGTTGTCGTCCGAACATCAAAAAGAATGGTGTCTCATGCATCGTTGCACTAAAGCTAGTGTTGTGCGCTAGCTGTACGAACGGTAAGAGAGTGGCCCAGTTGCTTTGATCGATTGCACTGTGCATTGCTAGCATGCTGTGCATCGTTGAGTGTACCCGTTCGGACACTGAATTACCCTGCGGCCGGTACGGCGTTGTGCGGGTCTTTTTGTATCCGAGTACTTGTTGCAGCTGGTATATCACCTTATTCTCGAATTCGGGGCCTTGATCACTATGCAAGGTTTCTGGTGGGCCGAAAATGCTGATTATTCTCTCGATTATGGCATTGGCTACTGTTTCGGCCGTTTTATTACGTACCGGCAGCAGTACCGCAAACCTCGTCAGGTGGTCCATCATGGAGAGAACGTATTTGCATTCGATCCCTGCGGCTGAAGTTGATACCGATTTGTACTCTACTAAGTCAACCGATATTCGTTGAAATGGCCGCTCGACAGGTAAATGGCCTGTCGGGAGCTTGGGTCTGTTGTGTGCTGTTTTTCGTCGTTGACAAGCTTGGCATTTTTCGCACCACTCTCGTACGTCGCGGCTGATGGTGGGCCACCAATATTTCTGGCGGATTTTTTCATAAGTCGGGCGAGATGCGAGGTGTCCTCCGGATAGAACGTGATCGTGGTAGGCGTGCAGAATTGATCCAACAAGGGCCTCCGGTACTACGAGTTGATCGCGGAAGGTGCTTCGTTTTCGAAGATATCCCGGAAGGTACGATTTAAACAACAGCCCGTCCTGCACTGAATAGTAAGACATGGTTGTTTTCGTTTCTTTTTCGGGTAACGGTGCGTCTGCGTGCTGTATGTAATCGATCTACCGCCCGTACTCTACTCTTTGTGCTGAGCGGAGTTTTTCTTGATCGACGGACATGAAAACATTTGTCGCGCTCACGAATACTGATTTCACACTAAAGAGCTCTCTATCGCTGCGTACTGGTTCTAGGTTATCCAGTTTGTCGGCGGAGATCTGATATGGTCGGGGGACACGAGCTGTTTGTAGCTTGGGGTCATCTGGTACATTGCGGCAAATGGGCGCGAGGGACGGCACAGCTACTTCTTGCTGGTGCTCGAACGCAAACATTCGTGAAAGCGTGTCCGGTACGACGTGCAGTTTGCCTGGTTTGTGTTGGACGGTGAAGTCAAAAGACTGTAATGCTATTGCCCAGCGTGTTAACATGTTCGATGTATCTTGCATTGAGTATAGGTATCGCAGGGCCGCGTGATCTGTCACACACACAAAATGTCGTCCCCATAAATAAGGTCGCCAGTGCTGGATGGCCAAGACCACAGCATAACATTATTTGAGCGTAGCGGAGTAGTGGCGCTGGCTGTCGTTGAAGCGTTGACTAAAGTATGCGATTATAACGAGGTCATCGTCTTTCTGCTGGGCGAGGAAGGCACCTGCACCTGCTTCTGAAGCGTCAACGTGTATCGCAAAGTCTTTAGAAAAATCGGGAAATTGAAGTACGGGCGCCTGAGTGAGTAATTGTTTCACTGTTGCGTACGCCTGATCGTGTTCTGGTCTCCAACGTTTAGCGACTTCTTTGGCGGCCTCTTTTTTCGCGAGGGCTACCAGGGGTGCTATGATACCGGCTAAGTTAGGTATAAACTTGCGTACAAAGTTAACCATTCCTAGCACTGACCGCAACTCCTTTATGGTTTTAGGCGTCGGCAAGTCAACTATAGCTTTTACGCGATCCTCACCGATCCGAATACCGTCGGCCGTCAGTATGTGTCCTAAGTATTAACTTCTCGGGGGCCAAACTGTACTTTCGATGGTTTGAGGGTGAGGCCGGCTGCTTGCAAGGCTTTGAACATATTTTCGAGTAGCTGTAAGTGGCCTGTCCAGGTAGATGAACAACATATACAGTCGTCCATATAAACCAAGAGCCCACTTTTTGGACCAAAATGTGCAAAAGCTAGTGACATGATTCGCGAGAACAGAAACGGCGCGTTAGCTATACCGAAGGGTAGGCGTTTGAAAACCCACTTTCCGTTCTGCGTGACAAAAGCAGTTTTGTCTTGTTCGCTCTCTGCTACTGGTATTTGGTGGTAAGCATTTTTGTACGTCACACACAGTTATATAACGTGCTCCTCCGACCGTGTCAAGGTGGCTTTCTAAGTTAGGCATAGGCCACGATTTTTTTATCAGATTCTTATTTATGGTCGACCTGTAATCTACGCAGAACCGTGGAGTGCCGTCTGATTTTGCGACAATAGTTACTGCGGAACCCCAGGGACTAGGGCGCTGTTCAATGATTCCTTCTTGTTCCATCTGGTTCACGCACTTGTCGATAGTTTTCTGTACGCGAGGGTTTGCACGGTACGGGGTTCTATTTACAGGCCATGTTCCTGGTTCAAGAGGAAACGTTGCTTCGGCCAGGGTACATTTACCTAGCTCTTGAGGCGACAAGGAAAAAACGCTGCGATATTTCGTGCATAGAGTCAGTACTTGTTCGCATTCGGCAGGTGTAAACGTGGTTTTATCAAATGCTCGAGTAAGTGCTGCACGAAGCTCGTTACGCGTGGATTCCGTTGTCTTGCTGTCTGTTTGAATTGCACTGGTCGTTTTGTTCAGGGCTACCGATACGGGTGCAATGTGACCTAGTAAGGTATTGCGTTTCAAGTATACGTATTGGTGGGACGGGTTCGCGATCTGGACTACTGCTGTTTTATCAGCGGCCGACCAGTGACTCACTGTACGAGCAACTATCATATTTTGAAAAGCTTCAGGGACGGCGGACGATTGGATGTCTTCGAACGTGACGATGAGTGGTTCAATGAGTGCAGCAGTGGTTTCTGTGGGTGCTGTCGCTGACACTACTTGTACTGCCATCTCACTCTCGGGGGGGATGCAGCATTTGTGTCGCAACAAGACAGGCACCGACTCTACATCAGTGTTAACTGTGACCACGGAGCACTGAGCTGTCGCAGTGTTCTCGGGGCGCGCTGTAAAGTCTACTCTACGATGAGATGCTTTGATCGTCACTTGAGAGGTTTTGAATGACAGTTGCTCTGTACTCCAGTCGAGGACACCTCCGAAGGCGCCCATGATGGTGTTATCGAGTAGCATAATGTCTGGCCCTAAAGAGGGCAATACGAGCGCTTCGACTGGTAGGGTAATATCTCCTAGCGTAAGTTGAAAGCGAACATATCCTAAAATTTTGAGAGGCGACCCATCAGCACTGCTGAGGTTGATCGCTCCCGGGGGCACTGCAAAAAGTTGAGTGTCTTTCATTGTGGGATGTGTCTGTACAAAGTGAACAGATATGCATGGTACATCGGTCGCGGTGTCAATCGTGACATTGTGCGCCGGATAATCATTAACTCTGGCGTTTACTCGTACGCGCTTTGACGTAGAGCTGAGAGCTGTGGGATATCTGGGATACCCACTCATGGCAGACGCGTGGAAAGCATCAAAGTGCGTTTCCCGGTTAGCGTTGCATGATAATAAAACATGATGTTTAATTTTCTCAATTAATTTGCGGGACGCAGCAGAAACATACAACGCTTGTGGTACCATGGAAGGTGAAAACGTATCATTCCGACGTTGACTACTTTTCTCGACTCTGCTTGCTGCTTCTACGGCTGGTCCAACTCCACGCGGTACTGCTAGAACACTCGGAACCTGCTGCTTATTTTCTAAGTCTGTTACAGTATTCGACTGGTTGTCTGCATGTACTTGTTTCGCATGGGTACTCGCCAGAGGGGTGGAGCTCTTTGTTCGGCCACACTTATCCCTCCTCTTACTACTAGGTCTACCGGCACTTGCCACGGCTACGCTAGCTGATTGTGCTATCGTTTCTACCGCGGGTTTGGTGATCCTAGTTTGCCTACTCCCCGAACCGGTTTGAGGTAACCGGCGCGGGCCCCCTCACGGTTTTTTGGTGACTACTATGCCGTCCCGTTCGTGCATTTTTGCTAGCCTGCAGTCCGGGCGCGAGTGCGAGTTGCGATGGCGACACATCGGGTAGTCGCATGCGTCGCTCGACGCTACTTTAGGCTTCCTGCTTCTACCCGCCTCGCTACTCGGTGACCTGCCTCGCTCGTCGGATGGGCCGTACGTGGCAGGTTCGAAGGTCACTCGGCGTTCCCGGCCTCGCGCCGCCGTCAGGTTGGACGTGATGGCTTTTTCGAGTTTGGCCATCGACGTCATCAGCTCATCGACCTTCTCGTCGGTAGGCCCACTCACAGACTTCCGGCTGTCCGGCAGCACCATCTCCAAGACCCACGCCGGCGGCGTGGTGCCGTCGAGCATGCATTTCTTAAGAAACGCGGCGGTCTCGACGCGGACGGGGTCGTGGCTCGGGAGGGCGCTGGGCGCGGCAAGGATGTCCTCTGCTAGGCTCGAGCCCTCCTCAACGGCTGATGATACAGGCGTCGTGCTCGGCGCACCAGCCTCATCTGCAGCGTCCCGCTGCTCCTCGTCGTCTACGGCCGGTCCGCCCTGGTCGGTGGGGGCGAGGGCCGCAAAAGAGTTCCCCGCCAGTGCGGGAGTCGGTTCCTCTGGAGAGGGCGATGCCTTGCGGGCTTTCCCGCGGCTCTTTTTTGAGCGAGCTCCTGAGCGTGGCATGTTCTGTTTCTATTTTTTTCCGACGACAAACTTTATATAGGGTTTTATATAGGTTTGTTGTTCCGACGGTGGTCACCACTATGGAACCTGGTCTCTCACGGGGTCCCAGAGTCGAAGTGGAGAGGGTGGTCCCGGAGGTCTGGTACTCGTCGCGGATGGTCGGTAGTCGGAGCGGAGAGGTCGTCGCAGAGCTGAAGTCGAAGCGGAGAGGGCGTCGCGGTGCTGAGGTCCCTTGACGATCGTTCTCAACAGCGAACGCGACTGATAACCTTTCTTTCTTATATGTAGCAAGGAGATGCTAAGCTAGAGCTAGAGTGACGGTGGGCATATGCCCTTCGTCATGCGGCGGGATCATCTTTCGGTGGCTGACCTTCCGGGGACGGGTCAACGCCGTCTATGACGGGTGACGCCGTTCGCGACCCGGGATCGTGTATTGCCTGACCGGTGACGTGTCCTCTCGCGCATGCGTGTACGCGATCTACGATAGGTATCTACGACCCTGTCTTCCGCATTATTATTATTATTATTATTATTATTTATTTTATTTTTATTTTTTTTAGTAAAACTGAAATTTGAAGGTGATGACCATACCCATGGCCTAACTAAGAACAAAAAAAAATTCCATTTTCCGTTACCTGGTGTGTTCATACCAGGTATAGTAAAAGCAAGAGTGAAGTGACGACTGACGAAATTCCGACCATGTTTTGTGTTGAACAGCCCCGTCCAAAAAAAAATAAGATATTTCTAAGTATACGATATAATTTATAGGAAGTAAGTGCTACGTGTAACCTCTATGTCTTCTCCAAGATGGTATGTAGCGCGTCAAGAAAAAAAAAAAGCACAACAAGCACGTCGCAACACATCAGCACCCACGAGGCGGGCGCCCAGCACCGATAAAAGGGCGCTTACGACCATGCAAAATGGTCATCAGCAAGCGAACCCACCATAATGAAAGCGTATCATGCACATCAGCGCGACGAGCTGGTACACGCGATACGCCCCAATACACCATGGCACGTACCGACATTAGTACCGGTATGCTGATTTAGGGGCTGGGTGTGATGGTCGCTACCAGTATTGTTATAAAAGAACGCTTTTTCATAATGCATTTGACTGTCTGCCCTGGTTGCGCCTGTTTCGCTGTTGCGCTACACATGTCCTTACGCGTACGCCAGCATACAAATTTACAGCTCCTCCTTGCATGCTTCGGAAACAGGCCCTTTCCCCTCATTCATCTTGCAAGCTACGCCCCCCAAAAACTCTGACAGGGGGCGTTTACTAGATACGCCCCGGGGCGTTCACCCCAAAACGTCGACAGAGGGGGGGGGGTTACGATGTGAAAATCGGGATTATTCTCGTTCTCGTCGAAAATAGCGACCCGGGGGGCGTTTGCCTCGCGCGGGGCATTTGGTGGCAATATCACGGCAGTTTGTAAACTACAAGTGCTGTGCTTCGTGTTGTCCAATGACGAGCAATTATATCTGCCCGTTCCGCATGCATCCAGGTATACCACAGCAGTATAAATAACCTCACTACGTCTGCACCCACTTTTTTGGAATTGTTTTGGCAGCAACAAAAGGGTAACTCTGCCCTTTACACCCCCCGCCCGCCGGCTACCCCAGGCCGCTACCCCAGGCGGTAGACGGTAGACGGTAGACGGTAGACGGTAGACGGTAGACGGTAGACGGTAGACGGTGGACAGTAGACGGTAGACGGTAAACGGTGGACGGTAGACGGTAAACGGTAGACAGTGGACGGTAGACGGGGGACGGTAGACGGTAGATGGTAGACGGTGGACGGTAGACGGTAGACGGTAGACGGTAGACGGTGGACGGTAGACGGTAGACGGTGGACGGTAGACGGTAGACGGTGGACGGTAGAAGGTAGACGGTAGACGGTAGACGGTAGACGGTCGACGGTGGACACCAAAGACGAAGCAGCCTTGGGGGTTATTATCGTATGACGGAGATCCATTGCTAGTAGGGCGCAACAACAACCATGGAAGGGCCGGAAGGGGCCAGAGAAAAGCACCCAAGTTTTTGTTTTAGCTTGAAAACTTGGCAATACAGAGCCCGACACGACCACGGTCAGTCGTGACATAAGAGAAAGAAGGGCGACTAAAAGATGGAGATGCCTTCCATTCTTGAGTCTGATCTAGTCCTGTTTACAATAGATTTCTTGAATACGAAAAGAAGAAAGTGTTGGGTGTATTTGGTACTTGGAAAAACGGAATAGCCGCCCAAATGTTGGAGGAGTCTATTGGGAGGATAAACGATGCTCGGTCTCGAAAGGGTTGTGTGATCAATGGTTCATTGACTTAACACAAGAAGCTAATGAGTACGCCCTCCCCCCCTCCCCCCCTTGTCGCCCACCGCCTCTGCGAAATCCCGCACTACCCGTCCTTAAGGTTTAGTATGTCCCGGGCCCCACGTTTTTGAATAAAAACTACTGAGGACTTGTGTGGGATATTGTTCGCAGCATTGTAAGGGTTATATTGATCGTGCCGTGCGATCAACCTCCCCTTGTCAGAGGGCGTAGTTTGGGTAAGCTATTGTTGGTTAACCTTTTGCAAGTGGTCAAACGGACTAATGCTCCACTAATACCTTAACAAATGGCGTCGTCAGCAGGACCATTTTTTGGGTGGGTCGTGGGTTCAAATCCCACCATCCACAGTAACAAACTTTTTCAGGCTTTCCCCATCATGGCATGTCGAACTTGAAAAATACTCCCCGCTATACCCAGGAAATGAAACGGCTTGGATATGGACGCGTCCGCCCGTATATCCGGCCGACCTGGTATCCCGCCGTTTCAGGGGGGGAGAGTGTTATAAGGCTTAGTTTTGGGTAAGCTATTGGTTAACCTTTTGCAAGTGGTCAACCGGACTAAAACCCCACTAATACCTCAACACCCTCTCTTTGTGCTGACCGCCTCCGTGTCACTCCCCCCGCGCTTTCTGCCCACCACCTCTGTTTACTCCCTGTTATCCGTCTGCAAGGTTTATGCCCCGGACTCACGGAGACGGCATCATCCATGTCAGCAACTTTGATCGAGTTGTCTACCACGACAGCCCAATCTACGAGTCCAAGAGCAAGGCGCTTGGTTCTATCGATCAGCAAATAGGTATGATATATCTGAATATGTACGTTTATTGGTATTGCTATCAATATATATATATATGTTTGCTGTTGTTAGTAGTAGTATTACTATCATTTTAGATTTGTAATTTTAAACCAACAGTCTTTCCCTGACAGTATACGCTGTTTTGACCTGCTACACTGCTGTTTTTCGCCGTTGTCACGTCGTTCTTGTGTTGTGAAAGGCAAGCTGGTGGCGGAAAACTTGGTGTCGGATGACGCGACGCTTCAGATGGGCATCGGAGCCATCCCCAACGCGGTGTTGTCCTCGCTAGGAAATCACAAGGTACAGCATACTACCGCTTTTTTTGTTCAAAAATAGACCACCCGAAACTTTTGCCCAAAATTTACGAGGGAACAAGAAATATTGCAGCAACTAGTAGTACTAGTAGTGTATACGTTAGGGTAGGACACACGCTCTCGGAGTTGGAGAAATCTGGCCGCAAGGCGCGATTTTTTCGGTTTCCTTACCGGAGGGAAGGTGCTGTATGTTCAGTACCAGGTGTTTGTAGTGCAACCAGATATTGTGCAAGGGTTTTGTGGCTGACGCCGCACGCTCAGTGAAGCGAGCCCAAGACTTTTGATACACCCTCCTGTACACCCGCCCGACCTGCACCCTATCGTTCCACGGGGGGCGAGTGTTGTAAGACTTATTTTTGGGTAGGCGATGGGTATCCGGTTTAAGAGCTCCTCGGAACAGGCGGGGTTACGCATGTTGTCCCCGTGCCGCTGTTATCTCATATTGGGCATGGCATACCAAGGTAGGTTTAAGTACAGGCGTCACAATCGTACACGTTTTTTAGTATTGACGTACACACGGCGTGGCAAGTCGATTTGACCGCTTTTAATTTAGACTATGCTTCTTCTTTTTTTCCCTGTTGTGGAATCCCTTAAGGCGTGCATCCCACTGGGAAATGTTAAACCAGTAGTTGATGGGCGGCTGCGTGCATTCCCCTCCAGACGCTGCGGAAAATCGGCCGGTTTTGTCGCCTGTAAATTTCCGAACTTTTTTTTTTTTTTTTGTCATCCTCCGGCGGATGGGGAAAAATAAAGCTTTAGCTCACCAGACTTCCACGTATTTTCATACGCGTCGTGTGTCGATTACCGTGTCAATGTGAGGGAGCATATTACGCATCCTCCGTTTTCGTTTATCATGCGCTGTGATACTTGGCCACGTTCCGGGTCAACCATTATAGATTACGGCGACGCCAAGACGCAGGTGCGTGCTGAACGGAGGGAGAGGTTGTGCATTTAGGTTTCCCTTTCTTTTTTTTTGCGGGTTTCCCTTGGCTTCTATTTTTTGTTGGTGTTTAGGAGTCATCAACGTTGAAAGCTCCTGCCGGCCGGCACCCATGTGGAGCCCTTGCAACAGTAATAATCGTATTTTACGCGGTGATTGCACCATTCTATCGACGTAACCAATTTCATGATCGTGATTTTGTGGGTGCTACTTTCGGAAGACTTCTAGTCAAATATTTTGTGTGTGCTACCGTTGGAAGACTTCTAGTCTAATCCTTCGAAGCACCAGGTACTGACAAATTTTACATGGGCAGCGGGTTGGTTGTCGTGTGATGCTTCCTCGGGAGGGCATGGGGGGGTGGGGGGGGCTTGGCCCTTGTGGCTGGAGGGGGTAAAGCCAGGAGAGCATGGAGGTGCGTCTAGTATTCGCAGTTTTTTTTTTTGGGGGGGGGGTAGGTTTGATGACGCTTTTTACTTTTCGTTTGGGGTTTTCTGTTATTTCGTTACTTTTTTCGCTGTTGACATTATTAGTACAGTAGCGCTGCACCTTGTCGGAAAGTTGCTGTATCATAGTGTCGTAGCATCTGCGACGCCGAAGATGTTACGCGGTGCCTCCTCCATACCTCCCATCATAGCAGGAAGGCGTTTTTTTATCATCCACACTGCTGTTCATTAATATTGTTGTTGTTGTTGTTGCACTCGGACGATATAGCGTAGATGAGGCCGTTCCGATGTAAATCGAATATCCTTCCATAAAGCAGTAGATTCCATGGCATTCCGCCAACAATTTCCCCTTTTCCTTAGTAGCTGTATTTTACTATGACTCACTATCAATTAATCGTACCGCTACTGCTACTAAAACGATGCTAATACTGACTTTTTTGTTTGCAGCACTTGGGAGTGCACTCGGAGATGTTTTCTGACGGAGTGCTGGATTTGATCAAGTCCGGGGTGATCGATGGATGCATGAAGACCACCGAGGCAGGGAAAGTCGTGTCTACATTCGTTATCGGCTCCAAGGTCAGACCTACTGTTGTACCTATCACACCTACTGTACCTGACAGACCTATTGTGCCTACTATGAAAAGAACAACTGCACATACCACACCTACTGATCCTCTTGCAGGTACAGCAGTAGGTATTACCAAGCATACCGTAATCATGCGAAGGTTGGCACCGGGGTGCGATCGATATTTAAATGTTTCTACATTGTGTTTTTTATCGCACCCCGGTGCTATCTCCCCGATGGGTGCCAACCTTCCGATGGGGGTGCGGAAATACAATTAAATCGTGCCGTTCTTCAATTTTGGCGCACCCCCGGTGCGATCTCTCCGATGGGTGCGCTGCTGAATCGAAATACACCGCGCCGTACTGGGGCAACGGTGCTGCGTACATGCTCCCCGGTGCTGTGTGCTTGGTTGAGAGCATACAAATTAAACGACTCAAAGCTACCTAAAACGACTTGACCGAAGCTGCGTTGGTAAAGTACGTTTGAGAGGAGTGGCGCACTGGTGATATATCATCGGAGTATGAAATATTGAGAATATTACCTACCACAGACCCGCTGCGGTGGCCCTCAATTTCTATTCATGTCGGAGAGATCGCACCCGGGTGCGATCTCTCCGATGGGGGTGCGAAAACACGATTAAATGTTTCTACGTTGTGTTTTTTATCGCACCCCGGTGCTATCTCTCCGATGGGGTGCCAACCTTCGCATGATTACGGTACCGCACCTACACTGCATATTGTACGTACAACACCTGCGTTCCCTACCAGACCTATTGAACCTACCAGACCAACTGCACCTTTCAGACCCACTGCATCTACCAGGCCTATTGCACTTGCCAGACCTGTTGAACCTACCATACCTACTGGACCTACCAGACCCACTGTACCTCCCAGACCTACTGTACCTCCCAAACCTACTGTACCCACCAGGCCTTCTGTGCCTTCCAAACCTACGGTGACCACAGACCTACTGTACCGAACAGGCCTGCTGTACCGAACAGACCTACTGTACCGAACAGACCTACTGTACCGAACAGACTAACGTACCGAACAGACCTACTGTACCGAACAGACCTACTGTACCGAACAGACCTACTGTACCGAACAGACCTACTGTACCGAACTGACCTACTGTACCGAACTGACCTACTGTACCGAACAGACCTACTGAACCTGGTGTTTTACTGCTGTGCGCTGATTGCGTCCTGCTTTTTATCTTTAATAATGTTGTTTTTGCAGGAGCTGTACGACTTTGTGGACGACAACCCCATGGTAGACATGGTGGACGTGGCCTACACGAACAACCCGCACATCATCCAGCAGCAGCACAAGATGACCGCCATCAACTCCGCTATCGAGGTATGATACATCGGCACAAACCGCACATCACCCAACAGTGGCATAAGATGGCCACTATCAACTATCAACTCCGCCATCGAGGCACAACTGCTAGTACTCTACCGTAAGATATACCAGGTATACTTCGAAGTATACTACTAACTGTAGTATATTTTTTTACTGCTACCAGGTACTCCGGAGTATTATTTTTGCCCTCCGACATTGTAGCATCGATGCCTTTCCGATAGGAATCAAGTATCTCCGCATGGTATGACAATGGTATGATGCATGCACCACACTGGAGTGGCCTGCTCACAAGAACGTAGGCTTTTGAGAAAGTCAGCGTAAAACATTTTTTAAAAATAAACGAAAAACTCCGTGTAGTCTAGGCGCTTGCCCGTCTAGTCTATACACCATACAGTACCAGGTAGGAAATACTAAAACGTATTAAGAAATACCCCCTCTTTCTCGCTGAGCTAGAATAAGGATGCTAGCCTCCAGCCGGATTTCAGGTTTCTTGTGAGAGGGTCGCTTGCGTATGGTAAACAGTACCAGGTATAACAAGTGTCTTTTCTTGGGACTGCACGCACTTACTTACTTTTAGTTGAAACTACAGGTTGGGGGGAAAAGTGGTACCGTAGTGTAATGAAGAACTCGCGCTGCGCCTCGCCAAGGCAAGCCGTACGAGGTCGCGACGGCACCCTTTTGTATTCAACAACCGAGCCAAAATCTTGTTGTTATGTTTGCCCTCCGACAACAATCCTACAGTTCAGGGCTCCCTCATCAAAGCGGTATCCCCATATAAGGGGGTATCCCGATATAAGGCGGTCACTCGCAAACATCCCTACAGTGGTAGGTCTCCCCCAATAGTGCGGTATCTCCATATAAGGCAGTATCCGATATAAGGCGGTCGAAATTGCTTGGAGTGCCTGGGGAACTGCACTCACAACCTGGAATGAATAGTGCGGCTTCCCCCTATAACGCGGTATCCCCCTATAACGCGGTATCCCCCTACAAGGCGGTATCCCGATATAAGGCGGTCAAAATCGCTTGGTGTGCCTGGGAAATGGCGCTATTAACGTGGAATGAGTAATTAATAGTGCGGCTTCCCCCTATGAGGCGGTATGCCCATATGAGGCGGTATCCCGATATAAGGCGGTCAAAATCGCTTCGCGTACCTGGAGAATTGCACTCGTAACCTGGAATAAATAATAAATAGTGCGGCTCCCCCCTACAAGGCGGTCATATTGCTCTCCACAGTGTATACCACACCGCCGCCGCACTGGGAGGGCCCTACTATGGCGATGGTGTACTATCATACTACTATTCTACTGTAGATTATGTAAGAAAAAACCACTTACTTGGGGAAATCCACGAGAAAACGGAAAGCCTACGATGTGGAAAACGATAATATTAATAATAGCAACAATAGACTATGCGATTTACCGGTGTGTCGGAACGGCATCCACGCTATGCCTGGTACTGTTAAAGGGAAAATACAAAAGACCAAAAACCAATTGGACACACCGAGTTCTAATTGACACGCGACATACATGTATGTTCAAGTTTGGCGAACTACAAAATGGGATTCAGCGATATTTATAACTTGGTACTTCATCCCCTGCTATTCTACTGGCATAGACTATAAAAACATCAACTTTTTCTCGGCACTGCTGAAGTGCCGGTTTCGTTTCTTTGTTGTTGTTGTACCATCGACAGCTGTTGCCAATTATACCATATATGCTAGTGTAAACATTGACTCTCATGTGTGTACCTTTATAAAATTGATTTAACACCACCCTGTTGACCCTGGTACAAGCTACACGGCAGTTCTAAGGGGAGTCGCCGACCTATCTATACCCTTAATGAGGACACGCACCCAGTGCAACGCGCGATCGGAGTATCACACACACCTCGCAAAGATGATTTTCGACGTAATCTTCGATCTCACAGCCCGAGTGTGTTTTACTTTTTTTAATATGATATGTATCTATCGAAATACAGAAAAAGAAAAATAATAATAATATTATACATGGAAGGATATTCGATTTTTTTACATCGGGACGGCATACTATAGACTCGAATGTCTACGCTCATATTGTCGGAGGGAAAAAAATGAAAAAAAGGTAACACTGTTTGTAGACTTTAAATACCTGTAATCTCTTTCGAAACACAGAAAAAGAAAAAGAAAAAATCCGCATCGTTGTCGTTAAAAGAATGGCAACTATCTCTTCACGAAACCGGGTGTTTTGGGTACTGTGTACCGTACCTCTCCCTTGGGGAGCCCCGGAAAAGAGAACCCTGAGTCATTCTCGCGATAAAATTGAAGGCGCGTACCGTAGTGGGGAGGGGGGAGAACGGCCTGCGTAAGGGACCCTGGATCAGAGAAGGAAAAAGAAAAAACAAGAGTGCGAAGATAACAGATGGGGTGAGCAAAACTAAACAAAAAAAAACGTTGAAGCTCGCGCTGCACATTGTTGCACTCTTCTTCAAGCAAAACAAAACTATGATATAAATATATATAGACCTATATAACAAATATGAATAGCAATACTTGCAATTCAAGTGTCGGGTAAGGTTGGGTGGAATGCTACGCCTTTCAAGGGTTCGTTGGCATACAAGCCTCGCGCTTTGGAACTCCTGAAACTCCCCTTCCTCGTATATAGCCGCGTTGATGTCGTGGACAAGTCTAAACCTGGAGTATCACCCGCCGCATTTGTTTGTTGTGTTTTTCAAGGTGGACGTGACGGGCCAAGTTGTGAGCGACTCGATAGGGACCAGGATGTACTCCGGCGTTGGGGGCCAGGTGAAGTTTCCAGTAGTTTCTAGTGTCAGGGGGAAAACAATAGTAATAGCAGTCGTCCAATCGTGACGGCACGCAACTGTATGATGCGAGTATAACTGGTGTGCTACTACTGCGCACGTGCTTGCATGATAACAATGATGTTTTTGTCTTTGTTTCTTGGGTTCTCGTTTTCTTTCTTTCTTCCTCGCGAGTTTTCTGGTGTGCTAGCTTGCTCGTGTTCCACTTTCGTGTTCATTGCGAGTGTCATTGCATGCACAAAATCATATTACTGCTGTGTTTGCGATTTGTACCTCTGGCTTGTACTTCGTGACCGCAGAGCTCGTCTCTTTAAGAAGAAGAGGTCGCATCGGCACGGACAATGGCTGGGCTGGGTGCAAATGGTTGGAAAGAGCCGTTTAACATTAAGAGAACACCCACACAACCCCGTGCACGGTTAGAAGCGGTTGGGGCACGTTACGGTTCCGACGGCCAGGCTGATTTGTGTGATCGTTGATTCACTCGTCGATGATTACCTGGTCGTGTTTTCGATATATAGTCCGAAAAAAGCCTTGGTTGGCTAATTCGTGTGATCGTTGATTCACTCAGTCGATGATTATCTGGTGGTATTTTCGATATTTAAAGTCCGAAAAAAGCTTTGATTGCGGTTGTTTTTTTGTTTTCGTCAAAACTCGCCATACCGCTGATTCGTCTTTACCCCCCTGACGTCAAATTACACAATGAGAACGAGCTATCAGATGTACCTTTCGAGATTGAACAATCAAGATTGAACGATCAGATTGACCAAACAGATTGGCCAATCAGTTGGATATAGGCCGATCAGATTGTTTGACAAAATTATCGACCAATCAGATTTTGACTAGACTAATCAGATTGACTAACCAGATTGACCAAACCGAGCAGTGCTCAAAATGACCGATCACTGTGACCAATACGATAGACCGTTCAGATTGACCAATTATGTTGCCTCGCGGTCAGGGGGTCAGGGAGGACGGGTGATCTAGCCTAACGACCCACCGAAACAGCCCCCGACCGTATGAGAACCCTACATATCAGATACGCCAACCAGATCAAATGCAATTTCAGATTGACCAACCTGATTGACCTATCATTTTGAACAGTCAGACTGCATGACCGATTCAGATTGACAGATCACACATCGCGCAGTCAGATTTCCCAATACCCCAACTGAGAACTGCCTGTGAACGTGGTGAAGTTCTGAAATGTGTGTGTGTGTGCGGTTGCGTTTTGATCTTCCCGTACATCGATAACGACGATCCAAACGGATACGGCGTTTGCGATACAGCTGTATCACATGTGGTTGGGTCGGAAATCCCATAGTAACAGCTTCGAAACCGACAAACGTCGAAACAAAAGGTCGATACAACCAAAGAAGTAGAAGGTTAGAAGCGGGACACCATAATTAGCGTGATATAATGGTACCAAGGCCACAAGAGTGATGCATCTGTGAACACACGCCGCCGGAGTATCGTGCAGCGAAGGTGGGTATCGGTCCTAGAACTGATCGAAGTCACAGCTGACAATTTTTTCCAACTTTTTATTACAAAACAGTATCAAGATCAGCCCAACCCACGAAAAGTCATAGGTTAGGCTGGCCTTGATGCTTATGATAGTTATTGCGTTAGAAGGCCCTGTCAACAGACACAGGCTACCAAGTTGGCCGCTCAATTGTGTTAGAGAAGCCCTTGTATTCACTAGCCGCACGAGCCACGGATAGAACTAAGAGCCAAACGCGCTGCAAATGCATGAAGCAATGTACCATCCCCTTTTTCCTACACGCACACGACTTCAAACGCATATTGAAACCTTTTTTTCCCGTATCCGCAGCCCGAAGCCTCTGTCTTGTTAGACTCCCAGGGAAACACCATAACGTAGTATCGAACCTAACGTTTTGTGGGCTGGGGTGGGTTGTCCTCGGGTTATACCGGTTTGACTTTGGTCGATCTTTCCTAACCCCTCTCCCGAAAAGATAATATCCCGCGAACACCGTGCCAACTTGCGATTTAACGAGCGACTCAACTGACGATTGACTCACGAGTTAGCTGGGGATTCAACTGTAGAATCAACTGACGGGAGCTCAACTCACGCTTTGCTAGTGACGATTCAACACCTGGCAGAAGGCGCTAAGTTTACCCTCAACGGTGGAAGGTGGGCTTCATGCGAGGAGAAGCTTGTGTGTCCTATGGGGATTCAAGTGACGGAAAAAAAAACGTGACGATTCAGTTCTGCGTTGTTTCGCCTTCTTCAGTCGCGAGGGTTGACTCCATTCGTTTGTGGGGCGGCTGTGAGCCGAGTGACAAATCAACTGAAGATTCTACAATTATTTGTTTTTGCCTTCAATTGTGGTGAAAGGTGGACTTCATGCGAGGAGCAGCTGTGAGCCGAGGAGGCAAGGCGATCATCGCCATGCCGTCTAGAACGAGCAAGGGCGCACCAAGGATCGTCACCTATATCCGCGAGGTTAGACCAGACCAGCCAAAACGAAAATCAATCCAACAGTACATGAGGGGAGTGATGAGGTTTAGTTTTTTTCATATCGGTACTAATTTGTTTATCATCATGTTTACTACTCTGCCCACTCCTCTGGTTTGTTGATCGTTCTGACCGTACTCAAGAGCGCGGTGTTGTTTTAACTCAGTTTTTTTTTCGCGCACCCTCCGCTAATCGTACACGCCGCGCAACTACTCGTTTTCTTCTGTGGCAGGGCGCGGGAGTTGTAACGACTCGAGCGCACGTCCACTACATCGTGACGGAGTATGGAGTGGCATCTCTCTTCGGAAAAAGCCTGGAAGAGAGGGCCAGGGCGCTCATCGGCATCGCGCACCCCGAGGACAGGTAGTAAGCCCTACGGCTATACAGCACTGGTACTGGGTTTTTGGTGTATGTAGTAGATGGAACCTTCCACGGAAAGTAGTGTTACTTCCGGTTCCATGAGGAACTACGTCGTAGCAACAAGTGAAATTACTTCCGTAGAGCACTTCGGCGGTAATTCGTTATTACCCTTCCCGAATGGAAGTAATTTTGCTTCCATCCATGAGGAACTACAGCAACTTAGGCGGTAATTCGTTGTTACCCTTCCCGAATGGAAGTAATTTTGCTTCCATCCATGAGGAAATACAGCAACTTAGGCGGTAATTCGTTATTACCCTTCCCGAATGGAAGTAATTTTGCTTCCATCCATGAGGAACTACAGCAACACGTAAAAATTGCTTCTGTATACGTTGGCGGTATTATTTCTTCGACAGGGCTATTTCTTCTGCAGCATGCAGCTATAGAGAACTCACCAACATCGCGCGCCCGCGCGACAGGTCGGTCAAAAACACCACGCATTACCGAGGCATTACTGGGTTTTTTTTCTTAGAAGTGCGTGGAAAGTTCTTGGAAACTTCCACGAAAGTGAAAGCTGCTTCCATGTTGAAACAAAATTACTCCCATATGGCTAGAGAGCGCGTCAACATCACGCACCCGGAGGAAAGGTCGGTCTTACCGTGCACAACAAAAGTGCTCTCTTTTTTTCATAGAAACAGATGGAGGATTCCGTGGTGAGCACCTGCAGTACCAAAATAGAACGCATTTTCTCATGTATAGAACTACATCTTGCTTCCGTAAGGAACTACAGTAAGTTTATTCCGCATGGAAGTATTTTTTGCTTCAGTACCAGGCATCGAATTATGGAAGTGCTGCTCAGAAGAAAATCTACTTCCATACCAGGTACAGTAGTATAATAGCAGTATAATAGAAGTATAACAGTAGGCGCCCCCCAATGAAGCGGTGGTGTGGTATACACTATAGAGAGCAATATGACCGCCTTGTAGGGGGAAGCCGCACTATTTATTATTCATTCCAGGTTACAGGTGCAATTCCACAGGCACGCCAAGCGATTTTGACGTCCTTATATCAGGATACCGCCTTATATGGGGATACCGCCTTATATAGGGATTAGCAGCACTCTATGGGGTTTATAATTTCAGCAGCTGCTGGCGGTGTATCGCAAGTTCGGTCTTATCCAATGAGCGGAGCAAGCACTGAAGTGCAGTAGCATAACGTTTATGTCGTCGTGTTGGTCTTGGCGCTAGTTAAAAATCTATCAAGCACTCTGACTTGCTGTAAGCTCCACGGCTCCCTCCCTGTTTCGATCGCCCCCCCTCCGCCCCATCAGGCCATCCATGAAATGAGTACCCCTCCCCCCGCTCCCCAACGTTTGGGAAACCCATCACGCCGATCGCCCATTCCGTTACATGCTCTACATACTCGCAGGGAATCTCTGGAAAAACAGGCCCGGGGACGAGGACTGGTTGGCCCTGCCCCGGTACCCGCGCAATAACCTCAATTGCGACAATAGCCTTGACGTATTCGGGCAGGGCTGTGTGTGTCGACTAGACAGCGCTTGCTCCGCCAACTAACGAATGGTATGGCCGGCGAAATCGTCTACACCGCACTATAGCGGCATCCGGCACTATTCGGCGCACTGCCACTGCCGGTTTTTCCAGTACGTGCCAAGCGATTTCACAGGCGCTATAGCGGGCAACCGGCACTATGAAATGTGGAGGAAAGCTTGGAGGGGGGAGGGGCTGGCTGCTGGCGGTCGAGCATGTCACGTGACGTCTAGCTTTAACCCGTCAAAGCCTCTTTAGGTGTTTAATGCTGGTTGTAGCGCAGGGTTTCCCTGACGGCGGTCCGTCATGTCCGTCAAGGGTCTACTTTGGCTCCATGCGCTAGTTTTACTTTGGGGAGGAGGATTCATGACGTCTTTCTGTCAGCGCACCACGGCCTAGTTTGACTTTGTATGCTAGTGTGAGTGTTGCGGTTCCTTGACGGTTGACTGGCCTTCATGTCCTGTCTTGACATTTTGTACTAGTTTTGGAGTTCCAACAGCATTGACAGCTGTCCGTCAGACCTGCCAAGGTCTCTTTTGGAATAATATCGGTATACTACTTTTAGTAAGGTGGTCCTTGACGGCTTTCCGTCAGACCACCAAGGCCTCTTCGGACTAAATGTGCTAGTTTTAGTGTGGGGGTTCTTTGGCAGCTGTCGGACAGGCCTGCCAAAGTATCGCTTGACTTAATATACACTGGTTTTAGTGTTGAGGTTCCTCGCCGGCTGTCTATCATGGCCGTCACGACCTCTTCCGACTGAAAATTCTAGTTTTTTGGGGGGGAGGTCCTTGACGGCAGTCCGTCAGCCCCGCCACGACCTGCTGTTGACTTAATATAATTTCTTTAGTGTGGGGTTTCCTTGACGGCTGCCTGTCACATCCGTCATGACCTCTTTTTACTGTATACGTTAGCTTTTGCACGGAGAAGTTGTCATCGGCGGCTGTCCGTCAGACCGGCCAAGGTCTCATTTGACTTACTATGTTGTTTTTGGTGTAAGGGTCTTGACGCGCGTCAGACCCACCTAGGCCTCTTGTGCCTGAAAAATATGGTCGTAACTGTGGGGGGTGCCTTGACGGCCTTCCGTCGAACCACCTAGGCCTCTTGCGCCTGACTCAATGAACGAGGTTTTGCAAGAGATCTCTTGTTGGCCGTCCGTTAGACCCGCCATGGTCTCTTTTGACTGATAACTGTAGTTTAGTGTTCGTTGGCGGTTTTCTATGAGCCCGCCGAGGCCTGTTTCGACTTTTTATATATAAGCTGTGATGTAGGGGGATGCTTGACGGCTGTCCGTCACGGCCGTCACAGCATAGTTTGCTTTAAATGTACTAGTTTTAGTGTTGTGGTACCTCGACGGCTGCCCGTCAGACCCGCCAAGGCCTTGTCTTAAACACACCGTTTTTTGTATGAGGTTTTTTGACGGTTGTCCGTCATATCCGTCAAGGCCTATTTTCGCTTAATGCTACGGTTTTGGTGTGGCGGGGTTCCTTGACGGCAGTCCGTTAGACCCGCCAGGGGCTGCTTTTGACTGAATGTAGTAACTTTGGTGTTGGCAGGTCCCTGATGGATGTCCTTGACGGTTATCGTTGACCGCTTTCCGTCAAGGAGCGAGAGTGCCGTCAACAAATCTTTTTTCTGACGGTTGGATGTGTTTTTTGTTTTTCGGTTTCCATCCAACCATGTTTAGCTTGGGTGTCCATCGCAAAACACTATGCCGAGATTGAAGATCGCTAAAAAATGCGTAAAAACAGTACAACCCAAACATGCCATTTTTGTTTTTTTTGGGTGTTTGTTGTCGTGTACAGGTGGTGTAAGGCGTGTGCAGAATTGTCCCTTATGTAAGAAACCGGGTTACCACCCAGGATCGGTTTCTTACTCAAGGAAGGGAAAGGGTTCTTCCACGCTAACTTTGGTGTACGCTAACCTTGGTGTAACCGACACCTGGTACACATAATTTCTCACCTCCCCGCGGTTGTTTGAGGCTGAGCTTTTTGTTGGGATCCTTGGTATTTGTTGAGGGATTCAGCCAGAGAAGAGATCGGGGGGGGAGGGGGGGGGGGGGGGGGGAGGGGGGTGTAGTCACTGCCAATTGCCATGCATGGTCGTACTGTAGTCTTGAAGACCATAGGCCCTCTCGCAGACCCTCGCATCCCTACAACACCAAGACGGAGTACGTCGGATTTTCATTGCAACTCTCCTATAGGCACGACGTTTTCTCTCACCAAGCACGAAGCGCCGCGTGGTGTTTCACGCGGAGCGGGGGGTACCCACATTTAATGCATAGCCATGTGGTATTTAGCCGTGGTCTCGCGACCGTAAATGGCCCTCGCATTCCTGCAATGCCGGGATGGACCGAAGGGGCTGTGGGGGAGAATTAGTCAGGAGCAAAGAGGTCCAGGGGGAGGGGTTCTACGAAATGACAGGTGTGTGGTGTTGAAGGGAATTCGTGGGAGTACATATAGACTCGGATAATTCGTGGGAGTACATAGACTCGTCGGATAGTGTATGAGGATCTATGGCATGGCCGATCGCATGGCGTCATAGAAAAACGGGGTCTCGGGAGGCCGGAGGGAGGGGTGAGAGGTAACGCAAGAGTATTATAACAGACTTGCACAGATACTATACCGCACAGGATAGCCGCTCGAATGATGTACTCCCCGCTCACAATGTAATATGAAGGCTCACAGGTTCTACACGGACGCTCAAGCTCACATAGTTGTGTCGGAACAAACTAATTTGAAACCGAAGGGGGGGAGGGGGGGGGGTGTAGAGGGCAACTAATTTGGTTGACGGTCTAAGTTTGTCCGGTCAAGGCCTCTTTCGACGTACAATATACACTAATTTGAACGTTGGACGTTCCTTGACGGCTGTCCTTGACGGCATGGGTCCTTCACGGCTGGAGTGCTTTCCGTCAAGGGGCGACAGTGCCGTCAACCGATATGATTGGTCTAAGGGGAGGATTTTGTGAGAGAGGCTAAACAAAATGGAACACATCACTCATCACAACTTAATACAGAAAGCCTATATAGGGTTCCCCAGAGAGTAATAAGGCGGTGTTGTTGGTGTGCCCAACCAAGCAATATGACCGCGACATTGGGGAAAGCGTAATTAATATGTATTCATGCCAGGTTATGAGAACTACTCCTGTAGTGCAATCCCCCCAGACACGCCAAGCGCTTTTGACCGCCTTAGATCGGGATACCGCCTTGCTCATACCGCTTAAATTTATTTGGGGGGGACTACTAGAAGAATATGTGTAATAGAACTTTAGTTATACTTGCTATTAATACTACAGTACTACATGCATACCTGTAGTATCTGGGTATAGCACCGCTGATGAAATGACGACGTGGAAGTACGAAGACGTTCCGGGTTTTTAGCCCTGCTATCACTGCTATATTATTGCCGCAAAAAAATGCCCTTTTGCCTCTGAACATCGTAAAAATACTGGTGAACGCCGAGACATATACACTGTGCACTGCATGCAGGACAAACATGTGTCACGTATTAAAATAGTAGTATATACCTGGAATATAAAAAACAGGCGATTGCTCATCATGATATAGTAAACAAGGCGACATTCACAGGAAATTAAGAAAAGGTTTATTTCGCTGTTAAACTTAATAGTAGGTATTAACATACAATAATCGCACGACGAGTGACATTCATACATACATACATCCAGTACCACCAGGTATGTATGTATCTATCTGCCGTTTTGCTACTAAATGTGAGATGGTGTGCTCGATCTGTGTATATCGAGCACAGATCCAAAGCAGAAACATATGTGCTAGATAACGCAGATCGCACGGCTCCCACCGGGTAACATGAGCTAGAAGATATGTGTACCAGGAGTATAGATCTTCCCTGAACGATCTAGATCAACAAGTAGGGATCGGTGATTTGTCCGAGACAGCAAGGTACAGCGTACCACTATGTCCTAAAATATAATAACCGTGTGTATTGTAACATATATTACTAAACGATCCTTACAATTCCGACCAAAATGGCGCGAAAAACATTAATTGTACAAGTACCTACCGAGTAGACGGCACGTTGTTCTGGGACCAAATTACTTGGAATTAGTGCACAAAACGTTGGCAGAATACCATTATGTACGCAATTATAAGCATCGTTTACAAACTATAACAGAATAAAAACGACTGTTATATTTATGGTCAATCACGTAGAAAAATATGCGGCGGAATCATAAAAACAGGCAAATCGATTTGTGACGGTTTCGCTGTATCTTTTCTCTCTTTAATTAAGTCTGTTACACCACAGGCAGAACGTGAGTCCGCCCGTGTTGAGCCACATACGTTGACTATAGCACTCCACTGCTTCTGCTGTTCTCCTAGCTTTGTCTCCAAGCCATTATCACCGAAACCAACCTATCACCTGCCCGGGCGAAGTGGAATCAAGCCATCGCCTATTCCAGGACTTGAGCTCCGTGCGTCTGCCCAGAGCATACCGGCGTCACCTCGAGAAAACGATAAATCCAGTCGAAACGACTTTCGGAGGTCGTTTTCGTTTGTTTGTGCGCGGTGTAACGCGGCTATCGCCAGAATAGAGCACCACCACATCACGCCAGCACTACAGCGCCGCAGGAGACGAGAGGCGTCTTCGCGCTCAGGACTATCTCCCCTCAGGTAGGGAGTGTGACGATGTGTTGGGGGCGGTGGGCGTGGTGTTTAGCCCGCCTCGCCGGCTGGAAGATTCCCACGATTTTTTTCGTCGCCCACGAAAACACATCAGTTTGGTTGGTTGTGTTGGGTATACCAGGCATTATTCTGTATACTTTATCCTAGATGTTTTCCTAGTTGCACCTCGTGTTTTTAATTGCGCCGCCTAACAAAGATCCTCGTATTTTCGCATCTCATACAGCCGGCATCATGTTGTAGCCCGAGCATCATCGCGAGGCGCGAGCTCTGGGCGTCCGCTGTGCCAGCCCACTCCCTCGCCGTCCCTGGCGTGCTATGATATCGGCTTGTTTTGGTGTCGACGTTGAGTGTGTCGTCCGTGTTGGGTGGGTCAGATTGAAAGATTCTTGGCGACACATCCACCCCCCTCCCTCCGGGTTTAGCCGACTCAAACCGGGGTTTCCTTCCAGCAGCAGCAGCAAGGGGAAGCTAAGCTAAGCAAGGCGTGTTGAAAAACTGGTCAGTATGACAGTAAAACATCATCATCATAATCGACCCCCCTGTGTTCTGCCCCGGCAGGATCAGCGAGCCCACAACCACTATTAGCATGCGCATGACTCAACTGTCAAGACTTAGTTCTGATTGAGGCTGTCTCATTGATCGCCTGCTGTTTTTAGGCTGTCGCTGATGATGTTATCGGCAGAACAACACATGGAGATCGATGATCACCTTTTGACCAACGCAATGCTAGGGGGGTTACTCGCTCTTTTGCTATTGGTTTTGAGCCACTCGAGCAAGAGTGACTCCGTCCCTCATCAAGGAGAAGGCTTTAGGCGATCTGCTTGGCGCACCGCCGTAGCTAACCATGTCATTGCGGGTTCATATCGCAAACATAAAACAGCACGAAAGCATAATAAGACCGCACATAATATGACCCCTCCCATTAACTGGAAAAACTCACCCACACATGCGTAAGTAGACTATATTGCTAAAGTACCAACAACGCAGCTTGCAAAGATGAGTATCGACCCCAAAATTCGTCGAACTCACGGCTGACGTCCTTGGGATAATTTTATAAAACATTACCGCAGGGGAACGGGGAGGCCGGCCCCTCGCGCGAGCGAGTGACCCCGAGACACCGCAAAAAACGGTGTCCCAAGAATTGACCCCCCTAGGCTAACGTAGCTTTTGTACTAAACGGTAGGTGTTGGTTTTATGTCTGACTATGTGGAAGTTTTTCAACACGCCCACGATGCTAATGCTCTTCCCCTTGCTGCTGCTCTGGAAGGAAAGCAGAAGGAGAAAAACCAGAATGCCGTCGGCAAATCCAGGAGGAGAATGAGCCGCCAACACTAATCTCACCTGCTGTTCAAACAGGCGAAAAGTGGTCTTGCGAACCATTGTGTATGACAGGCGCTAGGTAGCGGTCGCCTTTATTCGCTGATCACAACACCACGGCTTGGGAGTCGCCCCCCCGGTCGACTATTTGGGCGCAGCACTTTAACTCTCTCGAGGAAAGATATGTCTAGATACAGCATTAAGTTGTAGTACCTGGCACCATTTTACAAAACTGCATGATGCGCGTTTCTATGAAGGAAGGCAAACTGCTTGGAATTGGCGAAAGCGAGATGTGTGTTGTGCAAAGCAGCTGCTGGCAGTATGTATCATAAAAGCTACCTGGAATATTTTCCTCGACCGTTCTGGCGCGTGCTACGATAAAGAGGTGCACCACATTTTTTCTAATACTACTCCTCAATTTGGGAGCTTTAGACCTCGTGTAGTGGTACTCCGAGTGGGGGATGCGCGGTTGGTCGGTGTTGGGAAACGTGCTCCTCAGGGGTTCCGGTGCCCTTGTTTGGTCTCTCCTCATGGCTCGCTGGATAGACCCAACAGCTTATTTGCATTATTTCCCTTAAGGGGATACTAAAAGACAGACATACCAGGCCTAAGCACGGTAGTGCGGGATAACGCAGGGAAGCGCAGGGTAGAGCAGGTAGAGTAGGTAGTAAGATGAGGGGCGCCCTGCTTGTCCCATCATCGTCACCTACATTATTACCGCCCATCTATGATGGCCTTGACGTGAATGTGACATTTACTGTCACGTGGTTTCACCTCAACCATGACATGGTTTCACGTCGAATCTATAAACTATCCTTTTACGGAGGGCACTCCATTACACTCGCCCAAAAACCGATTCATTTGGAGAAAAGTAAAATTGCTACACCGGGCGAAAATGTCCCATGGCCTAGCTAGGTAGGTACACAACGAAAATCATGCAAAACAAAATGGCCTACGAGTACTACTTTTTTTTTTCCGACGATGGTATTTTTGTGTTGAAAATAAGCCTTCGTCATTCAGAAAACATTTTCGCCAAAAAAAGGTATACCTCTATCGTATCACGTGCCTTTTGCCTATACGAGTAGTATTGGTAGGTTGAGAAGCCTTCGTCGTCCAGAAAACATTTTCGCCAAAAAATGTATACCTCTATCGTATCACGTGCATTCTGTCTATAGTAGTAGTAGGTTAAGAACCCTCCATCATTCAGAAATCATTTTCGCCATAAAAAGGTATACCTCTATCGTATCACGTGCCTTCTGCTTATAGTATTAGTAAGTTAAGAAGCCTCCGTCATCCAGAAAACATTTTCGCCAAAAAAGGTATACCTCTATCGTCTCACATACGTGCATTCTGTCTATAGTATTAGCAGGTTAAGAAGCCTCCGTCATTCAGAAAACATTTTCGCCAAAAAAAGTTATATCTCTACCGTATCACGTGCCTTCTGCCTATAGTTTTGGTAGGTTAAAAAACCTCCGTCATTCAGAAAACTTTTTCGCCAAAAAAAGGTATACCTCTATCGTACCACGTGCCTTCTGTCTATAGTATTTGTAGATTAAGGATCCCCGTCATCCAGAAAACATGTTCGCCAAAAAAAGGTATACCTCTATCGTACCCCGTGCCTTCCGTCTATACAGTAGGTGTTACACCTTTTGGGCGGGCCATTAATGACAGGGACGCGTGCTATTAATACGACATAGATAGAGGTGTTGCGCCACTTTTTTTTCGGAGGTTTTTTCGATTTGGGAGGTTGAGATCTCTCCCAAATACTTATTTGAGTGGAGAGAAATAGCAACCGCTATCATGCATACCGGATGAAAAATCCCGCCATGGCCTGTTAACACAACGAGACTCACGCAAAAAAAAAAATGTCGCATTTTCCGACGATTTGGGGTTGAGGAAAAAAAAATAGCCAAAAAAAGGTATACCCTCTATCTTAGTCTGTCTGATACTTTTACGAGTATGTTTTAGTTAGGACTACAGCAGTAGTGCACGGGCATGATGTTGTGGTTGAGCGAACGAATACCTTGGAAGTCACGTTTCGGGTGATGTTGATGTTGATGTTGATGTTGGTGTTGATGTTGATGTTGATGTTGATGTTGACGTTCATGTTCATGTTCATGTTCATGTTCATGTTCATGTTGTTGATGTTCATGTTGATGTTGATGTTCATGTTCATGTTCATGTTCATGTACCTTTTTGATGTTGAGATATTCAGCTCCTCACGCTAGGAGCTCAGAAACTTCTTAGAAAATTGTGCTGCACCCCTAGCGCGGGATGAGTCTCTCTAGCCATACATCTCCCTACCCCCCCAACAAGCGCTAAGGACTACGACCAAGATATGATTCCACCCCCACCCTCCGTCCCCAGTCCCCCGTCGGTGCTCCGCCTCGAAAGGGATGTACGGTGAATGGTCAAATGACTTTGGCAAGCAGCGAATGAGTCCCCCCCCCCTGTGTCAAAACGTCGTACTGATGCAGAGTGGCAATATTAATAGTACTGTACCTTCTGAATTTTCACGCACACGGATACGCTTATTCCGCACTCACTTTCAGATAGCAAACAAACATTCCACACGGGGAAAACACTGCCTACTGTAACGTCATACTGTAACGTCATACTGCAACGTCATACAGACCCGTGTCACGACGGGTGGTGCCAGTAATACCAATGTCCGGCAAAAATTGTTTGTGTTTTCGAAGGAGGGGGCTCGTTAACCCGAATCGTCCGAATGTCGCCATTCTTGTTTCGCAATACTCGTACGCTTTTGTTTTTTATTTGTACTCCTACGAAGGCCACCTCCTACGAAGGCCACCGGGTGTGCACCTTATTTTTTTCTCGTGATCGATTTAGGGGTGGGGCCCAACTACCCTCAGGAAGAAAATCGGTGCACCTCTGCGGTACGACAACATAGGTCTACAGTAAAAACACCTATTGGCACCGATCAACACCTATTAACACCTATCAACACCTATTGAAACACCTATCAACACCCATTAACACCTATCAACATATATTACCACATATTAACGCCTATTAACACCTATCAACACCTACCTATTGAAACATCTGTCAACACCTATCAACACCTATTAACATATATTACCACATATTAACGCCTATTAACACCTATCAACACCTACCTATTGAAACATCTGTCAACACCTATCAACACCTATTAACACCTATTAAAATTTATTACCACATATTAACACCTAGTAGCGCCTATTAACACCTATCAACACCTATTAAAACACCTACCAGGTATCAACACCTATCAGCACCTATTAAAACACATATTACCACATATCAGCACCTATTGAAACACCTGCCGGAACTAAAACACCTATACTAATATACATTATTGACAACAACAAAAAAAGCAGAAATTATGACCCGGGCTTGGTTGATTTTTTTGGACAGGATGCATCTGACACTCTTCTAATTTCAAAACGACGGCTCCTGGATACCTTAGATTCCTGTAAAGGCCAGCAAGACTTTCGCATTACTCACTTTCGTATTCGGTGAACCATGTACTCTACTCGTATACTCGTGTTGTAACGTACTGTGTTAGATCATAATGAATCAACACGTAACCTCACACTTCGTGCGTCTGACACCAGTATTGAATTTATTCTGTATCCCACGTCGTACAAGCAGCCAAGACAAATCAAACATGCCGGCGACCACGGCTTCGAGGGCTTTGGACCGAATGGACCGACACTCACAACATCCTGCGCACCAACGAGGTCGATCCATCAAAGCCCGCCAGCAGCGACAGCAGCAACGGCAACAGCAGCAGCAACCGCAACAACAGCTACACCAGCAGCAACCGCAGCAACAACAGCAGCAGCAACCGCAGCAACAACAGCAGCAACAACAGCAGCAGCAGCCGAAGCAACCGCGGCAACAACAGCAACACCAGTCGCGGCAGAACCAGCAGCCGATGATGATGCCAGCGAATAAGGAGGGCGTTACGGTCAAGACAGCAGCAGGAGAGGCCGGTCCCTCTGGCGCTCCTTTATTAGGAACATTCACGGAATCCAGTCCGTCCAGAGGAACCGAGTTCGTGGATAAAGCCACGATGATGTTGCTCGTTGACACCGTCGAGGACTTGCACAGGGACGTTGGCGAGCTGAAGACCTCCCACACAGAGCAGGGAAAAGAGCTGGTGAGAAGCGCGTTATCCGCGATCGTTGCCGCCCAGTGTGTGTGTTATAGCTCCCCGTGGAGTACATGCAGCACCAGCCCTCTGACAAGAAACCTAGGTACGGTCCGGTATTTGTTTTCAGGCTGTTTTTTTTTTTTTTGCTTGATAAAGGTGGGTCTTACACTCACTTCAGTCTGGCTAGGTAGGGGACAAAAATATAAACAAATATTTTCACCGCATTTTTTTTTAAGGAGCCAGACAGCGGGGGGGGAGGGAGGACTAAAACCATGTGAACAAAAACGTTGCAAAAAAAAATACTCCGTACTCGTAGTATGTAATTTTCTCGATGCGAGCACAGAAATCACAGCGCTCTTACATATGTTTATTTTGAGTTTTCCTTTCTAGGACTCTGTGGTTCCGTTTTTCCCTTATTTGTGTGAGTTCTCCCCTCCTATAATAGCTGTCGAGCTACTTGTTATTGTATAAATAATATTATGAATACGTCAGCTGTGATAGTCCGATCAATTTAATGGTCGATACTCATATGTTTGTATCGTTATTTCCTACCAGTGTGGTATTTACGGTAAGCTGGGTGATTCTCCGGTTGGTCGTCTTTACAGGTGTAATACTCTTTTTGAACGTATTTGACTCCCATATTTTATATGGCTTAGTTTGGGAAATTTGGGTAAGCTATTGGTTAACCTTTTGCAAGTGGCCAAACGGACTAGTACCCCGCTTTTACTGTGGAAGGGTCGTGGTGCCGGGAAGGTGTGAGGGAAGGGACGCAGGGGTATCCGCTTCGCTTGGAGACAGCACCGGTTCTTGTTTGTAGATTTCTTATTATTGGCGCTGAGATATGAGAAGCTCGAGGAGACAGGAAGGAGGAGGATTGAGAGCATGGATGGGGGTAGGGTGAGGCTCACAGAGTTCGCTTCTTCCCCCAGCATTGCTGCTGTGCTCTCTTCTGGACCTTTACCTATGGAACGTACAAGGAACGTTTTGCTGGATGTTCTATATTCCCATGAGCGCTTAACGCTTTACTTTTATCTATCTTGTCCAGAGGAGGAACGTTCCATTACCACCGAGAACGCTCTTGTGTGTGGTGTAAGCTAGCTAGATTCTACGGGTTATCTTCTCCACTCAGAATATTCCCGTTTAAAAGAATCTTCTTGTGGCCAATAGACCATGACTCTGCGGGCTATCTCACCGAATCTATTGCCAGCTATAATGACACTCTATTACATTAGCCCACCCTGAAAATTCGTATATGCAGACCTCAAGACGGTCGAAGGGTGACAACAAAGTTCATCCTAAAATACCGGAAAAGGGGGTCGAATATGCGGCTATTCGAAACAAAGACATGACGCTATAGATTCCCCCACCCCTCGTAATGAGGCATAAACACCAAGGATAGGGCCATTCACTAATAAAGTAGTTGCAACCAGGGCGTGAAATAGGAAAATAGGTGTCCGGCCCCGCGCCACGAGCCGTAGGCGAGGTACAGTTCCCCCGGAGGACCGCCGGGGGCCGTTTTTTTTTCCATACATGCGTCAACATACTCAAAATGTGCGCCTAAGACGAAGCCAACACAAAAAAAAGCCTCAAAAAATTAATCCCCGGCGCCAAAAACGCACGCCATTTTTTTTTCCCCTGCGGCGAGACAGATGCATTTTTTTTTTTTCGCCTGCTGCGGCGAAAAAAGGACCCGCACAATGTTTTTTGCCGTCCGGCGAAAAAACGTGCAGTACAGGAAAAATATGATGCGGCAAGCCGCACCATGCCTTCGGTACGTAGTGAAAAAAACGGGATTCACGACAAAAAAGGTGCGGCAACGCAACATTTCGCCACCCTATTTTGCGACCTGGTTGCAATCATTATTATTTTTGCCCTCCGACAATAATATAGCATAGATGCCGTTCCGATGTAAATCGAATATCCTTCCATGAAGCAGCAGCAGTAGCACCTTATACGAAATCGAATGATCGCACCATAAAGCACTGGTATCTTCCGCCAACCATTTTCCCATTTGCAACCATTATTATTATCGATGTCACATTTTGTTGTTGATGCTCACCCTGGCAAACGTCCATACTAATAGTTATATATATATATATTCGAAGGACAAGCATCACGCAGCTTGAAAATATGGTTATCGACTCCAAATTTATCAAACTCACAGCTAGCTGACGCATTAAAAAAGATTGTAGAAACTAAGGCCACACCAGGTATTAACAGCAACGTCTGGTTAAGGGCATGGATTGGAAACCCATTGTGTTTTCAGGCGCAGATTCGTGTCCTGCCGACGACGCCATTTGTTATGGTATTATTGCAGAACGAGCCGCCTACGCCGGGTATCGGCTCCGGTGGGGTGGGGTGGACTCGTGTCCCCCCCTTCGAAACCCATTTGAACAATCACGCCTCTTCCCTTCACCGCCGACGACTCATTATTATGTCCGTATTATTTTATGTTAAAGTGATAGTGAGGCGGCGGGTAGCGTTCACCTGGGGCAGTACATTATTCCAACGCGAGTTCATAGTTAATCCTTTCCGACATCCTAACCATTATGATCGCCGTCATCTGATTATGTCGTTGTAGTCCTTGCGGTAGGAAAATTTAAAAAGCTGGTAAGGAACCCCATCCACCCCCAATACCGTATATCATAAACTATCACCATCTATCTGTTTTTTAGTTTTTTCAGATACTTTCACAGGTCCGGTCGGGTCGAGTGAGAACACCACGTGTCCACTTCGCCAGCGTCTTGAAATTCGCATCGTTGTCTTTGCTAAGCTGTGTGTTTGGCGCTTATGTTCGAGACATACGTGTGGGCACGCCTTTCCGTTGTACTGCTTGTACCAATGCAATCGTAGGAATCGTAGTCGTTGTAAATCGCCCATCTCGTCGTGCAGGCTCTTTTTTTCTGTTGGGTCTACCTTCCTTCCACCGCCTACCGTCCACCGTGTGCTGTTTGTGCTCCCTTCCACCGTCTAACCGTGTTTCGTGTTTGCAGCGTAACGTTAAAACAATGAATGGTATGTATACGCTACAGCAAAAACGCTCACGGACGGAGCACCCGTGCTTGAAGCTCGAGCACCCACAGCTTGATCAGGACCTAGTAATTTTAATCACGCATCCTGGGAGTCGTTCTGCGGTAGCGCCCCCTCAACTTTTCTCCAACGAAATCCTCGGTTTCAAAACCAGCTCCCGATCCTATCTCCTGAAATACGTTGTCCCTCGACACCCCGACGCCATCGATCGACAGACCTTTGCACTCAAAAAAATATACCAGGTATGGATACTTTGGTTTCAATATTATCCTTCCTTGTATCGAGCAGCCATGAAACGTCCGTCAAACCAAATCGCTGGTTTCGGGGGGGGAGCTATCGTAGAATCCGTCCTGGGTCGTGAATGTTTTTGTTCCTTACGGCAGGTACACCGACCGTACCGCCCGCTGTGTATGTGTGTATGTCCGACGACAATCCCATGACGGTGTGTTTTTTTTCAACAGAAAAAGTTGCGGATGGAGCACACGTACTTGAAGCTCAAGCACCAAAGGTTGGCCAGGACCGTCACGGACAAATCGAAGCAGCTTGACTCGGCGCAGAAGACCGCGACTCTCGCCGCGGAGAACGTGATGGTCATGACGAAAATCGTGGCGAACGCTATTCAGTACGTACAAGAGGTGAGCATGCACAATACCTGTGCGTTCACTGTATTTAAATTTTCCATCCCATCTGCATCATCATTATCTCCCTCGGAAATGGAAACTTACAAATGTCTTGAATTATTAATGGAACTAAAGTACGAATTCATAAAATTTCACCACCACCCCTGCTAGATATTTTCTGTATCGTCCTACAAAACATGATGTCGACGAAACAAAAACGAAGTAGTAGCTAAATCCGATGGCCTAGGTGCAAAGGGTGACTGTAACTTACGCTGTAGATCCAAAAAATGGGGTTTCAACGCTACAAGGGCGTTAGGGCGGGTCCTCGTTATGGGATAGCCCCATCAGGCCATCAGCCACTCACTTGTCGCAAGGCTGAACTTTGGGGTAGGCAATTAGTGAGCTTTTTTTTTTTTCAGTGCCCAAAACGGCTCACCAGTAAGTACCCTCTGAAGCCTTAGCAAACGACGTCTACTGTAGACCAGACCAACCTTTTCACCCGTGTGGCCATACGAACCAAAAACTATCTAACGCCTTAGCAAATGGCGTCGACGGCAGGACTTAATCTGGCCTACGGCAGGACTTAATCTGGCCTACGGCAGGGAGATAAAGGTTTTTGAACCTTGCACCTTGCACATTTTCATTGGTTCATCGGTTCATTGGAAGTCCAAGATTTTTTTTCGATTGAAAGATGAGATTTATCACAACTCGGTAATCCCGAAAAATAATTGGTACCAGGATATCTCTCAATTGCTACGTTTAGCGGGCCGTATTGTAATCAGAATCTACGATAAAATACAAGAACCTACATACTAATACATACTAATATACATGTTGCCCCATTGTTAGTAACTACAACAACTATAAGAATTTTGACACGTCAGACGGATCATCTCGATGTTCACTTGATGATCTAGATCTTTCAAGGAAGGTCTGTATGATCTATAGCTCATGCTACCGGGTGGGAAACGTACGAGCTGCATCGTCTAACGTTTTTTTTTCAGGGTCCGGATCTGTACTCTTTTTTGTACACATACAGATCCTGCACAGCATTTCATAACCACAGATCCTGCTCAACGTGTACTACTATACATGATATATGGGATATATATGATCTATACGATCTATATATATACGATCTATGTGATTTGATCGTCTAGTATGATCTATATGATCTATATGATCTATATGATCTGCATTATATGTATTATTTGTATCATCTAATATGATCTATATGATCTATATGATCTATATGATCTATGTTATATATATGATCTATACTATCTATATGATCTATATGATCTATACGATCTATATGATCTATATGATCTATATGATCTACATGATCTATATGATCTATATGATCTATATGATCTATATGAGCTATATGAGCTATGTGAGCTATATGAGCTATATGATCTATTTGGTCTATATGATCCGTCCGTTTTTTTTTCTTACTCATCTTATCTTATCTGTTATTGTCTTCGCACTATTCCTTTCTCTTTCTTTCTCCCTCCCTAGACATAACTCACAGGAATAGGTCCGGGGTCACTAAGATAAGCAGGCTCTTCTCTCATCTAGATTCTCCCCACTAAGTAGTACTACGGTACGAGCCTCCATATTTCTTGTCGCGAGAGAAGACTCCAGCTGTTTCTTCCCTCGTCGACTCGCATCGAATTAAAATGTTCCCTCGCAATAGTATGAATTAGTTCAACTTCACCACCACCCCTCTTGCTTTTAATCATTCGAGTAGTCATTCTTGATTCATTCATCCATTTGTTTTTTTTGTGCCATCCAACAATGTGCAGAAGGAACTGCAAAAAGAAGACGATATGTACTGGTTTTACATGATGCTGTATATGACAATGTGCGGCGGAAGCGTGGGCGCCGGCCCAGACAATCGTTAGCAGCTACGGAAAACATAACAACAAAACCCAGAGAAACAACCAAATAATTCTTACCTTCATATTATTCGAAGAGATTTAGACTATACGGTCTACTAATCGTTATTGATTGAGGAACATGTCACGGGTAACGTTCTCAAACCTTTTATGCTGCGCGCGCTTGTCGCCGCCTCTGCCTTGCTGTCCGATTGGACTGTGCACCATGCAGATCGACGCGAAAGTTGAAGAGTGCGCAGGCGACATCGAGACGATCGTGGACAAAGTCGGTCAAGAGTTTCGACACCAAGATCTTCGTGACGTGAGTCTACCCCGAAAAAAAGTACTGGAACCAGTGCTTATAATTCCCATATTTTCGGAGCTCTACATGATGCCTCTTTTGCCTCTTACAAAACGAAAGTGCTACACCGGATGAACAATCCGATTGGCTAGAGTTCTCAACCGTTTTTTTAGTTTAGGTGATCAATTCGGGGTTAAGGTGGGCTAAGGAACGCCTTTTCGACTGAAAACCCGTTTTTTTTACAAAACTACTTGTATTTAGTATAGGGAGGGGTTCGGGGGCTCAAAAGGGGCTAAGGAGCCCCTGCTATAATGCTTAGTTTGGGTAAGCTATTGGGCTAACATTTGCAAGTGGTCAAACGAGCTAATACCCCACTAGTACCTTAACAAATGGCGTCGCCGGCAGGACATTGACAGGTCCGCCCGTATATCCGGCCGACCTGATATCCCGCCGTTTCAGCGGGGGAGAGTGTTGTAAGGCCTAGTTTAGATAAGCTATTGGTTAACCTTTTGCAAGTGGTCAGATGGACTAATACCCCACTAACACGTTATAACAACACCCCCCCCCCCGCCATCCAGAAAATATTCTAGCCGAAAAGCGCTATCTCTGTCGAGGCACGTTTTTTTTCGTGGTGCAAGCACTCTTCACTCGAAGTGGTTTGTCCCGAACAAACGTGGGCGATATACGGTTTTCAACGCAAAAAAAGCGGCATTACCACGCGCTTAACCAACGGTATCGTGTCTCTCATGCCTCTGCTGACATTGCCCAGGAGCGTGCGGAACAAAAGAAAAGAAACAATAAACGCGCACCTATTTGCTAGACCCAGGCAGAATACGTAAACTACAACCAAGCGCAACATGATAAAGAAGACCGTCCTCGGTGATATCGTTCGCCGAGGACAAATTGCCGTCCAGGGCACTAATACTCCGGAGTATTTTCAAATAATGTGAATAGCTCCTCTTGTTGTTCCCGTTGGCTTTGTTCTTGTTCTTGTTGCTTCTTCTTCTGCTTCTGTCTGGGAAGGTTTGAGCGTGATAGACGTCGTGGCTCATGCCAGGCACACAGTGTGGTCTTGCTCGGTCTTGTTCGGAGACAAAACGTTGTAAATCAAAGTTATATCGTGCACCGACGAAGTCAACGCCCCACCGTGATCCTTGCGGTGCTCTCTCTGCGCAATCCGCACGCGCTCGCCGTTCTCTGTCCGTGCTCTCTCCGTGCTCTCTCCGTGCTCTCTCCGTGCTCTCTCCGTGCTCTCTCCGTGATCTCTCCGTGATCTCTGTGCTCTCTCCGTCCTCTCTCCGCACTCTCTCCTTGCGTGCTCCATGCTCTCTCCGTGCTCTCTACATTATCTCTTGGCGCTCTCCCCGTGCTCTCTCCGTGCTCTCTCCGTGCTCTCATCGTGCTCTTTTCATGCTTTCTCCGGGCTGTCTCCGGGCGTACTTCGTCACAGACCACGTTGGCCGCGAACGTAGAATGCGTGCGCAACATGGCGCAAGAGGCCTCTCAGGCTGTGGCAAAGGTAAGATCAAAGAGAGCCATTCAAGGCAGTCCTACGCTGAAAAATCTACTTCCAAACAAAGTTAAGCTGGAGGCAGGCAGCTAAAGCGAAGGTCAAACGCTACCCTCTCTTGCCGTGGGGCATTGCTTGTGAAATACTGGTATAGCGTACCACCACACCACACCACAAACACACCGCACCACACCGCGCAGGATTCTAACACCTTTTATTTTTTGTGGCGTTCTGCACATGAAAAAAACTTGCACTGCTATGCACCGCACCACAGAGCACCGCGCAAGCTCCTAGCAGTGTATTTTTTTTTTTCAAGTATATAATGTGCTGTCGCCGGGCACTGCGCCGCGCCGCACTGCACCACACCTCACCGCAGAACACCGCGAGCGCTACAAAGGAGGCGGATGATACGTTGACCGCTATGGAGGGGATCGTCGACGACATCGACCGCAGAGAGGTAAGAAAAAACAATGCCGACACCACACTTACCTACCGGCTTGTTCCATCCAAGCATCACCTGTCGCGAGCCCCTTTTTTATGAGATAAGAACGGCATTGACGACTCTTTGTCCCATCCAAAAATCGCTTGTCCCATTCAAACTTGTTCGATTATTCTTGTGGCGTTCCAACACCGATTCCCTTGTTCAAGGTAACAAAGTCACTAGCACTGGCTTGATGTAAGTATTAAGGTATACCGTTTCTTGGCAGTATTCCTATTTTTCTGAACGACGGCGTTCCTTGAACCGAAATCGTCGACAATTCGTCATTTTTATTCGCATTTTTTTTTCGATAATTTACCTAGGCCTTGGGATTTTTCATCTGGTGGAAAGACTAGTGTTCTCCAAATCATGTTTTTTGGGTGAGTCTCAAAAAAAAGCTCGCGAATGAAGCTCTACCGTAGACGATTTGGAAAAAAAGTGGAGGACTGCTACTGTATGAAAAGTCCCATGACCTAGGCACACAACGATTTTGGGACCCGCGAGTGATTCAGAAAAAAATCGCCAAAAAACGGTATACCCTAATACCCCTATCGTAGCACGCGTTCTGAAAGACGGTAGTCCTTAACATCATCTTAAAACAGTTTCGCCAAAAAACGGTATACCCTAATATCTCTATCGTAGCGTGTGTGCTGGAAGACTGTGCTCCTTAACATCATATTTAAACGTTTTCGCCAAAAAACGGTACACCTTAATACCTACCAGGTATATCATAACACGCGTCCTGAGAAAAGACTCTGCTTCTTAACCCATCTTACTCCGAAATCGTTGGATAATACTCTCTACCTGATATTATTTTTTGGCAGTTTTTTTTTCCTTGTATTTGGGCGCACCTAGGGTAGAGGGATTGATCGTCCATCGATCGGGTTGCACTTTTCGTTTTTTTCTCGCAACGTTTGTTTTGGTTTTGGTGGGGCAATAAATATCCTGAGATTACGAACATCAGAAAAAAGAAAAAAGAAAAGAAGGATGAGCCTCTGCCGGAGGCAACAGAGAGCTGCCACTCGCTTGTCCCATCCGAACGATGTGATACCTCCATGTATAAAGACTACCACAGGTACCCGGCACCAATGCCACGGTAGGGAGACTGATTCTACGATAGCCCCCCCCAAAAAACCAGCGGTTTTCTTGAACGAACGAACGTTTCATGGTCATGGTCATGGTCATGGTTCATGGCTGCTCGACACGAGGAAGGATGCTATGAAAAATAAGATCATAACATTTGTTCTTGTTTGCAAAGCTTTCAAGGGCTATCGAACGACTACGTCGGGGGGGCAAGGGGCGCCGCACCGTATTTAAGGAGATACGGCCGGGAGCTTCTTTCAAAACCGGCGATTCCGTTAAAGAAATGTTGGGGGGGGCTACCGTAGTAAGACTCGGTAGGGTACCCCCTTTAAGGCACTTTTTTAAAGTGGCTCGGGATCAGTCGCTTGAGTGACCCACCCCCCTGTTTTCCTTGCGGCCATAGGCTTTCGTGCCGTTTTCGTTTTTCGATAGAAATCGTTAATGGGGTGGTTAGCTTATTAATACTATTAATACTATTAATAGTACTACTGACAAGGTGTTTTGACCAGTGAGGTTCAGAGTCACTCGTGCGACTGCTGAAGACCAGGTAGTGAAAAACTGGGGGCGGTGCTCTCTACCTTGTAGCCTTGCTGCTGGCGCGAATGACCAGACAGAGCGGATTAGTGGACCCCTCCTGGAGGGCAGCATTGTGCGGTCCTTAGATCCACACTCCGTAGTAACGGGACACAAAACACATCGCGTGTTGTGTGCCATTCCAACTTTTACACTACATTTTTTAACAAGCGGGAGCACAGATGCTTCAACACGATATCACTAACGCGAGGCAAAAAATACCGCACACTAGTTCCGAGTCAAAAGTCGGAACCCCAAAGGTGGATGAACAGTTAGTCTATATGTCCATTTCTATTTATATTTCATCCCGCAATATATCCATTTTTTCCGGCACCAATCCTTGAAAATCGATCCAGAAAATAAGCTGTGTGTACTAGTACCATCTTTTTTTTTCCCAGGCGACAGTATCCCGCGTTATGCCGAAAAGGTAAGGCGCAAGATTCTTTTTCGTGCATACAGCGAAATTATCCTACACAATTGAATTCCGACGACTGTTTCCCCCCCCCCCCCGCCAAAAAAAAAAAAATCGAGCGTGGTTTCGAAAGGGGCTAAGCAAAGCCCCCGCGTCGCGTTATTGTCGCACCAACCTTTTCGCGTAGCGGGGTACGTGTAACGGTAGACCGCATTTCTTTTGCATCCCAATGCCCTTGGTCGGCTGGTGGCCATCTACTTCGTGTACCAGGTATCAGGTATTTATGCCAGATATCACATGAAAACTACAATATTTGTTCGATTGACCTAAATTGACTCTATTGCCCCTTGTTCGCCCCCCCCCCTCTAAAAACACCAGTCTGAACTGTACTTGGCGATCAAGAAAGCCTCCGACGAAGCCTCCGCTCAGAATTTCGAGCTCACGTTCAACTTCAACGCTGTCATGCAGCAGCTAGCCGAGTCATCTGCCACCCCGTCTCAGACACCGGGGACATACTCTCCAACACCGTCACCCCCTTCGAAGCCGTCATCTCCTCCAGTGTCCCCTCCGAACAAGAAATCCTCAACAACAACAACGCCTTCGGGGTGTTCTTCGGCATCCCCTCTCGGAAAGAAGGCGGCTACCACCACAACTACCACCACCCCGGCCATCACGCCGCCAACAAGTCCAACCACGGCACCCCCTCTGGGTGAGAAGGCGTCTACAGCAACAACAACAACGACCACGACCACCACCCCCGCCATCACGCTGCCCGCGAGCCCGACCAAAGCTACGCCTTCGACTACCTCTCCCGCGTCTGCATGCTCGGACACGACTTTCTACGACGCCGCGGGTGACCGAGGAACAGCTTCTCCGGTCTCTGAGTCTACCAGAAAGTACCGTGAAGGGTAAGTCGTGCGTGCGTGCTTATTATTGCAAGGCTCGTTCCTATTGGCCGCCAGAAAAAAATCACGAATCCTGACGGAAAAGTCACAGTTCCTGGCATTTTGAAATTCTGAAACGTCGCGTTTTCAAAACGAAAAACATTTTTTTTGTTCATCAGGAATCCTGACGCGTTTTTTTTTTCACGGAAAACGTCGAAACGATCCGAAGTCCCCGGATTCCTGAAACCATTATCAAAGCCCGGGTTCCTGCCACATCGTCACGTGTACCGCGAAAAAATGTCACCATCTTTCGTCACGACTCGTGTTTTTTTTGTGTACACCACGCTAGGAATGGCCCTAAGGCGTTTTTCTCGGAATGGGGGGGGGGGGTGGGCTTGTGCGAGCCTTACAGTGATGGTGGGAGAGGCATGTTACGGTTGTAAGGGTAGTAAGCAGGGAGTTAACTTTGGGTTCAATTTTTGTTGTGACTAATGTAGGAGGCGTGTTTTGGGTAGGGTAGGGTAGGGTAGGGTAGGGTAGGGTAGGGTAGGGTAGGGTAGGGTAGGGTAGGGTAGGGTAGGAGAGGGTAGGGGGGGGGGATACGTTCCGGTCATACTAGGATGTTACTACGATATCTGGGAGAGAGGGTACACGCCCCCGTAGCAGGGGGGGGGGTATTCTCGAGGCATGCTAAGGGGGTAGCGTGTAGGGAAGAAAAAACCCCGAGACAAGAAATAAACAGCGTCGAATACTGTCTCAAATACCCCTCCACCCCCCGCCCCCACCCCCGGCCTCTCCGCCCCCCTCTCTCGCCCGCCTCCTCCCACCCCTCGCCCCCCCCCCGCCCGACCGCCCGCCTTCCCCCGCGCCCCCCCCCTTTCCGCCCCCTTCGCCCTACGAACGTATTTTGCTATCAATACATCATCCTATGGAACCAGGTGCCCACCGGGTCTGGTCAAGGCGTGTTCTGCCTCTTCCATTTACGAGATGGTCGACTACAACGACTACGCCGGTGCATCAATCCCCTCGGCTGTACGACTCGGCAGCCTGGCGATGTCTGACGCTGAGGTTGAGGCTGGGGACGTCAAAGACAGTGGAGGAGGCGAGGGGACGGAGGGAAGCGGGGAGGCTAACAACCTGACCCGACCACCGGTCGGTGAAGGCGTTGACGGTGGCGGTAGCAGTGGGGGGGGTGGAGGGGGGGAGCTGCAGATGATGGGTAGCGAGTGAGGCATTGGTTGTGTCTTGTATGTTCGACCTTTTTCGGCCGCAGTGCAGCGTTCGCATAGTACCCGCGGCCTTGTGTTCGCGTTTTGTCGCTCGGTGTAGATTGCACTAGCACAACCTGGTAGAGCATTAGTGGCCCCTCGATAGTCTGCAGTGCCGGTGTGTGCACTATATAGGGAAACAACGGCGCTATAGCGGCAACGGGCACTACTCCGCATGCTCCCACTAAGGGTTTTTTAATCTGTGCCCAGCGCTTTCACGGGCACTCTAGAGGAAAACCGGCACTACTGAACCGGCTCTATAGAGGAACCTTTCTACCGTTGTAGAATGTATCGGAGAGCGTGTGACAGAGTGGGTGTGGCAGGACGGGTATATGCCAGAGCGTGTGGGCAAGAGCGTTGTGGCAGAGCGCGTGACAAAACGGGAGTACCAGAGCGTTGTGGCACGGCGTGTGATAGTGTTCCGTGCGTGTGACGGAGAACGTCTCACGCGGATGAAACAGTTTTGCGGGGGAACACGTCCTGTTTTTTTGTTTATCAGACCCCTGGATAGCCCAAGGAGCACCCGTTTGCACGCTTATACCCTCGTGTTGGTGTACTGGTTCGACACTCGGTTCGTTTCCCCCATCTCTTGCAGACCTCCTCCTAGCAGTGGTCGTCATTACACCACTGTGTGGTTTTTCGCGAGGATGTAGGCGCCCGAGTCGCTTGCCGTCCCACCCGACTCAGGCAGCACAGCAATTGACCTGCCTAAACCCCAGTTTCAGGTTGATTCAGTTTGATTCAGTGTTGGACTCGGCACATGAGTCACCCGTCGTCTGGGCGTTGGTCCTGATAAAGGAGTGGTGAGTCTTGGGGCGGGGTGTGCCTTGTCGTTTGTTTTGTACGAGTTTGCCCTATTTTTTTTTGCAGAAAAACGAAAATTGACGTGGTTTAAGGACTCTCCGCGTCACATACCGTGTGTCATACAACGCTATGCCACGCATAGTACTACAGTATATGTATATATGTACCAATGGGGAGCGCGACTCCCGGTTTTGTCAGTATGTGGGTGCTGGACTATGCTGGACTATACCGTGCCGTCACAATTTTGCAGGGGGAGAGATGGATGAGATTTTTTGGCGGAGATTGGTGAAAAGGTTTGGTGAAAAGGTTTGGTCGCCATTATCAACTAGTTTCGGCTCCGAAACTGAAGGGAGTTTTGGCCGAGACACGGGGGTGTCTGGCGCGATTTTGGTGAGATGTTTGGAGGCTTGGCCGAGATTCGGGGGTGTCTGGCATATTTTGGTGGTGTATGGCCAAAGTTAATTTCTATCGGCCAATAATTCTATTCGAGATTTGGCCGATATAAACGGGTTTTAGCTGTGAGATAGGTTAATAATGCTGTTTTTGGCCCGACATTGATGACTCAAGGGCCGAGATTAACTTATTTTTCCGGCCAAAATGGGGAACATGCGATTCATGACGAACGACTTTCGGCCCCGATAAAGGAACCAAACAAGAGACCTTTGGCCGAGAGACGCGATTTTTTGCGGGAGAAAGCTGTTTTGACGAGAAAAAAAAACGACGAATTAGCAGAGATGGATGATGGCCTTTGCGCGAGATCGATCAGGCTTGCTTAGACGGGATGGTTCCTTTGGGGTGTCTTTTAACTGGTATATTTAAGAGGGAGTTCCCAACACGTGTGCAGTCTGATGTGTTCGCATTATACAAGGGAAAACGTGTTCAGTCTGGTTTGCTCGCATACAAAGCGCCACAAAAAACCATAAGGGGGGTGACCGTGGCCTGGGAGGGGGGGATAGCGGACAATGGTCATGGCGCATTCCTTGGCTCGATGGGAGGAAGGCCGCGACCGTGATCGAAATATGTTTTCAAGCAGTGGTGTGGGTGCCCAGTCACGGCTCAATGCCACTTACCCTTACCCGGAATAATGCCGTGATATTATATACCAGTACGTATGTTTTTCTGTATGTGAACGTATGTAGAAGTCGCGGAAGAGAACTGATTACGTTTTTCGTGGTACGAATCAGAGGAGGTTTGTACATGTCATCGAAGGCGGAAAACCAAGAAGGGGGTGTAACCAAGTATTATTGGAGCATACATCAACATGTAAGTAAGTGCACAAGTACCCTGCTACACAGGACGTACATTGTGCATCTCAGAGTACATACATGGTAGTTGCACTGTACAGAATGCTGCAAGCAGCAGATAATCGTGCAACTGAGCGGGGTGCACAATGTTGCAGCTTTTCTGAAAATGTTTTTTTTCGTCGGACTGGTCCAAGAGCGCGCCTTACTTAGCAGGCGCAGCTCTCGATGGTTTGTCTCGAACTGCTATACTTCGAAACGCGCATGGAGGGGAAGTCAAATTTGTTTGTGGGCTGCCCGTACAGGGCATCCATGCAACGGTTGTTCTGGTTATTACAATGGGGGGGCGGCGGTAAAGCGTGCATTCACTGGCAGGCGTACGCCATGAGATTCTACTTCAAAGGCGCATGTGGGAGGGGCGCATGGGAGGGAAGGGGTAGGGGGGGCAAAGACCATATTTGTCTGGGGTGCTGTCTGTTTTGAACCGCTGTCCGAGATACAAGGCAGCTTCTGGTGTACACGATGAGGGTTGGATGAGGGTTGTGCGGTCGTCACGGCACCTACTATTAATACCATTAAAATACTATTTATACTATCAATACTACTACACAGTACAGCAAAGTGCACCACCACCACCCCGCTCATGTGAAAATTTGTCACCTTGGTGTTTGCAGGGAATAAAATCGAACGATGTCCATTCAATGATACCGTTAGGGAGTTCCCACTTTTTATTGTTGCTTTTTTGCGGTCACTCGGGGTAACTGGCGCGAGTGACCCCTCTGTATTCCTTTGCAGCCTTAAGCTTTGGTGCCGTTTAAATTATGGCATACTCATCCATCCGCGATGGAACGGCAAGCACGCTGCACCAAAATAATCACCAATAATAATAGTATATTATTTCACTGTGAGGTGTGAAGTAGCGGGGGGGAGTGTGTTATTTTACCCCCTCTTGGCCACTTTTTTTTCAGTGGCTCCGTGTCACCATGATAGCGCGAAAAGTGACCCCGGTGTTCGTTGCGGTCACAGGATTTGGTGCTGTTTAACATGTTCTCGATATTAATACCGGAAAGGGATGATGGTTAGCTTCGCTGCACCAAAAAAAAACGCCGAACGTGTTGTTGTCAGTGAGGTGCAGAGTCACTCGCGCGAGTATGATATGATAGTATAATATGATAGTATGATATGATAGTATGATATGATAGTATGATATGATAGTATGATATGATAGTATGATATGATAGTATGATATGATAGTATGATATGATAGTATGATATGATAGTATGATATGATAGTATGATATGATAGTATGATATGATAGTATGATATGATAGTATGATATGATAGTATTCATATGATATGATAGTATGATATGATAGTATGATATGATAGTATGATAGCTCATACTCCTCTCGAGTGAACAATTGGGGGTCCTCCCCCCCTTTTTTTCTTGTGTTGCACACTTACTTCTACTTTCCAGGTTCTGGACAAGCCGTGGTCACAGGTAAATCGTTCCTTCTCCCCCCCCGGTTCTTGCCTTGCCTTCAATTTTTATTTCGCGTGATATATAGATTTCAGCAATCCCACTGCTGCCCGTCGATTTTTTTATCTCGGGTGTTGCTAACTCGAGCGCTCTCGCGCTTTCCGCAAGTCAGTTTGTAGTGCACATAATTAAGAAAAAGTCCCCACCGTAGGCTTGATCTTTCAGCGAGGTGTGAGGAGGTAGTATTGGAGGTCCCCCCCTAGCGCAGCCTTGACCAAAGCTACTACTACTGCTACTGCTACTATTACTGCTACTACTACTACCACTACTACTGCTACTACTACTGCTAATACTACCACTACTGCCACTACTACTACTACACTAGTACTACTACTGCTAATACTACTGCTGCTACTACCACTGCTACTGCTACTACTACTCCTAATACTACTACTACTACTGCTACTGCTGCTACTACTACTACTACTGTAGCCTAGGAAGGATTCCATTCAGGGCATTTTGTTGCAGTGGCTCGGGTCACTCGCGCGAGTAACCCCCCTGTTTCGTTCCATTCAAAAATTGTTGTAAAATCGAAATCCCCGCAACAATGTAATGGCAATTGATCTACGCCGCGACAAACAAGAAAAATCGATCGAAAACTTATATTCGAGAACACACGCGAGAGATACAGAGTCACTCGAGTGCGAGAGGCTCAAAAAGCCGGTAGAGTGAAAATTAAGGTACCCCCCGCCCCCTACAGCGCAGCCTTGGTCACCTTGGCCTCATGTTCTTGTAGCAGAACCGTTGAAAAATACCTGTGTTGGGCGATAGAGGTATACCGTTTTTAGGCGATTTTTTTGGTCGGCGCTCCTGGACCCCAAATTGTCGGGGGGAAAAAAAAAATAGGCCCTTTTTTTGCATGAGTATTGTTGCGTACCTAGGCCACGTGTGGGCCACGTGTGATTTTTCATACGGTAGCAGTTCAATTTTATTTATTTTCTAAGTCGTTTTTTTGGGACCTGTCTTCAGCTCCGAAATTGAGGAACCGCAGAAGAAAAAGTGGTGCTGCACCTCTCTTTAATCGTAGCACGCGTCGCGCCCCGCTCTCATCACACCTATCATCCCCACGGGGTACCATGATGGTGATGATGATAAGGATGGTGATGATGGTGGTGATGATGATAAGGATGGTGATGATAGTGGTGATGATGATGATGATGGTGATGATGATGATGATGATGGTGATGATGATGATGATGATTGATGATGATGGTGATTCATATGATGATTCATATATATGATGATGGTGATGATGATGATGATGATGATGATGATGGTGATGATGATGAAGAGATGATGAGGTGATGATGATGATGATGATGATTCAGCTCTCATCACATAGGTAAGGGTGAAAAACACCCCAACACAGCACAAAAAACGGACCCGTACAAAAAACGGACCGCGCCATCGCTTCAATGTCAACATCACGCAACCACGAACACGAAAAGCGCAAATTTCCGACACCGCTGCCAGCCTGCCCAACAAACCAAAAAAAGTAACCTCGCCTCTGAAAACTCCGAGGTTTCAGGTTTGGGTTTGGTTTGTTTGGTATTGGGTTTTGGGTTTGGTTTTGGTTTTGGCTTTTAGCTTTTGTTTTTGGTTTGGGTTCTTGGTTTTGGGTTTGATTTTGGTTTTGGTTCTGGTTTTCGGTTTTGGTTTTGGCTCAAGTTTTGGTTTCGGTTTCGGTTTCGGGCTTATGCTTTGTTATATTTCGGCATTGATCACCCTCATTCTGCTTCCGCTTGGCACCCTGATCCCACGCCGATCTCACCCCCCTCAGATCCCTTACCCTGGGTGTTGTTTGCATGGCGTTTCCTCCTCATATTATCATGCCAGAACCCACAGCGATTTTAGCTTTGGTTAAATTTGCCTTTCCACATTATCCTGACGAAACTAGGCTTAGCAGAATGATCTCTCTCTCCCTCTCCCTCTCTCTCTCTCCTCCCCCAACCCCAGAGGTGCAACATCCCAAACGCCTCTGTATTGCCTGCAGTGCGCCGTTAGAGAGAGTAAGTACCGTTACAGGGTGTCGCTCAGAGAGTGCCGTTACAGAGTGCCGTTACAGAGTACCGTTACAGAGTACCGTGACAGAGTATCGTTCAGAGAGTGCCGTTACAGAGTACCGTTACAGAGTACCGTTACAGAGTACGCCGTTATAGGGTACCGTTACAGAGTACACACCGTTATAGGGTACGGATACAGAAAACCGATCAGAGCACCGTAGAGTCTGACTCAGCGCTGCTACCTTCACCATTATACCCCACCGTCCATCTGGGTAAGGTGCGACGCGCGATGTAACAGCGTCAAGGGTGTGCCTACGAAGGAATATACTCCGGGTAGTAGCCGGATACCTACCGGAGTATGATCGAACAACCAGCTTTAGTACCCGGGTACATACCCGGATATGATCAAACAACCATGCTTGGTAGCCGAGTACCCTTGAGGTACCCTTGAGCATGCAATCCGGGTAAATAGTACCAGGGTAAATACCGAATATTAACAACCAGGTTTGGTACACGGGCACCTACTCGAGTGCGAACGAACAACCAGCTCGGTGCCCGGATAACTCAGAGTATATACTCCGAGTAGCACCCGGGTTCCTACCGAGAATTCGAACAACCAGGTTGGGTAACCGGATACACCGAAGTTTGGTCTCGCACCACATGTTTTCACGAAAAAACAGGTTGGGTAACCGGATACACCGAAGTTTGGTCTCGCACCAAATGTTTTCGGCTGGTCAAAATATTCCGTGTTATTTGATTATCAGCTACATCCTATACCGTATAACCCGCGTGTAAGGTCATGTGATGACCAGCAACAGCCTATAAACCGTTTTTTTTAGTCGAAACAACCTTCATTTTGAAGGCCAGCGACAACCAATAACCCCAGTGTTCGATCGAAACAAATCAGCTCATAGCCGATAACCCGCGTGTTTGGGCGCAGTAGATGAACCCTCTATCCTCTCGTCCAGACCCCGGGTTTGTTGGAGGGAGGGGTTGAAGTTCGGCTTGTCTTCGCCGAACGCCTTGATCCCGACCTGGATCTTACCCCCCTCTCCCATGGTCACCAGGCCAACCTAAAAAACGAAAAACCCAAGAAAAAAACAGCAAAACATCGACAGGAACAGCGTGGTCAAAAAGCGGTGTATCGTGGGTTTGCACGGCATAAAAAAGGCGTACTCTTCCCCTTGTTCCCATCGGCACCAGGCCAACCTCAGCACAACAAACCCGACGAAAAAAACATCCACAGAAACTAGGTGATGGAAAAATGACAAGTGGGAAAGTTCATGTGTAGCGAAAGGTAATGCAATTAGCGACTGAAGTATGGGCTCGTTTTATTGTGTTGAAAACAAAAACGGGGCTTCGAGCAGACGAAACCATGGGTTCTGCACAAGAGTAATATCTGGCATGCAATTCTCGCTACTTTGAATTCGATAGTATCACACCTCTGACAGACCACGATCTAGATGCTCTAGACAATATTATCATGCAGATAATATAGATCATCTAGACCATATAGATCATCTAGATGATCTAGATCGTATAGATGATCTAGATCCTCCAAATCATCTACATAATCTAGATCACATAACTTTTTTAACATGATCCAGATGATCTAGATGATTCGGATGATCCGGATCATCTACAGGCGACTTCCGCGATAAAGCGTAATTTGCTGGGGAGGCGCGATTCATGATTTTTTTTTTTCTAATGTGGGAAACGGCGGGAAACGCCGTTTAAACACGATAAAAAAAAGTGCGCCAAGAATAACAAAAAAAAAAAAAAAAAAACTGTTCAAAAATATCAAAAGTCGACAAAGGCGGATATTTTTTAGGGGGGATAGAGTTTCACAGATTGGCGATCCGACCAAAACTCGGACTCCCGGAAGATCGATAGATTACCACTTCATCCTCAGCACCTTTGGGTTTTCGGTTGGTGGTTTCTGCGGTGTGCTTCAGCGACAAAGTTGTAAGGGACGAAAGACTGGGCCACACCAGTTACCAGCTGTGTGGTCATGATTCCGCTTTTATTTTTTCGATCCAGCCATTTTGAGATCGTCTCTTCGTCGAAAACGCGCCGAAATACAGCTTCGCGCCAACACAAATGCGTCAAAATGCCCAGCGTTTCATACCTTTTAGTGCGCAATGAGGTACGATTTCAAAAACATAAATTTATGCCTCCCAATTCATAAACCCCAGCCCAAATTCAACCCACCATGAAATTCTCAGGAAAAATTACGGGGGGGGGGGGGGGGGGTTAGGTATGATCCCCTCTTTCGTGCGTTTTGGAGTATTGCCTCAGCGAGGAGACAAAACCGGTTGAAACCCGGGCACTAACTATCCGATTTTCTTTTTCCCGACCATACGTATTTCATTTCCCCCAGTAGTCTACCGAAAAAAAAAAAAACATGTTCGTAGGGGATGCGTCACTGCCATCCTCCCCTTTATCGAATTAAATAACGCCTTACCGCGTGAGGGGCCTAAAGTAGATCCTGAATCATCTACGTACCGTTACGACATGGTGGGCAGGATCTGTATCTTCTATAGCAACGATAGAGTATAGATCTAACCCTATAATATAGCAATAAGCTACATCACGCAGATCGCACGGCTCCTATCCGGTAGCATGAGCTAGACCATACAGATCTTCCCTGAAATAGCTAGATCATCACGTGAGGGTGAATGATTTGTCCGACCTGTGGAGCCTTGCATACCCGATAGATGCTTGGAAAAGATCGCACGGGTCCTTATTTTCGCCGCGATACTACACTACAAAAAGGAAAGAAAAGGGCCAATTCGTACCTCACACTGAAGATCGCGCAAAGCTCCGTATGCTTCATCCACGCACCCCCTGACCTTCCCCGCCTCTCTCAGAGCCGTTTCGCAGCCTTCGTCCAGCATCTTAGAGCGCAATTCCGGCCCTCGAGCGGCGATATTGCGGATACACAGGCAGGCCTGGCAATAGGTGGCATGAGGACATGACAGTGGGCATGGAGGCGGCGGCGGGGGGGGGGGGGGGGTGCATTGTTACTCAGGAGACGCGTGCTAACTCGTACGATCGTCGAGTATTATGGAGCAGAAAGTCTGTCCGCGAGGGGCGACATCGCGAAGACACAGGCAGGTCTAGCAGTGGATGGAGCGGGTAGAGTGGGCGTGCGCGTATGCGCGGGTGGGAGGGGTGGGGGGAGGTGCGGGGGGGAGGGGGGGGGGGGGAGGGGGGTATCGTTACTGAGCAGCGTATCGTGAGTCGAAAGACGCGTGCTTCATTCGACGGGGGGCATGCTACATGTCTGACGGACAGAGTTCCTCAATTAGACGGCCAGGCCATAAGACGATTAGACAAACAAACTACAAGTTCGTACAAGTTGTGTTTCGCAATATTATTATTTGTATACCTAGGACATGGACTGTATACATGGGAGTGTCCATCGGTTTGCACCTATTCCCCACACTCAGGTTTGGGTTAGGAATACGAGCCCTACCTCAGACAGTCCAATGCTGCTTTCTAGGGTTGTCCGCTGGCTGGACTTCCCAGCTATTGACATATGTTGAGATGTATTGACATGTATTTACATCTGTCGACATATCTTGACATCTATGGACAATTATTGACGTATACTGACATTTTTTTGCATATACTGACATGTATTGACATCTACTGACATCTACAGTATTGGCATCTACTGGCATCTGGTGACGTATATATTGACATATAGTTCACACCCTGTACAAATATCCATAACAAATACAAATAATAGTTGCGTGTATTTGTCCCAGGGCAGTATTTGCCTCCAGACAAATATTTGCGCAGCTTCTCAAGCGAGTATTTGCCTGCCACACAAATATTTGCACAGGTTCTCAAGAGAGTATTTGCCTGCAGACAAATATTTGCGCAGCTTCTCAAAAAAGTATTTGCTTCCAGACAAATATTCGCGCAGGTTTTCCAGAGAGTATTTGCCTGCCAGACAAATATTTGCACAGGTTCTCAAAAATTATTTGCCTGCAGACAAATATTTGCGCAGTGCGCAGCTTCTCAAGAAAGTATTTGCTTCCAGACAATATTAGCGCAGCTTCTCAAGAAAGTATTTGCCTGCAGGCAAATATTTGTGCAGGTTCTCAATAAACTATTTGCTATTTGCCTGCAAACAATGTATTGCGGATGCGGAGATATTGACCTCTTCGGCGTACAAGTACGTACATTATATGGGGTACATACGTAATGCATAAATACGGCCGTTGAGCCCGGTGTATTTGCAGCCGCCAAAAGGCCGTTGAGCCCGGTGTATTTTCCGCCGCGAATATCAGTGGTCCTGCACACAACCAAACCAGCTCCCCATCACGGCACGAGCAACTACCGCGGGCTGTGCATGTCAACATGCCAGCTGTCAGTACCGAAGAATAAAATGGCAATGGTGATGGTACGCCACCTGGCGACGGAGCTGGCGCGTCGGCAGCAGCTCCAGTTATTGTCGACGTCAACGCAGCTGGGCTGGAGTAATTTTCGGGGCTCCTGCGTCGGCGGCAGTGCTTGAGCGTGACTTCAGCGCTGCTGGGCGTATGATGACGTCATCCAGGAGCACCACGGACAGCAAGTACGTGGAGATGATCCTGTTCCCGCACGGAAACCTGGACCTCATCCCTCAGGACATCCCTAAGCTGACCGAAGCTGGCGCGCGAAGCAAGATCCCCGGGCGACTGGTGGACCCTGTGGAAGGGCTGAAGGAGCTCGACGGCGCATTTGCCCCGGAGGACCTCACCGCCGGGGAGTCGGGGGAGGTGGACGTTTAAACAGCATGGAATAGTAGAAGTAGCTTGATGGCGATCAGGCCCGCAGCGAGAACTAGTAGCAACGTCTTTGTGGTGTTTGTGGATCCTTGGTGTTCGTTGTACTTTGCCACAGGAGTTGACTCATCTCATGATACGGAATGAGTAAGATGGTGGAGGGGTTTGGTGGCGTCGGCGTGTTTGTGTTTGTTTGCGTTCCGTACGGGGTGAGGCGGCTTCGACTGTTGTAGATGGCAGAAGAAGTAAATGGCAATGGTCGACGGGGATGGCATTTGCATATTTGAAAATCATATAATATGACTCATAGGTAGTCGATAGATTTTCATTTTTTCTCGGTTTGGCTGATCCTGTGTTTTTCCACTCCGATCAAAAGATATTTCAGATGCACGCTTCAGGGATTTTCTTTTGTATTTCCGACACCAATCTCCCATCGCATGACATATGATACGGCTAGTCTCTCCCTCCGACCTCCCTGCAGTAACAGCTGTTTTTTCAGAATAGTTGTCAGGACAAATACAATACTATTTGCGCAGGTTCTCCAGGGCAGTATTTGCCTGCCAGACAACTATTTGCGCAGGTTCTCAAGAGAGTATTTGCCTGCAGACAAATATTTGCGCAGCTTCTCAAGCGAGTATTTGCCTGCAGACAAATATTTGCGCAGGTTCTCAAAAAAGTATTTGCCTGCAGACAAATATTTGCGCAGCTTCTCAAAAAAGTATTTGCTTCCAGACAAATATTTGCGCAGGTTTTCCAGAGAGTATTTGCCTGCCAGACAAATATTTGCACAGGTTCTCAAAAAAGTATTTGCCTGCAGACAAATATTTGCGCAGCTTCTCAAGAAAGTATTTGCTTCCAGACAAATATTTGCGCAGCTTCTCAAGAAAGTATTTGCTTCCAGACTAATATTTGCGCAGGTTTTCCAGAGACTAGTTGCCTGCCAGACAAATAGCAAATAATGTATTTGTACAAGGCGTGATATATTTGCATATATTGACATCCGTTGACATATGTTGGCACCTATTCACATATGTTGACACATGTTGGCATCTACCAGGTAGTTATCTGCAGCTGTAGTGCTGTAATCATGACATGAGTGGAGTTACATACCAACTATTAATAACTGAATTCGTTGACACTAATAAAATCCCGCGTCCAGTCGCAAAGGCACCTGCTATGGCTATGGTTAGATACTAATAATAACACGCTGAACTACGCAAAGTTACTTCATACAAAGGCTGCTAACACGTACCAACACGTACTACCTAAAATAATAACGTACCAGGTAAAATACAACACATAGCCAATTCATTGCGCATATCTAATAGTCGGCGGCTTACTATTAGTATGCTATTATAATAGTCACTATTACTATAGCCAGACAACTCTAAGGCCCACCGAACGTTTTTTATCACACGCACACGTGGAACACAATCACCGCGCCAATCATACAATAGCGTCCGCTGCGAAGGCGACGCCCACTATACAATACCGTCGTAGCACACCTATCATATAGTACCTGCCGTTGCAGACCTTGCGCGGTGAGATGCTGGCCCGATACACCACCCCATACGCCGGGCATCAAACGAATCACGTCGTGTTATTCATATCGGGTCGGAATATGCCGGGTATACTATGTCACTTGACACGCCAGCTGGCGCTTGATTGCGAATGTAATTGAGCTATATTTGACACACGACGTGTGTGAAAACACGTGGAAGTGTGGTTATGTTTCCCCATCCACCGGAGTATATAGAATATATATATTTGAAAAAAAAAAAGGTCAGTTGACTGTTAGCTTGTTACTTTTTTTTTAGTAGAATGTTCGGGCTCAACAACAACAGCAACAACAGCAACAACAACGAACAACAAACAACAAACAACAAACAACAGACAACAAACAACAAACAACAAACAACAAACAACAAACAACAAACAACAAACAACAAACAACAAACAGCAAACAACAAACAACAGACAACAAACAACAAACAACAAACAACAGACAACAAACAACAAACAACAAACAACAAACAACAAACAACAAACAACAAACCTGTCGCTGCAGGCCTTGCACGGTGGGGTGCTGGCGCATGGCTTCCAGTACGGAGGTTATGCCGCCCTCGGAAACGATCCGAGCCCCGTTAGAAGGAGACCTGAGTGCCATGGCCGCCATGGTGGCACAGCCATGCTCCTGCCAGAGTCGTTCAAGAACGGGCAGGGGAGCTTAGGCATGATACCCTTACAAACAGTAATGGTCCATGTGTACGGTACTCGTACGTCCGTTGCTGCAGTGATTTTCATGCTGGTTTCTGCATTCCCACGGGAGATGTGGAGGTGTTGTCATTGCGGGCGATCGGTGGGATATTCGACCTTCAGTTAGTTGACTGCATACGCCGGCGGCTGTGGTTTACTTTCTTGATTATTCTTCATTACAAAAAACGGAATCAGGAAAAAACAAGGGCCGAAAGCCGGAAGGCGAAATAAATACTTTAACGAAAGATGAAAGACGAAAGACGAAGAAGAGAGCTACGAACGAACACGAAGCCACGCGAACAGCTCCTCTCGTCGCGTGACGGCTGCGCAACAACCCCAACCGAACAGCAACACCTCCATCCTTTTCGTGATGAGGGTTACACATTAGCCCCGACCGGAACATCCCGCACCTGCAACGCCTTGTGCGACATGCACATGTGCACCCGAGCACGAGCCGCAACCCGCCCTCCTAGGTAAAATCCTCTCTTGGGCACGTGCTACGATAGTTACGATATCGGTACTAAGGTATACCCCTTTTTCGCAATATACCTATTTTTCAGAACGACGGGGCTCCTTAACCCCGAAAAATCGTCGGAATAACGCCATTTGGGTTTGCAATGTGGATGTTTTCTATACCTAGCTAGGTCACGGTATTGCTCATCACAAAAGCACTTTCGCTTTCACTTTCACTGTTCATATTCATATTCATATTCTCCTATACGAGACTATTCTCGTACGACATTAATAATCTACTGTTGGGAGAGGTGTTGAGCAGTTTGTTCAGGTCAACAGCCTTGTCTTGCAGGGGGAAAAGGCTGCACCTCGATGATACCGCAGCAAGCGTCCTCCTATGATAGTGACGGTTACACATCAACCGCAACCTAATACCTGGTAGGGAACAGCAGCAACAACTCCTGCCTTTCGCGATGACGGTTACACATGAACCCCAACCGGACCATCTCTACGCAAACCTTGCACGCACCTGCAACGTTTTGTCGGCCGGGTGCTGCGACATGCAACCGAGCACGAGCCGCAGCCCATCCTCCTGCAGCAGTCGAGTCTTGAGCATGTCGTTGCCGGAGATATTTCGGAAGAGAGCCAAGCCAGTGCGGCACACGATAGTATCCAGAGGAAACCTTACGATAGTCGCGCTCACAACCTCCAGTCCCCCCTTCTCCACAATCTTGTCAGTACGGTGGTCGACGGTGGTCGTGGCGGGGGGGTACGACAAGTCAAGCTTTAGCCCGAACACATGCGAATGTGACCAGGCCACGAAAAACCCGCAATTGATGGTTGCGGCGTCGGTACAAAAATCACGTAAAAAAGAAAAATCGAGGCTGCCAAAACTCGAAAAAACGATTAGTTTGGCGAGAAAAAATGAAAATGCGATTGCGTGCCCTCGAAAGCTCATGTTGATGATGGAGGGCAAAAAAAAAGGGCAAAAAACCGAACATGCGAGGGAATAAATAAGATGCGACAACTGATTTTGTTGATTGGCGTCTGCAAGAACAAAAACAACAACAACAACAAAAACTGAAAACGCGAGCATTAGCAGAGAACGAAAATAAACAAAAAACAGTGATGACGGCGAGGGCGGCGCACTCTTTCCACGTTCTCGTCGCTCGCCTATCTATGGTCCCTACCTACTATGGCCAGGGAACAAATAACTAAAAACACACACAGCTTACGCTATACCTACAATGGGACCCGAAGGGTGCGCCAGCTAGCGTTGGGCTGCGAAAGCAACTGAGTTAAATTGACACACGACGCGTATGAAAATACGTGGAAGTGTGGTGAGCTAAAGCTTTATTTTTTTCCATCCGCCGGAGGATAGAAAAAGAAAAACACACACACGCGAACACACAGACGAAAAAAAAAAGGACACGTGGTACATGTTGATAGGGGCAAAACACGCAAAACGATGCTGACGGTGGGGAGACACACCCCATCATAACGCTCTCGCCGTTCACCTCCAGCTGCTTAACGGCCGGGAACACCGTCGACACCCGTGGGCAAAAAAAGAGGAAAAAAACTACAACAAATGAAGATGCGAACAAAACTAGGCAGCAATAAATTAAGAAAAAAACGGCGCTACACGCTGTTACATACCATTTTCACGCTCTCGTCGTTGGCCGCCAGCTGCTTCAAGGCCAGATACACCGTCGATAACGTGGCAGAGTCTCCCTCGAACGCTCTTGCCGCGTCCAGGAGGAGCGAGATTAGCCCCGCGGACACGAGAGCCTTGACGCTATCGTACGTTCCTGGCGAAAACAGGGAAACCACAACGCGACGAACGACGACCAGACAAACAGCAGCCACACGAACAACAGACACAAAACAACCCCAAACAAAGGGCAGTCAGAAAAAGCGGCAGGCAAACGAACAACAAACATAAGACAGCCATACAAGCGGCAGTCAGACGAAACAGCCGCCGGAGACGCGATAGCACGAGAAACCAGTGGGCCTCGCCAGTTATTCAGCACAGCAGTGGTTGGCGCGCACTACGTACGACACAAAGAGAAACAGCCCAAAACATTGAATTATTGGTTGATTGGGTCGATGCTTAATTAAGTTGGGCTTTTGGCATTATTCGTACCATACATCTATTAATAGTCAGCCTCAAACCATAGTGTCGAATTGGTGGTTCCGTGCATTCAGAGAGATGCTTGTCTGACAAGAACGGCGGCCAGGCAACAGGCAACCAGAGAAACGGCAATCAGACAAACGACACAGCCAGGCACACGACAAACAGGCCAGCGATAGCTAGGCCTGGATGTACTGTATCCTTCAGCTAGCACAATTGACGGATTTACTGGCGTAAAACGCCCGGCATGGTCGAGCTACTAACTAGCACAGCAAACCTACACCAAGCAACAGGCGAACATACAGCAGTAAGACAAACGAAAAACAGACCAAAGACCATTCGCAGTCCGACAAACAGACAACAGGCAAAAAAACAGGACCTTTTACGGTGGCTGTCAATACCAATACTCTACCAAAGCGTACCAGGTACTAATAGTAAGTGAGTTCTTAGATTAGCTAGTTGTTGCAGTGCATTACAGTGCGCTACAGTGCATCGCAGCGTAGTACAGTGTAGTACAGTGTAGTACAGTGTGTCCAAGTGTATGACAGTCTATTACGTTTAGGGGCGTTATGCGTGTTTGCCTGTAACTGGCGCGTTTGTGGGTCTTTGTGTGTGCTTACTGAGAACACCAGGTCGGTTGCTTCGCCTTCACCCAATTGAGTCGTGATTTATCTTGAACAAAGTATAGCGAAAAATCACGACGAAAACCGACGACCGCAGCGAACGCCACACGAGGCAACCGGGGCTGCTAGGTTGGGCGACGACAACTTTCCAGTCCAAGTTCATTCACTGCAAGCGACCTCAAGACACGCGCACAGCTTGCACTGTCGTGTGCTGCATGCTCGCGCCATGATGATAAGAACGCGTGCATACGTTGTTTAATCGCTGTACTTTAGTCAAGTCACGAAAGGCTTGACCCTTTAGCGCCCCGAAAACCTTCCCTACACTAAATCCAAGTAAATTTGTTCCCTTAAACGGGTTTCAAGTTGCAAAAGGCGCCAACCTCTATAGAGCCCCAAAACCCCTTCTTATACTAACGTCAAGTAATTTGCAAAAAAAAAGGGTTTCCAGTTATAAAGGCGTATACTAATTCCAAGTTTGCACCCAATAACTTGACAAACAATAAACAACTACCACTAACCCTCAAGTCCCGCCAACTCACCGCCCATTTTTTTCCCTGCGACCTCACCAGAACAAAAAACAAGCCAGCACCAGAGTATACAGATATACCGGCCGTGCATATACTGGTCCGATCCCACACTCTCGTAACTGACGCACGCCGTGACAGCACCAATACGATGCGGATCAAAAACACCACCTGCACCTCAAAAAGTCCTTCCGCCGATCGTCTCCAAGCGCAACGGATCGAGGCGTCCCGCACCAGAAACGAAACATGCCCAAAGCACGCATCAATATACCCTCCAAGCATTCGTCCAAAGCCACACTCTGACATTGACGCAACGCCGCAAAAATATCAGTTCGTACTGCGCAGAAAAAATCAACGCTGGCGACACACGATAAAAAAAAAGGCCACCAGCGCCTGAAAAATTCTCCCGTCGATCGTCTACACTCGCTACCGACCGAGGTGTCCCCCACCGTGAACATTTTGACCCCGAAGGACAACTTTTTGATAATAAAACACGTCCGACGCAAGCATCAATGCAATCGCGATGCACGAGTCCCAAAGACACTCCAAACTGACGCACGCCGCAACAGCAACAGCAGCAAGACGCCGGCAAAAACAACGGTCACGTTATGCTTCCCTCACAAAAAAAAAACGACACCTTTGCACCTGAAAAGTCCTTCCGCCGGTCGTCTCCAAGCGTAACCGATCGAACGACGGCGCAAGCTTCCCTTGTAACGGCGGCACTTATATCCCCCTCCTGCCCCTCCTCCCCCACACCGTAACGCTCCAAGGCCGCCTTGAGAACCACGGCACCCTTGCGCCTCATGAACGACCCTGCAAGCACAGCAACGGTCCAGGCGGGACAAACCACTCAGTGCACAGCACTACTGTAGCTACGGCAGTCGCCTCAAGACAAGGCTTAGGGGTAGGGTGATTTTTTCTGATCCTTGCTGTTCTCGGCCCTGTTTCGCTAGGCACATAACGCAAACAATCGCAACGTACCAGTGTGACTGCACATACGTCGGGAAGCTCCTACAACAGTAGCCCCGGGACAATGCTAGGGCTGGGCGGGCGAGTTTTACTGGCCACTGTCATTTCACCGCCTAAGACCATGTTTGGGTTCGGGCCAGTTTAGTTTTTTACTGACCCTTGTTGTTTTCGGTCTTGGCGCACACGGTCCTTACGAGCTTCAGGCCGGCCGCAACAAGCCCAGCTATCTCCTCGGCGGTAGCTGGTGAACTGTCAGTAGTGGAGGTGCCCTCCGAGGCTTCACTCTTGCCGCTGTCGTCATCGTGGCCACCGGCATCGCCCGCGTTGGTCCACCGCAACAGCAGCGAGGTCAACTGGCGCCAAAACACGCGCAAGTCGTAATGTAAGCTCAAGAAGAAGGGCATCAGATGTACGGTAGAGAAGAAGGGGGGGTTTCATCGCAGAAAAAAAAAACTTTATTGTTGTTGGTTTCATATAGTCTACACTCCAAAGTATTGCTTTCATCCCAACTATTATCTTTGTACTTTTTGGTCAGCTTCCGCCCTCGTCGCAACTCAGATGCGGGGTTGTACACCAGGCACCCCCCCCCCTCCCCATGCAGAGCTAGGCGACTTCGACAAAATCGACAATGGCGTGCTGTATGTGTACCAATGCAGAGCAAAAAGACATCGCGAAAACGGACCATGGCGTGCTATAAACGAATCAATGCAGAGCAAAAAGACATCGCGAAAAGAGATCATAGCGTGCGAAGTACCAACGCAAAGCTAAACGACGAGAGGTAAGCAACACACGGCAACAACCAATTATTTTTCTGCTTCCGGACGGTGCGTGTTCACGGCTCTGTATGGTGCATTGTATCCAATGGCAGAGCCCTCGAGGTTTATGTACTGCCCTCGACTGTGTACTGCACTGTACGCCGTCCGCCGACACAAAGTACTGTAGGTCGGGCGTCGCCCTAAACCCCACCACAACCTCGCCCGACCAAAACGAAACTAAGCACACGTTGACCTGGGCCATGTTGGTGTAGATGAATGCGTCGCGATTTCGCTCGTGGTCCTTGCAGGCATCACAGAGCGTTGCCAGGACGACGCTGACCACGTTGTTGGGCAACGAAGCTTGCGCGTCTCCCCCGCCCAAAAACCTTGCGACTGTGCCCACGCCTCCCGCCTTTTGTGGAAGGTGGTGATGGGGAATGTCGCAAGCGGGCAGGAGGAAGGGCCAAGGATAGGTCAGATGGGACGCGTTCGAAGAAAGGGAAAAAAAAGTGTGCAGTCCACGCAAAGCTTCAAGCACGGCACGGGTTTAGCGATAGCTAAACAACAAACAACACGATATCACCCACGCCCCCAGGGTTCTCCGCAGGACGGAGGCGTGTTTGCAAGTGTGCAGGAGGGAGGAAAAATGATAGCGCGGGGTGGTAGCTGTTGCGCGTTCGCGGGTGGGCAGAAGGGAGGGACAGGGATAGCGCAGGGGTCGTGGTGGTTGTGCGGTCCAATCGAGGAAGTAAACAATGTGGAGTCCACCGAAGACTTTCAGCACAGAACAAGTTAGTGTAAGCAATCAACAAAAATTATGCTATCGCCCGGCCAGTGTAAAAAAAAAAAGAACGCACCTCAGCTGTAAGATCGACGGTTTCGTCGAAACTCAGCTTTCCCAGTCGCGTGTGATTATTCGGTCGCGCGTTCTACGAGATGTGCACGTTCTCATGTCGTCATGATGTCCTCACAAAGGATACAGGTCGGTGACGCCAGGGTCAAGAGAAGGCGTTACAAAGACGGGTCAGCCTGTAGTCGTTTTGCGCACGGAGACTACATCAACCAGAGTGTTGCTGTTGCTTTCATTGTCCAGTGTTTCGTTTGGTGCGTCGTACTACACCTACTTCTGTACATGTATGTATTCGAGATACACACGTCGACCATGGAGAAAAAAAAAAAAAAAAGTATGTTCATACAGTACCGGAATCGTTTTCGTAGCTTCGTCGGGGAAAAAGTAAACCAAAAAACAGCAAAAATAATAAAATGCACTCCGCGGCAGCTGTGCAGATTATATACCTCGTCCCTTTTTCGTATTTCAGAGTCACAGAAGCGAGTGTGTCCGGGTTGACCAAATCCCTAGGGGCGAGACACCCACTTTGGTCAGGTAGCACTCATAGCAGTTGGGTAGGAAAACATATCATAACAGCATTGAAACCGTCGAAACGTCAAAATCCAAAGGCCACCCAATCCGCGAAAAAATCAGAGGAGAAAACTTAGGTTATAAGTATGTTTTCCTATACCACCAGTAGTCTATACATCTACCGTTTTCTATTGCCTAAATAATTTTCCATCGTCTGACCCACTTTTTACTAGGTTGGTTGTTGGTTGACCTTGGGTTACAACGTTCGTCGGTTTCAAAAATATTGTTACATGTTTTCCAACCTAACAGAAATTTGGAAATCGCAAAAATACTACCTGGTATATTAATTTCGATACGGATATGAATATGGATATGAACATGAATATGAATATGAATTAGTATGAACAGTATCATTACCACCCCTTTGGGACTGGAAACGGAAAAACTATCGAAAAAAAATACCTATTGTAAGAGCGTCGGCTGAACGAGGCATAGCCCGATTCAAAAGCCGGGACAGGGGGTGCGCCCGAACAGCACGCAATCTGAGGCGCTGCACCATACCACACCATACCACACCATACCATACCATACTATACCATACCATATCACACCATACCATACTATACCATACCATATCATACCATACCATACCATACCATACTATGCCATACCATACCATACTATACCATACAATACCATACCATACCTTAAAATACCATACCATACTATATCATATCATACCCATGCATACCACACTATACCCATGCAGAGGCGTGTTACGACAGGGGTAGCATTTTTGGGGCCGAAACGTTTTTGGAATTACGGCATCCCCTAACCCCTTTAGAGCCCCAAAATCCCTCCCTATACTAACTTCAAGTAAATTTGCAAAAAAAAGGCTTTCAAGTAGTGAAGGCGTTAAGCCAATACTGCTGTCGGAGCGTCATTCTTGTCTGCCGAAGCATTTGTTTTATACCTGATATAATAGTGCATGGGGTTGTTCGTTCGGTTACACTGTTTGGTTCTCCATGTCAAAAACGTGCAAGAAATAGCGTTGGAAATCTGGGGTTTATGGATCGTGAAGGGATCTAAAGGTATTGGGAGGCGTATTTGATTCGGGGATACATACGAGCATGAGAAAGAGAGTTTGGTGGAGGTGAGCTATCATTCAGGAGAGAGAGAAGAACACGGCGGGCAGCAGTCAAGAAAAACATGTACGGTAGAGTACAGGAAACTGGTGACAGGAGGCTTGTGTAACGTACAGGGGTCTTTACGTCAGGAGACTCGGAAAGTTAGACGTACCTCCATCGCCGTAGAATGCGTCAGCACCATGGTCATGGTCATGGTCATGTCAAATCGTCTATACTGCTACACGCCCTTCCTAGTCGCTTCATAACATCGCCTTCTTCCCTCTTGTTTTTTTTGGTCGCTAAACGTGGCTCCCAACAGGTGAAACAGAAGGAACTTTGCGAGGCGATCGAAGTTTCACTCACCTCGCCAAACGCCGTCCTATTCGCTTCCCCCGCGGTCCCGTCTTCGCGACACATCTCCCCCACCCCAGATAATGCCTCCACCAGCTCGCTCAAGGAACTCCCATCTGCTCCGACGTCAAGCCCGCTCAACTTTTCGACCTGACCCTTCATCACCGCTCTCGCGTCTTGGCGAATGCCGTCTGCCGAAGTGTCAACCATGGACAGGTCTGCTCCTGCTCGGCAATCGCACAAAGATAATGGTGAATCGGTAATCGTCAATCGGAAATATTTCATCGGCAATCGTTAATGCCTGCAGCAGTACGAGCATCCCCAAATTCCCCATGCGCGCGTGTCGTACAGCATGGCAGATCCTAGCATTGCGGTGTGAGCACCCTCCCCACGACCCAAGCAGCCCGATCCCGTGCTGCTGCTGCTGCTGCAATATCGTCACTTTTACTAGACATTTGTTCCGTCACAAGCCCCATAGCCCACAGCGCCTTCATATACCACTGCTGCTGTTGGACTCTGGACTACACTGCCGGCCCTCTTGCAGTACATACCTGTAAACAAAGAGCAACGCAGGAAACTTTGCTCAAGATATTACGGGGAAATAAGAAATCCAACAGCTTTTATGCTAAAGTTAGTGTACCACATACCCGTACTCTTTCCCGAATAAGAAAAAGAAATCAAAACCAACGTGAACAAAGTACACAGCAGTCTCGGTTTCGTATACTGCTGTACTGTACTGTAAGAGGGTCGGTATGTACCGCTGTACTCGACTACAACAGAGCAGTTTGAGTAGACAACGTGATAACAGCAATACAGCACTGGTAAAATCTAGAACTTCAGGTCACCGACGGCAGTTACAGCAACAGTACACGTAACGGCGTAGCATAGCGACCTTGCCATGTGGTACTAGCACGTATGCGTATGTCCTGGTACATGGTGCGCAAGGCCCATGGCTCGATGGCTCGAGGTTGTCTAGAGGAAAATTCAAAAATCCGCCGTTTTTACGAATTTACCGGCCGCAAGCCTTTGTCGTTAGTCGCAAAGCTTACACAGCCAACTTGATGCGTCACTTCTAACCTCCAGTCTATGATGCGTCCATCGAATAGCATCTATCATGGGGCACTTGCCGACACCAACCTCTTCTCAGGTCTTGGAAACCAACTGCTGTGCTGCGAGAGTACAGCTTCTAGACTTCGACATTTATTGCTACCGCTGCTATTATACTGCTGCCGCTTTGAAAATGTTATTGTGCCAACCTTACCTTGTGCCTTGAATTGCTCCACGGCGTCCCCAGCAGCAGCCTCTCTGTCCATCCCGAAGTCCTCCATGTTCTCCTTGACCACCTCGTCGAAGGTATCCTGCGTGATCGACATAGCCATCGCTAACTCCAGCTGCTCTCTCTGCTCTACAAGTGTGTGAACTGTAAACCCCCTGTTCTTTTCGGCATCTGTAGGTTTTTATACATTAGATATGAGCGTTTTGATGTAGAAATTTTACAGGGGTTCGGGGGATTGGGAGATTGTTCCACGCTCGGGCAGGATCTCCGGTGCTCCCATGCTCCGACCCGACACCATATGTCGTGGCGAGGCTTCATGGGTCGTAGTGTGTTCTACAAGCACCCACGTCGAGGTGAGACATCATGCGTCGTCTTGAGTTCTAGCAGCAGGTGCCTGCTACCAGCTGTATGTGTAGCAAACGTATGTGGTGCGTCCCGCGATTTACGACAAGCGTTATCTGTGTTGTCGTGCATGCTGTTGCCGGCTTTAGTGGTCTGTTGTGTCATACCAGGTACCCTGCAGCCCTGGTACAGCAGTAGCAGAAGCTACAGCTATCATACACAGCAGTCGTAGTAATAGTATCAATAGTTGTGATGGTGTGCCTGTTGCGTGTTGTGCTTAGGGTAGTTGTGCTGATTAAGCCTGCCACAGCCGTTCTGGTCCCTGATACAAGCATACCTGACACACCCTACTGCTGCTCTACCTGGTGCGAGCGCACATCGTACTGCTGTGCTCTACAGGTACTGGTACTCACGGATTTTTTTTTTTTTTTTGTTACTCACGGATTAGTCTATCGCTGAGGTGCTCACAGGAGCAGCAGTCTAGATTTTTTTTTCCCGCTGTTATCGTAGGACATGCGGGATAGGGCATGTATAGGCAGCAAGGGCAAAAGTGCAAGCAAAGCCAACCCGAGCCGCCCGTCCCCTACGTGTGCTCTCACGAAACGCACGCGATATGGTAGCGGCGGCCTGTGCAGCGGTTGTCACCGATGGTGTCGATTTCCTCACGAGCCTTGTGCTTTATCCTTGCAATGCTGAACGCGCGTATGTATGTAGATCCCGACGAAAGTACAGCAATAGCGCTGCCAACCCCACTACCCCAACGGCCCTCCCCCCGCCCCCCCCGTACCGCACAAACAGACACGCGGAAGAGTATGATGCCGCGGTGCGCTGGACTACGGCCGCGACTCTGGTCCTGCGGGAAAAATTGATCCCTCTCTGGGGGTGAATGTTCAGCTCGGGAGACCACGTCCTCGACCTGCTCAATGTAGAGCCAATACAGCAGTAGGCATACCTGGTATGTCACCTAAAGTATTCAATATTCGGACAGTCATCTCGCAGGGAAGGCGAGGTGAGGCGACCAGGCTGTTGGATCAAAGGGGCTGTAAGCACAAAGCAGCATGTGAGGGTCTAGACTCAGGGTTGATACTGCGGCGCCGTGTATGCTGCTCCCTATATAGGCCGTTCGGCTCGGGGGGCTTGAAGCGCGAGGGGCAGCTTACGGCGGGCAGCGTTGCTTTACAAAATTATCTCAAATACGTCAGCTGTGAGTTCTTTGTTCGAGTATTTTGTTCGAATACTTTGTAATGTAGTGATCTCACGAAGGTTTGGTGGGTACAAGCCAGCAGTTCGCATGTTGCAATGTCGGCCAGAAACGTTTGCCGGCGAGGTGGATCCTGCAGCCTAATTTAATTCGGGAAGAACGTGCTTATATCTAGAGCGGGACTCGTTTTGCGGTAGTTTTACATGAAAGGGTTAAAAGACACAGCTTCGCTTTATCTTCGCCTTGGCGGATGGGTGACCATCTGGGCTTGAGCCAGCACCCACAGCGCGGAGAATCTTGGCTGTCGTGTTGCCTTACCCGCCCCATGCCCCCGCGTGCTATGTCCCCTTGTATGTAAGGCTCCCCACTTGGACGGGCGGGCGAACAGCAAGACAAGTCTGAAGGAGCGAGGCAAGATATTATACAATTTCATTGGGTATGGCGGCGGCGACTATCGGAGACGCTCTCCAGGGTTTCCTAGGCATGCAAGCGGTAAGAGGGAGGCACACGTTGAATTTTGCTGAAGCGTCCGCCGTCGTGTCTGGTTCCTGGTGCTTGCGTACCTGTCTGCTTGATTTTGTCCTTGCACACGTGTTGCTCTTGTGTTTGCTTTGTATTGTACTGTTTTGTTACGTTTGAGCTTGCTCTTTTTTCTGTGAGTTTATGTTTGTGCGCTTGCAGCTTACCTTCTTGTTTGATTTCAATGCTTGCTTGCTATTTTGATATTTCGCTAGTGTTCATTTATTTTCTTGTCACCGTGTTGATTGATTTTCTGTTTTTCTGTGCTTGCATGCTTGCATGCTTGCATGCTTGCTTTGTTGCCTTGCGTGCTTGTGTAACTGCTTGATCTCGTTTTTTCGCCGATGCTATCCTTTTTCTTGTCTTGATGTCGTGCTTGCTTGTTCCCTCCCTTCCTAGCGACCCTGCAGCCATAACCGTTGTGGTTTCGGCGTCAACAATGACTGCCCCGCCCGGCACGCGCACGTCACCACCATCTTCGGCGCCACCGCCGCGTGCCACCGCCGACGAAGGCAGGCTCTTCCGCTAGAATTCGCGTTTGGGCGAACGCTTGTTGATCAACCATCGGCTGTAGGTCGCTGATAGCGAGCGAGCGGCCACCGATCATGTCGCATGCCACAACGGGGAGGGGACGGTGCACCCGCTGGCTGGGGGGGGGCACCATGACACCCGCGGTCCTGCTCACTGCTCACCCCTTTGGCCGTTCTTCAGCCGGACGGCGGTGGACCAGGCATCCATCAGCGTGGCCTTCGCAGTTACGCTAGCAGTGGGGGGGGTGCGGCAGGCAGGGTGTGAGGCAGGGCGGGTTATGGGAGCTGACAGTGTATTTCGAGAGGGTGCGGCGTTGTCCGTGGTTAGCGCTCGATCGCCTAGGGAGTTTGTGGCGCTTACCGTTTGTTTTGACCGAAAACGAAGAGAGGGCTAGGTCTCTAAGCTGTGTCCATTGACAACATTGCCTAAGGGGACCTTCCGCGATAATTAATGGCAGCGATAACGGTTTCGACGCGCGCGCGCCCCCGCACATGCATAATTTTCAGGACAATCCTGGATAACGACTATTAGATCGAACGTCTCCCCTGTGGCTATCAGCCACCACGACATACTGCGTCATTGTTTCTACGGTACCTGGCCACCACAAAGTTCACGGTGCGGAAACCAGCCATCGCAGCCTTTCGCATGCAACCAAGTTACTCTAAGTCTCATTCTGGTCCGGTAATATTTATACGGGAACTGGCCACTGCGGTACTCATGGGACGGGAAGTAGCCGTCGTGGTGTACTTCCACAGCACATTTTGGACGGGAACCAGCCACCGCGGTACTTGGCGGTATTGTATTTGTGTACGGGTACCGGCAGCCACGGCACCTGTTGCTAGAAAATAACCACATGCCGTGGAATTGACAAGTCATGCTCATGCTCTGACTATTTATGACACTTCCAAAGGAGAGTCACTAAACCAATCGTACTGTTGTCCTCCTGTCTTTGCGGCATTTGTTTCCCAGTATATTTTTTAGCTCGATTTTTGGACGAAACGTAAGAACACGTTTTTAATGCTGAAAATACTGGACGGCACACCGCCTCTTACTTACCTGGTAATAATTTGAGCCTGGCCCTATAAACGATAAACAAGACTTCGCGCAGTGTATTAGTATGTAGTAGTCGTGAGATCTCACAGCTCGGATATAATGCCAATGTAGTGCTTTGGTGTTAGTGCGAACGAGTGTGATGTGATGTATAAGCGCACAAAAAAACATGGAAACTTTACGTGAAAAAAGATACTCTCTTTGAAAAAACGATGACAACTGAAGAGAGGAAGAATCTGTAACTTACACTTTGACGACATTTTTTTTTCAAACGTACCAGGTACAAAAAACGCCAGCAGTTACTTGTACGAGTTCCCGGGACGGCTGATACTAGCAAGCTGCATGGTACTCGTATGACACGTCTGGCTCACACGCGTGCGCTTAAACACGATACATTCCTCGTGAAAGATGAGGAAATGTCATTCAAACGGATGTTTTCATACAATGGTGTCAACAGGACGTTGTTTGTAAATCGTCATACTAAAGAAAATGGCACGAGGATCTTTATTCTTTATTACTGGATCCGTTTTTTATTTTCCCAACGGGATAGCTCATACACCCCCGAAGCAAAACGCCTCATTTTTCCAAAAAAATGCGGCTTCCCTCCTCTTCATAAAATACATCGTCCCCAACATCATCGCCGCATCCCCGGGCAAGCTAGCAAGGGTGCTGGCAAGCATACCAAGGCTCACAAAAACGGCAGAAGGCGGAGAAGAGAGTGCGCCCACGGCAGCGGTGTGGTCGTCACCTGCGCTGGGCCGTCTGCAAGCTCGTGACACGGCTGTGATCGGGTTTTGCCACTTGCGACCGCGGCGCACCCCATCTGCAGAAAAAAAAACAGAAAAGTAATCCTACTTCGTAGGATACCAACTCCGCCGCTTCTGCTCCTGGCTGTGCAAAACTGCGATAGAATAGAGCTCAGCAATGCCAAGGCGTGGGATGGAGGTGGCCGCAAGAGGAAGGAACTCCTCTCGGCAGGGTCATGAGACCAGGAAAGCGCAAAGCGTCGGTCGGGGTCAACAGGTGATTGTCGGACTGGCGTGAAGGGACCGAACACAGACGTGCATCCGCGGGCGGGAACGCCGAAAAACCGACGAGGATTAGTTGTACATGAAAAAAATGACTGATTTGTTTTGCCTGTTGTACGGTCGGACGGGTATGGGAGCACAGCCTAACCTCGTGTCGGGAGCACAGCCTAACCTCACGTCGGGAGCACGTTCCGCGACTTGTTTGGCATCTCCAATAAGAGATACCGCGCGCCAACACCCACTGGCGTGCGTTCTGCATCCATCCGTACCTAGGCTCTGTTTGCGGGAACCATGACTCCTAACCCCTCGGCAACGATGCTCGTTTTGGAAGATCAGTTCTTAAACTAAAATGCTCGAAAATGGTACCAAAATCGTTACGCGGCCGCACAGGGTTATCCCAACGCACCAGCATCTAGCGTCCAAACCACCAACACTGGGTCAATACCTATGATATCACTACGAAGTGTAAGCTGACAGCGGAAGGCATTGCGTGATGTTGCGCAAGCCGGGTCTCGCGAGGAAGGGGTAACGAGCGCGTGGTATCACGCCGTCCACTTTGTTACCGCAATGGCATACTCTGTCGCTGAACCCGTCGCTTTTTTTTCCTCCTTTCATAAATATTCATATCATAGCAGATCTCAGGTAAATGATCTGTATACACAGCTAAATCTACTTGACCCCAACTCGAAAAACGCATGGCCATTTTTTGCGGCACTCCACTTCCCATGCGATCGAGCGCTTCATATACAGCTTGCCCTAGATTCCCATGGTCACCTCTCACGGCCCTGCTGCGTGGCCACCGGCAGTCGCGATCGTAAGGTACGCACTAACACCCGAGCGCGTGTTTTCGTGTGGGCTGTTTTTGGCATGCGCTGTGCTGCGTTGCAGGAGGTCGCGCGCGTAGACGTAAGAGTCCGACCGCGGGTGTACCGGTACGATGTGTTTTAAGATAAACGGGCTATCCGGAAATGAATCCTCGGTTTTTCACTTTGCGCCGGGGGGTTAAGGTTGTGCGTCCTTCGCAAAAACAAAAAGGAAAAGCTAAGCACTTGTCAGATGCAAACCGAACCACACATCACCGTTTCATCCGCTTCTCGTTTCCTCCACCCTCCCTGTTGTCAGGCTCGGCCGAAAGCCGTCATCACCAACTCGCCGGCCGGGCCGACTGCTGCGATGCGCGAGCGCCAGCACCAGCTGGAGAGGCGCCTCGTTAAAATGGAGAGGGAGGCCGTGAAACACCGCCAACAAGCGGAGGAATACGGGCATAACCTCAAGCTGGCCAGTGTGAGTCGTCGATTTTCAATATAGCTGTCATCTTCGGTTGACATTTTTAGGATACGCCGAGGCTGCTGCTGCTGCTGCTGCTACTGCTGCTGAAATACGTTGATCGACTAAAATACGAGGTAGCTTGCATGTTGACGCAACCGCGCGCGACACGCTCCCGTGTTAAATAGGAGAGCAGTGCAGCGCCGTAGAACCCGCGACGCCTTGTTCAGGGTTTCTATGTGTTTCCTGACAATACACACGGGTTGTATCCTACTTTTGTACGCCTCACGCATTTTCCGCGATGTCCTACACCAAACCTTCGGTCGACAAGGCAGGAATAAAACACAAATGTGAGGCATCGATCATACTCATATCCATGAACACCGGCGCCCCGCCGGACCAAGCGATAACAGCATTAAACGAACCTGCACCTCCCCGTGCCCCGGTGCGTCCGTCATACAACCCTTCCGCCTTAGGACCAACTCACCGAACTGCGGCTGGCATCAGAGGCACGGACGAATGTACTGGAGGAGAGGGAAAGAGCCCTCACCCTTGCACAGGTTTGATTTCTTTCGTTTTCCCTCGAGGCCGGTCACATCGGGGAAGTCCGTGCGTGCCGTGTGATTGCTTAGCATCGCTGCGACTTGTATTTTTTGCTGAACATATCGGTTAGCCAGCCAGAACGACTACGCAACGACACGGGTCGCTTCAACACGATACCAGGAATAACAGTTACTGCGGCCAACGGACTTTAAATATTGCGTGTTTGTTGGATGCGCTGGGTTGGCTGCTTGCATGTTTTGGAGCCCTTGCCAAAGTCCGCGCAGGGAATTCATACACCGACAGCATGTCTACCCAGATTTTCCTGCAATAAATCTTGATGTTAGAGCCAACTGCTACCCCGGCTGGTTCATTTGTAGATGTCTGCGGTAGACTCATACCTCGATCACTACCGTCCCGCTTTGCTACCTCCTCGAGCCAGAATCTCAACGTCGCCATGAAGCGCGCGGTTGCTGGGCTTCGCAAGGAGATTGCCGAATCCACGGCCTGGGCCAACGAGGTGGGCGAGACGGCTGCACATACACCTGCCTGTGCTTGCAGTTTGGCGTTCAGTATTTGCTTGTTGTATTCCAACCTTCCTTGCGGTCTGGCGGTAGATCAGTACGGCGCAGCATCAGTCCGCCCCGATACAACGTGATTTTAGCTTACATCAGACAATACGCGCCACGCAGCAGGGAGATATGTACCGTATTTCACGGCTTTTTCTTCGATCGGCGGCGTTCAAATAGCGCATCCCTGATGAGGGCTATTAGTATCAAGGTGGCACACGCGCACGGCCACTCCTAGACTCGGAGGTAAACCATGGAAGCCTTTTGTTTTCCTGGCCGAAAATTTAAGCCGTCACGCCGTCCACGTTAACGTAGCGTATTCCCTTCGCCCGCGCCCCTCCCCCTCCACAGCCGGCCAGGGGCGCGGAGGCTCTGGCTCATCTCCTTGCTGGAGGGGATGCGATGGGACGTCCCACAAACGTGGGCACCCAGATTCAGTGGTCGCCAGGTCTCCTACGAGAGATCCACATGTGGAGAATGGCCGGTGCTTGCGCATGTATGCGCGAGTTTGCGGCCAACTCACTTTCAAACCCTCAGCGGCGATTTGGAGATGCCGCCATCCTCGGACAGGGGGGGTTCGGGATAATCCGCCGCGGGAGGTGCAAAAAGACGAACAGAGTGTGCGCTATAAAATTAATCAAACCGGTGAGCTCTGGCGACTGGAAGGAGAGGAGTTCCAGTGTGTGGTGGCGGTTAGGTTACTAGGAAAAGTGTGGCTGCGTAAGGTGGGCTTTTTGTATTAATCGTCCCACGGTACGGGTTGAACTTTTTGAAATAAACTTTCCTGACCGGTTGATTTTTCTTCAAGTAGTGAGGGAACTATCGGATAGTCTGATAACTTTAGGATCATGTTGTTTTAGGACTATTGATAGCGCATGGACGTGTTGGTCGGGTTGCGTGAGGATGGATGATGGATGATGGATGATTGATGATGGATGATGTTGAGATCCTCATGTTACTAGGAGCTCAGAAAATTCTCAGAATCTGCTGCACCCCTAGAGCGTGGGATGACTCACATGCAAAATGTGCTACTGGTACCATGGGGGGTGATAACCCAGAGAGTTTGGCGTTGTTGTTTGTTGTCTGAAAGGTCTTGACAGTCACTCACCGCCATCGCCTAGAAAGTATTCCGTGGTCACAATGACAAGGTAGAGACCTTGCCGTCGTCTAATTACCTCAGACCTGCTTAACCTACCCGACCGTTTCAGCCTTGCCGACGTCACACCACCCGTTTGATCCTCTTCCCATTCATTCTTATGCTAGGGGTATTCGGGAGAGGCCTTGGTGAGAGAAATGCTGGCGTTCTCCATGTGAGCCCCCCCCCGGTCCTTCCTCACGACACGCGATGAGCGTATTCCTCGCGTGTTTTTTTGCAGCAGATAGGCGCAAGCGTGTCGGCAGCAAGCCGCTCTGCGCATAGGCGTAGACGATAGTGTTCGAAGCCGTACATGGACTCACAGATAGTAGCATTGGCGCTACTGTTGCGAGATGGGGTGAGGAGTGGATGGCATATTTTGCGCTATCAATAGAGTCGAACATGACTCCAGGTGTGTTCAACGTCGGGCGTTTGAAGTGCGGACGCTCAGACGACTGAAGTAGCTATCGTCTCATGCCCCCTCCCCCCCCCTTCCCACAACATCTCAGCGTCGGCGCGCATAAGAATATCGTCAGCATCTATGCCCTGAGCGACGTCGCCGGCTCGGAGGGCGTTATCATGGAGGTGGCCGTATGTGACTTGCTCGCAGCCACCATGGGAACGAGCAACCCCGCATTCACCCTCGACCAAATCCTCAGGTGAGCATACCTCCCGACAGATATGTATGTGCATGCCCCTGTTGTTTACGAAATATCAATACCCCGGTATGCTGTTAATTGTAGTGTGGTGCAGGAAGGCTGCTCGAAGTCTAAAGGCTTAGGCTAGCCGTCTAGCCGGCTTTCCAGTCGATTTTGCTTTCTTTCTGGGGGCATCAATTCCGATGATCGAGAAATAAACAAATTAAACGACGCAGTTACCGGCGTTTTTGCCTGCACGACAGTGTGGGAATATGGATGAAGATATTATTGTTGGGTGGATAATTTGTTCGCGTCGTGCGTAGAGTCGACCGCTTCGATGACCATCGAGAAAATCTAGACTAAAGCTGAGTATTGTACGTGCAGTAAGTAAGCACCACCTGCCAGCTGGAAAACTGTTTTTTTTTTTGTCTACTTGCAGAAAAATCGTTTTCGTCCGCTCTCTTCCACAGTCCCATCCGTGCGTGCGCACGTTCTAGGACTAACATAATGCCCACAAAATTTAAAACGTGGCGCTCCTCTGTGTACACGTTCCAATGCTTGTACTTGGTGTGCATTCTTGAATCATGACGCCCGACTGTATATTGTTTTTGCCTTTTTTTTTGTTTGTTGGCGCCGTGATGTTGGCGTCCAGTTTGGAAGCCGACTCCACCGAAGGGCTGGCGTACATGCATGACCGCGGCATAATTCATTGCGATGTTAAGTTGGCAAACACGCTAATCTGCCGGGCCGATGGCCCCGGGGGTTTTGTTGGCAAGCTCACGGACCCAGGGGTATGGCTAGGTGAGAGGCCGGATTCGGTAGAATACGCGAAAAGTCTGAGCGTTTTTTTCTGTTAGGTGTACTGCACCCACGTGTTGGAGACAGACGATTAGTGCTTGGACCCCGAGTCAGACCATGGTTGATAAAAGGTACACGGGAAAACCGCAGGTTATCCAGGTTGGAGAGATGTTCCTTGTTTAGCAGTGCGTTTTCCCGGCCGAATTGTTCACCACCAGGGCTTGTTCTTAGCGAGAACCTAATATATCGATGACTACGTATCCATGGTACTATGTTTTTTTCTTTAGAGTGGGCAAAGGTATGACCGCCATCTTGCCAAACCGCTTCCATAACCTGTCACGAATATATCGTTCTGGTCTTGGCATCGTGTTTATCTGATTGGGCTTTTTAGTTTATACTTCGAAGCACATAGCTACTATGTATTACGTGCTTTGTTGTTTTTTGGCAAGATTTGCCTTTTCCCCCGAAACAGCTAGCTGCCGTTTGTGTTTTTTTATCGCAACATAAAAAAAATCGTTGGCCGCGGCCTTGCAATGATCAGTTTCTTCAGTGTGTTCGAGCCAAGAGTGTAAGAGAGTTTCGTGTAAAAAACACACAAACAAATACGCAAAACAGCGAGAGAAAAAAATCATACCGGCACACACCCACCCAAGTCAAGGGCGAGAAACCAGCCGGTTGCAGCAAGCGCCACGCCCCTGCTCGTCACGGCAACCGTACCTGGTTCGGTGTTTTCCTTTTTTTGTGAGGCGCAATTGCTTTGCGTCTTCTTATTTTAGTATCTTCGAACGAAAACTACCGAACCACAGCAGTATGATATTCATGGTAGCGGTGTTAGGCTCGCCCGATCCCTTGGCCTTTCTGCGCTTCTTCTATCCACACATACACACCTGTTCCCCGTAAAGACTTTGTGTGCTACCCCTCAATTTATTGTTACCGCATCGTATCGATACTGCAGCAGCGAAAGCGTGGTCGCGGTACCACCCCCCACGTAACACACCTACTTGCGTCGCCACGTCACCACAACGACGACCTTTCGTGGGTGCAAACAACACGATGCACGGGTTGTCGTTGTCCTCCCCAGCCTAACACCCGATAAAACCAACCAAGTAACACGCAGCCTCACGCTTAACCATGGCATGCTTGTCCTTATCGTGAACACCGCAGGTCTCGGCGAACAGAGGCCCGTCAGGACGGGAACCTTGGGCAGGGTGCCTGTAGAGAACATGCTGGGCGAAGTCCTAGCTGCACCGAACCAGGATGCGTTTGCTGCCGGGTCCGACTCGTGCTTCCTCGTGATGCAACCCGGCATGAAGACCGGGGGCGTGAACTTGTGGGCTCACTGGGTAAGGAGCGTGTTCGTGGCTGGCGAGGGGGTCGGTCGGACTGTGAGGAAGGAGGGGGAGGGGGTGCACTCCAACGAACAGTGGTGTTATGCAGGGTATACCATGGCCGTGCTTCATCAGCTGACCGCTTCGCGCTGTGTATGTTTCAGTACGTTTTATGGTGCCCTACTACCTTCGTAACGCCAGCCAACACGAGTATTTTCCCCTCCGCCCGTTGCAATGCCCCATTGGTTGACCCCGCACGACTCATTTGTCCAACTGCAGAACCTAACTACTGAGGAAGAAAAGGAGCTAATCCTCGCCCGAAACGCTGAAGGCGGCGACGTTAGGTCCATCAGGGTGAGTCTGCGCCAGGGCCGATTGTTTCTATCGCTTATCTCAATATTTCCAGCGCTCTCGAACGACTCCGGGAGGTTTGGCCATCTTACTTGAAAAAAACGTGTATACCGTGACTCGGTGTGTACACGAAGCATTCGTGTGGTGCTGGTCCTGAAAACACTTTTCGAATTTCGCTAGGCACCAGTATGTTGCCAGTTAACCGACGTCTTGGGGAGAAAACTACTTGAAAACAGATGTGGCCCACTTTACCAGTAGTAAAAGGGCTAACTTAGCCGAGGGCGTGCCTGTCTTATTGGTGCCACGCGCTGATCTGCTGCGTGGTCCTGACACGCGCCTGTCACGTGTCTACCCTGCTATTTGATCCATGTGTGCAGGAGGACGTTACCCTGAGAACAATGACTGACGGAACTTTGGCCCGGGTCTTGCTGCAGCCCGAAATGCTCAACCCGGCTATCCCCGCTTCGGAGCTGGCCAACGTGAGTTTCCATATTATCTCGTCAGTGTGTTGTGATGACTTATTTTCGGTGAAAGTACCATTCGCACCCTGTCTCCATTCACTATATCGTACTACTACGGTAATGCTAGTTTCATTTTACCATCCGAAGGTATACGGCATACATGCTAACGCCGATCGTTTATAAACCAGATGCAATTCGTATGAACCACTACTGTACTACTAAGAAGAGAATGCCCCTAGGAAAAAATGTTTTTGACATCGTGTTGTGCCACCCAGCAACTCATTTGCAACGCAAACTGAAACTGAAGCGTCAATCGATCACTAACAGCTACTTTGCTTGCAGCTGGCGTGTTTGTGTTGAAAAATGAAGCGAAGAAAAGTTAACCCATCCCTCCCGACCTGTTCATCCCACCCCTGATGTGTGCGCCGCTGTTGGTTTGTTAAGACCTGCGAGGTGCTGAGGAGAATGGTCTCGCGCGATCCTACGGAGCGCCTCGCTATGCCGGCGTTCACCGCCTTCCTTCGCCACCTGGCGGCCAAAACTGCTGCTGCCCTCGTCGCTCCCCTGCCCGAGATCCACCCCCCACCGGTAATGGAACCGCCATCTGGAGTCGTTCCCGGGATCGGTCAACCACCTGGGATCGGTCTTCCGCCGCCGGAAGTGGCTGTCATCGCGGATGGTGCCGACGGAGGCGAGGGTTTGATCCCTCAGGCTGGCGGAATCAGGGGCGGCGACGACATCCCCGCCCCCGCTCTCGTGGTGGCGCCGCAAGCGGAGGGGAACTCCGTTGGTGCGGCCGCTGCCGTGCCCCTGGCTCAGGCTCTCGAGGTCAGCGACGGCTTGGTATCGAGCGACTCAGCGCGGCCGGCTATCGGGTCTCCTGCGGAAGCGGAACCCGTAGCAGTCGCGAACTCGATCGTGCCTCCCCTGGGGGAGATCGCTCCGGGGACTATTTCCGTTCAGCGGGTACCCCTTGCGAGCCTTCCCGTTGTAGAATCGCACGCGGAGAGAAACCCCGATGCTGCGGCCGATCATGTTCTTCCGAATGAGCCATTCGAGGCCGGCAACGACTCGGCACCACCTGCTGTCGACCCGCCTGCGGTAGGAGAAGCCGCGAGCCCGGTCGTACCTTCCCTCGAGGACACGCAGGCAGGAGCACCTTCGACGGAACGGGTGAACCCCGCGCCCTCCTCCGTTGTGATGCCGCACGCGGAAGGAGACCACAATGGTTTGGCCGCTGTCGTGCCTCCAACGGAGACCATGCACGGCCCGGCACCACCGGTTGCGGACTCCCTCGCCAATGCGAAATCGGCCGACGGGGCCGATATCTCCCTGGAGGGGATCGATCGAAGCGTGAACCCTGTCTTCCGACCGTTTCCCGCATCGCCTGCGGAGGTCATGGCGAACTTTGTCGCCGATACTCTTCGCACCCGGAGAGATCCTCTTGAAATGGAGAACGTTCCTCTCCGCGTCGCTGCGAGGCCAATTGCGAGGCAGTTCTACCGTGGCGATGGTGGCCGTGGCAGTGGCAGTGACGGTGGTGGTGGTGGCGGCGGTCACGGCGGCGGCGGCGGCGGTGGAGGGGAAGGGTTCGGCGGAAGAAGCACACAAAAGGAGGGGGGAAAGTGGAGGGGGTGGCTGGCAGGCCTGATACGCCGTTGACCGTTTGATGATATACTCCGGTCCGTCCCGGACGGCAGAGTTTTGCTTTTCGGCGAGATTCTGGTAGCAGAAGTCTCAAGCGAATGTTTTGTACTTACTACGTCTGTCCAGTGTGTTGCGCAGAATGCACCAGGACCACCGAGACCGTGCTCATTCTAAGCGGCCCCGAGAAGTCTTGGTGGAGGGATTTCCGGGAACGACTTTACGTTAGCCGTTTGTTGGGTGCGGCGGGTAGGCGGCGTAGCCCGGGTTTTCGTTAGTGGGGGAGCTTGCGCAAGAACTACACTACTACCCGAAGTACATTACCCGGGGAGTTTCTCTCCCGGGTGGCTATCTCCACCGCACTTGATCCTCCATCGCGAGGATCGGGGCGGGGCGACGTACTCACGGTGCCGTACCGTATGCCACGGCGGTAACGTTGTGTGCCTGCAACCGAGTTCAGTCGACACGCGGCACATTTTGATGTGGAAGTGTGGCGAGCTTACGCTTCGTTTTTATCCCATCCGTTTCTACAGGATAAACCAAAAAACAAAATTGTCGCGGGACGCATTGAGTTGCTTGAACTTCAAAACGAGCATTTATTATTTTTCGTATCGAATTGTGGCGAGCCAAGCGGGGAGGGAGTGTAGGCGCACTAGTGCAGTCTATCGTGGGGTGGTACGCTCATACACGCTGTTCCCACGAAACAGAACTTTGCCGGAGGTGTAGACGTTGTGGCTGGCAGAGTAACAAAAGTTAAATTTGGGGTGCATGTGCGGCTGGCATCGTCATAGACTCTAGGCACACAGACGGCCTTCGCCGAGCCTTGGCTTATGTTTTTGGGGGCAGGTATGAGTTCAATTGTCCAGGCCCTTTGGCTCTATGTATGTGTTATGCACGCATTTATTTTCGTTTTTTATTTTTATTATTCCTCATAGCAGAGGTTTTGAATACTTGTACCCGACCGTGGAGATGACTATTTTTTACCTCCATGTTAACGCCTTTTCAACGGGTAAACCCGTTTCTTGGGAGGAAACTTACTTGATACTGGTATAGGGAGGGGTGTTGAGGTTCCGAAGGGGTTGAATATGGTTTCTACTGGAACGAACGCGAGACAGCGGCAGTCGTTAACGCTGAGGTTGCGTTAGCATTAATAATATAAAAATAGCAGCTCCCTCTCATTATATTTTTTCACCCCAAGAAGTGAATCGCGGCTTGTTGCCTGCACGTTTTCTCGGGTTCGCATACTCGAATCAAACAGGGTTCTTATGTTTTGTGAATCTTCCGCGCTTTCCCCAGGTTTTGTTCGGCTTTTGTAGCTCTTGCTCTGTGTAGAGGTAGTTATCCCACCCGCGTAGATACGATTCGCCATCTCGCAGTTCACGTCTAACGCTGGCTTGGAACTCGGCAGGGTAATCTCCTACGATAATGATAATTATGATGAGATCATGACAGCACATCGTAAAACCAAGCACATTATTAATATGCGCACACCCAGGTAGTGTTCTGCATGCCCATCCCGGGGCCTGACCTCCGCTTTTTTTTTTTCTTTTTTTCGCGGAAAAAAAATGGTCGAAAGGCGGGCCACATTTTCAAAAAAAAAACTTTCACTGACAAAACACCAGACAGAAAAAAAAAACAAAAAAAAACGACAGGTGAGGTCTTCGCAATGGCACACAGTGGACGTGTGCAAAATTTCAAGGTCAAAATCGAAAAAACGGCGTGGACACTCGCCGGGGAATACATGATTTTTTTTTTCACGTGAACCAGCCTGTGCGGCATACTCAAACGGCGTGGTCGGGCTGCGCTATTGAATGTGTTCGGAGTCATGATTCGGGTGATGATGGATGATGACGTTGATGTTGATGTTGAGATATCGAGCTAGCTCCTCATGTAAGGAGCTCAGATTTTTTTGAGAATATGCTGCACCCCCTACTTCTGGAGATTTTTTTTGACACACGCAATGATGGAGGTATACCTTTATTTGGCGAAAATATTTTCTGAATGACGGGGCTCGTTAACCTACTAATAATATCGTTGGAAAATAAATAAATACTAGGCCATATTTTTTCATGATTTTCGTTGTGTACCTTGACCATTGATTGTTTTATCCGGTAGAGGTCTTGTGTTTTTTCAAATACGTTTTGGGGAGAGGTGCCAAGCTCCAAAATTTGAGGAAACGTCAGAAAAAAACTGGTGCACCTCTTTTTGTAGCACGCGTCTTAAAAAAAACACCACACACGTGACGCCACCTTCAATGACGTACGTCACCGTCCACCAAAATAATTACCTTCAATAAGGTCACCGTTATTTATAGTTCGTTCATATTATAATCGAACTCCATTTCTCTCATGCCTCGGCCCTATACACCCCTCCTCGCCCAAATCAGCCAACCAGCACAAATTGAGACAATGCGGGAACCGAACATTCAAGCGGATTTTTTCCGCGATTATCTCCCCTATAGCCATCGACTACCCCTTTGATGATGATCACCGCGATTACCTCTCGGTAAGTTCCAAACTTCAGCCAACAAGCTCAAGACCTCTCCGCAAGTTTCTGCTTTCGGCCAATAAGCTGAAAGATCTACATTTCGGCTAGTTCTTGAATTCGGCCAATAGTGACAAGTTCCAAAATTCGGCCTGTACAGCTACGGTAAATCCTTATTCTTGGCCAAACCAGCTACCCCACACTCCAAGGAGCCGCTACGGAGCTACCCAGCTTGACCTCCCCCAATGACAAAGCCGCCAGCCTGGGTCCCAATAACATGTTAACCAGCGCAAAAATAATCCCACTCAAAATTAAAATAGGTTGGGCCCAAACACATGGGCGAGATAATGATGTGCCTTAATTCACTGTTACTGCAGGAAAATCGTTTTCGCACAATTCCAAGCAGACTGTTCCCCAAACGGTGGGCGCCATGATAAACGGGCTACGCTTGGGGAGGAGGAACGCACGCATCTCTTGGGGGGGGCGAGCACGCATCTTGAGCAGGAGGGGCGCAAGCGTCTTGAGCTGGAGGAGCGCAAGCGTCTTGAGGAGGAGGCGCGCACGCATCCCCCTGAGACGGCTGCCCGCCGTCCTGCGCCTCTGCTGCCCCGGCCAACCAGTACTTGACCTGCTCCATCAGGGGGGCCGCGGGCAAAAAGCCTTCTATCCGCTGCAACTCCTTTCCATCTTTAAAGAGGATTAAAGTTGGCAATCCGCTCACGCCAAACTTGGTCATGAGAGCAGGGTACTTGTCTGAGTCGATCTGTGAGGGAGGAGGAGTGGGGGCGTGGCGCGCGAGTTGATAAGCCGTCGCCAATAACTCTTGTCATGATGCACTGAAATACACAAATATATGGTTTCCAATAAAACTATACAAAAACATGTACCAGGCACAAAGTAGATAACTGTACTGTAACTCCAAGCAATTAACTCCCGAAACAGGGGTACCATCATTAAGGGGTAAAAATGGTGAATCGCCTGTCCAACACCCGCTGTCAAAGGGTCCACATCCTGTTCCACGCATACACGGCGACTAACCAACCCAGACTCGCGTCCAGTAAAGCTCTTGACCCCTTTTTCCGCCGCAAAGTGAATACCACACAAAATTCAAGTACTTTGCCCCTAAAAACGCGGTTGGCGTTCTAAAGGGGTTCACGTAGTAAGATGCAGCAGTACCACATGGACACGGTAGCCCTCGCCACATGTCTATTACTAATACTAACTGTGATCAACAGTATGCGCTGGTGGAAGGCATAGGTGAAAAACAAATATCAGGCACATACTGTGTATAGAGTCGGAGAGTTTCGGGGAGGACAGCGCAGATCTCCGGTGCTACGAAACACCGTACAAGGGGCCTTCCTATTTAGGTCGCAGTGCAAGTTAGCAACCCTCTCCGCTCGTAATAGATGGTGCATAGTAGTCGAAGAAAGTTCGCTGCTGCACGCTTTCACAAGAGCACCTTGTCAAGAAGAGTGTAAACGCAAGAAAAAACAAATCCTGCCACATGGTGATTTCGAGACCTTTTAGAACTAAACACGCGAACACACACTCACCCGCACACCCCCGCACACACGCAACTGCCAGGTAAGTTGCCCCCCCCAAAATGTGTGCAGTTCTCTTCAAAAAGAGGCTACGGCGAGGAACGTTTATGTTCATGTTTTTCGACGGTCACTCGATGGACCTTTTGCCATGGTATACCTTAAAAATCTTGAGCTCGTCCTGCATCTTGGGTCCAACCTCCGCGAGCGTCTCCGCCATCATTTTGCACGGCCCGCACCACCTGTACCAGTTGGGGGGGGAGGGGGGGGCGGGGGGCGGGGGCGTCAGTTCGTGAAGCGGCGGGGCAACGAACAAAAAAGAAATTAAAAAAGCGTAGTACAACTACTGATCCAACATGCCTCATCGTCAGCAGGAAACCACGCTGAATTGCCAAAACGATCGCACACTACTTCCTAGTTTCCCCAAACTGGTCGGTACAGTTCTAAGAGGGTTCAACAGCCGATACCCACGTGAACGTGTCATACAGCTAACCGTGACGTGGAGAAATTGCATCCCCATGTCACCAACAGAGGAAGTTCAGTATTCAGCAGTACTTGAGGCAATGGTCACCCACACCCTATATAAATAGCCTACTGAAAGGCGCCACGAACCCTTGACTGTTTGTTGCGGCGAGGACCGCGGTCAACAAAACGGACAACGTAATCCCAACTTGCGGCATGGCAAATAAACAAAGCAATACACGGTACTGCCCAAGGGTAAGCTCTCACGTGGCGTAGAAATCGACCAGCAGGGCTCCAGGTTCCTTTTCAAGCATGTCCTCGAAGTTCTTGTACGTTGCCTTGGCTTCGAGCCTGGTGCATGCCGTGGCCGCGCTCGACCGAGTACCTCTCGGTCGCTTGTCGTCGCTATGGCCAAAAGCACCTCCAGAATGCCTATCGCGGGAAAACGCAACGGGAACATGCCGAGGGAGAACCTATCGGGAAATATAACGCGGGAAAACATAACGGTAAAGCACTGCGGGAGAGGGCAATGGGCGTCATGGCGGTCAATGAAACATGGCAGTGCCGTAAACGCTTATTTGTGTCCTGAGGCGTACCATTTCTTTCAATAAACGCCACGGGCGTAGTATCGGTCCGTGCAAGGGATACGCCGCCTTCCGGTTTCAAGGTTGTTTTGTTTAGTGGCGGATGCTCGACTTGCGTCAGCTGTATACGTGCCATTTAAGCTTGTTCGTTCTTTTCTGGGGTATTCTTCCGCTCTAGAGTGACTGGAGCCGGTTCAGTGACCACGGACTTGATTACGTGAGTTAATGTGAGGGCAACAACAACAACAACAACAACAACAACAACAACAACAACAACAACAACAACAACAACAACAACAACAACAACAACAACAACAACATACAGCATTAACATTATTATTAGTCTGAGGAGTACACGATCTGCTCCAGTTGCTGTATTGATGCGGTATGTTTGGCCATTTTTTTCCTGGGGTATTCGATTACTTGCGATCTCCACACAAAGAGGAAGCAATCATTCATGAAAGGGCCTGATTCAATGGGCATGAAGGGCTGGCCTAAGTCAGCATGTCGGCAGCCCGCAGCCCATAGGCAATACAGACACACAAATCAACGTAGTCGTGCTTTTTTTTTTTTTTTTCCTCCGGCGGATGGGGAAAAATAAAGCTTTAGCTCACCACACTTCCACGTATTTTCATACGCGTCGTGTGTCGATTTGACTCAGTTGCTTTCGCAGCCCAACACTAGCTGGCGCACCCTTCGGATCCCATTGTAGGTACAGCGTGAGCTGTCCCTATCAGTGGTCTTCGTTACAACCCCGGCAGCGCAAACTATAGTTGTATACGGATGCGTGTGTATGTCGACCCGGTCTGTCCCCTGAGGGTCAGGTTCGGTGGAGATAGCCCCCCGGAGTGTCATCTTTCCGGGTAGTGTGGGACTTGCGTAAGCTCACCCCCTAGCAAAACCCCTGGCCATGGGAGATGGCCTTCCGCCGGACTTGGTCCAGTTACGGTCCAATCTACCCATTCGGGCGTTGGCCCTCGGTCATGCACCTCTGCACTGGCCCTCTATCATATACCTGGTATATTATATCACTCATACGTACGACATGATATCTAATGATACATACAGCAGTAGACATCCCTCTATAGTGCCGGTTGCCCCCTGTAGTGCCTGTGAAATCGGTTGGCACGGGTGGTAACAACCACTAGTGGCAGTGTGCGGAGTAGTGCCAGTTGCGTTGTAGTGCCGGTATTTCCGACTATTAACAGCACACACAAGCACTACACAGAGATCCCTATATACTGTACTCCAAATGAATGGATATAGCCGACAACCCGCGGCAAGCTTCATAGAATCTTCCTTGCCCCAATAAAAGTCTGCTCACAGGTATAATCAGTAGGCCTCGCTATCTGGTCGCGCGCATCTTTAGGAGGGTTTTGTAATGACAATTGGGTATGCCTTGTGTTGCGATTTATCGTGCCCCCCGGTTTATCGTATCTCTTCAAAATGTTCGGACCCCACTTCAAAATATAATCCCCCTGGAAAAATATCATCCCCCCCTAGAGCATGTAACCCCCCTCCGACTGAAACAGCCCGCTGAATTATTATAAACCCCCTCCGACTGAAACAACCCGCTGAATTGTTAAAACCCCCCTCTGACTGAAACAGCCCGCTGAGTTAAAAAATGAAAAAATAAACTTGCAGCTGTGACATCGACCAAAAAGGTTTTTAGATCAAAAATCAGCCTTGCAAGCTGCGTGTGATATTTCGATCGCGCGTGTTACAGGGTGTGTACCCTCATGAAGGATACAGGTCGGTGACTTCCGTGCTTAATGCCAGGGTCAACAGGACTAAGACGTTCAGCATTGTTCTGCCCACGGAAACTGTATAACCCGGGTTGAGGGGGACAAAACCAGACATCCGTGGAATTCAGTATGCATAGAATTATTGATGTTCACTTTTGGAGTGCTTGAGTCTACCGGGTTTGTACGCTAGTTCCCGTATACTCCCTGTATATGTGGCAGGCCAGCGGAGGTCCAGCCCAGGCCTGATGCTCCGGTTGTTAGCGATGTCGAGCCATGATCGAACATGCGGTGGGCGTCGATCGCTACTGTTCCGGAGTGATATACTATCACGCTTGAAGTGATGCCCGTTCTAACACGTCGACTCTTTGGAGGAATCGACCCATCCGGGAATTTCTTGTTTCCCGATTACCATTCAAGCAGGTCAATTTTCTTGAATTTTGAAGGAAGTCGTTCCGTGGTTTTCACGATATGAATTCCGACCTTCCCCAACATCTTTACACAGGTGAGCTAACACTCGTGATCTGCGGGTGCTCCACCCGGAAATGACCACGAAGGCTCTCTGGAATGGCAAAAGCAATCGGCTATTTGGCGACCCGCACCTTTGATCATTCAATATAAGTAGGATAAGAAATCCACGATTTAGTTTGTGAAGTCCCTGGTTGTGTGGGAGATGGGCGCTCGAAGAGCTTTAGGATCAAGTGTGCACCGCCCGACGCCTGATGCAGAACGCCAGATCTCACTCGTCGGTCTTCATTTTCGATCAATACAGGTGTGTGAGCGTGCCTTTGCATAACATCAAGAGCAGAAGAGAGATCATTTCGGAACAGTAGCGATCGACGTCCACCACATGTTTCATCATGACTCGACAGCACTAACAACCCGAACATCAGGACTGGGCTGGGCCTCCGCTGGCCTGCCACATATACAGGGAGTACACAAGAACTTGCGTACGAGCCCGGTGGACCCAAGTAGCCCACTCCGAAGGTTAACTCACACTATTATAACACTTGTTGTTTCATGCATACTGCATCCTACAGATGTCTGGTTTTGTCCCCCTCAATGCGGGTTATACAGTTCCCGTGCGCAGAACAAGGCTGAACGTCTTAGTCCTGTTGACCCTGGCAATAGCAGGGGAGTGACCGACCTGTATCCTTCACGAGGGTATACACACCCCGTAACACGCGCGATCGAAGTATCACACGCAGCTTGCAAAGTTGAGTTCTGATAAAAAATATTTTTGGTCGATCTCACAGCCAAGTGTATTTTTTCATTTTTATTTTTGAAATATACTAGTCTATATCAAGGATGATATAGCCGCAATTTTGATCGAATCGGTGGTCGGCAGTTCAGAACTTTTTATCGCTCTACGCATAAGGGCCCAGATTAACGAGGAACTTGCCAAATCGAATTTCGATTTTTTTATGGAATTTTATTTAATTTGCATCTGATTGGTCAAAAAATGAATCACCAAGCAGGCATTCTCAGAATTATTACGAAAAATCAAATTCAACAAAGAAGTAAAAAACGATTTTCTCGGTCGAATTTAGTCGAAAATCGAAATTCAATTTAGGGAGTTTGTCCACCTATACATGGCTTGTTCTGTGCAACCGAGGCCGGGCACGCGGATTGGTGCCATGTCGTCCGCTGATTGAGAGGCGAGAAGCCATCATTGCGAGAGGTAGGACCACCGGAGCAGCCGCAGCGCGGCCTCCGAAGGTCCTTAGCACAGCGTAGCCCGCCTGCGACGCTTCGAAAACGACCGAGACCGCCGCAAACCCAGTTTTTCGTCGCCCTGCACCTCGAAAGTTACACGACCAACTACCACATGATGACTTCGCTCAGAAATTCGACCGCTATATCCCTGTCGCTGCTGCCCTTGTCGGGCCGCGGGGTGGCGCCAGCCCATCCAAGAGGCGCCCGGAGCCATGGCCTCGAAGCCGCTGCCGGCAAAAACAATCTGCCGCTAGCCGCGGCGCTCCGGAGAGGACGCGAGCCATCGCTCGCCTCGGTCGTTGCCCACGGGTGTTCGTTGACCCTTTTGCGTTTTTTTTATTTATTTATTTCCTAGAACGCACTGCGCTGTTCCTCGATAAGAACCAAAGTTGAATTTTTCGTGTATTTTTCATGAAATTAAAAAAAAAAAATCGAAATTGGACTTGGCGAGTTCCTCGTTAATTCGGGCCCTAAGCGGCGCAACGGCGTCTCTGGTCAGTTTTGGCCCGTTTTGGCTCCGGGTCGGGTTCAGGGTTAGGGTTACGGATGCTGTACCTTAGTCCCACCTGGAAGTACTCCCTAGCCCGCAAACGTGAGAAGCCTACCCCCCCGACCTGCGCGACCAGAGAGTAAGGGGAGGTCCATCTAGAGCTACGGAAAGCTACCCTACAGTACGACCGAGCAAGAGAGTTACGAGTAAGTGGAGGTTAGAGATCCAAACCTCGTATGACACTGAACCATACTCGCAGCTCTCGTTAGTGCACAAGCAAGTGTCAGGTCGGCCAGGCTTCCGCCACCTCCTGACTCCTCACAATACGAGTAGTCGGCCGTCGTCGTCTCATACCATCAACATTGATACTGCCGCACCATCGATTAGAACGTGCTCGCTACGATATCGTTCCGCTTTGGCTTGAAGCGGGCAACGCTGCTGACACCGTCTCGACGGCACGCACTACTAATACTGCTGCTGTCTACGTTGTAGCTATATATCAGCTGCTACATATCAGTAACCGCAGCAGGTGCGTGTTGTCCATGCAATGGTGTGCTTTGGTCGTGTCGTCATCATGTCAGAATGTCAACTAGTGCATGTCAACTGCAAACATTATCAGACACTAATTCTAAGTAATTCTTCCTCAAAGACGAGGGCGTCGTATATGGGACAGAACACTGACTACGAGAGCAGTCCACCGGCACTTGAGCGACCTGGGATCCGAGTCAGCATGACCACGAAGTCCGGTACGAGCATCGCGGACTGGACATTGACTCGGCATTGCCCACTCCACCTCCGAGCTGGTGTGGCTATTGAGAACACGACGTGCAGCAGTACTAGCATATACAAGAGACACGCATGGGGGTCAGAGATCAAAGGTTGCAGGTGTCACTCTACGATACTCTGCTGTTGTAGGGTTGTGAAGAACACACCAACACACCTCGAAGTTGTTGCCACGCCAGGCAGCACGACGAACCCTCTCGTCCTCTCCAGCAGACTCGCCACAACCACCAGAGAAAAGCCTACGAAACGCCTCATCCTGTCTGGTTTGTTGTGCACAACAAGCCAGCACACAAAGCTAGAAGAACTCTCCTTGCTATGAGCCAACTGATTGTTGGCTCCAGCGCTCGTTTCTCGGCTGAGATAAGTCGAAACAGTACCCTGAATAGGTACCGCGCAATGTCAAGTTGGAAACCCCGTAAAACTCAAAACCAAAACCAAAATCCGAAAACACCAGCTCCTCTCACACTTCAATCAGCGTGATCCTGTCCGCTACACACGCAGCGCGCTACCTCCAAAATCAGAGTACACCCTGCCGGAAACGTTCTTAAGGCACTGATCGATCCTGAGCAGTGTCCTTGGCACCATGACGAGGTGCGTGTCTAAGTTTTTGACCCTCGAAAAATCGATCAAACTGGTGAGAGATGATTTTGATCTGAAGTTGAACCCAAGCCGACTTCAAGTCGAGCTTGGTAGAAGGTTCAAACGGCTGTCCTGTATGTGAGGCGGAGCATAAGGGACTTAGGGCTGTGCAGTATCCCTGGGTGTGTACCCTCTCTCCGCACCTTCGGCCTTCTAGACGCTCTTTCATGAAGGAAATCGAAATCACCTAGAGGACGGAATACAACAGAGTGTCCAAAATGTCGCTGCGGCGAAAAGCTAAAAACAGCAAAGCCGCGCAAACCGAGCACAGCAGTATCACTCCGATTTGAACGAAAATATAACGATGTTTTCAATACTAGTATAAACATATAACGGTTATTAAATTTACGACCATAGTGATGCTCTTGATCGCTACGAAGGCCCCGACTCGGACCGCTGCAGAATGATCCGATTCTAAACTCAAGTTGTTCATCCCAACCCTGGGTGCAAGTAGCTGAGTTTCCACAACTATGAACTACTTACAGCGATAACAGCAGTATGCTCGTAGCAGTTGAGCTTCGTATACGAGTAGTAGCAATAGGCAGTGAGCCTCCTCTTGTAGCGTTCCATAGTGTTTTCTCTGCCCTGTGGATCTCAGTGATGACGCTGGCCCCTTTCAATGCTGTGCGCGACGCCGAGGGAGCGGAAGTAGTCTATCAGGTATGTATACCGGTAATACCCCGCGGGCTCTCACCACAAGTACCGATGTCATGTGTGAGTTAAAGGTACACATGCAGGCGTTGGGCACGACGAGTATGGTTGGACTTGTGGAATCATGGTGCTCGTGTTCTATGAATGTCTCCAATTTATGTATCCGGCGCTGCTTACAGCAGTATGATACCAGGATCATACCACCGCATCTGTCCTCTGTCGAGCACGCTTGCTTAAGCGCTTGAACGTTCCATCGATGCGACTGCTCGCGGCTGCTGCTGCTGCTGCTGCTGCGGTGGGAGTTCAGCACAACGTAGCATTTCGGTCGCAAGGTGCTCTCCTTTCTTATTTCTGCAGGCGATGCACGAGGTAGCGTCTTGCTGTATGTGGGCTCGTGTGTTGAGGCGCGGTTCTGAAGGTGTTTCCTTTTACACCTGCCGTACCATGGCAGTGTTTGTTTTTGGTCTGCATGTCTGGGGTGCTGTCTGCAGTCACGTGCATCACTATCTGCGAGACCTGTACAAGTCCTGTAAGAACAACACTGATTTCCGCAATCCCGGCGGCTTTGAAGGCGGGCGAGCTTGCGACTCGTGCAGACTTTGCTTCGTCGGAGGCCGTTTCAAGTTGGCTGCGAGCGCCGCACTACTATGGTGGTCCTGGTGGTCTTGCTGCTCTGTGTTTTGAATGCGGTGGGGTTATTTTTTTTGTTGCTTCAAACGCACATGGCTTACTGCAAGGTTGGGACACTCTTGCCTAATTTACCGCTCAATTGTCATCGTATTGTCGACCAGATTGATGCAAGTTTTCGGCCCTCCGCGACAGTCGCCTTTGCGATGTTCTCACCCTACAAATCATACCCGATTAAGCACCAAATACATTTTGATGTTTGAGGTGGTCCGCACATTTTTTCATCAGTTTTCCCAAAACGCGCGAAGCCGCGCTCGGGTCGGAGCCCTTGCCTGGGGTAGGGTTAGGGTTAGGGTTAGGGTTAGGGTTAGTAAACCATATTTGGTGCTTCATCTGGTACGATTTGTGGGAAAAAGCCGGTAAAGGCGCCTCCTCCACGCAGAACCTACTTCCCTGTAGGCGACCTCCAACAGTCTAATAGCTTGATCGTGGTATCGAGATCGTGTTGACCAGTGAGCCAATAAATCACGACGACATGCAGCCGACCCCATACTGTGATTCATATGAGAAATCGTTCTCTACACCCCGATGTCATCACGAGCACTTGGTCATGTATATGTATGTGTCTTTCCGTACCTATACGTTCCTCTATCTGTATGTTCCCACGAGATATGAACGTGCCCAACGACCCATCAGTTAAGGCTTAGGTTTCCCTTGCATTTTTTCCATGCTGTTGACTGTTCAGGTATGCCAATCTTCTCAAACCCTTGGACCTGGGTCACACCCAGCTCAAGAATCGCGTGCTAATGGGCTCCATGCATACAGGCTTGGAAGAGGGCGGCGCACTGGGTAAGGACACACTTTTCTCCTCCTACGTGCTCGCACGATGCTGCGGTGTATCGTACGGCCCAACGTGCTGGTAGATGTTTGTGTTGGGCTGGGTAAGGGTTGCAGTTCGTTCTTCTACTCGTGTAGTTGTAGTGCCTTGCTCAAGAGAGGGCGGCGCATTGAATTAGGGTTGCACTTCGTTCTCCTTCTCCTTTGTACTCGTGTAGTGCCATGCTGCGGTGTGTCGTACGGTCCAGCGCGTACGGTTCCGCGCGCTGCTAGAGTTGTGTACATTTTTGTTGAGTAGAAGCACCTGATAGTGCGCGAGGCAGCAAGCTGTTTGGTCCCTGCAGAACGCAAGAGCAGTGACTCTTCTTACTCTCGCATTTGTATGAGCTCCACACCGCGATCTAGGGCGCATCCTTGGAAAGGTAAACTGAGACTGCTCATGTATGAATCTATTGACCCTGTTGGGACCCATGTATAGCGACCCGAACGACGAAGAAGTGTCTTCACAAACGCCTAGGAAAGGCGTGCTGCAGTACTAGTAATCTATTAATGGTATCGATCACCATGCTATGATACACACGTGTCTGTCTTTGAGCTCCTTCCATGGCAGCTGTTAATATTGATAGGACATTAATAGGACATATCTCCAGCACCAGCGACCCTCCAATAGCTGCTTCGTGTTGTCGGTGCTGTAGGCGTCACTTTTTTCTCGACTCTTTTTTTTCCCCTGTGAAATCCCACAGGGTACGGCATTATGGTATCATACGCTTTCGTACTCGATCATACTCGATCATACTCGATCATACTCGAACATACTCTACCATACCCACATTGACACCACCGGGTTTGAGCTATCATACTAGCATACTATCATACTATCATACTGTCATACTCGCACGAGTGACTCTGTATCTCGCTGACAAAACACTTGAGGCAAACTGTTTGGCGCAGCGTAGCTTTGTATAATAAGTATAATCGTTATATTCATCCCATGCCATGGCGGTTTCATACCGAAAATGTTGAATCAGCACGCACGAAGCCTATATCGCTGCTAAAATCTGGCGGGTCATTCGCTCAAATGACCCCGAATCACTGCTAAACCAGGCCCCAGAAGTTATCTCCCTTCCTTAGCTTTGATCATATACCCTACTAATATACTACTAATATACTACTAATATACTACTAATATACTACTAATATACTACTAATACAGCAGTACACATACCAGGTACCAATTGTTGGTGCGCATGTTGGCCGATGCCTTCTTTTTTGCCGGTATTGGTACAACAAGTTATTTGACACCAGTCTTGATGAGTTCGATTTTTTTTTTTTCGGTACTGTCTGTACCCTCTTATTTGCAAGCTGTATCCTTTGCGTGTTGTAGCCCCCCCCCCTTTATGTCGTTTTTTGTTTCACGTTTGTTCAGACGGGCTGACTGAGCTTACGCCCTCTTTGGCAGTTTTTCCGTGTGTGTCGTTTAAAGGCGTAAACACCCTTGTGGATGGATATTTTTGTGTTGAATGCTTGTTGAGGCGGCCTAACTAAGCTTGTTTTGCAACCGTCTCTTTGATCTCTTTGATGCCTATGTTCGTTTTGGTGGTTCTTCAGGCGGTCTGTCTAAGCTTGCCGCTTTTTTCGCCGAGCGTGCCATGGGGGGAGCCGGCCTCATGGTCACTGGCGGCATCGCTCCCAACAGGGCCGGAACGGTCTACCCATTGGCCGCGAAGCTAACGACCAGCCGAGAGGCCAGGTAACTTCAAGTCCGACTGTGCCGCACCGGTTCGTCGTACTCCAGCGCCAGTTGCTCATTTTTTCAGCGGGGCGATGTCGCAGGGTACCTCGATTAACGGCGTGACAGCATATTGTTCTTCCATCTGATAAGTGGCGTTTCATGAGAGGTGCCTTCTGAGCTAAATAGCGATTTGTCAGCTGAACACCTGTAAATCTGATTTATCCAGAATTCATTAGCTAATGAGTAGTTTTGAGGTGGAGAGAGACATTATGAGCCATTTCACTACCGCAACATATATGCCACACTAATTTGAGAATATTTCCCAATGGGGTTGGCCCGTTTCCTGCAGGCGATGGTGGCTTAATGTCCCCTCCCTACGACGCGTGCCACGGTAGAGGCAGTAGAGCTTACCGCTTTTTCGACAACATGGTTGACGCACACTGTGTACGAGACGAAGGGGTTTTCACCGTACAATGGTTGGTTGTTGCGTTTCATTGGGTTAGGGTTAGGGCATATATGATTTAAAGAGTACGTCAACCATGTTGTCGAAGAAGCGGTAAGGTACCCTCGATAGAGGGGCACCAACCACTGTTGTTTTGCTGAGGTTCCTCAACTTGGGAGCTTAAGACCTCTGCCAATAACTGATGTGGAGAAATATAAAACCTGCTATATACTGTATTGACAATCAATCCCATGGCCTAGGCACACAACGAGAATCATGAAAAAAATGTCGTTTTTTTTTCCGACGATTTTAGGTTCAGGAAAAAATTTTCGCCAAAAAAAGGTATACCTCTATCGTATCATGCGTGCTACACTACACTGGTTCCAAGTAGTTTGTCCCCGAAACCTTGGGTGTTGTAGAGGGGTGTAGGGATGTCGGTGACGTCGCTATGGTGGATGCTCGCCTTGTCGTCACCACGAGAGAACGCCGTCGGGGGCCAAGTGGGACTCGTCCGTGTATTTCTGTGGTAGCGGTAGCAGGCGGTGGCAGGCGGCACAATGCCAAACACGCAACTGCCACCCCGTTCCAACGCAAAGATTGTCTTGGCCGCAATCGCGTTGGCCACGTACGTACTGCTGCACGCATCGTAGCATGTGCGAAAGCAGCACAGCCGATCCCCCGACCATGGTTATCTTGAGTTAGTAACCGCTGCGCTTTATTTTTTGGGGGGGTGGTCTGTGTTTAGTTTCCGATGGGTGTAGTCGAATAAGAATGAAAGGGCGATGCGCACGTTGTGCACAAAATAAACGTTAACATGATCAATGATCAACGCTACGGTATTATTGGATTATACCCTTATTTTTTCTTACACCCATTTTCCCTGTTGTGAGAAAGTGTAAGCCACTCTTTGCTTTTTCTCGAAATATTTCGTTGGCGCGCAGCGTAACAATCAAGTAGTTATTTCGAAGCCGAACATGAAAAAATATTACACACCTCGGGTAGATCACTCTCTAGATCACTCTCTAGATCATATAGATCATATAGATCATCTACCGGTAGATCACATAGATCATGTAGGTCATATCCTTATTATGTTATACGCTAACGTCGTGGTAGTGACGCTTTTTTGGATCTTTGAAAATATCTCGGTTATAACACCCCCCAAAATGAGTATGTGGCCGCTCGCGCGAGTAGCTCCGATCCGCCGAAAACAAGTACCTGGAACTTGCCACCCAGAAAATGACGCCCCCTACCTTGGCCCCTACGTTAGCCTTGTCCAGTATCTGGTTTCTCGTCTAGTCCATGCCCACGTTTGCTTGGAGGGGTTTGGTGATCGCGTTGCCACTCGCTTCCGTGTCCAACATTTGCTCCTGTCGTGTGCGTTTTTGTTGACATCGTTTACTTTGTTTTGCTTTTTTTCCAGAGCCCACCGAGAAGTGACGGATGCGGTGCACGAACACGACAGCAAGATTTGCATGCAGGTGCGGCGGTTTGGCTTGGCTCATACATTGCGTGTGCTTGCTTCGCCTGGGAGTCGTGGGAAGCATCGTTAACATGCGGGCTTTTTTTGCCGCTGGATTTGGTCCGGTTACGGAGGCGTGCGGCGTGTATCTTGGGTTGTGAGCGATGTGCTGGCTTTTTTTTTTTCGAGCGAAACTCGTCTGAACAATCTGCACATCGGACGGACCAGCAGGGGATGACTTAATTCTCTATTCTTTCGACGACAGTTAGGTCCCTGCATTTTTTTTCTGTTCGGTTTAGATCTTGTTCGTCGGGTGGGATCTGTATGGCACAGCTCATAGATGATTTACATTATCTAGATCATGGTTTGTTCGATGTGTGGAACCATCGTCGTTGATGTTCCCCAGCGATATGCGACCATAGGGCGGTGGTACCACGTACCTGGTCCCACCGAGAAACGTGCGTTCGCAGGACGCGAAAACTGACACAGCACATGTTTATCTTTTTCGTCTATATTGTTCCCCGCTGCCGTAGGTGTTGCATGCCGGCCGGTACGCGTATCACCCCTGGGCCGTGGCCCCTTCCGCCGAACAAGCCCCCATCAACAGTCAAATGCCCAAGGCCTTGAGCACCGCGGACGTGTACTACACGGTGCAAGACTTCGTACGGTAAGCCTCGAAGGTTTAATCCGCCTTTCTCGTGGGCGGGAAAGCGGTCAGCGGCAATAACTGGCACGCCTTTTTTTTTCTGTCGTGTATAAGTATGGAGTGGAGAGGGTGTAGTCGTTGTCATGCATGGCCGTAGTCTCAAAATACTGTCAGACCATAGACCACCACCCCTGTGGGGGGCGGGGGGTGGATGCACGCGTTTTTTTTTCATGTTTCCGAACTCGTGGACGCTTTCAGTTATTTTGTACCACTGGTTGTACACACGAGCGTTTGTGATTTGGAGTGTTAAGCGTGTCGTCTGCTTGCTGTTGACTGTTGCGTTGTGCGAGGGAACAAAGTCTTGTTTTGTTGTTGTGGCGGTATGACACGGAAGCGTTTCTTCGTTACCTGAGGTTGCTGCGGTTTTATCCAACTTAAGAGGTCTAGCAAGGCATCCTAGCGACAAGGGCACGCGCAAAAAACTCACAGTCCTACCGTCGATACGCCCCACGCGTGAAGGAGCGAAAACTAATTGTTGCTGCTGTACTGTTTGTTATTGATGTGCTTTTGTGCTGTTGTGGTGTTATTGTGCCGCTGTTGCAGTTGCGCGATGCTAGCGAAGGAAGCCGGGTACGACGGAGTGGAGGTTATGGGCTCCGAGGGGTACCTCATCAATCAGTTCCTTGTGAAACACACCAATAAGAGGTGAGCAGTCGCGCTTGCCTTATCGACAGCCATGGACCATATTACTTTTTCCAGGTAATGCGTAGCCTCGAGACATTTTCCCATCAAACTAACGAGCAATCACCCTCTCCGTCTGTCAATTGACCGGCCCGTTGATCGGTCAAAGGCGAATTTATTCGCCGTCCCGCCGTAATCCACCCTGCCGACCAATCTACTCACGGTTTTTTTGCGAGTATCTCAAGCAACGTTGGTGACAGTAGGCCATGTTCTAACCTACCAAGCAGGTGCCTGGCGTGCATTCCGTCACGCTCGCCAACAGGCACCTTACCGATCTGCCGAAATACCTACCCAGCCAACCATAATTCATCGGTCTATCCATAAATTTATTCATTCATCCGTCAATTCATTACTTCAAGCAGTCATGCATTGGTTCATTTATTCATTAATTCACCCGTTGATTAATTAATTCATCGATCAATCCCTCAATTCACTAATTCAAGCATTCATCCATTGGCTATTTTTTTATTCGTTCACTCATTAATTGATTAATTTACCATCTCACTCATGCAGTCAGTGAGTTATTCCTCCATGCATTCGTTACCTCATGTATTCATTCAGTCATGTATCCACCAATCTGCTAGCCCATCAAGCCATCAACCCGTTGAAGTGCTGTATCGATTTGTTGGCCGTTCAGGGAGGACGAGTGGGGAGGCAGCTACACGAACCGGATGCGTTTGCCTTTGTCTATCGTGGAGAGCATCCGCAAAGCCTGCGGGGAAGACTTCATCATAATCTATCGACTGTCCATGCTGGACCTCATCGAACAAGGCTCGTCCTGGTGAGAAGGTGTTCATTGCGCTCGGTCTATCAGATATTTTTGTGACGGCGCGGGGGGGTACATAGTGACAGTAGGCATGTTTCTCCCAGAATGCACACTCAACTTCACCCCGCTCCTGTCCTCTATTTCCATATCCTGGTGCTTCTGCAGTTTTCGTACTCGTGCAGTTTTCGTGCGGCTGCTCGGTGCATGGGATATTCTGTAACGGTTCCGGGGAATACGTAGAGACAATATGAATGTTTTTCCCATTAATACACGCACCCGAAGCTACACTCCGCTCCAATACTCTATTACCAGTACCTGGTGCTAATAACAGCGTATAGTACTGGTAGTGTTAGTACAAATGAGTTTTCGTGCTGCTGCTATCAATAGAATGTCTCGCACCAAGTGTTAACACCAGATAACGTTTTTCGTTTTACGATATTCTCGGCGAATCTCGAAACGCACGCCACCAAACGTCACAACAGAAGCTATTTTTTGTTTTATGCGTTTCGACACACACACTTGTTCACTCTACTCCAGTCCTCTGTTACTAATAGCAGTACGTGCCACTGAGTAGTTGTGGCGTGGCAGTTAACGATGGTTGGTCGGCGCTTTCGGCCGACCCCTGGCTATAGTATCAATAGCTGATTTCCCGGGATAGGCCAGGACATTCCGAGTGCTGTTGTCGAGATTTCCCATTTTTTTTTTTGGTTTCTGCACAAACCTGTCGGTTAAGGTGATCGCGCGGTTTGCCGGCCACCGCATCCATCCGAACAAGACAGCGCCGAAAACTGCAACGTATCGTGGCGCTGATCGTTCCACGAAGTTGGTTCACGGCATGAGAGCTGCTGTCGCTCCCTCGCGTATCAGTGTGTACCAAATCGCTTAATATCACATACCAGGTAGTATCCCATAGTATCGTATTATGTCACATGCACATCTCACGTCTTAGACGCGCGCGCACGTTCATCATATCGTATCATGTAACATTGTGTCATACATATGTAACTTCTCGAGTATGAAGCTGAAGTCACGTACTAGCTGGTGTGGGATCATGTATGCAAAAGTAAAAGAGCAATCCTCGCTACTATGACAACTATAATTTGAACTGATCTCTACCCGAAACGTGTGTTCGGTTCTACCCTACCATCATATATGTTCTGGTAGTACCCCTGACTAATGCCCCCGGAGGCATACCGCCTCCACTATTGCAACCCCGCTATTGACCCATTTTCCTTATACATCTTGCACCCACGTTGTTGGGGAAAAATCACTTGGAATTAGTGTGGAATCATTTCGGCAGTCCTTGACGTTTTTGGGGGGCATATTTATGCCTTGGAACTGTGTTATTGCGGGTGGACATGGCATTCAGGACCAGTTATGGCTAGTAAAAACAGGTGATGTATAGGGTTTTTTGTGTGTGTCTATCGTGTTTTCTGATTACTGTGGTGTTCCGTAATAGTGCGAGATGCTTTTCACGGTTCTCCACACGTTCTTGGGGACACATTTCTTGGAATTGCTGCAGGATCGTTTTGGCAACTCTCAACTTTTTTTAGGACACATGGCTTGGGATTAGTGTGTGTGTGCGATCATTTTTGGTAGTTCCCAACCGATTTAGCGTGTATTGCACGGTAGGGAGAGTACCCCCTCTATGGCACTTTTTTTCCAGTGGCTCGGCGTCACTCGCGCGAGTGACCCACCCCCCTGTTCCTTGAGGTCTCCTGTCAGGCTTTCTTTCGAGTGCTCTTCAATATTCTCGAGACACATTAATACGAAAAGGATGCGTAGCTGACACGCTGCACCAAACAAATAGCGGAACGTGTGTTTGTCAGCGAGGTTGGTACAGAGTAACTCGAGTTAGTATGATAGTATGATAGTATGATAGTATGACATGGTATGACATGGTATGACATGGTATGACATGGTATGATATGGTATAACATGGTATGACATGGTATGACATGGTATGACATGGTATGACATGGTATGACATGGTATGACATGGTATGACATGGTATGACATGGTATGACATGGTATGACATGGTATGACAGTGATGGAAACCCGGTAGTGAAAGTTGGGGGTACTCCCCTGCCATTGCCTTGGTGTTCGACCTCTGTGCTGGTGTGACGTCACCCTCCGGGTTGGTGCGGCGTAAAATGGTCTGTTCTACGCAAACGGGTTAGGGTGGTGCCTGGTGTATATAGTACTTCCCCGCCCCGCCCACGTCTTCCCCGCCACCCGCACCATCGCCTAGACCTAGCACCACGCGTATAGGAAGTGCCTACCAGGCATACATGTATGCAGCCTAAAGCGGTTGGAACCCCCGTCCCCCCCCCCTTCCCTCCCAAGTCCGTCTTACGAGCGGTTCTTGGAAGGATGCAGTTCACCCTCCATGCGACTCGCCGAGCACCTCATGGCGCTTCGCGCTTGGTGCAAGCAGTGTCTGCCTGGTTGGTGAAAACCCGACGTGCTCCGTCCCAGCATAGTAGGGATGCGAGGGTCTATGGTCATACGATTACGGCCATGCACAAACTGAGTACTGAGTACACCCCCCCCCCCCCCCCCCCCCGGCGCCCTTAATATGCCCCCCCTAACATGCCCCCCCTAATATGCCCCGCCTCCAGTGGCAGCGAACGTGAAAAAATGCGCAGGAGTAGCAGTAGATGTATGTGACGAAGATAAGGTGAATCCGGTAAATTTCCAATGGAAGTGGGGGAAAGATGAACTACCATTCGTAGGCCAGTATATGCACCTTGGCGTAGAGATCTCAAAGGACTGCTTTTGGGATGCACACATGGCGAAAGAAGTAGGAAAGGGTAACTGACAAGTAGGCAAGATGGATACGATCCTAACAGACCCGCACCTTGACCCTGGGACTAAAATATGTGTTATGATGAATGTGATTGTACCAAAGCTAGAGTATGCAGGGGAAGTATGGGAAGGGAACGCGAAGTTCGTAAAACAACTGGAAACCGTGCGGATGACAGCATCTAAACAGATTCTAGGATGCTCAAGTACGACGGGTAATGCAGTATTAAGAGCACAACTAGGAATGTAGCCACTTGAAACAAATAGAGGCGAGAGAAAGTTGAAATGACAATTTAAAGTAAAGAATGTGCCAGAAAAGAGGTTGCCAGCCATAGTTGATAGGGCTGTATGGGAGAAAATAACAAAAGGGCGAGCTGGAATAAGATGGGATAACGGAGTCGAGAAAATATGGAAGGATTTAGGGGGGAGGGCAAGAAGAGGTACTACTGCTGTCTTTGGAGAAGTTTGGCGGGTACAAGACAGACGTAATACAAAGAATATAAGAAAGGGAAAGGCAAGCGCTAAGAAATAAGGTGAAATAGGAGAAACACGTAGAGATATATGGGGGGTTGAGGGAAGATATTGGAATGAAAAAGTATCTGCACGGACCAATGGACTACGCGAAAAAGATGAAACTGTTATTTCGTGTAGACCCACACAGTAGAAGAATGTGAAATATACAAGGGAGAACAGGGTGTGGTAGAAGAGGGGAGGAGGAAATTAGACGTGCTTCGTGAAGTATGTGACATGGAAGAGTTTGGAGTTTGGTAGACTAGAGAGTTATCGAGAAAACGATCGCTATCCTAGGAGATAGATGGTGGCCGCAGACGGCGAAACAGGACGGGGATAGGATAAGCAAACAGTTTCTATGTAGTATATGGAAGAAGCGTAATGAGCGCCCAAACGTTGGAGGTGTCTCTATTAGGAGTAGGAACGGTGCTCCGTCTCCAAAGAGATGCGTGGTCAATGGTCAAATGATTAAGGCAAGCAACAAATGAGTACACCCCCCCCCCCCCCCCCCCTCTTCGAAAACTCCGCCCTCTCTCCACTGGTAGTACGACATATGCAGGATTTATATGATAAACTGGTGCATTCCTTCCACAACCGTCCGACTTGTCCCCTCAAAGGCGTTATAGTTTCCGCGTACAGATTGAGTTGTTGCCGCCCCCCGCCCCCCCCCTCCCCCCTCCTTTTCAGACCCCCCGCCCCCCCCCCGCCCCCGGTCCCCACGCCCTTAAAACCTCCGCCCTACCTTCACCGGTTATACGAGTTACAGTATCCACTTGATAAACTGATGCATTTCCTTCCACAGCTGTCAGATTTGTCCCCCTCAAAAACGGGTTTTATAGTGTCCATTACAGTATAAACAGATTGGCTAGCATCACCCTGTTGACCCTGATAGCTACACTGTAGTTCCAAGGGAAGTCCCCGACCTATATCCTTAACGAAGACACACGCACACAGTCATACGCGGGATCGGAGTATCACACACAGCTTGCAAAGATGAGCTTCGACGAAATCTTCGATCTCACACCTGAGAGTGTATTTTTATTTTTTTTAGTATAGTATGACGGTTCTGCCTCTTCCTCGCTTGGCCAACAGGGAGGAGATCGTGACGCTGGCCAAGAATATCGAAGAGGCCGGCGCGAGCATCATCAACACTGGCATTGGATGGCACGAGGCGCGCATCCCGACCATCGCCACCAGCGTGCCCCGGGCGGGGTTCTCGTGGGTGACGAAGAAGCTCAAGGGGGAGGTGGGTGTGGGTACGCACGACAAGCGTGCAGAGGTACAGCAGTACCAGTGCGACAGAGATAGCGGCGAGGGAGGGCCTGAGCTGATACAGTACAGTACGCAGTCAACCATTGTTACTATTACGAAGGACTATGATAATTAGGACCCACGGTGCACACAAAAACCTACATATATGTATATGTATATTCCCTTGTTTTTCTTCTGTATATTTGGTCCCGGTTACTATGTTCCACGGCAACAATGACTACACTGTTAATAGTCAAAGCCGTTGGAATACAGTAGCAGTTATTGCGGTTTGAATAGTTCAATAGTATTGGTTATATTCCTCTGGGACTTGGGATTGGTCACCGGTGGCCTTTTTTTTATTTTTTGTTTCTCAAAAGTCGTGTTAGGGCTCCCTCACTCGTCAAGCGAAGAGCCTCAGAACCAAATGGCCCACTCTATTACATCATCCTTCTAGATGTATATATGGTAGCATGCACCTGTGTTGGTCGGGTCGCCTCTAGATAGCTCTCGGAGTTGGACGTTCGTCGAGCCCCCCCCCCCCCTGTGGGAGTTCCGTGGGTTCGCGCTGCTGCCGTGGTGCCCCGAGAGCTCATCGGTTATGTTGTGTTGGTAGGGGTCGCCGTGATAGAGGGGGTTGCGTCGTGTGTCTTCGCCTCGGGGTAGTGCTTGATACTAGGTATGGTGCTGCTATTCGCCCAACAAGGCGGTATCCCCATATAAGGCGGTATCCTGATATAAGGCGGTCGAAAATGCTTGGCCCAACTGTGGAATTGCACTTTTAACCTGGAATGAATAATAAATAGTGCGGCTTCCCCCTATAAGGCGGTCGTATTGCTCTCTATAGTGTATACCACACCACCGCCTTATATCGTACTGGGAGGGCCCTGCTATAACGATGGTGTACTGTTGAGCAACTATTTACGGGGGACCCTAGTAAATAGGACCTACGGTGGACACAAAAACCTATATATTCATATATTTTTACCAACAATATTTGGTCCCACTTACTATCGTCCTCCGTAATATTAGTATGTTACTCTTGTACTACTCTTATACTACTCTTATACTACTATTATACTACTGTTTTACTACCGCTGTACGTGCTTTGGTTGATTAGGGATGCACTCCCGATACGGAGACCAAACACGTGGAATTCGAATAGGACCGATCTAGGAGTCAGAAAAGGATTAAATATCACCCGCCCCGGTAAGCTACCTTGCTGATACGTGGAACCAACAGCCTTCTGACGTTCGTGTTATGATACGCCGGTGGTGATTGGGCAGGTATCGCTGCCTTTGGTCACGACGAACAGAATCAACATGCCGGACACGGCCGAGAGGGTTCTGGCGGAAGGCCACGCAGACATGATCTCTATGGCCAGGTGTGATACGAGGACAACACCAAGCCGCGCAACCGTAGCCAGCCCTGACCTTATCCCTTTTTGCAACTACACTAGCACATTATCATTTACCATTTTGCTTACTAGTACAGTGGGTGGCCCGATTTAAGAGCTCTACATGCGGGACTTAAACAGGAATCAAACCGGCATGTCCCGCCTGTACTAAAAACTGCGTATTTCCCACTACAGATAAGAGCAATGGGTAGTGAAGAGAGCTTGTTTCGGCTTGTCACGTGGCGCGCTCTTAAATCGGGGCACCCGCTGTAGTGTGGAATCATCGATAGATGCGTTGACCCATATATGTATATAACGGCCAGCGCTGACCAAATGGACTACTAGAAGCCTTCGGTAAATCTGCAGTCTTTCAAGCAGGCTTTATGGCCAGACGGATCCCAGATTGTGCTCTTTCTTAGATCTACCGCATGACCACTGAGCGAGCCGTTGTTTCTGCATCACACGCAGCTGAAGGGTTACAGCTCAGCGCCAACTCTTGTAATAGCTGCCTCGACGTTGCCGCTATATGGGGCTATGTGCCGCTCTTTTTGTGGAGCCCGGTGGGGTTTGAGGAGGCTTTTTGATGGGGAAGAAATGATGAAGTGCGCGCAATCTTCTTTTTTATTGTGGCCTGGACGATGGCAGATAGCCCTCAATACCTTTCCGTGTTGTTGGTGATAACATGCTCCAGGAATGGTTACACCACACACGGACTACCTTTTTCTTGCTTGACCGTCGTAACCGAGCCCGGTTTTTGCTTTTGAAAAGTGTGCTCCGTCGCCCCTTGCGTCGTTTGTAACGCCCATGCCCCGCCGCCTGTGATGTCTGCTGTTGTCGTGTTATCACGCTCGTGTTCTTCGTTGTCTACGGCGTTTATATTGCCTTACGCCTTGCGGTCCATCGCCGGCACCGTCGCGTGTTGCGCGTGTGCTTTGTCACCTGAGAAATCGCGGTGTTATTGTTTGCATGTTGTCTCGTGTTGTAGTTTGACGTATCGTGCTATCGCTTGACGCCCCCGTGTTATCATTTGGATGTCCCGTTTTATCGTTTGATGTATCGTGCTGTCATTTTGACGTATCGGGCTATCATTTAGCGTCCCGTGTTATCATTTGATGTCTCGTGTTATCATATCATTGGATGCATCATGCCGTCAATTGACGTCCCGCCTTATCATTTGATGTCTCGTGTGTTATCGTTTGACGTATCATGCTATCGCTTGACGTATCGTGTTATCGTTTGACGTATCGTGTTATCGTTTGATGTCTCGTGTGTTATCGTTTGACGTGTCATGCTATCGCTTGACGTATCGTGTTCTTTTACGCGTGTGTTGTTGTTGTTGCTATGGTGTACCGTACGGCAGGCCCTTTTTAGCGGACCCTTTTTGGGTGCGAAAGGCGGCCGAGGGCAGAGCGGACGAAATCAACACCTGCATCGCCTGCAACCAAGCTTGCCTCGACCACACCTTCAAGGGGAAGGTACATTGACCGTGGCCATTGTCGACGGCCTCGTCGACATCCAATGACAAATATAGTGCATGGTACAGCCGAAAAGCTCGACAGGCTCCGGTAGAATGGCCACGTAAAGCGCAGCAGGAGCTGCGAAACGCACGCAGCGTGACGGCAGTTGTAATGATGACGGTTGTAATGCTTCACGCTCTTCAGAGCCGGTTGATAACGCCGCCCTTGCTCTCTACGAAAACCAATTGGCTGGTTTGTGTGTTCTTCACATTAACGCCTTTGCAGCTGGAACCCCGTTTTTTTGTTCAAAATTGCTTGGGATTAGTATAGGGAGGGAAAGTTTTAGGGCTCTAAGGGGGTTAAGCCGATCTGTCCACCCGTCTACATCCAGCACAACCAGTAGTGGTGTCCGTGCCGATGCCTCCGACCGTAGAGAGACGGCATGTCTCTGTGGTCACAAACTACAAGACAGATACATACATTGCGAAAGACACGAGGGTGATACGGCCATGAAATCAGTGATGCAATGCCAACCTCAATGAATACGAGGGCAAGACATACGCTACGTAATCCGTTTGTTCACCCTACTCTAATTCCAAGTATTTCCCCCCCCCCAAGCCGTGGGTGCAGCCCTAAGCTCTGGACGGGTTAACAGTACCCCCTTCCCCCCCCAACCCCCCCCTCCGTTTTAAACCCACGAGTTGATGTGGCATGCACCTGATTTCCCCAAGGGAAGCCGAACCAGCTAACGTTGGTCTGGATGATTGGCCTGGATATTGGCCTGGGTAAAACATCCCCAGGAAAATGGAGCAAACGAAGGGGAACCAAAACACTTCAACCAGGAAACCTAAAAAATAGACACCATCATTATGCCGTTCGGTGCAATGCTAAAATCACAACCTACTCCGCCTCATGCGCCCACAACGACAGCAAGCCTCCTGCCTGGTCAACCCACGTGCCGGGTACGAGACGAGCCTAAACCTCAAGCCAGTGTCCATCGACAAGAAAAAGAGGGTGGCCGTGGTGGGGTCGGGACCGGCGGGGCTAGCGGCCGCCACGGGCTGCGCGGAGCGGGGGCATGCTGTCACTCTCTTTGAGGGGGGTAGTCAACTGGGAGGCCAGGTGAGCAGAGCAAGATGGAGTCCGGGGGGGGGGGGCGGGGGGCGCAACGCCCCGCTCTTCGTGGCCAGGTGAACAGAGCGAGTAGGAAACTTGTTGGAGAATGTGCCGTGGAGGGGGGGGGGGGTTTTGGCGGTGGTGTTGTTATGGGTGTTGATGTGGTAGTTGTGGTGGTGTTGGTGGTGGGTGTTGCGGTGCTGCTCGCGGTGTGGTGTGGTTGCTGGTGGTGTTGGTAGAGTGGTGGCGTGAGTGTGAGTGTTGTGGTGTTGGTGTTGGTGGTCGAATTGTAGGGGTTCTTGACACAGATGATGGTGGTATTGTTGATGTTGGTGTCGGCATTGGCGTGGAGGGAAAGCGCAAGGTTTTGTTGCAGAACTATTAATATGAGCTTTTTCACGCGAATCATTAATGTGTGCTGCATGCGCATGGGATCGAAGGTTTCTAGATGTTCGGAAGGCATCCGAGCCGCTCCCTCTCTTGAAAACAGAGCCCTTGGCTTTTTTCTGTGTATATAGAGCTGAGAATTCAACGTCGTACGATTACACACACGGGTCCGGTCGGACATGAGCCACCCATATCGGCGCAGCATTCGCCGACCATCGGGTGGCGTTCAGATCGTCATACTCTCGTACTCGTGGGTTTGAATTCTAAGAGGCCGACTTGACCCGTCCTGCTCCCATCGAGATCGTGGAAACTTTTGGCAAGGCTGACCCCCGCCTCCTCGCCATCAGGTGGACAACATGAAAACCCTCGGCGGGGCTGATCTATTGCCACAACCCCCTACCCCCACACACACCATAATAGAACATGTGGAAACCCTTGGCGGAGGTGATCTACCCCCATCCCCCCCACTTTCCTCCTATCGGCTAGAAAACTTATTATCCTTGGGTAAAGATGACCCCCGCCGCCCGCGCCCATCGAGTAGACATCGTGAAAAACCTTGGCGAGGCTGACCTAACCCCCCCCCCGCCCCCCCCCCGATACTGCCGCATTGCGTATCACTCTCTCTGGTGTCAGTTCAACATGGCCAAGCTCATCCCGGGAAAGGAGGAGTTCTATGAGACTTTGCGTTACTTTTCGCGCAAGATTGAGGTCACGGGGGTGGACGTTCGACTGCGCAACAGGGTGGACGCGAAGGATTTGCTCGCCGCGGACCCGCCTTTCGATGCCGTCGTTCTTGCCACCGGAGTCCTCCCGAGAAAAATCAGCTTTGAGGGGTCCGATCACCCGAAGGTGCTGGATGCGGTTGGGGTGGAGGGGGTGGAGGGGGTGGAGGGGGGTGGAATGTTGAGTTCGGAAAAAAAAAACAAAAAAACGAAAATTAGTCGAAAAAATGGCTCATAAAAGTGAAGTTGTATTCAAAACGACACGTAAATGGAAAGGACATCGGAAGCAAACGTTCTTACTACGCTATTTTTTTGGATTTTTGTGTGATTCCTAGTACCGATTTTTTCCTGAGAGACCTTAGCCCTTGCAGTTCCGCAAAATATGTCTCACGCTATTTCCGAGTAATTTATTCCCTCAAGCGTGGGTGTAGTACTTAAGGCGTTTCAACGTGACGGTTTTCATTTTTGAGCATAGCTACTGTAGAGTTTGCAATGTACCTGCTGTATACACCTGCTCTATACACCTGCGGTCGGTTGTACCATATGCCTGTATCGTATTCAAGGTGTATGCCATATGCGTTGAGCTGATGTATGGTCGACAGTAGGCCCGTGTTGTACTCAAGGAATGTACTATACTACCGTTCCATACCGCGGGTGGCGGTGATGCTATACCGCATATTTGGTAGAGTCTACATTCGACCTATATCGAAATCACAACATGTACTTACACTACCAGGTATACCATACCATACGACGCCACACCACACCACACCACGGTATACCATACCATACCATACCATACCATACCATACCATACCATACCATACCATACCATATTGCCACACCATGCCGCACCATACCATACCACACCATACCATACCATACCATACCATACCTTACCATACCTTACCATACTATAAAATAACATAACATGCCATACCATACCACACCATACCATACCACACCATAACATACCACACCACACCACACCACATCACACCACACTACACCACACCACACCAGACCATACCCAACCAGACCAGACCGTACCATAACATACCATACCATACCACGAGTAAACATACCATACCATACCACGAGTAAACATACCATACCATACCACGAGTACGAATGGCTTTTTTTTTTGCGGTCCGGCGATTCCATTCGCTGTTCGGGCTGGATAGCCGAATCACCGATTATTGGTGTTCCTATTGCTCTGTCGGGTGGCGCCCCAGGTGTTGAGCTACGTTGACGTCCTCAGGGGCCAGGCGGAGGTGGGAAGACGAGTCGCCGTTATCGGAGCGGGAGGCATCGGGTTCGACGTGTCGGAATACCTCTTGGGAGAAAAAGCGCTGGAAACCTCGCACGAGAAACGCATCGACGACGTGCCCACCTTCCTCAAGGTATTTTATTGACTTCGATGTTATCAGATGATTTTTTAGGCGGTCCGCACACTTTTTTGCAGGAATTCCAAAATGCGCGGCGACGACATGCTCGGGGCGTAGCCTTATTCATGGCCTTATTCATGGCCTTATTCAGGGCCTTATTCAGGGCCTTGTTAATGGCCTTATTCACGGCCTTATTCAGGGCTTTATTCAGGGCCTTATTCAGGACCTTGTTCATGGCCTTCAGGGCCTTGTTCATGGCCTTCTTTAGGGCCTTATTCAGGGCCTTATTCGGGGCCCTATTCATGGCATGTTTAGGGTTACTGGTAGAGTTAGGATTGGATTGGGTCGACTCGCTCTCTTGATTTTACAAAACTAGAAAATATTATCTCGCAGTTGTGCGTCAGTTGTGAGCCCGACCGATTGAGCGGCCAATACTCAATCGTTTTGCAAGCTGCAGGATGCCTTTTTGTTTGTGCATTTATCGCGCGAAACTCTTCCTCGAGTTGCTATGTGTAGCACATTTTTTTCTGAAAGTCGGTTTTTTGTAGGAGAGATAGAGATACTAAAGGGAGGAAAGGGCCTGAGACGATTTTCATCCACCCGCTATCGCAGTATGCCTCCGCGGCTGCTATCAAAACTGCCGCCGCAGCCGTCGCCGCCGCCACTAACCTTGTTCTGCTTGCGACGGTCACCGTAGAATAGAACGAACGAACCCCCCCCCCCCCCCGCCCCCTCTCCTTCCTGAGGATCGAACCCACAGCGGTAAATGGCCGTGTTGGGTAGGGGGGGAGGGAAGAACCCCCCCCCCCCCGTCTCGAAAGGGATGCGTGGCCAATGATCACATGACTAAGGCAAGCAACGGATGAATACCCCCCACCCCCCCTGCACACGCGAGAAGCTTTCGCCTCCGCTCTCCATAGGAACTAACCAACGCTCCGTCAAAACTTACCGTTACGTTCTTGGTTTCTTTTGTACGGCCTTTAGGAGTGGAAAATCGACCGAAATATCTCCGAACGTGGCGGCTTGAAGGTCAACGGCAAGGCTTCCGAGCACAGCGGCCGGCAGATTTGGCTGTGAGTCAGCGCAAGCTACTATTAATATAGGATGTTTTCAATGCTGCGCCTATTAATAGTAGGGTACAGTGTGGGGCTCCCAATAATGCAGGTTGCATAGTGCCGCTGGTCTATAGTGCCGCTGCTCTCTGTAGTGCCGCTGCTCTCTGTAGTGCCGCTGCTCTCTATAGTGCCGCCGCTCTCTTTAGTGTCGATGCTCTCTTTAGTGGCGCTGCTCTCTATAGTGCCGCTGCTCTCTATAGTGTCGCTGCTCTCTATAGTGCCGCTGCTCTCTATAGTGCCGCTGCTCTCTATGGCGACCGTAACTCTGTGATAACTCTCTTTATAGTACTCCTATTCCCATTGTCAATAGTGCCGGTGCCCTGAATAGTGCCGGTTGGTTGGGCTGGCCCATAACGGCACTACTGCGAGCCCACTGGACGTCCCTGGGTATCTCCCCGGGTGTTCTATTTAATAGTTGTACTACAATATAGTCACTGACCAACGTAGGGCCGAGGCTACGGCATTGTAGTATACTAGAATCAAGTGAACATACTATAATCAAGTCAGCATGCTATAATCAAGTCGATATACTAGAATCAAGTGAATATACCATAATCAAGTCAATCAAGTGTGTTGCTAATAGTTTTATGAATGATATTATAGTCGCACTGTACCTTAATAGCAGTGTTACAGTGTTACCGCCGCCCCCACCATCGCCCACTACCAATAGAATCACGCGACCTATCTAGGTATTTCGTGAAGAAATGTATCTCCCTTTGGACCAAGGGTACTAGTATTATATTAATGGTGTGATGAAATAGTATTATAGCCCGAAATGATTCTAATACGCGCGAGCGACTCTGTACCTCGCTCAAAAACGGGCTTTAGTTTTTACAATTTGCCGCAGCGTATTAAGCAGCAAGCGATGCCATGGTAATACCACACCCAATGTACTTTCCAATGTTGTTCAACCATTGTGTTGTCGTTCGACCATTGTGTTGTTCAACCATTGTGTTGTTGTTCAACCATTGTGTTGTCGTCCAACCGTTGTGTTGTCCAACCATTGTGTTGTTCAATCGTTGTGTTGTCCAACCATTGTGTTGTTCAACCGTTGTGTTGTTCAACCGTTTTGTTGTCCAACCATTGTGTTGTTTAACCATGGAGGAACCCTGGCAGTGAAGAGGGTTAAGGTTCAACAGCACACCTCAGACATATCAGATCCTTATCGATGATCTGTTGACGATTTGTTTCTTTCAGGAAACACACATTGATCCCCGGTCTACACGATCTGTGTCTCTTATAGATCATGTTACCGGGTGAAAGCCGTATGATCTGACTGGTCTAGCACACGTTTCCTAGGTTGGAACTGCACTACGCAGATCCTACACAACATATCATAACCACATATATAAGATCTGTATGACCTATATGATTTATATGAGACATGTGATCTGTATGATCTATAATGATCTATAGACTAATGATCTGTATTATCTATATGATGTACGATTTAATGTGATCTATATCATCTGATCTGTATGAACTGTATGATATATAATATATATGATGATCTATATGATCTGTATGATCTAGATGATCTAGATGATCTAGTGATCTGTTTGGGCCCTACCGTGGCATGGCTTGTGCAGGTGTCAGAGGAAGAAGGGCACCCTGGGAAAGGGACTTGGCAAGACCACGGGCTGGATACACCGCACGTCGCTCAAGAAACACGGTCAGTGCATCTAACATACCATGTGTCAATTATTCACAGCGTTATTCCGTACACCGATTTCGGTTGATGTTCGGTTGTTATTCGTTTGTTGTTTGGTTGTAATGCGGTTGCGATTCGGTTGATGTTCGGATGTGATTCGGTTGCGATTTGGTTGCGAGTCAGTTGGTGTTAGAATGCGGTTCGGTTGCGCCTGCCGGTTGTTGCATTTCCGACGTTAGTTGGTACCGGTTGTGCAGATCTCTTCTGATGTACCACACGTTACATTCACGTCTTGCGATCTTGTTGCTTATGCGTGAGCCGTGATTCCGGCGTTGAGTTTGTGCCCACTTGGCGTCACAGCTGTCTGTATGTTGGGCGAAAGATGCGGCAATGCTCTGGGATGTGACCCCGGCAAAGGTCGGCGGGGGTGAACAGGCCGCGTTGTCTTCCCTTCCGCCAACCTCTGATCTCCTCGTACCTGGTACACGACTCCACTTAAGAACGACACCAAATAGCCAAATACCGAATGCCGAATACCGAATGCCGAATATCGAATACCGAACGGCCGGCAGGAGTGACCATGGTGGGAGGAGCGTCTTACCAGAAGTTTGATGACCAGGGGCTGCACATCAAGATCGACGGCGTCCCTCAGGTTTTGGAGGTGGACAACGTCATCGTGTGCGCCGGCCAAGAGCCGCTCAAAGACTTGGAGGTACGTTTAGTGCTTGCCCCCCCCCCCCCCGATGGTTCGGTTCGGTGTAATGCACGCGCTGCGGCGGAGGCGACATGGCCACTTCTTTTGTGAGGCTCGTAACATGATGAGGAGCTCTATACCTTCATCCGAAGAACGATTTTGAGCGAACTGAAAGTGTGTCCCGATGACCGAAGTCATCTCATGGCCTATTTATTGACAGGTGTACAAACACAATCGTTTTTCAAAGGAGCAAATGGCATTCCGACGATTTTACTAGTACTAGTAATAGGTTAACGCCTTTACGGCTGGAAACCCGTTTTTTTTTCAAAATTACGTGGAATTGGTATAGGGAGGGTTTTTTAGGGCTCTTCAAGGGGTTAAGGAGCCTCGTCATTCCCAAAATATTTTCGCCAAAAAGGGGTATACCTCCGTCGTGGAGCCCGTTTTGGGGCGACTGCTGTTACTACTGCTACTACTGCTACTGCTGCTACTGCTACTGCTGCTACTGCTACTGCTGCTACTGCTGCTACTGCTACTGCTGCTGTCCCCGAAGGGGTCCATGAACCAAGATTATCGTAATACCTGCTGTATTTTTTGGTCCTCTATCAGGGTGAAGTCTAAGGTTTGGGGTTCGAGAACGCGGTAAGATCTGCTGCTGTATCATATACCGCGCTTTTCGCGAGGAGTAGTGGCATCTTTCGGCTTAGGCGGGCTTTATTTCTTCCCATTTTGGGGTTAATTTCTATCGTACCAACAGCACGCCTCGAGAAGTGCGGTCTTATGAAGCTTGCAGCAGTTCTAACATGTATCAGTATGGTATCTGGGGCTGTTGGTACTGTCTGCTGCTGCTGTTGTTGTTGTTGTTGTTGTGTCATCGTACAGCAATCATTCCAATGCTTGCAACGTGTGCCGCTTCGTTTTCTCGGATGTCGTCTTCTGCGGTGTGGCGTCCTTTGGGCCGGGCCTGGCGCCGCTTTCTGCGCGTGTTAGGGAGGATGTGAATTGGCTGAGCTAATGATCTCTGACTAGATATGGATTATCTCAAACATTCCCAGCCACTTTTCAGCGCTATAGTTCAGAGTTTTGCATTTTTGCATGTTTCACATGTGTGTGTTTCCCCCCTTCCTGAAGACAAGGTCAGTTCCTTGTATTACTTTCTGGTTGCCTCGGCCGTGAAATCCACTAAATATTGCCAACTCACAGCTCTGGCGCGTTGGGTTGTGCGTTTACGTCGTTGATTCCGAGCAGGCGCCGTTGCAAGAAGGAGGCATGCCGGTGTTCTTGATTGGAGGGGCGGAGAAAGCCGCGGAGCTAGATGCCAAGCGCGCGATCGACCAGGGCACCAGGCTGGCGGCTGTGGTAGAGGATGCGAAGAGTGGGGAGGTCTTCAATGCGCCGGAGAGCCTTAAGGCCAAGGTACGGAACGTATCTTCGCGTTATTTGGCGTGCTAAACCTCCTTGGGGTTTGAGGGTGGAAACGTGTGGAGAATTTAAAACGGTATGACGACTGCAGCAGCATCGACCGGGAGACACTTGCTACGGCACAAGGTGCACTGTTTTTTGTATGAGGCTCCTCGCCTGATTAAGGTATACCTACTTTATACCTCACCCAAAAACATGTTTCCGATTCTTTGTTCCTCTGTATACTCCCAATACGGACGTTAATTTGCTTGCAGGTGCTGCAAGCCATGACCAAAGCCTAAGCCGTTTTTCGCGTAAGGCTTTATTGTCGAGTCCATGTGCTAGAGGAGCGACCGAACGAGACAAGGTTTCGATACACCACAGCCGACTTCACGTCGGCAAACAAGCAGACAAGCTTAAGCAAGCAGATAGGCGGCGTCGATGCATCACATCTAATTTTTCGTTGGAAAGCAGATAGTTACACATCACAGCCGTTTTTTCGACGGCAAGCCAGAAGACGGGCGGGCAGGACGTTCACCGCAGAACAAGAGCAATCGATGCAGTCCAGCACACGAGGAGATCACCCTCGCCGCGAGCGGCTTTAAATGGAGCTGCCGTCGTCGAGGCTGAACTGTTTGCCGTACCGTGCGTGCGCTGCAATCCGATCAAAGGAGGCTTTCCTCTTTGCAATAGCTGCTACGTTTTTCGTCGGCGGGAAAGCGCTGTACTCGAAATTACTGCAGATTAGAGTTGGACATTTTTGTCTTTTTTTCGTGTGTCGATAGCGAAAGGATCATCACAACTCTCCTCGGCTAATGCGGAAGGCCAATTATATACCTCATAGGCCTTCCTTCTGGTACTAGGTGTTAGTGTTCGGAAGGCGAGAGGGTGGAAGATCGGGCGGTGACGTCCAGCACAACAGGACCGACCCGCCGCAGGCACGCCATTGCGTGCAAACCCCTGAGGCAAGCCGAGGAGGGTGGGTGGCCTGAGCGCACCGCGCCTGTAACTAGAGGCAGTTTTTTTTCGTGTGATTCTCTTTTTTGTTTTCGTCCCCGGCGTTGGTGTTGTTGCATATAATACTTTTTAGTGATGCGCACCACTCTTGTAATGTGATCAGAGATAGCTCCGTATTGTCTTGTTGTTAATGTTGTCGTCCCAGTTTTTTTTTTTTTTTTGTAAAATGGTGCCCTTGTTAATGATGGAAGGAGAGGCACTTGGCGAGCAAGGGGAACGAACACATACCGACGACTTTCATTAATCGTTAGCAGTGAAAAAAACTTTTGTAGGTGCCGATCGTACTTTCCGCAGGTACAGCACAATCCCACCGGTCTGCCATATGCTGCTGCTGTTGTTGAGCAGCCCTGTGGGTGCGCTGTTGTTGTGGAAAAGTTGATGCTGGGGTATACAGTGGGTAGGTTAAATATTAACAGTGAGTGCACCGGAACTGGCTGCAAGACCACGTGGCAGCCTTTTCTGTAAATATCGTGTGAACAATTTTTGTGACCGGAAGCTGAGGGCTCTCTCTAGAGGACGGGAATCCCGTTTTTCCGGGGTGTGTGTTTGCGTGATTTTGGTTGTTTGTGTCGCGTTAGCTGGAGGGCCAAGGGCGTATGTATGTAGCCTGGTTTTCCGGACGGTTCGGGTTTTTTGCCAAGGGGGGGGTGATGCGGGCTCTCTATGCTAGCTTTCCCGTAGACAGCCCCACGTGTCGTTTCCGGACACACACGCGCTTCGTGTTAGTTCTTGGGAGGCGTGGAAAACAAATAAGAGGTGTCGTTTCCGGACACACACGCGCTTCGCGTTAGTTCTTGGGGGACACACACGCGCTTCGTGTTAGTTCTTGGGAGGCGTGGCAGATAAATAAGAGGAACACAACAAACGATGGCTCGCATAACGCAGCCCTGTGAAAACCATGGTTGAAATCAGGTTTGAAATCGGGTTTTTGACACAATGTCTGGGCTCATGTCTAAAATAAAAAATGGAGCACGTTTGAAACCATGCTCGGAATTTGATTCACGGTTGCATGTTTAGAATTTAAGCAACCTTGTACTCTTACTTGGCTTTCAATTCCGCGGACCAACGCCCGAATGGGTAGGGTGGACCGTAACTGGGCCAAGTCCGGCTGAAAGCTGCTTCTCATGGCCCGGGAGGTTGTTTGTGGATGAGCTTGAGCAAGTCCCACACTGTAAACTATATCATGTATATATACCCGGAGAGATGGCTTGCCGGTCGGCTATCTCCACTGCACCTGATCCCGCCGGGTCGACGTACTCACGCATCCGCATACCACATAAGCTTACGCTGTAGTATTAATGGTCGCCGGTAGGGACAGCTCGCGCTGGCATTGATTGCTGCGGGAACCGAAGCACATGCCGGCTAGCGCTGGATTGCGAATACCATTGAGTTAAATTGACACCACACGAGATGTATGAACATACGTAAAAGTGTGGTGAGCTTAAGCTTTCATTTTCCGCACCCACCCGCTGGAGAATACGAAAAATAAATAACAATAATAATAATAATAATAATAATAATAATAATAATAATAATAATAATAATAATAATAATAATAATAATAATAATAATAATAATAATAATAATAATAATAATAATAATAATAATAATAATAATAATAATAATAATAATAATAATAATAATAATGATAACAATAACAATAACAATAACAATAACAATAACAATAACAATAACAATAACGATAACGATAACAATAACAATAACAATAACAATAACAATAACAATAACAATATAACAATATAACAATATAACAATATAACAATATAACAATAACAATAACAGTAACAGTAACAGTAACAATAACAGTAACAGTAACAGTAACAATAACAATAACAATAACAATAACAATAACAATAACAATAACAATAACAATAACACAATAACACAATAACACAATAACAATAACAATAACAATAACAATAACAATGACAATGACAATGACAATAACAATAACAATAACAATGACAATGACAATGACAATGACAATAACAATAACAATAACACAATAACAATAATCATAATCATAATCAATAATAATAATAATAATAATAATAATAATAATAATAATAATAATAATAATAATAATAATAATAATAATAATAATAATAATAATAATAATAATAATAATAATAATAATAATAATAATAATAATAATAATAATAATAATAATAATAATAATAATAATAGAAATAGAAATAATAATACCCACGAATATGGAAAAAAATTGAGCGATTACTTCTGGCGACTATTTTTGTAGTTTCGAGGCTCCAGAAACAACCAGGGATGGGGATAACCCCAGATTTTTATATAACCTACCGGTTATAACCTCAAATCAGCTTTTGATATAACCTACCGGTTATAACCTCTACCGCGAGGGGACGAAAGTGCCCCATCCCCGGGGGTTCCGTGTCTAGATGTTGTACCCCATATCCGGGGGCTCTGTGGCTCGTTCGTCGTTACTCTTCGGGCTATTATTGCCGAAAAATACCTGAAAAATACAAAAATACGGCTTTCAAGCGCTGCCCTTGCCACATTTGTAGTTTGTAGAAGTACTTGTTTTGTAAACATGCTGCCCTACACCCTACTCCCTGCACCCTGCACAGCTGCAGCGGCCACAGCGCACAGACTTGTGCAGAGAAAAGAAAAAAACAAGTCTGCTGTTGTGGTCTGCTGATGGCTGTGTTGCTGTCTGATGGTGATGGTGTGCTATGTGCTGCTGGCTGCTGTGGGTGTGCTTGGAATTTTTTTTAATTTTGAGGGGGGCCCGCTGGTAGTGACGCCAGGGTATGGGGGGGCACCGCAAAAATAACCGGGAAATAACCCGGGACAAACCATATAACCTACCCTCCCACCATATAACCGGTAATAACCGGTTATAGGTTATCCCCATGCTAGGAAATAACTGCATCAGAAATAATAAGGGGCGTCAATTATGGCTTATGATTTTGGGAAAGTGGTTCTATTTTGAATTGGTAAGTCTTGTTTTGCCGTTTGCCTTTATTTTTGAAATCTGGCACGTACACTATCGCCGGCGACGTTATGTCACCACCGCCTCTGCTGCTCTCTCTGCTGCTGTGCTGCTGCTGTCTCTGCTGCTGTGCTGCTGCTGCTGTCGCGTTTTGTGAGGACGAAGCTCTGTCTCGCACACAAGCGCGGTATGCTGTCGTAGGTATGTTTGTGATTCTTTGTTGTGGGTGATGGGTGACGTGTACAGCAGACAGGTATCATACCAGGTGCAGCCTAGGCAGTGGTGACATGTGATACACGAGGTAGTATCCGAAAAGTCAAATAATCCCAGTTCTGAGGTTGGAAGAGCTGGTATTTCTGGGCTCAGAAATCACCAGATCCGCTGATTCCTGGCCTCGATTATTTCTGAACCCAGAAATAACGATGATTTCTGGTCCCATAGTGGATGGTTTTTATTTTTGGCGACGGAGATCCCTGTTAACGAGGGAAACAATCGCTCAAAATATTCTCCATAATAGTTGGTACTTGGTTGGTAACAAAAAAATAATAATTAACGCTTCAAATCGTCTCTGAAATCGTGTTTGAAAAAAACATGACTCTTCCATACTGCTTAATCAAGACGAAACAGAAACCTCTTCTATTGTCCCAGGGATCAACATCAAAACGTGCCGCATTTTCCGCATGATGATGTGATACCGCACACGCATCCATCCCCACCCCGCGCGGCACAAATACCAGTGTACTATCAGTAGTACCAGCACAACACCCTTTGCTTTTTCCAGGCGTTGTTTTCGACTACACAACTCAAACAGCAAAAAATGCAACGACTTCACGAACGTCACCACGAGTACTCTGTATACAGTATACATAGACAAGGTTTGATACATGGTGGTACATGGTACATGTCGTTTTGGCGCCTGGAAGCATGGTACAGCAGTAGTGGTCCCTCTTACGTATCGTGACGGTGCGTGCCAACCGGAAATACCAGCATTGTAGCGGTAACTGGCGCTACACCGCATACCTCCACTACGGTTGTTCCCCCAACCGGCGCTATAGAAGAAACACTACTCTGTACCTGGTACATGCCATGCTTCCCTGGTTGAGGACTTGTCTCGCGTGCGAGTCTTTCGCATACATGCCACAATACACAGCTCGCACCAGTAGTACGCTTGTGCGTATTATATGTGCCTCGGAGATGAAGCCATCCAGTAAAGGACGCGGAGGGACTACTCGCCGTCTGCCACTCAGAAGTGACAGCTCGACAGTGACCTCTTTTGCCGTAAGTCAGTGAGAAGTGCCAGATCGACATCGATCACTCGCCGTCAACCAACCATAAACGGCAACTCGATCGCCACCACTTATCGCAAAACCCACCAATCGCAACAGCTCGACAGCGATCACTTGCCGTAAGCCAATCAAATCGCAACAGCTCTCGACCGCAACCACCTGCCGTCAGCCAATCACAAGTGACAGCTCGACAACGACCACTTGCCGCCAGCCAATCAGACGCGAAACATCTCGACAGGATCGGAACCTTTCCATCCGCCGGCTGTGCTTAGCCTCTGTATCGCCCGACCATCCCTCCCCTGTCAAGGCTGATGGCGTCGTCCATAACTGGCAGCGCTTGGTTTTAGCCTCTGTACTTGCAGCCCTCTCCACTACCTTAGCGTCGCCTCACACTTTCAGATGTTCCTCCAGAAAATCGCACATATCCTTCAAGATCGTCTGGGAGAGGGGGGGGGGGAAGGCGGAGGGGTCAGCATATTAGGGGGGGAGGGGGAGGTCAGAGGGTATGTTTTCTGTTGCGGGAGGGTCAGACGCCGTCCATATATGGTATAAGAGTTGCAGGGGTAGAAACGCAACTTTCCGAGACTTCTGGCTTTCTCACCTTGAGAAGCTCTGTACGTCTTCCACCGACTTGACCCGACAGCCAATCTCATCGCCTAGACATCCAACGCACTATTCCCAACACAAGCGGTATTCCAACGGTCTTGTGTACGGCAGTGACTCATCCCACGCTACGGGTGCAGCAGAGAGTTTCTGAGCTCCTAGCATGGGGAGCTCAACATCTCACCTGGAAGATACCTTTCATACCTTCGAAGATATCCCTTCACGCAACCCGACCAACGCTTTCTATCATTCTTCGAAGTATCAGTACCAGGTAAACGCCAGTCCCAAAAGAAAGATATCCGTGAAAATGACCATTCTAAGCGATAGGATACTTCCACAATGGACGGGGAGCTCAACCGGTCACCAACGTTTGGCCCAAAAAGCTCACTCCCGCTACCTCGTACCGTTGTATGACTCTACTAATAACTCAACAACCACTTTCTCGGTCATAACCGTCTAAACGAACACGCGCGGCTCGTATCGCAAGACGTATCCACCCTCCAGTAACCCTACCAGTATCCCTCTCACCTGCAGGGTGTCTCCCAGGTAGATTTCGAAGTGCGTCACGTCGTGGATGGAGAGCTTGGCGTTAGGAGCTTCGGCCACCGCCGCTCGGACGCTGTCGGCGGGGCAAAGCGTGTCCTTCTCCGCGGCTACGAACAGGATGGGTGCCTTCACCTTCACAGCAAGTCAAACAGTCACGTCGTCGCCAACCGCAACATGTAGTACGGTGTGCCAGTACGGAACAAAGTGTAACGGTTACTATACACCGTCGCCAACCGTAACATGAACTGTATACCAGTGCAGGATGGGGCATCAACTACAACATGCAATACGGTGTACCAGAAGAGAACAAAGTGTAACGGTTATTATACACCGACGCCAACCGCAACATAAACCGTATTCCAGCGCAGGGTGGGCGCCTTGAGCTCAACAAAACTGAAACCCCAATACGTCGGCACCAACCGCAACATATTATGACATGCGAGGAATACCAATCCAGAGCTCGTCTGCCGGTTGACGGGACATTTTTGCCTCTTGACGGGGCACATGCGCTCTACATTGAAACCCCTTCGGGTTTCAGAGGGGAACATTGCCGAAAAAAAAGAGCAGCATGACGGAAATGGGCGAGTCCGAAGGGCAACCTAGGGAGATCTACGACACGCGGGTAGGCAGCACGGTGATACCTGTATCATACTGCATGTTTTTTCCTGGTCGCGTGTGGTAAGATTGAGATTGCGTTCGTCGGTTTTCCGGTTGCTATACTATGGTATCGTAATCAAGATAAAGTCATGCCCCAAAACGGTGTCTTGGTTGCCATGCTATACTCGACATACTATCATCAAGATACTATAATCAAGATACTATAATCAAGATACTATAATCAATATACTATAATCAAGCATACCAAAATACCAGGTATAAAACATGGACTGCTGCACTCATCGGGTTTCCCTTGTATTTCCTGAAAGGCGTGTTTCGGGTGGGTCCTACATAGAGCCCTTGGAATGACGACCCTCAGATTTTTCCCCACGACCACATTGCTGAACAGGCCGTGCAAATACCAGGTACAAAACATGGGACTACTGCACTCACCGGGTTTCCCTTATATTTTCCTGAAAGGCTTGTTTCGGGTGGGTCCTACGTGGAGCCCGTGAAATGAGGACCCTCAGATTTCTCCCCTAAGACCACATTGCTGAACAGGCCGTGGTCACGGCTGTCTACCCTCGCCCGCCCGCGCGATATATGCCTTGGCGTTATCGCGCACAACATTCCTACATAGTAATCCCACCGCAGTAGTTTTGATCCGGTCATAACTTGTATCTTCCAGTTTTTTTTTCACGCTCGAAAACATGGATAAGCTGTGAACACACGAGTCTATCCCCTCCCCCCCCCCCCCGGTGAATGCCTTCTATCTTATCGCGCATATTCAGGGCTTTGAACTCCCATAGACGTACCAGAAAAAGTACCTCGGCAACGCCTAAAGCAATATCAATAATAGGGGCAAAGCAGACCGCGCGACAACAAATCCCAAGAGCGATGTATACACCAGATATACACCGATACCGTTTTCCTTTTGTTCCTCGGAGAAGTTTTACCTGAGACCAAGCAAGGATGCCGAGCGCACAAGCAGCACATGCCAAAACGCACGAGAAACGTGCACACACGCACGAACGCGTGAAAGCGCTAGCTTCTTGCGACAGCCATTCCACATCTTACAGTACCGCCTCAAGACAAAGCAAGACTTCCGAATGAGCACACAGCGTATGCAAAGCGAAACGCCTCGAGCAGCGTACCTAAAGCGAAAGGACACGAGCAGCGCACCTGAGGCAAAGCCTTGACCGGGCTGTAAAGTCCCACCATTGCCCCCACGCGAGCGCACACTTGGTTCCTCCATCCACCGAGATACTCCGTAGGGTGCTGCAAAAAAAGATAGCAAATCGCACTCAGTCGTAGGTAGTAAGCATACCGCATGCACACAATGCTTTCTTTAATGTATGTCCTCCTCAAATCTGTACAGCAGTACACTTTGCTTTTTACCTGGTATATGATAGTTAGATCATACCAGGTACAGCATACACACAATACTTTTTTCGATCTTTTTTCTCCTGAAACGCTGTACAGGACATTACATTAGATATTCCATTTATTTTCCATTTCAGCTCGTAGGAATTGCTTACCCTTAACGACCGTCTGCACAAAAGCCGTGGTCACAGGTGTCTTTCCTTCTCCCCCCCGGGACCTATAAACATGCTACCAATATCACTAAGAAAACTACTATTAGGAGAGAGGCTGAGATTAACAGGAAAGCAAGAAATGGGGAGATGACATACTGATATTATACGTACTTTCTACGCTAGCATCCAGCGAGATACTCCGTAGGCTGCTGCGCAAGAAGATGACATCTCGCACCCAGTCACCCAGTCGTCGCTCGTCGTCCTACGGCATAGGTAGCCTCATTTAAGGGACCCCGCAATAAGGGGAAACGCCATATTATCATACGGCATACAGTAGGTAGCCCCTTTTTAGGGACCTCTTTTAAGGACAACGTCAAATAACGAACCTCGAATTCCGGTGCATCGCTTTTAAACCCACTGTTAAACCCCTTCAGGCCCCACCCGCGTTTTCGGGGACAAATCAGTTGTAATTACTATATTAGTGATACATTCGCAGTGGGAAAAGGTCCCTTAAAGTGGACGCAACACTCAATAAGAGACCCCAGATCCCTCAAAATGGGCCAAACGGGCTGCCGCTGGCATGGAAAAGGCCACATACACGTTGCTACAAAACGAGTTATTTATGTGCTCCCAAGTGCCAGATGTGCTAAATAATACCGTTTTAAGGCAGTTAAGGGACCTCTCCGCCCGGAAGCACTATGGTCCCATAAAACGGGCTGCCTACTGTATCTGGTACATTTCATTAAACGGCATAGCTTGGGTTGCCGGAGTAGAAACGGTGACCGCCGGTGTTGACGGCTCGCGCTGTCGACCACGGGACCCGAAGGATGCTCCAGCTATCATAGCGCTGGATTTTGAATACAATTGACTTAAAATGACACACGACATGTATGAAAATACGTGAATGTGTGATGAGCTTAGCCTTCATTTTCCCGATCCGCCGGAGAACATATATTTGAAAAGCTACACTGAATATAGAGCGTCGGAAACCTGGTACTGCTATACACCCTTTCTCGTAGTACATAACAAATCTAGCCAAAAAACAACACCAAGTACCAACTATATCTTGGCCTCTTGTCAGGGGGGCGGTACTGCAGTACTGTACAAACAAGTATCATGTTACTGGATTTCTATTTTCTTTAATTTTACAATTTTGGACGGGAATGTACACTATTTGTACACTATTTGACCTCTAGTTATAACTATTTGAACCCCAACGGGCTTTACAGTTGGGTACCAGTACATAAAACAAAACCAGGCCGAAGAAAGCCGTGTTGGTCTTCGCAGGCAAACAGGACACACGGGAGACGTTGCACTGAAGAGAGTGAACTTTCTCAGATAATGGTCCAGCCTAAGTTAGTATTCCTGTTTCTTACTTACAGGTGTCTTGTACAGTCCTGTACTACGGTACCGTACGGTATTGTCGGTATGTCGTCTTTCCCCTCCATAAGTGGTGGGGCCGTTATTGTGACAATCGATTAGAGTACCACCATGTTGAGTGTTAAATGCGGTTACAACACAACACCAACAGCGGCAACAACAACAACAACAACAACAACAACAACAAAAACATCAACAACAACAACAACAACAACCCGTGGTGAGCCAAGTCCACTTCTATTTCTAGACCCCCTCGTGAGTCTCATGCTAAATACAGTACCACAGTCACAGCAGCGTACTACTCACACGGTAGATCGACGACTGAAAGCTGTCATTTCACCTTCTGGAAGTAGCTGTCGCAGTCGGTTCCGACTAGAGTCATCAGCGCCACCTTCCCGTCCCCCTTGCAGCCAGCCACTGCCACATACCGCTGTGCAAGCAAGAAAGCAAACAAGTGACCAAGACGGATTTCAACGAAGGAGCAAAACAAGAGCGGAATTCCAGGTACGGGTTGTAAAAAAGGACGAAAGGAAAGAAGGGTGTGCAAGGTTGTGCAGGCAAGCAAAGGTTGTGCAAGATGGTACGGGCAAGCAAGGTTGCGCAAGGTTGTGCTAGCAAGCACACGGGATTGTGCAAGGTTGTGCAAGCAACAAAGGTTGTGCACAGTTATGCAAGCAAGCAAGCAAGGTTCCGCAAGGCTGTGCAAGCAAGCAAGGCTGCACAAACAAGTTAAGCAAGGTTGTGCAGGCAGCCAAGGCTGTGGCGTTTGAGCAAGCCATGAAGGTTGTGCAAGGATGTGCAAGGATGTGCACGGGTGTGTAACGAAGCAAGGCTGTGCAAGGTTGTGCAAGGGTGTGCAAGGGTGTTCAAGCAAGCAGGGTTGTGCCAGGTCGCGCACGGTTGCAAGCAAGCACGGCTGTGCAAGAATGTGCAAGGATGTGCACGCAAGCGCGCACGTGAGCAAACGCTTCGAATTTGCAAGCAAGCAGGGAAGCAAAAGGTAGGCAAGCAGGCACAAAAGCAAGCAGGGAAGCACATAATCACAAAAGCGCAAAAGCAAGGAAGCAAGAAAGGAAGCAAACGAGCTAGAAACAAGCGCAAAAACAGCCCGGGAAACAAGCAAACAAGCACAAACGCGAGCACAAACTACAACATTAGCGTCAGAATATAGGTGTGGGCCCCTCCCTCGCTCTCACCGCCTGCATGCCTAGGAGACCCCGGAGCGCGTCTCCGATAGTCGCCGCCGCCATCTTCAAGGAACCCATCCTGCCTCGCTCCTTCAGACTTCTCTTGCTAGCCGCCCGTCCATCCAAGTGGGGAGTCTTGACGCACGCGGGGGTATTGCAGTAATAGGGGAAAAAACAAGCTGTTCAGGATTAGCGGGGCAGACAGCGTTGGCACCCAATCGTTTCAACACATCGAACCAGGTCGAGAACCTAGCTTGACAACATTGACACCCACAGACATCGGCCTTTCTGGGTTGTTGAAGCTGTGCTGACACACCGAACCGTTCGTTCTAACGCTCGCGAGCGACAATCGGCGCTCACCACCTACCACACAACGTGGCCACCGCAGCTCATGCCGCAAGACAATCCAAACAGTACCACCATGTCCGGAAAATGTAAGCATACTCGGCACTACAGTACTGCTAATCCCCTTATAAGGCGGTCTGAATCTCCCAACAAGGCGGCCGGAGTTAGGAGGTACCCCCATACAAGGCGGTCAAAATCACCTGGCGCGATTGGGAAACTGTACGCATAACCTGGAACGAACAAGGCGGCGGCTCCCCCCAATAACGCGGTCATTTTACTTTGGCACACCCCCGCCCCACTAGGAGAACCCTACTGTATCCTATACTACTGCTAGTATACATGCGGTGCTAAAAATTTCCGGACAGAAAATGTACAACAACGTGATTGGTACCCGCACGAAGAAGACTGCGCACACACTCATACGAATTGTAACATCAACAAGAAATCAAGCTCCAAAAAAAAGGAGAAACGCAGCGCGACATGTACAGCGCTGTCCACCGACTTGTGCTTGCAGCCCCGCGAAATCAAAACCGCAAACATAGCAACAGCCGCGACACCACCACTGCTACCCCGAGTCCTGCGCTTACAGTTCTGCGTAGAAAACAACCCACACGTAACAACAGTCGGGGCAATACAACAGCTACTCCCAGTCCTGCGCTTAAAACCCCGCGTGGCAAACAGTCCCATGGCGCCACCGCATGGCGCCACCACATTGTGCCACCGCATTGTGCCACTGGATCGCGCCAGCACATCGCGTCACCACATGCCGTCACCACATTGCGTCACCGCATCGTGCTACCGCATTGCGCCACGGTATCGCGTCACCCCATCCCGTCTCCTCATCGCGCCACCACATCGCGCCATCGCATCCCGCCATCGCATCGCGCCACCGCATCGTGCCACGTATCGCGGCGCCGTATCGCGTCACAACATCCCATCACAACATCCCGGCACCTCATCGTGCCACCGCATCCCGCCACCGCATCGCATCACTCCATCGTGCCACCGCACCCAGCCACCCGATCACGGCACCAAATCGCGCCATCGTATCACATCACCACACCCCAACACCCCACCCCCGCATCGCGCCACCGCATTGCACCACCGCATTACGCCACTGCATCGCGTCGCCTCACCTGCGAGACAACCGCCCTGATACTCCCGACGTGGTCAGGTACAACGTCGGCGGCCGCTACATTCAGCACATGGCCCCCGGCGAAGGACGTCCCCCACAAAGCAATTCTTGAGGAGTCGACCAAACCAACCAGGTCAGAGCCGCGGACGTAGTCCAGCGCAGCGCGGTAGTCTTCTACGTGCCTGTTTGGGCGGTAGTGCGGTAGTGCTGTTAACCAAAGCTAAGCGATCATGGCCATTTTCACTTGGGAATAGTGCGTGATAGGCCACGCACGCGAGTGACTCTGCACGTATGTCAAGAGGGATTTACTTCAGCATGTCTTCTTGGCACCGTGAAACAACCAGTTCCATGGCGGTGCGTAGTGTGTGTTCTTCACATTAAACTGATATGATATTTGCACGCCTCCGATCACAGAGAGACTGCTCTGTGATTACACACCACGAGACAGAGATACGCGCTGCACATACAGCAAGGTGCAAACCAAAAATAACCCAAACGAGAAGCCACTCGTGAGGCCACTCGTGAGGCCACTTGTGAGGGTGGTTCCGAGCTGCTAAAAAAAACAACAACCTGGACGTAACAAAACTGCTGATGCGGTTGCGTTCGTCTGTTGTGCTGTGATCGGGATCTAGCCGGCTGTTTAGCATTGCGAGCAGACCAAAACAACCTTCCAAGGGCAAGGGCGTGCGTGTAAGGTACTTCAACATACTACATACGATACAAGTACAGTACCCGGGTACCAGCCGTTATTCTTCGTGTTATACTCCGGTACTCACCCGGGTACCGTTCGAATATATATATGTACTGGACCGACCAAACAACCCCTGCAAGCTTGCCTCGTGAGGAAGTCGCCGCCATCGAAGACACCGACCACGTGACACCGACCACGTGCCCTACCCCTGCCACAGCCAGTGCGGTCGTGAGCCCGGGCTGCTGAGGTAGGTGGTGTACTTCTTTCTACCAGGCACAGCGCACGGGCGCTTCCGACACGCATGGCGCATGATGCAAATCTTACGCCAGCGCGATCCAACTAAACGGTTGGCAACACAAACTTTCGCGTATGACTAACTACATCATGGGGTGTTCGCGATTTCCAAACTCTGTTGGGTTGGAAAACATATAAGAATAGTAATAATAGTATTGAAACCGATGAACGTCCTAAGCCAAGGCCAGCCAACCCACCAAAAAAATAGGGTTAGAAATAAAAAGAAGAGCTTTCGTTTCCTACCTCACTTTTTGCTGATTTAGGCTGGCCTTGGATTGCAACAATCGCGTGTTGCATTAATACTATTGGATGTTTTCCCTCCCCAAGTCCTATGTACCCGACCAAAGTTGGTATCGCGAAAAATACGCTACGAATAGTATTCTATACGTATATTAATATTAATAGTGTGTTTGCGAGATACCCTGGTACCAAATTTGGTCCAACTGAATCGTCCTTTTACCCGTGTCTTTACCGGCCCTTGACCCACAAATCATACCAGATACAATATACTGCACTTGATAGAGGTTTTTAGGCTGTTTTTTTTTTTTGCTGTTAGCGTTTTGTCTAAACAAATCGCGAAAGGGCGTGGGCGCAACCCAACCCTAGCCCTAACCCTAGCCCTCACCCTAACGAAGGCTGAGGCTTCAATCCGAGCGCGGCTTCGCCGCGCTTTTGGTGAAGATTAAGAAAAATGTGCGGATCACATCATAAATCGGGACGAAAAAAGTATTTGGTATAGCTTTATCTGGTACAATTTATGGATTGAGAACGCCTTGAAGGCTGTTAATATCCGTACTCTCACCGCCAGGGATCGACAAGGTTTCGTGGCATTCCGTCGGATCCCCCGAACGTCCGGTAGTCGATCACAAAACTCGCGATTCCTCGCTCAGCAAACGCTTCCGAATATTTTTGCAAACCCATGTCCTGACAAGGCCCGAAATTTGATACAGACGGAGCGGCAAGAAGACTGTCGACGAGGGTGGACAAGTATTGCACGAGCAGCAGGAGCAGCAGTAATAGCAGTAGAAGCAGCATTATAGTAGAAGCAGAAAGTGTTCTTGTAGCGGCTGCAGAAATCGCACTGCTCGTAGGAGCCGCAAGGGTAAACATGTTGAATCAGGGAAACTCACGCCTCTTTCTCTTCCTGCGGCGTAGGTGTCGCGCAAATAAAAAATACCTGGTACATAATATGATGCACTGTTTTTGCGAACAGGTGAAATCCACTCTGTGCTCTGCCATGCCTGCCATGCTTCCAGAATAGCCTGTGATATCCTGGTGTTCCCAGAACACTCTTGCGATATGCTCGTGTTCATAAGCGGTCTTCTAAAAGTTTCCGTGCGGGCGAAGCCTGCTGCACTCTGCTGTGTACCATGGCATAATACCGCGTACCAGTATGTATCGTATTATCTGCTGTCGTTCAGTTTCGTGGTGGATATAATACAGTAGCATGCCAGATACCAGGAACCACCCTGTCCGTACTAAAAGGACCACTTGGGTATATCAACGTTCATACCAAAACTGTAACGGTCCTTTCATTTTCGTACAGGGTGGCATATGTTGCTGGTGTCTTTGCCAAGTAATGCATGGTACATCGAATACCAGGAAAACAAAGTACCAGCTAAATCAACAAAAACAAATCGTGCCGTTGCTGTATACCTGGTATACTACTGTCCCCGGTATACTGCTGTTACGAAATGGAATATGGAAAACGTGGTGTGCGTGTGTGTGAAGTCTGACCTTTTGGCCGCCGATGCCGTGCCCCATAATCACCAAGGGTGGAGCTTTACCTCCCCTGCTATCCCCATCGCCGCTCTTGTCGTCGCTCCTCGTGGCGGGAACGTAAAGCCACGCGTGACATCTCACCCCCTGAAGCACACAAGAGAAACGCGGAAGGAGCGAATATTCTCTGTCAGATCATGCCGGTTCGGCGGTGCGGCAGGACCATGGTACGAAGACGTACTTTATCCCTTGTAAGCAGTACTAGTAGTCTCACAACTTACAGCAGTGTAAATGTGCTGCTACACTACTACTCAACACTATTCGTATAATACCACCACCAATATTACTGCTATTGCTACTACTACCGCTATTGCTACTGCTGTTGGTACACACTGGTGGAGCTAATGCTGCTATTATTATACACTGGTTACCCTGCTGCTACTACCACAGCCACCGCACCTGCCACAAGCACCACAGCCACCACAAGCACCACAGCCACCACAACCGCCACAAACACCACAGACACCACCGCAAGCACAATCACCACAAATACGGATCCCGGAGCTAGTGCAGCCTTGAGAGCTATACAGGGCCAGAGTGCAGCAGCTCAAGCAAGGCAAGCACAACGCACATACCTGGGACTTGAACCACACGGTGGATCTCGAAAAAGTTTCGGATGACACCACCTCCTCTTCGAGCACGTTTTCCACTTTCACGAACAGCGGTAGATCCAACTGGACAAGGTCGAGGGCGAGGGTTTGCCTGTTTTATGTTGCATGATTGGTGTTGCAGGTTTTGTGTTGCATGCTTTTTGTGTTGCGTGATTGATGTTGCATGTTTACGTTGCAAATTTCGGGTTGCATATTTCACGTCGCACGTTTGATGGTGTACAATGATGTTCAACTGTTAAAAACGCAGGTTGCAATGATTTTGCTGCATCCTCAAGTTGCTTTCTATCTTCGGCCTCTGAGATTGATGCGCGATTCCCGATGCGTGATGCGTGATTGCGTGAAGCGCGATGCGTGACGCGTGACGCTTGCACTTAAAGTTGACGTGTCTGTTAATAATGCTTCATCTCGATAAAATACTCCTACCTGATTTCTACTAAGAATATTCGTCGAACTCACAGCTGACGTCCTGAAAATAATTTTTGTTCAACATGGGTATTCATGTACCTGGTATTTGTATTCATTAGCGAGGGGGTAGAAATATACCGGGTATGGTATGTATATATCATACCATGTACCACGTGTTTGTATGTTTCCACTTGATACCCTCTGATATACCAAAACAAGGGCCAGTAAGCGAGTGACCAGTACCAGGGAAGCGTAAGAGCGCAACTACTGCTCACTACCTGGTACCAGGTACTAGTTTTTGTGGGCGCAAGCCGGCCGGAAAATACCAAAAAACCAGAGGTCAGGCACAAAGATACTAGTTTCAGATTTGTTCCCGTCTTTGCTGTGGCCGTTTTGGCGGAAATCCCGATTTCGGCGGAGAAAGTCGCAGTGGCGTGCGGTTAGGGTGCGTTGTAAGGTTCTGCCAGCGGTTAAGTACATATCCAGGGGCAATTTGGAGTTTGAGAGCTCAGGATATGTCCGCTGTGGGATCAGGTCCTGGTGGGAACAGGGTTCCAACTGGGAGCAGGGTCGATACAATCGCCGACTTGAGAATTTCTCCGACAGGCTCGTGTCTACAAATACTTCGCGTCGAAGGGTGGTTAAGAGGCAGCACCCCCATGCCTAGGAACCCCATGTCCAGCAAGCACGCAATAAACGTGCTGCTGCTGCTGTGGCGCGCCCTTGCTACGGCATGTACTCTGTAGCGTCTACCGCTGTACTCGTAGCGAGGCTGTGGCCGTGCATCCTCTCCAGATTCGATTTTGTCAAGTCTCAAAAAATATGGTGTACGGCGGAAGTTATACATGATGCCATGATACCTGGTGCCCGGTACATGACACGAGATGATACATGATGCATGTTTCGTGGTGTCTGCCTTGTCGACTGGCCAACGCCAGTGACTTCATCGACAACCTTGAAGTGACAGCAGCAGCACCGCCCACCGCCTTACTCATGATACCTGGTACATGATACGAGATGATAAATGATGCAAGTTCCGTGGCGTCTGTCTTGTCGACTGACCAACGCCAGCGACTTCATCGACAACCTTGAAGTGACAGCAGCAGCAGCGCCCACCGCCTTCCTCATGATACCTGGTACATGATACGAGATGATACATGATGCATTTTTCGTGGTATCTGCCTTGTCGACTGACCAACGCCAGCGACTTCATCGACAACCTTGAAGTGACAGCAGCAGCAGCGCCCACCGCCTTACTCGGCAACGGCTCACGACCAAACCTAACCAGCAACCTTGTTTCAGGTTCGTCGGCCAACAGCCAGCCAAACAGTACTCGTACGAAGTCGAAACATGATATTTCGAGGGCTCTTTCACTGGTGCACGTGCATGAACAAATATACTCGTTGCCGGCTAGAGGCGGTGGGTAAGAGGACACACGCCGGTGTCACCATCACGATGATAGCACATCACAATCCTAGTTGCACGGTATCGGAGACAGCACGTCTTCGGAGCAAAGGCATCGCAAAGCGATCACACAAAACATGACAGATCACGGAGTGTTCCAGCACATCGACTGGATTGCAGCGAAAATACTGTCGAGTACACTTGGGTTGCACTCACCCCCGAGTAGATGTTCCCCATGCCAGCGATGAGAATGCCTGCGGTAGCAGTAAGGATGGAAGCTAGGACCCTGCAGTACACCATGGTAGGGCTCTATCAGCCGTAGCAGCACCTCCTTACCCGAGGTATTTCTCAGGATTTTCTACATCGTCGAGCAGGGTTTCCAAGCAGTTTTCCTGAACGTGCGCGTGGCGGGTGGCGGGGACCTAAAAACGCGGAGGAACAGCTCTGGAGGAACACCCAAAGGAACGAAAAATGATCCAGTTCGGTTTTGATAGAGCGACCCCCCGTCCTCCGAGCGCGGGCAATGTAAGCATCGCATACTAGAAGATTGGGAGTAGTGAGTACTTTTCAGACCGCGTGTGCGGTGGCAATTTCCTCGTAACTAAATGCATATTTTGCAGTAGGTCAAAGCCGAAAGCCGCCGACCCCACGCAACACCAACAACTCAAATCTAGCTCCCTCTATTATACGAACTCTCGACGACTTGACGTGAAACCGCCCAGGGCGTCTCTTCTCTTTACGTATTTTTGCTGGACAATCCGGCTTCGGACTCATCGCGATCGGTTTCCTCGGAAACCGCGTTCCTTCGGCTTTTCATTAATGCAACTGCTGTGCAAACATGAGGTTCAATGAGATCCTCGATCTCACAGCTGACTGAGGTGTCGTTCAGCTGTGTGTGGGTGAACCCGAAGAAAACCAGAGTGACGAGGCTGAGGGAAATTCGGCCGTTCAAAACATGCATACGTACGTACAGCTGTAGTACGCGTACCAGGTATCCATGGGTACTGTTGATACTATACCTGGTATTACATACCTTGTACAGCTGTACGAGTAGTAGTAGTTCTGCTTTAAGCATAGTACCACGCGGCCTAGATACTTTGCATGATGACCAGACCGTAGCCGGCGAGTGAACCCTCCGGAGAAAAAATGTTGCCCGTGTAAACATTGCGGATTACTGCTGTACTACTACAATTATTGATAGTGCTACAAATGTGTACCTGGCACGACAGGGTGCCTGCTCTGCTCGTCTCTGGGAGGTACGAGTCTCGTTAGCAAATGGTGTCATACAATTAGTGTCACCGTCATCACCACCACAGAGAGGTAGAGATCACCAGGCCGGGTGCGGGGAAAACAATATTATTAAAAAAAAATACACTCCAGCTGTGAGATCGAAGATTTTCTCCGAAACTCGTATTTGCGAGCTGTGCGTGATACTCGCGATCGCACGTATTATTTGCGAGCTGTGCGTGATACTCGCGATCGCACGTATTACGGGTTGTGTGTCCTCATTAAGGATATAGGTCGGCGACTCCCCTTGCAACTACAGTGTAGCTATCAGGGTCAACAGGGTGATGTTAACCAATCTGTTTATATTGTAATGGGCACTATAAAACCCGTTTTTGAGGGGGACAAAATCTGACAGCTGTGGAAGGAATGCATCAGTTTATCGCGTATATCCTGTAAGTCGTATCACCCGTGAGTTGAGGGCGAGTTTTTTTCAACGGGGGGGGGGCGGGGGGTACCAACAATTAAGGTCGCATAAATATACAGGAGCTTACTGTACGCGTGATGCTAGGTTTAAGCGACGGTGGGGGTGGCGGGAAAGGAGGGGGCGGGAGGGGGGGTAATTTGAACTTGAAGACCATGTGATAACGGATTTAGAGCTACTACTGTTATAAGGCTTAGTTTGGGTAAGCTGTTGGTTAACCTTTTGCAAGTGGTCAAACGGACTAATACCCCACTAATACCTTAACAAATGGCGTCGTCGGCAGGACAAGAAGAAAAAATAATTGGAAGAACCGCCCCAACACCCGACGAAGACTCTCAGGACAATACGAACAATCCAAGTACAAAGACTCAAACATCATAACTCCAAAAAATGAAGAACTATCGAGGAGCGGTGGCGGCTTGAAAGTCAACTGGCCACGACCGCGCCTCGAGATTCATCTACGTTACGTTGCATTCCACGAGGAAACGCACTGGCGATGTGAACTTGCAGGCACCAAGAGCCTCGTACGGCTCCCGTCGAAGTCGTGCAGCGCGCCGGGGGAAGAAGAAGTTTAATCGGTCCCGGGTCGTCCAGAAAGCGGATCAGGTATACGTTGTCCTCGGTAGTGCTCGCGCTGATTTTTCCAAGCCACCATAACCCATCATCTCCCTTGTACCAAAAGTGAGCTCCCTTAGGGAGTACTGTGTCGTGGTAGCGACGGAGCCAATCGGCGCGGGGAACACAGGCGTAGCCCGGCGCTAGGAAACGTTCCCCGTTTATCCGGCCGACCTGCTATCCCGCCGTTTCAGGGGGGGAGAGTGTTCATAAGGCTTAGTTTGGGTAAGCTATGGGTTAACTTTTGCATGTGGTCAAACAGACTAATACCCCACTAATATCTTAACGAGTGGCGTCGTCGACAGACCATGGGTTTTTGGGTCGTGGGTTCGATCCCCACCATTCACAACAATAAACTTTTCAGATTTTCCCCATGTCGAACTTGAAAAATACTCTCCCTGGTATCCCCATGAAATGAAACGGCTTGGATAATTGACAGGTCCGCCCGTATATCCGGTCGACCTGCTATCCCGCCGTTTCAGGGGGGGAGAGTGTTATAAGGCTTAGTTTGGGTAAGCTGTTGGTTAACCTTTTGCAAGTGGTCAAACGGACTAATACCCCACCAATACCTTAGCACTACCGTATGGGTGCCTCGAACGGTAAACTTTAACAGAGGTGATACCACCTGCCGGGTAGAAGTGCTTATTATTCTGGCAGATTTTGATTTTAGGCGGGGTGGCGGGAAAGGGTGTTTTTGTGCGTGTGTGGGGGGGGGGGGAGGGGGCGGGTAATTTTTTGGCGGGGCGGCGGGGGCGGGGTGTGTGTGGTGCGGGGAGGAAACGGAGGTTGATGCGAGCAAACATTCTACCTGCGTGTCAAATGTAGGTGCCCAATATTTCAAAGATAAACTATGAGAGATGGATGGGAGGGAAACGGTTTATACGCGACGTTTTTATAAAACCCGTTTTTGAGGGCGGGACTAAATATACAACGGCTGTGGAAGGAATGCGTCAGTTTATCATGTATATACTCTAAGTCGTGATTTTTTTATGGGGCATCTCAAAATGATTTCAAGTCCGGATTCCTGACAAATTTCACGTTTCTCGAAAATGTCACGTTTCTATGTCACGATTCCTACCATTTTTGGTGTTCGTTAGGAACGGCCTTAGTATGTTGAAAATAGTCTTTGGACGCCAACCATTTACCCCATCTTTCTTTTTAATTTTGACGTGCTGTATCTCAAAACTCGGGGACTCAAACAAGGGTTCCCCTCCTCCCCATCTCGCTACGGTAAACCCCTTGCTTTTCATCGCGCGATGGGGTATTGTTGTGAAAAAAGGCATACTTGGTACCAGGTACCATTTAGAATATCTGGTATGTTGCCATTCTGGCGTTGTAACGGTTCATTTTGATGCACGTACGCAGTGTTCCCATATCCTTGTCGTCATGGAGGCATCACTATTATAAATGCTAACGGCGTCAACTTGACGCTAACGACCGTCGGCTACCGTTCCTCCCCGCTTGCCCGCCCAAAATTTGATACGAGAGATTAAAAATATGCTCACATTTGAATTGAAATCAACTAAATGCACCCTCGTGGCTATTGGCTCTAGTTTTATTTTATCCTGTAAGAGTGGATTGGCAACAACAAAGCTTATGCTCACCACACTTCCACATCATACCATTTCGTGCGTCGATCCTATTCGGTTGCATAAACACAACGGTACCGCCGTGGCTTACCGTACGGCACCATGAGTACGTCGACCCGCTCCGATCCTCGCGCTGGAGGATCAAGTGCGGTGGAGATAGCCACCCGGGGAGGGAAGCTCCCCAGGTAGTGTGGGACTTGCGCGAGCTCACCCACAAAAAAAAAACGGCCCTACGACGCCTACCTACCGTACCCCCTACACGGCTAACGTAAAGTCGTTACCGAAAACCTCCCAACAGGGGTTTCTCGGGGTCTATCAGACTGGGTGCTGTATCGGTACAGTAGTCCCCGCGCATTCCGCACAAAAAACATACATACGTAGTAAGAAAAATGTTGGTGCTCGATACTTCTGCTACCAGAACCTTGCCCAAAATAAACATCCTGCCGTCCGGGACGGCCCGGAATCTGTCATCAAACGCTCAACGTCGTGCCAGGCCTGCCAGCCACCCCCTCCGCCTCCCCCTCGATTCTTGGACGCGCCCTTCGCCGAATACTTTTCCTCCACCACCGCTATCGCCACCGCCGCAATAGGCCTGCCCCTCAAGCGGCTCCGCAGCGATGGGGAGGGGAACGATCGACATTCCCAGAGGGGTTATCTGGGTGTGCAGGGTGCCTGCGACGAAGGTCGCCATGACCTCCGCAGGCGATCTGGGGAATGGTCGGAGGAAAGGGTTTACACGTCGTCCGACGTCCTCCAGGGAGACATCGGCTGCGTCAGTTGGTTCCGCTTCCGCGGGGAAGTTCACGACCGGCGATGCCAGGCCGTGCATGGTCGAGCCGCTGCCAACCTCAATGGCCTCAGCCGGAGGCACAGCAGCGGGCACACTATGGCCATCTCCCTCCTCGTGGGGTACTACAACGGGAGGGGGCGCGAGATTCCCCCGCTCCATCGAAAGCAGCCCAGGGGCGATCTCCTCCACGAGCGGTGTTGCCACGTTCAAGGCTCCTGCCTCCGCACGAGGGTCGACAGCAGGTGGTGCTGATTCGTGGCCTACCTCGAAGGCCTCAGCCATAGGCACAGCAGCTGCCGCATCATCGAGGTTTCCCCCCAGGTGAGGTGCCACCACGGGGGGAAGGACAGCCAAGGCCACATTGGCGGGTTCCGCTTCCATAGCCGACCGTGTCGGGTCGCTCTCGGCCTCGAAGGCCTCAGCCAGAGGCACGGCGGCGGCCGCACCATCGGGGTCCCCATCCGCGTGTGGTGCCAGAACGGGGGCGGGGGCGAGGCTGTCTCCCCCCCTGGCGCTGTCAGCCGAAGGGATCAAACCCTGTCCACCGTAGGCATCATCCACGATGACCGCCCCTTCCGACGGTGGAAGACTGATCACAGGTTGGGGAACGATCTCGGAATCGATCCCAGACTGGTGTTCACTCACAGGTGGGTGACCGATGACAGATGGCATGTCGGTCTCGGGGAGGGGAGCGACGAGCGCAGCAGCAGTTTTGGCCGCCAGGCGACGCAGGAAGGAGGTGAACACCGGCATGTTAAGGCGCTCCGCAGGGTCGCGTGAGACCATTCTCCTCAGAACTTGGCAGACCTTTAGAAGCAAGCAGTAGCACACACAGCAGCGGTGGGATAAGTGGTCGGGAGGGATGGGTGAACTTTGCTGTGCATCGTAACACAATACAGAAACGCCAGTCGCGAGCACAGTAGCTGTCGATGAGCGATCGACGTTTCAGGCTTAGTATACCATGGGTATGGATTGTTGGGTGACGAACGCGACAGCAACACGGTTTCCTTGGAGTATCCTCTTCTTAGTACAGAAGTACGAACACTAGCCGACTAATGAATTACATGGACATGACGTTTGATTTCGCACACGTTCGGATGGCAATACGAAATTAGTCTTACTCAGGTTCGACGTTTTAGCGCCTGAAAACGACCGTCCAAGTACGGTTTTACAACTAATAACTCACCATAACATATTGAAGGAATGGTAGAAAAACTCACGTTGGTCAGTTCCGAAGCGGGGAGAGCCGGGTTGAGCATCTCAGGCTGGAGCAAGACACGGGCCAACGTTCCGTCAGACATTGTCCGCAGCGTAATGTCCGCCTGCATACACACGCCAAACATCAAGGAGGATACGCAACAAGCGCGTGCCAGGGCCACATAGTACATGAGAGCGTGACGCACCAACAAAAAGGACATACGTTCTCAGCTAAGCTAGCCCTTTGACCACTGCTAACGTGAACCAACTAATTTTTTCAAGTAGTTTCATCCTAAATCGTGGGTGAGGCGGCAGCATGTTCTCGATTGCGCGTTGTGCAACATACGACGTGTAGGTTCCTTTCTTATACCAGGTAGCGAAAATCAAACCGCATTTTTGAGGAACATATTATACGTATACTTATATTTAGTAAACGGTACAGACGACGCTAGAAGAAAGTGTGACAAAACCTGCCCCATTTGTTCGAGCGCGCGGGAATGATCGAGATACGCGGGAGAAACAATCAACGTTGGCGAAAACTCACCCGGATGGAGTCAACTTCACCGCCTTCAGCGCTTCGAGCGATGAGGCGTTGCCGTTCTTCCTCGGTAGTCAGACTCTGCGGTTGGACAAGGGAGCCGTTCGGGGTCAACACGCGGACTGTTAGGAGAGGCGGAGGGGGAAATATGGGCTGGTCGACTGATGAGATTTGCGATCGCAGTAGCGTACCATAATACGTACCGGTGCATATAAGGCGGCAGGTACGAATATAATATAGCACAGGCAACGTTTATCCTGCACCACACTCTCGGTTGTTGGAGCGCGTTGGAGCGCGCGCCCCGTGACCCGCCCAAACAGGCTGACCAACCCCCCGGCATCGATGGGCATACCCCTTACCCAGTATGTCCACATGTTAGCGCCCCCGGTCTTCATGTCGGGGTGTATCACTAGGAAGCATGAGTCGGACCCAGCAGCAAATGCATCCTGGTTCGGTGCAGCTAGGACATCGCCGAGGATGTTCTCTACAGGCACCCTGCCCAAGGTGCCCGTCTTGGCGGCCCTCCGCTCACCCAGACCTGTGGTGTTTGTGGCAAGGGCAACCATGTTATGGTTGGGTGTCAGAATGCGTGTTACTTGGTAGGGTTTGCAGGTTGTGCGGTTGCGGAGGACACCGAAAAAAACGCACATCGTGTCGTTTGCACCCTCGACAGGTTATCTGCGGAATGACGCGGGCGACGCAGGTAGATGTGTGACGAAGGAGGTGTTGCGGCGATCGCGTTTCGCTGCTGCAGTATCGATACGGTGCGGCAGCAATGATTTTCCCGGTAGCTCGTGTAAAATTTACACACAGCGCATGTGAAAAATGGATAGAAGAATAGTAGAAGAGCAGTGAGTCCGAGTGAGCGATAAACCGCTACAATCATGCTGCTGTTGCCCAATAGTTTGCGTGTACTAGGGCATCAGGATGCAAACCAACCGCGCTCGTAGGAATAACATAAAAGTGGAACCGTTATATGATACCCGCGACACACAGGAAAAAGGACGGCGATCACTCCCATCCAGCATAAATCGTGGCGTGCACAGTGGTTGGGGAGACCGTCGTATGTCTCGCCCTTGCCTTCGGTGGGTGTTTTTTCAATGCCCTTTTTTCCCTCCACTGTGCGTCGGGTTTTGTGATGCTTCAACACCTCTTTCTTACACCCGACGTTCGAGCACACCCAAACACCCAAATAGAACCTTAAGGTGAAAATATGACTGCTAACATCTTCGTTATCAACGTGTTTCTAAAAGCACGGACATTTTTTTCGGGCGGGGGAACGGTAAATCTTGAAAAAAAAAGGCAACCAATACACGAAATATGGCCATGCCCGAAAGAAAAACACCAAAGAGCAGAGAGACAGCCAAAATAAAAAAGAGAGCGGCCTGCAAAAAAAAACATCAAAGGTTATAGAGACATGTTTGCCAAAAAACGTAGCAATGCAAATTCCCAATTTTGAAGAAAAAAAAACGTGGTGGGTGCCATTTTAAGCCCCCGTCAATAACAAGCTCTGATGCGTGCACAGGTCGGGCAGGAAAAAAAACGCGCTATATAAGAAAATCCTCCCAGTCCGGGGAAGCCTGTGGTTTTGCCGTGTGCATTGTAGAAATAATAGTTTGACTCAGGGTTCAAGTACTGTAGTAGTTATCTGTCCCCAACACGTGTGTGCAGTGAGTACGTGTATTATAAGCGCTAAAGTAAGTCGCTGGGATTTTTTCATGTGTTTCGAATCTCTGGCTTCGATCCAAAATCCGTTCAAGTCCGGACTCACCGCACCACAGCCCGGGGTCCGCCAACTTGCCGACGAAGCCCCCAGGGCCATTTCCGCGGCATACCAAGGTGTTGTCCAGCTTTACATCACAGTGAATCACACCCTTTCCGTGCATATATGACAGTCCTTCGGTTCCATCAGCTTCGAAGCTGGCCACGGACAGCACAGCGACAACAACGCCAACGACAGATCAGGCAAAAAGACGGGGGTCATGTTCAAAGTATGCAACAACTACAATCATTGGAACTTTATGCACGAATGAGCGTCATGTTTCAAACTTTTTCAGGCAGAGTGCGGCCCTATAATTTGCACGTACGCGCATGGATGGGACTATGGAAGAGATCGTGCGAAAACGTTTTCTCTGCAGGTAGATAGACAAAAACGGCCGGTTTTTTTACCGGGAAGGTGGTGTTTATTGCAACTGCACCCACAACGGCTCATCGTAAGACTGATTGACTTCTGAATGGTGATCGAAGCGGTGGACTCTACGTACGACGGGGACAAGCTCCAGTTCATGCCATTGTCCCCAATCCTACAATGTCGTACAGGCACCAACGCTGGTAACCGCCGTATAGAACACTTCTTGTTCAATCACAGGAATTGGCTACCTCAGAAAACAAATAAGTCGTCACGAACGTCAGCTCTAAACGGCGAAACCTATACACTTCGAGTAGCCCTCATGCACAATACTGCTATACTAGGATACAGGGTCACAACCACTACGAAAAAAAAACGTATACATATAGGTCATGGGGGCAAGCTCACCTGAGGATTTGGTCGAGGGTGAACGCGACGTCGCTCTTTCCCGTGCTGGCCGCGAACAAGTCGCAGACGGCGAGCTCCATGATAATTCCTTCCGAGCCGGCGACATCGCTCAGAGCATATATGCTGACGATATTCTTGTGGGCGTCGATACTGAGGCGTTGGGGGGGAAGGGAAGGCGGGACAGGGGGGGGGTTATTAATGTTACATTACCGGGGTGGATCGGTGTAGTGGCTCTTGCATACAACCATTGCACTCCTTTTTCACCATGAACCCACCAGTTTAATGTAACATTAAAGATCACACGGGGTTGTAGACACCCCGTTGATCACCCCTAGGGGCGATCGGGCGGGGGTGGGTGAAACGTCGTTGATCACCCCCTGATACGACAGCTACTTAAGTTGTATGGGCGTTTGAGCTTCAGGTGCCCGGCATGCGACCACCTGTTCACGTTTTTTTTCCTAGCAATAATGCTCAATAACCATTCATGATTAAATCTAATCGCAGCAGGAACGGAAAATTTACCATCCGATAGAACGTGTACGGCTTCGAACACTAGACCCTCGGGTGCAGTCGCATTGCGGCTCACTGCCGACACGCTTGCGCCTATCTATTGCAAAGAAGCTCAAAAAAAAATCACTCATCGCGTGGGGCGATGAAGAATGGGAGGGCTCACATCGAGTAGGCCAGCAGTTCCTGCATCATGTCATTTCCCTTACACCCCTGGCATAAGCATGGATGGGAAGGGGTTGCACGGGTCTTGTGACGTCGGGAAGGCTGAAACGGTCATTTGAAGTATGACGGGCTGAGAAAAATTGTGACTTCAACAACAACAACAACAGCAACGACAACAACAACAACAACAACAACATCAAAGCGTTACCATTCCCCATGCGTACAAGAATCGGTGTGGGCAACTTACGGCGAAAGCTTACGTAGCCATACAGGTTCCTAGGAAAATTACCGCCACCAGACACTGGAACTCGTTTCCCTCCAGCGATGAGAGCTTACCGGTTTGAGAGTTTTGATAGCGTACACTTTCTTCGTCTTTTTGCATTTCCCTCGACGGATTACTCCGAACCCTCCACGTGCGAGGATGGCGGTGTCTTCAAACCGTCTGTGAGGGTGTGAGAGTGCGTTTGCCGCAAACTCACGCATACAAGCGCAAGCACCGGCCTTTTTCCACATATGTATGTCGCGTAGATCGCCAGGCGACCACTGAACTCGGGTTCCCACGTATGTTGGACGTCCCGCCGTATCCCCTCCAGCAAGAAGGTTAGCCAGAGCTTCTGCACCCCTGAGCGGCTGTAGAGGGGGAGGAGGGCATGCGTACGGAACGCGCTGTTATTAATCTAACTGGACGGCGTGTCAGTTTTACTGCTCGGCGAGAACAAGGACACTAAAGCGTTCCCATGCTTTACGCCTGAGTCTGACAGTGGATGTGCCCATGCCGGTACGGCTGTGAAAACAATAGCAATTATCACGGAGGGGTGGGCTGTTTCGACGCCGCCGATCGAAGAAGCGGTGAAGTGTGGTACATATCTCCCTACTTCGTGGCGCGTATCGTCTGGCGTCAACGAAAGCCTTAATGCGTCGGGACCGACTGATGCTGCCGTACTGACCTGCCGCGGCACGGTAAGGAAGGTCGGAAAGACAAGAAGCAAGCATTGAACACCAAAAACGTCAAGCACAGGTAGTAGGTGTATGTACAGCCGCCTCGCGCACCTCATGGGCCCAGGCCGTGGAGTCGGCAATCTCCTTGCGAAGGCCGGCCACCGCGCGCTTCATGCCGCCGTTGAGACTCTAGCTCGAGAAGATGGCACAGCGGGGCGGCAGGGGTCGAGGTCTGAGTATACCGAGACATCCACAAATGTATCGCCAAGAATAGCAGCGGACTCGAACATCAAGCGATAAAGGGGGAGAGTTCTGGGCAGGCATGTTGTCAGTGTGTGAATTCCCTGCACGAACTCTGGAGGGACTCAAACCAAACACAAGCAGCTAACCCAACGCATCCAACATCACGCTGCCGCTGTGAGTGTTATGCCTGGTATCGTGTCAAAGTGATACATGCTTCGAAGTCTTCTTGGCCGACGAAGCGATGCGTAAAAAAGCTAAAAACGCGAGGCACAGCGACGCCAAGCAAGGACACGCCACGCACGGACTTTCCGATGAGGAAAACACAACAAATCAAACCTGCGCAAGGACGAGCGCTGTTTCCTTCTCCTCCAGCGTGTTCGCCTGTGCCTCTGACGCTAGCCGCAGTTCATTGAGTTGATCCTGAGGGGAAAGCGTTGTTTCATGGATGCACCGAGGCACAGCAGTGCGTGAGTTTGACAAAAACTGTTGTGGTTCGGCTTGGTGGGGCGCCAGCGCGTGTAAGTATGACTTGATATAAATACGATACATGTTTTTTTGTTCCGTCTTGTGGACCGCAGGCTTGGAATAAAGAATCGCGCAAAACCCATGAGGCGCGAGCATAGAAGTTGTGTTGAAAAAAACATCCCGCAGCACTTCGGAAAGCAACGCAGGTTTTCGCCGCGCTGCACTGCTTCTCGAACTAGCGCGGGGATGTGCGTCACGTGCGGTTGCGCGAAGAGGAAAGCAGGTCAACCAATCGATATGTTTGAGCAGCTGAATCAGCAGCAACAACACGGTATCCTAAAAATACTACCAGGTATAAGGCAACGAATATCGAGAACGGCTAATGAACTCACCGTGAGCCATTTGAGATTTTGTCCATACTCCTCCGCTCGTTGACGGTATGTCGCGGCCTCGCCCTCCATTTCGAGCAGGCGCTTCTCTAGCTGGTGTTGTTGCTCGCGCATCATAGCAGCCGTCCCGGCGGGCGAGTTGGCGACGATGGCTTTCGGCCAAGCCTGACAACAGGGAGGGGGGAGGAAACAATAAATGGGTATTCATGACGATGCGTGGTTTGGTTTTCGTTCAGCAAGTGCTCAGATTTTCGAGTTCTGTTCGTTTCCTCGTGAAAATATAATAAACACACGCGCTCGGCTCTCTGCCTACGCTCGCCACCTCCGCAGACGCAGCACAGCGTCTAACAAAATGACAAACGCACACGCATGACGTTCGTATCCTTATGCGCATGCTCGTGACGGCGGTGACGCAGCAGATAGGAGAAATATGGTGATGGTGCTTCTGATGACGATGGTTATCTATTACCAGGAGGTGCAGGTCAAGGAGAATGTGAAGCTCTCGATTCCATGAGAAGTGCAGTTCGTCACAAACATTATAATGCGTGTCGGGAGGCCGAATCGATCGATCAGCAGAGCTCTACCTGGTGGACGCGAATTGAGAAAAAACGCGACCGATTTACAGAGAGAGAGGCCGCTAATGCATTGCGGCGGCACCGTGACCGACGTAACCCCACGTGTTTTACCTTCCCCTCCAGGCAGAAGTAGACCGGTTCGAGCAACACCGCGCAACGCCTTCCGTTGTCGGCTTACACTACATGGCATTATAGATGCTGGCCTTGTTTGGCTAGGGTGCTGGGTGGTGCTGCGTCCTGATTACCCTTCGGCTGCGTTTTAATTTTCACCCTACTAAAGGGTATTTTCTATAGACAAGACTATAGGGCAGGGATGGAAATTTGGTTCCAAGAACGATCTTCAAAATTGACCATCGTTGCTGGGGACTCCAGGTCATGATCCCCGCTAAGAGGGCCTGAGCACGAACGATGCAGAACGCACGCCACGGCCTGAGCAGTGTCGTATTGGCGCGCGATCTCTATAATTTAGTATGCGAAAAAAATCGCCGGACGAGGTCTCGACAAAAAGGTGTGCTCCTCTATGACACCCGTCGGCCCGTCCAACAAGCAACAGAGAGCAGTCAGTTTGTTATGTGGAATACGCGTCTCGTCGGTTTTTCGGCTTTCCCGCCGACATGTATACGCATCCTACGAGCTCAGTTCGGTCGTTATCACGCGAGTCCGATAGTCACCTGTCCACCCCGACCGACGCTTTGCGTTTGCCTGGCCTCTTGCCCCCCGCGAGCGGGGTTCCTCCCCCTTGCACGCACCCCCTTCCCACGCCTTGGCATCGCTGGGCTTTATTCTATCGATTGCACGCAGCCAGCAGCAGAAACGATGGAGTTGATATCATACGAAGTAGGATGCGTTTTTTCAGCAGATGATAACGCGTGCGGCGGTCGCAAATGGCAGCACGATCACACAGTCGACACGAAGTCGCGGACGGCCCAGCGCAGATGACAACCACGCTGCGGCCGCGAGCGCACTCTCTTCTCCTGTGGTTTCTGTGAGCTGTGAGGTACTCTTGTTAGTTTCCTTGCCAGCTTTCCGGGCTATGCGGTGATGATGATGTGGACGATGTAGGATGCAGAGCAGGAAAAACGCATTTCGAAACCTGAGGCGTTCTTCTTCGGGGGTGTATGAGCTATCCCGTTGGAAAAAAAAAAATGATCCAGCACAGAAGAGTCAAGATATTCGAATCGAATCTACACACGCTGCCAATTAATTATTTGATTCGGAAGTATCGTCCTGTTGCCGAAACGCTGGGGCCTGTATGTGCGAGTGTCTACGAGGAACGCACTGCTGCATGAAGGACATGCGCGAGCTATGAACCACGCCGCGCTTGCAAATTCAAAAGTTGATTATCGATCGATCGTGACAACAAACAGCTCACCAGAGCTGACGGATGTTTTGGTCAATTCAACATTTTTTATTTCTCTGGCCGTTCTTCATTATTTCTTCTTCTCGTTTCATGTTTGTTTTCTTCTTTGTACGTGCCTGGTACCAGGGTGCCTGGTCTAAGATTGCTACCAGGCACGTGTACTTGGGACAACACATCACACGACACTCATCCGTAGAGTCGCCTTTACCGCAACTCTGGACAATTGTCTAGGATAAGGTATGGAAACCGGGGAAGTTGGTTGGGCCCACGTGCATGACCCCGACCCTTCCCATACCTTATCCGGAAAAAAAGCGGCGTTTTTTTATTTTATTAAAAATTGGTCGACCACAACAAACGTCACAAAACAACCGAATGTTCCCCTCGATTTCCGAACTTCATCCTAGACATTAACTCAGACGTCTCGTAAAGGTTACTGTGTCCGTGCGAAAACGCAACATAATCGTCAGCTGTGATATCCCCCGAGTGTGCTGTACGCGACACGGGACACCATGTTTTGGGCCACAGGCGAAAGATATCTTGTATGAGATGTGGTTTGTCCCACAATATTTTTCAATTTTGAGACATAATATAAAAGGTTTCTTACGTTCTGCGCAAAATCAAGCCAAGAATATACCGAGAGGAATAACTGCCACAATGACAGCAGGACAGCAGGAAAGCGCGAATGGTTTCTTATCTCGTATGGAAATCTCAGAAATAATCCGTATGAGACGGAGTACGAGCACGATGTATCCACTCCTCACGGCATACGGCCATTTTCCCGCATCCAGGACAACCGTGGTTGCTGGCGCCAGTACCAAAATGCGATACCTTGAGCAATACCTTTAAGAACCGCGGTAGTTGGTTCCCGTCCAATATATACGGTGGACAACCGTGATGGCTGGTTCCCGCAATGTTAACGCGAAAGGTCGTGATGGCCGGTTCTCTTTTCGTGGGTTTAGTGGTGACGGGTTACCGTATAAACGATCATGTGGGACTAGTAGTGTGGAGACTGTTAGCCGCAGAGAAGACGTCCAAAACCAACCATCGTTTTCTAGGGTTGCCCTGCAAAATTGAAAAAAGATGCATTGCATGGGCGCGGGGGTGCGCGTGAGGCGGAATGACTATCGCTTGCCAGTAACGCTCGCGGAAGGTGCTTGAACCCCCTCGTATGCCCCAAGCCCTGCCTTTCATTTGCCCTTATGGAGGCAATGTTGTTAATGGCTTTAGCTTGGAGGCACAGCCTTCTCTTCGTTTTAGTTCAAGATAAACGGCAACCGCCACCTCTCTAGGCGACAGCTAACTACCGGTCTAACCGCGTCCTCTTGTAAAAAAACTTTGTCGACTTCATAACCCGACCTGCCCGCCACCCTGCCTGCCGTATCCTCCCCATAGCGCAACACCCCAGATCGGTCCGCCTGCGCCATTTCTGAACAAAGGCCCACGGGGTGAGGAATGAGAAGAACCACGGGTATCGTGGCGCCCCCCTCGGGTGTACATCGCCACCCCCCCCAGCCGGTTGTGGCACGCGACATTATCAGCGCCCTATGGCCTCGGATCGGTCTAGCGGAAGTTCCTGTCGTCGTTGGCGGTGGTAACGGCCGTGGCAGCGGCAGCGGCGGTGATGGCGGTAATTTAATGGGAGGGCAGCGGCTGCGGTGGTGGTGGCGGTGATTTGATGGAGGAGCAGTCATTGTTAGCTCCAAAGTCGCGACGCTCATTGTTGCACGGCCGCACGGAAGGCAGGAAGGTCAAGCGCAAAAAACAACACCAAACATGAAAGCAAGAACGCACGAAAGCAACGAAAGCGTCACGCCATCACGCACGAAATGCACTAAAGCAAACGAGCATGCAAGCAAGCATAAAACAAGTTTGCAAGAACGAGCAAACACAAAAGCAGGCAAGCACAAAGCAAAGCAAACACCTGGAGCGAGCACAAAATCATGTAAACAATGCAAACACAAAAATAAGCAGGCACTACAGCCGCAGTTCTAGCCACGTATGGGCCCCTCCTTCTCACCGCCTGCATGCCCAGAAAATCCCGGAGCGCGTCTCCGGTAGTCGCCACCGTCGTCTTCAAGGAGCCCATCCTACCTTGATCCTTCAGACTTGCCTTGCTGGCCACCCGTCCGTCCAAGTGGGGAACCTTACATACGAGGAGGTAGAGGGCGGGCAAAGCAATCCAACGGCCAAGATTATTGGCTCTGAGCGCTGGTTCAAGTCCAGACGATCACCCCCCGCGAAAGCGAAGAGTTGGCTGTAACCCTTACATGTAATACTAAAATACCGCGAAATATGTACCACTCTTATTGTAAATGCTTTCCCCCCGAATTGCACTACGTGGGCTGCAGGATTTCAAGGGCGTTGCGGGTCGACTTTCTGGAGCCGTAGCGTCATCCTGCTGGCCGACATTGCAACTTGCGAAATGCCAATTACTAACCACCAAACCTTGGTGACATCACAACCGTAGCAACACCGCAAAGTGCCCCGCCCATCCCCCCTCATCGAGTTGAGACTGATGGCAATCCAGCACAAACGGTAACGTCTGACACATCTGCCGGAGGACGAAGAACTGCCATAGCCGTGACCATGACCGCTACCGTGCGGGCCGTTGGAGGTGTGTTGACACACAGGAATCTTCGATATTAAGCTGTCGAGCAACGACCGACCTACATCGCCTACCGCACTGAGCGAAGTGCCACAGCTCATGCGGTTCACAAGATGCGGACATGTCTCAACACGATGTATACTGGCACTAAGAAGCCCGCACGCGCAGCTATATATTATAGCTTATTGCGTCAACACGAAGACCAAAACCTTCAGCAAAACGAGCAATACACTGAAACAGCCACACCGCAACGGCTGCCCCCTTTACAGCCCCTCTAGCCGAACAGCCCATACGGGGAGCAACAACCGCAGTGCCACAAGAAATACCCTTACCCCTGTGCTTACATCCCCTTGAGCCCAACAGCAAATAAATCGCCTCACTTCACCTGCGAGACGACCGCCCGGATATTGGACACTCCTGACGACTGTCGCCTGTTGCCGCTACACTGAGTAGATTGAGAAGGTGGTCCTGGGGCCTGATGTCCCCCGCCAACAAGGACACACCGAAGAGGTCGATCATTCGTATGAGCTCAGAGCCACAGACGTAGTCCAACGCACCGCCGTCGCATAGCATTCCGCGTGCCTGCTTGTGCGGTGAGGGAGAGGGTTGGGGAGGGTCATGGGGGGAGTGGGGTCGGCAGCGCTATTACTGCGCTTTCGTCGGGTCGTATATCTATATACGCGCGTTCAGAAATGAGAGGTGACATGACAAACCTCGCGAGGAACTCGCCGCCATCGATGGCACCACCGCACAATATACTCCTACCCCCGGCGCGTGCGTTTGAGGGCACGCGTGGGGGACAGCCGGCTGGCCTTGCCTTGCCTTGCCTTGCCCTTCCACCCTTGCTATCGTAAGTGCTGCCGTGTATAACGGGTGTCCTACGAGTGTATACTGTACACGCGTCGCATCTGCCGCAACAGTCTGCTGCTGCTGTGAGAACAAAATGGATAGACTTCTACCACCCCGGCACCGAACGCTTGGTGGTCGTGGCACACACGACGAGATCAGTTGTCTGATGTCTACGCAGATGTTGCCAGGTAGAAAGAACAACAATGGTATGAATTATGTTGAGGATACTCTCGACGAAAATAAACGGGCCGCACGACGGCCAACCAAGAGCACTACGGCAAGAGGAGCATGTACCACCACAACGGACACCCCTTTCGCCAAGCGAGGTACCCGGGCTGGAAAAGCCTCTGCCAGATCAAAACCCGAATCTCACCGCCAAGGATTGACTGTCTTTCGCGCCATTCCGCCCGAACCCTAGTACGCCCAGGAGCCGGTCACAAGACTCGCGATTCCTCGCTACGATTTTTCCACCCGTTTCCACCCCCCCCCCCTTCCCCCCCCACCGCCCCCCCCGATCCGCAAACGCCTCCGACTTGTTTCTTACGGTTGTCCTGACAAGACCCGAAAGTTAGATGCATAGGAAATCGAAAAACAAACAGCTGACGCAAGTGAATTGTATCTGGTGGGTCCTGGTATTCAAGTACCAGCAAGAGCAATGAGAGCAGACGTTGCAGTAGTAGCAGCCACAGTAGCAGTAGCGGAATAGTGGTAGCAGAAGCAGAAGCAGCAGTACTAGTAGCAGCAACCGTAGCAGCAGTGGCAGCCGTAGCCTAGCGGTAGCAGTAGTAGTGGCGGTAGCAGTAGAGTAGTAGCAGCAGCAGCAGTTAGTAGTAGTAGTAGTAGTAGTAGTAGTAGTAGTAGTAGTAGTAGTAGTAGCAATAGTAGTAGTAGTAGCGGTAGCAGTAGCGGTACATTAGCAGAAGCAGTGGTACTACTAGTAGTAGCAGTAGTAGTAGAATAAATATTAGTAGCAGCAGTAGTAGCAGCAGCAGCAGTAGCAGCAGCAACAGCGGTCGTGATAGTGCTCTTTGCCACAAGCGAGGGTGCAGTAAGACTAGGATTTCGAATCAGTCGCGCTTCTCTCTTCTTGGGGGAATTGAGCACTTTCGTATCAGAAACCCGGTAAGGTCGGGTTTGCAATGTCGACGCGTCAAAACGTTTAGACGGGGCTGTCCAGCACATAGACGTAGCCCTGCTGCTCAACATCAGGTAAAATATTGCTGCTATATGCAAAAAAACAAAAGCAGTATCTGACATAGTACTTACCTGGTACACACGAACAGTTACCCCCTTTGCTCCTGCCAAAACAATGTTGTGTTAATGTACAGTAATTCCAAGCCGTTTGTCCCCTAACTCATGAGCGGGGTCCTAAATAGGGTATCGGAGTTATCCTAGTACTAAGAATATTGCGGCTGCACCTGGTACTAGCGCCAAGAAATACACTCGCTCCGAGCGCACCATTGCACATGGCATGGATGGCAGCATTGTATCATAGTTCGAGATTGCGAAGCTGCCGTATTCCGTCAAGGGGCTTTGCGAGGCTCAAGCACGGGGATCAATCAGACTGTCAGGCAGTGTGAGTGCCTGCACCACAGCCACCACAGCCACCACAGTGGCCACCATAACCACTGCCACCCCGGTCACCATAGCTAAGCCAATCTCGAAGCATGTGCGACCTGGGAAGGTCCGAAAAGCGTTTATTAATAGCGGAACAACCACATAGCTGGGCAATTAGAAAATAACCACATGGCGGATCTGGAAAATGGTTCCAAGATGCCATCTCTTCTTAGGGCAAGTTTTCCACCTTCACCACTAGCAGTAGATCCAAATGGCCGAAGGCGAAGGCTGTGGTTTGCATTTTACTGTGTCATGATTAATGCCACACCTTTATATGATATCGCCGTGTTAAAAATCGCTTGCTGCAACGATAGCGACATTGTTGCATGCCTCACGTTGCACTACGTTGCATGAAGCATGCCGAGCCCTGTTGACGTTGCGAAAACGGTTCTACACAAATCTCAAGTGGCTTTCTCCAAAACTTGTCAACACCCTTTCATTGAAATTTGTGGGCCTTCTAGTCTAATGGCCGTCACAAGATCGCGTAAGACCGCCCTGACTTCTTCGCCTTGTTGCGTTCTCTCCCCAGTGCCATTGATGATGCACTTGATACCCTCTATGAGCCCAAATCCGTTTTTAGTCCGTTCCTAGGGTCTGCTAGTGTGACATTTTTTTCTCTTTTCCTTTCCTTGCTTCCTCTTCTTGTCTTGTCTTTCCTTGCTTTTCTTGTCTGCTCTTTTCTTTTTTTCTTTTTTCGTTTTTCGCTTTCTTGTCTTTTCTTTTCTTCCTCTTTTTTTCTTATCGTTGTTTCTTTTTTCCAATTGACTTGCGTCTGTCGTGCGTATGCGTAGTGATAGGTACTACGTGCAATATATACGTGGTAGTCTTTCTTGGGTGGCAAGCGGTGCAGTCAGTTTTTCCAGGCGCGAGTAGTGAGACGTATGCACCAGTATGGACCTGGCACATCGTAGGCTGACTCCCGATTTCACTTGTTTCATGTTTCGGGTGGATGCATGAATTGCGTCAGCTGAGATATATGCGTGTACCACATTTGGTTTGTGTTTTTTCCCTGGGGTCTTTCTCAGCTCCAGAGTGACTGGAGCCTGTGCTGTGACCACGGACTTGACACCAACAACAACAACAACAACATCGTGCAGTTCTACATGTCTTCATGTCACATGTTTATTAGTGCTGTAACTGACATGTTGCAGCATTTCATATCGCAATTCTACTTAAATCTGCAATGTAGAGCTGTCCATCTGCTGCCCATCCGGTAGCTATAAAAAGTGAAAACACAGGAGGGAACCAGCCGTGTAAAAACGTGTACAGCAGTGTACAGCCGTGTACGTAGATGGCGACGGTGCGTCGGGGCTGCAGGGTCCCTTGTCCCTCGTGTGCCCACACCCCTTAACAATGTGGTCCGTCTAGCACATCGCACATGATTCCTTCATACAGCAAGCTATGCCGCGTTTTCTCAGGTGGAGACCACGTGGTGGCCCCTTTTCAACGGGCCTGGGGACTTTTACGGATTGTTGAGTCCACTATAAGGGACCAGATCCCCTAAAGAAGGAAAGAAACGGCGCGGAAATAAATGAGGTCTCTTGTATACCGATTTTCCTTATAGCAGGGTTCCGTAAAAGGGGCCACTAACCGTAGCAAAAGGATTAACGCCCCCTGGCTGAGGGAGGAGAGTAGTAGTACCTCATCGGCTAGGAGGTTATCCTATAGTTTGACTTGGCTCTGAAGAGTGAGCACGCACATGAACAGCGGAACAATAAAATTGTGGCGATTGGGATGGGAGTTGAGGGGTACGAGCATTAGCGCGACGGAAGGAGATGTCTCGCACGCGCGCAGCATGATGGTATGATGGTACAGTCGGGAGTCCCACTTGAGTGCCGGGATCCCACTTGAGTGCGGCGCCGTGCTGGAAAAAATCACTGCACTAAATGGGACCTCTCCTGGTTTAGTGCGGTATCGTACAAGAGTGGGATTTATACTGCGAAGTGAAAAACATTCAAAATATCCCAATCTTGTGCGGTACGGTGCCGATGTATACTATTGTTGTTTTATGATTTATAAAAAAAGATTTCAAGGGCGTCAGCCGTGAGTTCGACGAAATTTGGGTCAATACTTATCCACGTATCATATGTACGCACGTGTTCATTCTTCGGTATCTTGATAGACTATCGTAGTGGTCTGAACTGCTGCAATGCACCTATTGCATATACGTTCGCAGTACGATACCAGCACTCCACAGCTCTGCTATAACCATCGACCGACACTGCTGTGTATCCTGCATTCGACATCAATCATCCAAGGGTACCACGATCGAAGCCCAAAATCTATAGCACTGCTTGCGTACAGTACAACAGCGCACCTGCTATAAACTGCAAGTAATAGCACTGCTCCTGAGCTCTGTTCCACTGACGGTGCGCTGCTACTACCGCTGCCCTGCACTGAACTTTTCCACGCAGTGACGTGAAGGCGTGTACCGAACCATACTATCGCGGAACAACCAAAGCCCAAAACAAAGAACCGGTCCCACTTCAAGCGCGGCGCACTAAAGTGAGACGAAGCAATGACAAGCAAATTTTACCTCTCTCCAGGGGCTTCTTCTCTATCGCGTACCTGTATTACTATTACTATCACTACTAAAAGTCATTCGATGCACGCTCTTCCCATGCTATACTCAGAAACGTATCGGTAGGAGGTTGATCAAATCGCGCTTGCCGTGTTTTTGGCCGATACGAATGCACCCCAAAAGGCTCCGTAAAAGTTTCAAGTCGCCGAGAAGCTTGTGCCGGCGTGTACCTTCGGCGTCTGGTAATTGATCGATGCGCCATGTTGCCGTTTTACTTCAACGTTGAGGTAAGGGTGGAATGTCAAGAATTACCGATGGCTACCGTTATCTCGGGGAAAAGCTCCACCTAATTTGTATGAATATTGTTCGAAGTAGGTCTGTGGGCTGGCTAGACTTCGCGGCTAGGTGTTACCTTAGTATGATATGATCGTATTATAATTCCGTTGCTACATGCGCTACGGAGTAAACGTTACGACATTGACTTACTATTAATACTCGGAGTATTTAATATTCAACATTTACTCATAAGAAACACCACATGTGGAGCCACAGAGGCGTCAGTCAGGTGCAAAGACGCCCAACTCTGCACACTACAAACTACAACGTGCGCAACAAAGTGTAATACTGCAAAGCAAATCGCCGAGAATACGCTGATCGCGTGGCGAGACAAAGGGTGAGGGGCTCACATGGAGTGCGCCAGCATCTCTCGCACCAGACCGGTTCCCTCATACAACTTGTACGATAATAGATGTCGCCCATTATTGTACCAGTGGTGCACGAGACTCGGCTTGGTGCGGGAGATGATGGCGTATTCCATGTAAGCCCCTGCTCCTCGACTGTCCCGCCACGCGATCAGCGTGGTATCGACCACGTATGTAAGCGACAGCAAAGAGTGTCACAAGCTGTTAACAGCAGCGGCAACCGCAGAAGCAGCGGTGTTATTACGTGCTCTTTCGCCCTTGGGGCAGCGGGTTCGCGAAAAAACAATGAAAATCGTGTCCGTGACATCGTACCAAAGTGCAAGCGTCCGGGGTGGATGGGATTATAGCGGTATGCCACACAAGGAGTACGTTTTTCCTCATTTTTGTACGTGCACTGCCATTTGTTGTGTTCGTGCCTATTTGAATGACGCCACCCAAACAATACACGGGTAGGAGACAATTAGGTTATGAAAACTTGTGTATCGTCTTTGTGGCCACGGACTATTAGATGACGATGAGCTACCGTGAGGATACTATTATAGCAACAACAACAGCATTAGCAACGCGTTGTCATTCCCAATAAGCACAAACATCGGTCTTGGCAGGTTGCCGCCAAACCCTACGCAGCGATAAAAAAAATCCACGAAAACAACAGCAGCCACACGCTAGAACGGCTTGTCGTCAGGCCATCATAGCTCACCGCTTTGATGGCGGTATTTGCATATTTTGCATGTAGTTTTGATGCATCGTCGAAGACAAACGATGCCGGACTCCCCTTCCCCTAGGATGTCGTGTCCTCGAATCGCTGCTGTTCGTTGCCTGGTACAGTACAGCAGCTGTTCGAGGAAACGACATCCTACGGAAGGGAGGACTCGGCATCGATTACGGCGGACCATGCAACGTTACCAATTATGTATTTATGCAATTATGACCAGCAGACCGGCAAGAGGGAGCCCCCGAGCCTGGGCGCCCACGCACTTCGGAGGTCCCACGGTTAAAACGTCAGGAACGAGGAAGGGCAAGAAGTTCCTTTAACGAAACCATGCATATTGAAAACACACGCCACATAAGAAACCGACAACTCTCCCAGCCTTGCAGCAAGCAAAAAATCGCAATACACGTAGCGCCACTTTTGAAAACAAAAGTACACAGCACACCAAAGCTCAGAGATGTACATGACAAGAGACACTGTTGAACAAACACATGTTTTTCGTCGTGTGTTTTGGCAGCAACTTTGTCCAATGATAATAGCCATTGCCAAAATCTAAAGCATCCGTGGTACGTGCCATTTTATCCCTCCTTTGGGACAAGCCATGATGCGTGCAAACTTCGCCGGGGAAAAAAACGCCGCTCAACAATAAGTGCATTTCAACCCGGACAAACCTGTACTTCTGCCGCATGCTTTTCGCGAGAATCACCCGTCTCAGGTATCACGTAGCCCTGCAAAGCGATTGCCTGTGTGTTCGTTGCTGCTGTGTTTATTTAGGCAGCTCTTAACCCCACCCCAAAAAAGCTCTGAGCTACATGCACATCATTGGAAGCATCCATGGCGATCACAAGCTCGAAAAAACGTCGATCTGCCGTTCGGATGGCTGTACAAGGCATCCGACAGGCGCATCAACATTTCGTCGATCATGTCGTCACAATTCATGATCCGACGCTGTGCTTGTACGCCAATAAGTCCGTCGCGCCGGCTATGGAGCCGGCCGAAAACAACAACGCGTCAAACGCAAAGCGGGCAATCTCGTCATGCTTAAACGTGTACAACAACTACAAGCACCGGAACTTGTGCACAGATAAGCGAAATATGTTCCAACCTTCGCAGGCAGCATGAAGCCCCAGAACGTGTACGCGCATGGATGGGACTGTACAAGAGAGCGTTCGAATCCGAGTACCCCACACACGTAAACAAACACAAACCGGTTTTCCAACCGGGCAAGTAGCGTTTACATACTACGTCTACAATAGCAACAGCGGCCGCTGGAGGGTGATCGAACCGATCAGCTCTGCTCGGCGTAGAAATTGCCCCAAACGTTGTCTTCGTTCGTATTCCCAACATTTCTGCATGGGCAAAAATGCTCTTCGCTGCACCGTTTTCTTTTTTTCTCCCGACCATGTGGATGTGGCTGCCTTAAAACGTAACCGTTAGGAAAACAGGTTCTGCACGGCGAAGCCCATCGATAGCCTTCCGTTGTGACACTACCACGTTGAGACGTAACCTAGTGCGACAAAATGCAATGCATGTAAATTTGTGCCGCCGAGTCTGGTCACTTGGTTTGTTTGGCAAGCGTGAATACGGGACCGATCCTTCCCGTACAGGCTTTCAACACGTCGGGTTACGTCACGGTAGAGGCGCTAACAGCGTTGCGCAGAGTTGGCAAATCATAACAGCATCAATGGGGTCGAGTCCTTGAACGGTGATACGAGACCCGACGGACTGGTGATGGAGACCAACACGTTGGCTGTTGATCAACGTGGACCCACGTGTGGATCTCTTATGACCAGTCCCTCGGATCTCGCAGCATCGCCCAAGGGCTCAATGTTAATTATATAATACTGGTTTACCATTCTGCACAGCACTACAGACATACCGAGATATATTTATATATATATTGCAAACAAAGACACGCGTGTAGATAGAAATTTACACGCCATGGGGTATGCTCGCCTAATCTCTGTTGCGCGAGCGTGAACGGGATGCCAGTCGTCCCGGTAGATGCCTTGAACAGTATCATACAGAGCGGTCTCCATGCTGGAACCTTCGATCCGCAAATATCGTTAAAGCGCTCAACGCCAATACCGTTATAGTGAATTGCCATTCAAAGATATGAGGGGCAGCCCAGCGGCGGGGGGGCGTGGCTTGAGACGAGAACTACCTCGGCCGTCCGAGAGTCTGAACTTCAATCGTCCAGCGTTGCGACGTACACACCCACACGCAGCAGCAGCCCCACAGCTGCCATCTATGTACGGCTTCGAGCAATACCGCCTCGGTATGCGTGCTGGAGGAGGGGGGGGGCTCACGCAGCGTAAAATATCATCTCGGGCACAAGACCGATTCTCGTATACCCCTTGTACAACAATCGACAAGAGGAGGTCTCGCGATGTCGTCCATTCTTGTACCAACGGCAGGCGAGAACCGGCCAGCTGCGCGAGTTGATCTTCTGCGCCATGTGAGCCCCCCGTCATCTGCCTCGCCACGTGATCAGCGTATTATCGGTCGTGTACGAAAGCAACAGGAATCACGAACAGCCGCAAGCTACACACAGCAGCAGCATATACTCACGTGTAATACCGCCCCTGAGGCGACAGCATCGCGACCGGACGATGCTATTCATACCCGTGAAATTATATAGACGTAAGGGTCAGCCATAGCTTAGCCGTGGACCACAGCTGCAAGTTTTTTTCTCTGCTTTTTTCATTCGGACTACCATACGTCGTTTTCGCGCTACTATGAAAGAATCCATGCAACGAAAAAACACGGGTCTGAAAAAACTAGGTGATGTCGAGGTCTGGTTTCTCATTGTGACCACGGACTGTATACTATTTAGATGGTGGCGAAGCGTCATTCCGAAGACGCTGTCAACAGGAACACCGACGCGATCTCATTCCCCATGCGCACAAATAGCGGTCTTGGCAGATTGCCGCCAAACCTTACATAGCGATACAAACTCCTAGGAAAGACTCTGCCTCCAGCCACTGGAACACCCTCCCTTCGAGCCATCATAGCTAACTGGTTTGATTATCTTCATTGCGGCGAGTTGTTTTTTGTGCTTTTTGAAGGGCCGCGGCGGACTATGCCGAACCCTTCTTTCCCTAGGACTCCCGTGTCATAGAACTGCTGAAGTTTCGAGGACACCGATGTCTCAAGGAAAGGAGGTTCCGCATCATCACCCACGGACGCCACAAAAAGGAAAAAAAAATGGAATATGGAATAAAAACCCCCGAAAAACGATAGGAAGAAAGCACCGACTCTGGGCGTCCGGGTGCGTCAGAGATCCCACCGCTATTTCGCCAGGAAGGAGAAGAGACACAACTTCCGTGCTCCTAGCCGATTGTGGAGGGGAAGAGGGGTGTGCGTCGGGAACACACTGCAAAGCTGGACGGTGAGCTTGTATTATTTTTCAGGAGATAACACAAACACTCCCACATTCTACTACTGAGTTCAGGCGTGGTCGTGCGCGCGCCGATGCCACCGTGATATTAAAAAACAGTGATCAGGGCTGCGAAGCTTTGATGCCGATCGAAAAAGGAGCGGCGAGGTGCCAATAGCAGCATCTTCTGCATGACTTGCATCGTCTGATACCAAACACAATGAGCAGCGTTCAGATTTATTGTGTTGGGATCGACTGATGCCGCCTTAGTGTTCTACCGCGGCACACCAATGAAGGTTAGAATGCAGCAAGAACACAAATGAGCATCAAGCTGCACGCATAGGTAGGTCTGTACAGTCGTCTAGCGAATCCGCTTGGTCCACATATTCAAAACGGTCCTGTCCTTCAACAGAGCGTCAACTACGCGCTCTTGAGGAGACGGGAACTCCTCCCTCCTCGAGGTAGGCGCTCAATGCGGGGATGAAGCACCTAGCTGACACCCTTATGAAGGCAAGGAGCGATTCCAAAGCTTGGGCCGATGAAGCTCGCGAGACGGCTGTACAGACCTACCTGCGCTTGCCGGGGCGGCAGTGATAGAGGCCTAAGTGTTCTGTAGACATTCAAACAGGAACCACCAAGAATAGCAGCGGGCTCTAACATCGAGCTGGCTCGAAGATTCTGGATAGACATGTTGTCGATGTAACTACCAAGCAAGAACTCAGCGAAGGCCCAAACCAATGCGTGGCGTCAACTCAGCGCATCCAATAACACGCAGTAGGTATATTTTCGCAGTGAGTGTTATTCCTGGTATCGTCATGAAAATGATCTATACGGTATTCATTCTTTCTGGCTGGCGAGCCGATACGTACAGCAAAAAAAGCAAGTCACAGCGACGGCGCGAAATCACACACCATGTACGTACTATCCCGGTGTCGCAACCAAAAATCAAACCTGTGCAATGGCGATGGCGCCCGTCTTGTTCTTCAGCAAACCAGCCAGCGCGGCTGGCGCCAGCTGCTCTTGTGCACGACGGTCCTGAGGCGAAAGGGTTTTAGGCGTACGCACTGGGGCTCAGAGAGGTGCGAGTTCGAAAAAACTGATATCAATTGCTTTTAGTGGGGCGTCATTGGATGTACGTATGATCCATATGTCCCGCCATATGGCAGTTTGGAACATACAACAACTCGCGCAAAGACAATGGGTCGTGTCTTACAACTTGTAATCATTAAACATTGGAGGCAACGGAGGTTCTTTGCCGCCGCAGTGGTTGTTGGATTGGCCCGCGGGCGTGCGCGACAAACCTAAGCGCCAATAGACAAGCCGGTCAGTTCTGCTGCATTGCAGCAGCGGTGGCAGCAGCAGCGGCGGCGGCAGAAGCACCCTTAAAAAACGGCGACTCACCGTGACCCACTTGAGGTTGTTTCCCGCTTCCTCCGGGTGTTGGCGGCAGAGCATCGGTTCTCTCTCGTTCGCATCAAGGAGCCTCTTTCACTGGTCGTGTTCAGTTCAACCGTGCCGACCGACATCCCGCAACTGCTTGGCCACCACGACTCCTGTCGGACTATCACCAGTTACATTCACTGCTGCGCTCCACCTCCGGAACGCCGGGCAAGCAGGCGCCAAACCATTGTCAACTACATTATTATTCTTTAGAAACGCAAGCAATAATTTTCGTGAAAGAAAAGGAGAAAACAAGATATTACCCACGGTAAAACAAAAACAATGAACGTGAAACCATTCTGAAACAAAGAGCATGACACACCACAGCTAAAAACTAGTCACAACCAGAAAGGCCGTTGATCAATTAGACCTGGTAAAAAATTCGCGCATACTGTGGACGTGTTACTGCCAAACGACAATGTACCGTTTCAATAATCTCGAAAAGAAACGTCGCCATTTTAAGGCCCCGCTAGATCAAGCCCCATTGCGGCGTGCGGCGTGCAGCGTGGGGGGTTGCGGCGCGCGCTATTCGACCGGGCACAGCGGCCACCGCTAAGCAAGTTTAGAACAAGGAAGAGTCCAACCCGAAAAAGTCCGTGATTCTGCTGCATGCTCTTGACAAGAGTTGTCCGTCTCTGAATTCAAGGGTCCCTACTATATGATTGCCTGTTTCTTTCTTGACACTGTGTTGTATTTGGCCAGTTCTGAAACCCACGCGACGGGACGACTAAGATACATGCCAGCGAAGGAATCATCCACTGTGACCGCAAGCTCGAGAACACGTTGAGCTGCTGCTGCGATGGCCGTACGGCTGTCGGAGAGGCAGCTCAACTTGTTATCAAGCTTGCGATCAAAATGGATTATCCCACGCGGCGCATGTAGGCCAGCCCTTCCGTCGAATCGACTTCGGAGCTGGCCAAAAGCAACAAAGCCTCGAGAAAAAACTGGCCGTCATATTGCAGGACGTCATGCTGCAACGTGTACAGCAAGCACAAGCACCGGAACGTGTGCGCAGATGAGCATGAGCTTTAAAAATTGCAGGCAGAGCGCAACCCCGAAACGTGCACGTGCATGGATGGGGCTGTGAAAGAGAGAGCGTGAAACCAATCATTCTGCAGTGAGGCAGACTAATGACGGTTTTCCAACTGAGCAGGCGGTGTCGACCAACAGCATCTACAATAATCTTCGTGATCACTGCACCATGGCAGAACTGTCAGATCAACCACGCATAGAAATTGTCCCCAACTGTGTCTCCGTTCATATTTGTACAATACCGCACAGGCGAGAGCGCTACACACTGCAGAGTTGAATTGGCCTTTCGTTCGATCACCGGGATCGGCTGCTTGACAATATAGTACATGGTCAGGAAAGCTGGTGCTACACGGTGAAACCCATCGATAGCCTACCTGGGCACCCCCACCATGATGACGCATACACTATTGCTAAAAAAGACATCGCATGTACACTTGTGCCTTGGAGTGAGGTCACCTGGTCTGTTGGGCAACGGTGAATGCGGAGTCGATCCTTCCCGCATAGGCCTTGAACGTGTCTGAATACATGTCCCAGTAAAATAGTAGCGGTGGGCAGGATGTCAAACCACGTTAATACCATTGTGGCCGAGTCCCTAAGCGATGTCGCGGGATCCGAGAGACCCATCACGGAGATCGCCATGTGTGACATGTATCAGGCTACTGAAGTACGAAAACGATTCGCATCTCGTTCACGCTCGCTAAACAGATCAGGTGGGCATATCCGGCGGCCGATATGCAAAATGTATGATACGTGCGAATCAACAGCCATGTCTCGTATGCTAGCTGAGTAGCTTAGGATAGCGAACCGCAATACCATACCACGCGTCGAGTGTTTGAGCGATGTAGCGGATTTACCTCGGCTCCCGCGACATCACTCAAAACGCTCGATGCCAATGATGCATGCCATTGTGGTTTTCATCCTGGTTAACACTACAATGATGCCGAGGCAACACTGGTAAAAAAAAAAACACGCGCATGTGCATGTATACCGTAGGGTATGCCCACCTGGGCGAACGTGAGCGACATGGTGGTCGTTTCCGTGCATACCTTGAGCATATCGCCCACGGCAACCTCCATGATGAGACCTTCTGATCCGTCCACGGGATCGGAGGGGCTCATAATGGAAATCGCCATCTGCGACATGTATCAGGCTAGGACGAAAACGATTCGCATCTCGTTCACAATCGCTCAACAGATCAGGTGAGCATATCCGGCGGTCGGTATCCAAAATGTGTGATATGTGCGAATCAACAGTTATGTCTCGGTGTGCTCGTCGTGTAGCTTAGAATAGCAAACCGCAATAGCATCGCCGGCTTCAAGTATTCGAGGGATGTCGCGGATTCAGAAGGTCGGGTCATGAACCACGCGTCGCTCTCCACTCCGAGGCCCTCGGCTCCCGCGACATCATTCGAACGCTCGATGCCAATGATGCATGCCATTGTGGTTTTCCATCCTGGTTAACACTACAATAAGGCCGAGTCAAAACTTTTACAAAACAAAACACACGCATGTGCATCTATACCGTAGGGTATGCCCACCTGGGCGAACGTGAGCGACATGCCTTGAGCATATCACCCGCGGCAATCTCCATGATGAGACCTTCTGATCCATCCACGGGACCCTAGGGACTCATAATGGAAATCGCCATCTGTGACATGTATCAGGCAAGTACGAGAAGGATTGGCATCCCGTTCACAATCGCTTAACAGATCATGTGGGCATATCCGGCGGCCGATATCCAACATATATGATAGTGCGAATCTCATGTTTGCAACAGTTATGTCTCGGTATGCTAGCCGTGTCGCTTAGGATAGCAAACCACAATAGCATCGCCGGCGTCGAGTGTTTGAGGGATGTCGCGGATTCAGAAGGTCGGGTCACGAACCACATGTCGATCTCCACTACAAGGCCCTCGGCTCCCGCGACATCACTCTCGCTCAAGGCCAATGATGCATGTCATTGTGTTTTTCCATCCTGGTTAACACTACAACAATGCGGAGACAAAGCTTAAAAATAAAATACACGCATGTGCATGTATACCTTGGGATACGCCCACCTGGGCGAGCGTGAGCGATATGCCGGTTGTTTCCGCATACGCCTTGAACATGCGGTCCACTGCAATCTCCATGTTGAGACCTTCTGATCCATCTACATCGTTGAGCGACTCCACGCCATCAGCGTTCTAGTGGGTTGTCCTCCTAAGATGTGGGTGGGCAGGGGGGAGAGGAGAGCGTAGGATGAGGCGGAGCTACCTCGGCTGTCCGAGCGTCTAAAATCAAGTACCCGACGATGAGACGTACACGACAATCACGGCAGTAGAACCAAGTGTATAATCCATATGCGGCTTCGTACACTACCGCGCGTGGTGATTCGCTGCCGATACGCCTGCGCCTATCTACTGAAAGGAAACTACGAAGCGTACCCCCAACGCGCGGCGAGGCAAAGGAGGGGGGGGTCAAATAGCGTAGGCGGTCATCCCCTACTCCAGACCGGTTCTCCCACACTCATCAATTCTCGTAGAAGGGGTATGCAAGAATCCGTTTGGAGCGAGAGATGATCGCCAACGCCGTATGAGTTCCTCCTCTATCGACCCACCACGCCATTAGCGTGCTATCAGTCGTGCACGTAAGCGTCGCCGAAAAGAGAGTGTCGCAAGCTGTGTACAGCAGCAGCATAATATTTCGTGTTATAGATTACTACGTGTTGAACTGCCCATGAGGCAGCAGACTCGCTAGTGGACAATGCCATCAATGTCCGTGACATAATATGACGTACGAGGTGAATCACATTGTAGTATAGGCTACAACCGTTATTTTTTTAATCGCGTTTTTCATTTCTGCTACGATTTGTTGTGTTCGTGCAGCTCTTTGAATGAAGCCACACGCACACGTTTCTGACATGACTATATGTAGATAGGTGATGCGTAGCTGTGTCTTGTCATTGTGGCCACGGACTAGACGATGACGATAAATAGTTGCGAGGGCATTATCAACAAGTAAAAAATCAACTTATTTTTATTCCCCATGTGCACGATTCGCGGCTTTGATATATTACCGCCAAACCTTCTGCAGCGATACAAGATCCCAGAAAAACAACCGTCGCCAGACCCTGCAACACCATGTTGGGTATATTCCACTGCTCACTGAGCTACTCAGTAACGTGACTTCGTAGCCCAACGGGTAGTGCTAGGTACAACCGACATCAAGATATTTTTTCGAGTTCATTCATTGAAGCTCGCCGACTTCGTAGCAGTGATCCCCGGGGCTCTCCCCTCACCACATACTACAGTACAGCACACACTATCATGACTATTTATGATGTCTTCTCCAGCAAGCACGCTCGAAAATAACAAAAACGAAGTCAGCGAGAATCGAATCCACGGCACATCATTTGATGGTCATATAGCACTATCCAATGAGCTACTGAGCAACGTGACTGAGTGGTCTAGTGGATGGACTGTCCGGTTCAGAGCCTGGTGTGCGCGAGTTTGAACCTCGGCATCATCGGGGGAAAAAAAAAACTCGAAGGTTCTAGCATCCCCAGACACTTACTTGTCACGTGGCGAGGGGAGAGCCCGGAGATTCCTGTTACGAAGTCGGCGATAATCAAACGACAAACTCGAAAACACATATTTTGCGGGATATAGTACTACTGCCTACTGAGCTACTGCGTGAATGAGCAGCTGAGTCGGCAGTGCCAAATAACCAACACACCCTCCCTTCCAGCCACCACAGCTGACCGGTTCGATAGTCTGAGTTTCTTAAATTTTTGTTGGGTCTTGTTGCAACGCCTCCAAGGCAGACAACGCCCAACCCTCCTTTCCCTCGGGCGTTGGTGTCCTCCAACCGCTGCTGTGCTACGGCAGGCTCTCCTTTCCAAGAAGGCGCGTTTTGAAGACACCGACCTCCTGAGGAAAGAGGAGTTCGACATGGCCCACCGCTTGCAGCAGGCAGCCTGCTCTACTACACCAGCGGTTCGAGAACACCCACATCCGAGGCAAACAGGGAATTGACATCGTCCGCCGCGGGCGGTGCAAAAATACCAATTGCAAATTTATGAGATTAAGATCAAACTAAGTAAGGAGGGAACCACCGAACCTGGGGATCCACTTATCGAAGGCCCCATCGCTATCCCGTCAGGAATTCGGCAAGGAGCATAAATCCCGCTCCCCCCATCGGCTGCGGAAGGAAAGGAGGGGCACGCCAGGAACACACTACAATCAATAGTGGTAGCCTGAACGGCGCACCAGTTTTAGTGTTGGGCAAGGAAAATAAACAGTGACTTTTTTCACCCCGAGTCTAGTCTAGGAGTGACTGACCGTGCGCGCGTCGATGCCGCCGAGGTATGAATAGCAGTGATCAGAAGTGGGCTACCTCGACGCCGATCGAAAAAGCAGCGGCGAGGCGTCAACAAACATTATCCTCTGCATGGCGCGCAGCCTCTGATAACGAAAGAAATAACGGCTTGAGCACGTCACGTTGGGACCAACTGATGCCGCCTTAGAGTATAGATCTACGGCGGCACGGTTGGACTACAACAAGCGAACAGTGAACATCAAGCTGCAAGCACACATGTAGGTCTGTACAGCCGGCTCCGGGACTTCATCGGCCCAAGCGTTCGAATCAGTCCTTTCATCAAGCAGAGTCAGCCAGGTGCTTCAGCCGAAGCGCCTACAGCTACCCCCCAACGAAAGGGCTGATTCGAGCGCCTGGGCTAATGAGGTCCGCCAGTCGGCTGTACAGACCTGCCGAGGCTGGCGGGGGTGGCAGTGGCCGACGTCTGAGTGCACCACAGACACCGGCAAACGAACCCAGAACGAAAGAAAGGCCGGACATCAAGCTAGCCAGAACGTTCAGAGTAGACATGATGTCGATGTACGTACCCTGCACGAACTATGGCAAGGACCCAAAACAATGCATGGCGTCAACCCAGGACATTCAAAAGCCCGCATTTAGTACGTTTGCTGCAGTGAGTGTTATTCCTCGTATCGTGTTGAAATTATCCACGCTGTGCATTCTTGCTGGCTGGCGAACCTATGTCCCTGGCCACGCGGGAAAAAAAAAAAAAAAACGGGCAACGGCGAGGGCTTCTATCTTGGTTTTCAGCACAACAGCCAGCGCAGCTGACGCTAGCTTCTTTTGTGCAAAACTCACTCCTGACACGAATATATTGTTTGCCAGACGCATCGGGCCACACAGAAGTGCTAGTTGAGTTCGTCACAAGCCTATAGACTTTAGTTCGGAGGGACGCCCGTGTGCGCACGTACACATATTTTTCGCCGTGAGAATCCCACATTTGCAAAGCAAAACGCGCAAAAAACATCGGGCGTGTCATAAAACCTGCAGACATATCATATATCACAGCCCTCGCCAAGGCAGCGCGAGTTCTTTGTCCCCGCGCTGCTCCTCTAATTGGCACGGGGATGTGCGTCGCGCGCGGTTGCGCCAGCAGGTAAGCTAGCCAGCCAACAATTTTAGCAGCGGCAACAGCAGCGCCACCGCCCCTTGCACATCTTAAAATCAAAGCGGAAAACGGCGACTCACCGTGACCGGGTTGAAGTGTCTCTCAGCTTCCTCCGCACGTTGGCGGCAGAGCACAAGCTCTTCCCCAGCTGCACCAAGGCGCCTGTTTCGAGCGTGCCGGCGAACACCCTACGTGGTTTTCCCCCCTGCTTGCCAAACGTGTCGGAGGACGAGGGCAGCAGCGAATGGAGGTGATGTTAGCGCGAGAGAAGACGTGCGGTTCCGAGTAAAACGCCCAATATCGAAAACGAAAAGAGGTCTCTGCTACGTTCTTTCTTGTTACCATTTAACATCTACTGGGACAGGGTCCTGCTTCCCCCCTCACCCGAGGGGTCAAAGGGGTGATGCTGTTGTGGAGTTCGGAGAGGGGGAGCTCGGTGGCGGATTTCTCGTTCTACTTCAGTAAGCACCTTAATAATAGATACCTGGTACTTACTGGCGAATATCATAGGGCCCCAGACTTGTGGTATTTTGGTACGTGGAGAGTTGGTGTTGGAAGAAGGTGGGAGCCGGAAGATAATGAGAAGGCAGGGCTCGTGCTCTCTGCTTGATCTAGTTCATATGAGAAAACTAACTGGCAATGACGTCAACAGAACGGCTCTCGAAATATATATGATATAGGGCGGCGACAGCATAATGACTCAATCTAGAGAGACGCAAAGCCAACGAAGCAACAGTGATGTATTATAAAATAAAAATGCACTCCAGCTGTGAGACAGCTGTGAGATCGAAGATTTCGTCGAGACTCATATTTGCAAGCTGTGTGTGATACTCCGATTACGCGTATTACTGGGTGTGTGTCCTCATTAAGGATATAGGCCGGCGACTCCCCTTGGAACCACAGCAGTGTAGCTTGTACCAGAGTCAACAGTATATATGCGCAGATCCAACACATACCCAAAGGTCAAGATCGCCAAATGGTAACGAACCAACTTAAAAAGTCAAGATCGCGAAGGGGCCACTAACTAGGGCCGTGTATCGGTACCGATATTTTTCGATATATCGGACGATCCGATACATATTATATGTCGGGAAGCCGAGCTGATATTTTTGCCGATATTTTATCCGTATGAGTGCTATATGGAGTAGGAAGTAATATATACCAGGGAAATAGGTACGAAACGCCCACGCGAATTCCCTAAGCTGCGAGAACGTAGAGCTTCTCGTGTACCTCCGTAACGCATGGGGTTTGGCAGAGAAATGGAGGACATGTGCCCGTAAAAAATGAGAGTGTCAGCACGGATTTTCAAGGAACGCAGTGTTGTGCTAAAAAATTGGCGCGAAAGTAGCACTTTCTACACACAATCGGCAAAACGGCGGTGTAGTGTTAAAAAAATAGCGCAAAAATAACACCTGCTACACACAATCGGCAAAACGACGGTGCTTGTGGGTGTTTATCCTTGCTCTAACTTTTGAGCTAATGTTGTTGTTGGGATCGGTTCACTTTGTTGGGCAGTAAATTTAGTAGAGTACAATTAAAGCACTTGCATGTCGGTTGCCACTTGCCGGCTATGTGGCTATGATGCTCTTTTTTTTCGTCCTCTACATCGTTTTTAGAACATTTAGCAGACTGTACGTTGTAGTCTGTGCTGGCCAGTGCTGGTTTCCATTTAGTTTTTCTGCATGGAAGTGCCAAGCAATGAAATTAAATAAAACATGTTTTCGAAGTTTTCGCTCAGTTTTGTTGGCTGAACAAGACCAATGTTGATGGCGCATTTGGGACCAATTTGGTGTGAAATTAAGCGAGAGTGGTCGATTTTTCTGCCTCCGGCGGCGCCTCCAGCGGGCCCCCCTCGCCAGCCGGGGGGGGGGGGCGTGGGGGCTCGCACAGCGAGCTTCCGCGCCTTCGCACGTCAGCTCCGGTGTGCTCGCCGGCTTATTCGCCGATATATCGGAAAAATATCGATATATCAGCCGCGCCGATCTACGACAAAGATAGTATCGTCAAAAGCTACCGATAGACAGTCCTACTACGAGTACCAACCCAATGACCAAACGGAATTCGAAACGCTCAACCAATGGCTCTGGCCCTAAAAAAGGTTGAAAAAAAACCCGACCCATATCCTTCACGGGTCACGAGATCATACACCCTGTGACACTCGCGATCCAAGTATCAAACATGGCCTCCGACGAAATCCTCCATCTCATCGAGATCTCGAATTTGAGCGTCTTTGTTGTTTTTCAGATAAAAATAAACCCCGTCCTCTCATATGGGGATACGAGTGGCGTGCCCCCAGACCCGATATGTGTAAGATTACAGAACTATGTTCATACCCTTCACAATAATGTTGTGATTCGAAACACCCGGCTCCCGCTTGGTACCCTGATGCCACCCGAACCTGATCCCTTCAAACTGACCCTCAACATTTAAGTAGCCGTCGGTCGGGGCCCACTTGGCAGCCTGATCCCAATTTTGTTTTTCAAACTTTGTTTTTCGCGTTTAATTCCGGTTTTGCATGTAAGATCAGGGTGTCAGGTGGCCCTATCGGCGGCATATTACATATTTATATTTAGGGTCTGTTTGGAGGGCTCAGGGCCGGGTGGGATCAGATCGGCACAGAATCAGGGTGCCCAAAGGGAGGGTGTTTGGTGGTTTAGAAGGAGAGCTCCGGTGTTGTACACTATACACATCATGACATATCAATATTATGAACATATCAGCAGTATGTCGGGTCTAGGGATACGGCTTGCGAACCCCCATATAATATAGAAATTAAATTACACTCCAGCTGTGAGATCGATTTTTTTGCTGAAACTCATCTTTGCAAGCTGTGTGTGATACTCCGATCGCGCGTATTACGGGTTGTGTGTCCTCATTAAGGATATAGGTCGGCGACTCCCCTTGCAACTACAGTTTAGCTATCAGGGTTAACAGGGTGATGTTAGGCAGTCTGAACCCCCATATAATATGAAGATACGACAGCACGGTTTTTTGTTCTTCACTTTTGGCCACGTATGATACGTTACTGCTGTACAGGTATGTACTTTGGACTTTGGGCATTTCAAACTTTCACGTGAATACAGAGCACTAAACATACATATATACCTCGGGTCCTCTGCCCTTCTGTGTGTTTGACTGTTAGCATCTTCATCTGCAAAGCCTTAGCACTGCTGTATCACGCTCCGCCTCGTCGGTGCCAAACGAGGCGGGTGCAGTTGCGGAGGGGATAATTTACTACACGGACCCATTCAGTGCGAAAAACAAAAACGCCAACACAAGATACTACCCAGGGTAAAGACAGAGCAAAAAGAGCTGTCGATTCCTGGGTGGCTATCTCACCTTCTTGGTTGAACCGTATAGGGATCAGCCAAAGAAGGCCGGCAAGTTCATAATGTTGACTAAACCGGAGGGGCGAGGTTGACACAAAGTCTGCGTTCTGCAGATGGACGAAAACTGGTACACAAACGAAAGTGTATTGAGCTTAAGCTTTTCTTACCCGGATCCCCAGGAGGATCTAAAAAAAAAAAAAGCCAACACAAGTCTATTCTCAAAGCAGCTTGTCCCCGAAAGTTGGGTGCAGTTCACAGCAGATAGACATGCCATGGGATATCTCGTACGATCTAGTACTGAGACCGAACCTAATCTTGCGATCGACTATTTTACCTCGTCATTTGTCTTTTTTTTCTTTCTTCTCTTCTTTTCTGGCTTGCATACGTTTTGCCCTCGTGTTCATTGCGGCTGGCATTACACGATCAAATCGCCTTGCTGTTTAACATGGTGTATCTCTTTCTCGTATTTTGTGACCAAAGAGCTATGATATAGCTGGTTTGTCTAGGAGGAATCGGCACGGACACTGGTTGTGCTGGATGCAGATGGGTGGAAAGATAACATCAATGTGAAAAAACACACACACACACACACCTCGAGCCCTCTGTGCGTTGACTTTGGACTTCAACAGCAAAACAATATCCCATTGCGACTCCATGTTACCAAACATGGCGGGTGCAGTTGCGGAGGAAATAACAAAAAAGGGCGAGTGGCCCATTCATTCATGCATTCATCCATCCATTCATTCATTCACAACCAGCCAAGGCCACGGTAGGGGGGTTATGTTGTTCAGTTGTTTCGTTGTTTGGAGGGATTTTGTTTTGCAGTGGCTCGGAGTTACCCGTGCGAGTGACCCCCCTGTTCGTTTGCGGAAAATAAGCTTTTGTGCTGTTTACTATTAGTAGCTGCTGTTTACTTCTCGGATACCATACGAATCCGCTCACTTGTATGGAATGGCAAGTTACGCTGCGCCAAAAACATCGCCTAAAGTCTTCCTGTCTGTGAGATACAGAGTCAGTCGTGCGAGTATGATATGATATGATAGTATGATATGATATGATAGTATGATATGATATGATAGTATGATATGATAGTATGTATGGTATGATAGCTCAAATCCAGTAGTGAAAATGGGGCTATATCGTAACATACTACAATGATACTACAATGATACTACAATGATACTACAATACCGCAGCCTTGTTCTAGTCGTAACAATCAAGCAGACACTGCTTTCAAGTGTGTTGGTGTTGTCCCCCCAAAACAGGTGAGTACCTGGTAGTTAACAGCGGATGGCAGTGGGTTTTATCGCGTTTGCCCGAAGCTTGCGGCCGATTATTTTCACCGAATTTATATTTAGATCTCGGGCCCTCTGTGCTTCCGTGTGTTGGCTCTTCGCTTCAACTGCACCAGCAAAACGTATCTCACTCCAGCTCCTGTTGCCGAGAACGGTAGATGCAGTAGTTGCAGAGGAGCCATTTATGATCAAACTGCCATTTTCCGCAGCAAAAAACACTAACGAGTCTCTCTCCAAGTGTCCAGCCCACAAATTTGGGGTGCCGGTGCAGATTGGGGAATCAGAAAAAGTATACTTGCATGACGCCGTCCATGTAATTTACTGTAGGATGGCTTGTATTTCGGGTGCTACGATGCAGCTGTCTGATGGGTTATGCGAACGGACGAGTGCGTGTCTTGCCAGACGCTCAGACCTCCTGCGTTTACCCCCATCCAGCACGCGTTGGAGGCAAAGATATTTTGGCATGCACCCGCATTGCTTGCTGTGCATCACGATCGATTGATTAGTACAAAAAAACCAGGGTAGTCCTCGGGAAAATTCCCGAGGTAATTTTCCCGTGCTGTACGTCGGTCCCGGTACTCGGCGGAATACCGTCATATTTGGGCAAACCGTGTACCGCCGAAGGCGGTACCGTCAAAAATCGAAAAACCGTCAACCGTTCAAAAAGTACCGTCATTTTGCAGCACCGCCATAAAAGTACCGTCAAATAAGCGGAGTACCGTTTCCCGTTTAGAAAAACCGTCATATTCAGAACCGTCAAAGATTGTAGGGTGATGGTTTTCATTGAATGTTTTCATGTTTTAGGTTTTATTGTTTTATTGTTTACAGTAGTAGTATTGTTTTATTGTCTTATTTTGGTGCTAAATGTCTAAATGTTGTTTCGCGTGAGGCTGGTGAGTTTGTCAGCTTGACGGTTCGACGATTAGTCTAGCCTCTATTCGTCCGTTCTATATAGGTATGCAGGAACATCAGCGGGGTGGTGCCGGCATGCTTGATCGCCGCCCGGCAGGTACTGTCAAGTATTTCGTCATTCGTAATTCTGTATTTCTCAGTGGCGGAACCGTCATATTTCAGTACCCTCAAAAAAGTACCGTCAAATTTGGCAGTACCGGGACCGGTACCGTCGTTTTGCAGTACCGCCAAAAAAGTACCGTCAAATATCGAAAAACCGTCTACCGTCTAGAAAATACTGTCACTTTTCGATACCGCCGAAAAAGTACCGTCAAATTCGGCGATACCGTGTACCGCCAAAAGTGGTACCGTGAGAAATCGAAATACCGTCAACCGTTTGAAAAATACCGTCATTTCGCAATACCGTCCGATCTGGTACCGTAAAAAAAAACGGTACCGAGGACTACCCTGAATAAAAAAGACCACCATCAGTTGACGAAAAGCACAGCTAAAGCGAGGACTTATAGCCCGCCCGCCCGCCCGCCCGCGATGAAAGCAACACGCAAAAGAACGACAAAAAACGACCATTGTTCTTGTGACTCCTCTTCTCTTCGTGACGATGCTTTGTATCAGCAGTAGCAACAGCAACACGTAAATCAGACTTACATGGACGCTCACCGCAGCAGTCATTATAGATTCCTACTAGGTACCTGCCATGCATTTTATCATGGTCGACAAAATGTCCCCCTCAACAGCCCTTGGGCTTGCACCGTCCAAAACAATCACACTGAAATCACCTCGCGGACCAGATGCATGCGTGTGCTCGAGGAGGCTCGTGGGCTTCTCCTCGCATGCCCGCTTTGCCACCGCCTTCGCCTTTTCTCGCAGGTACCCTTTGCCGCAGCTGTGGAGCTGCTGTTGTCAATCAGACGAGCCGCTGGCAATGATCGCCGGGGCACCAGAAGTGCCTGCTCGCGTGCGAAGAGATAAAAGGCAACCGAGATTTATCCCGGGAAGGGCACCGATGACCGGACGTCTTGCGCCAACTGCGCGCTAATTGTAACAGTGCAGCGCCCATGTCGGTGGATGCTCGGGGATCCACCACGAATTCTGCTGTACTGTAGTCCTATCAAATGATATGTAAAATATGAGGGTAGATATTTTGCGTCCATATCCCTACTTGACTTTACTCCAAGTGGATTAGGGGTTGGTACTTTTTTTTCATTTTTTATTCTCCGGCGGATGGGGAAAAATAAAGCTGTAGCTCACCACACTTCCACGTATTTTCATACGCATCGTGTGTCGATTTAACTCAGTTGCTTTCGTTGGTACGTATTTGTAAACCTGGGTAGAGTGTTTACGTCACTTGTCAAATGATACTGCTGTACTGTTGTATACGAAGTAATACAGAATGCGCCCGTCAGCAACAGATGTCAAATTTACCGTCGAGACCCAGTGACATATATTGCCGCCACCTATGAACACAGCTACGATTGGCTCTAAATTAGTTGACTGCACCTCGGCAACTGCCGTTAAGCTTCTTACTTATTTATCGTGGGAAACCGAGCCTCGATTTCATACGACCGAGCTGCCTGTGCGCGGGCGCCTATGTAGCCCTTCTCGTTGTACTGGAACCGCACGCGGGCAATACAGCACTTGGCGTTTTCCGTAATGTGCCCTGATGTATCCCATATGCTTTTCACTTGCCTCGCATAGGCGGCCCTGTGGTGAGCTTTGCCGGAGCTTGACTTGGTAGAGGCGTTGGATAGGCCGCCATGCTGTGTGAAACTACTACTACTGCTACTACTGCTGATACTACTACCAGGCACTACTTTTATTACTACTACTACTACTATTATTACTACTACTACTACTACTACTACTACTACTACTACTACTACTACTACTACTACTACTACTACTACTTCCACTACCACTACTACTACTACTACTACTACTGCTGCTGCTACAGTACTAGTACTACTAGTACTACTACTGCTGCTACTACTACTACTACACTACTACTACTATTGCTACTGCTGCTACTACTACTACTACTACTACTACTACGTCTGTAATGTATCGAGAATAAGAGCCTCCCCGTCGTGTCCTCGTATCCACCAGGTATGAAGGTATTAGCCCTTCTGTGACCCATGTTCAGGACGAATTCCTCAAGCGACTATTAACAAAAATAAAGGGCGCGTGAAAAAGCACAAGTGCCACCATGCTGCACGCGTGTGGTACGATACAGCTCCTTACCAGGTACCTTGCCGTTCGGACACACCCCCGATCCCAGGGGCGCGGGCTGCTTCGAATGGTTCATGCTCGCTGAACAATTATGGAATAATCGTCAGCTCTTCTTTGTTTTTCTCGACATGCTATGCTTTCCCCTTTGAACTCGCAAAGGCAACAACAACGTGATGTCCAGAGCAGCGCTGGCCCCTCTAAGCGTTGGTTGCCCCCGATAGTGCCCGTGAATTCGCTTGACGAAGATGGAAACAACCAGTATGATAGCAGGAGTATGCGGAGTAGTGCCGTCTGCCGCTAGAGTGCGGTTAATTCCGGCTCACAGATACCGGCACTAAAGAGGGACTCCTATACCTGTGTACTATCTCTATAGTATGTACTTGTATCAACACTGGAAACCGGGAGCCGAAAATATGCAAGTCATCAACGCTACACATTTGTCCTTGCTTTCAACCATTTCGGGTCTTCGATGCTATACTGTATTCAAGACGTTTTCAGAGGTCGTCGTGCAAGTGGACCGAAGCATGAAAGGGAGCACCGCTGCTGCTGTGGGGCGGCGGAGCACGGGAGTTCCGTTTTCGGCGTCCGTTCGTCGTTGGTGGGTATCTGTGCATATAAAACATAAAACCAAGCCGTCGTTATAATAGACTATAATAGTAGAAAAAACAAAAAAGAGTAGCCATGGGCACATGGACGGGCCCACATGGACCACCCTACAGCAGTCGTTATGGCATCATGACCAAGATCATTGCATATGATACTCCATCGCGAGGCGCGAGAACGCAACAGTGCAAGGGTTCAGGTACGAGGAGGATCCCTAGAACCTACCATTTTAGGATCGCAGATCTTCCTGGGGTCGGGTTAATGATTGCCACAATTGGTCCGTCCTATGAAGCATTTCCGATGAGTACGCCTAGCCACGTAGGTTCTAGGAGTCCTCCTTCCGATTATGGGATCAAGGCACGTGGCGTACGGTACGAGCATGTCAACAGGAGTGCAACGCGATTGCTCCTGTAATACAGCAGTAGCAGGTACTGCTGCAGAACAAACCACCAAACAAACCATCTGGAGAACAAGTAAGACCTAGAGACATGAAGACGAGTAGAATGGACGCGGAGATAAAATGATAAATGCTGTCGAGAATACGGTGCTCACCCCTTGCAGATTTTCCCCACGCCAGCGATGACCATGCTTGCTAGCAGTGAGGATGGAAGCTAGGATCCTGCAGTACACCATGGCATGGCTCCATCAGCCGTGAGCAACACCTTCAAGCAAGTGTTCAAGCGCGCTTTCGGCCTGTCGTCATGGGCACCTTCCCGGATGGTTTGATGGTTTTCAGGTTCGAGAGCTGGATTTTGACAGGGATTTCCACATTGATTTCCCAAACGTGCCTTAGGCGGGTAGCAGGGCCTTTTTAAAACGCGGCGAAATAAATACATACGTCAAACTCACGGCTGACGTCCTTGACAATTAGCTATAAAATAAGCGTAACGAGTACCAGGGTATGATAAATGATAAAAAGGTCCGGTTCGACGACGATTGATTGGGTTAGGGTTAGGGTTATACTCCCGGCGCATGAAAAACACGCACCAACACGGTTATCGTGAGTACAGCAGAACACCGACAGCGGCCAATTCGAGACGGCCTGCGACAAAACAAGCCTTACGAATTAGGCAAAAGCCCGTCCGTTCCTTTTTGTAGACACCGGGCTTGTGGAAATCGGCCCGCCACGTAGTTAGTGCAGGTCTCGCAAGCAATGATGTAAGCGACACGACGAGTAATTTACAGCGCACAGGAGAGTCATCCAACGGCCGGGGCTGTGTACTTTTTGGGCCAACCGCGATTCTTACCTCTGGCCGGTCGAGCTCGTCGAGCGAGGAAATACCGGTCAGAAGTCTGATACTTTACGATCATATTTTTCTCCAGGACTACTAAATGGCGAATAGAAGAAGAGTTTGTCGGACTTCGTGCATGAACGCCTTCGAAACTAGTTCTTCGATCGGGTGAGATATGGAGCTCCTCGTGCTAGGACCCCAGAAACTTTCGCTGTAGCCCTATTGTGGGATAACTCACAGCGGAAAAACAACAACAACAACAACAACAACAACAACAACAACAACGACAACAACAACGACAACAACAACAACAACAACAACAACAACAACAACAACAACAACAACAACAACAACAACAACAACAACAACAACAACAACAACAACAACAAAAACAACAACAACATTTTACAACAACGACAACAACAACAATGTACAACAACCACGACAACGACAACAACAACAACAACAACGACAACGACAACAACAACAGCAACAGCAACATCAACAACAACAACAACAACAACAACAATGACAACAACATAGACTATACTGTAAGACTGGACTAATATGATCATGGTTAAAACTGGAAGCCTGTACGCACCCCACAATAAAAACCCTTCGACTCGTAGGCAAACCGTAAAAAAAGTGGCCTCGCGCTTCACGCTTTTGACCCTGCTCCCTCTGTACAGGCTGGTTCACGTTAATTAATTAAAACACCCAAATTTATTCCCCGGCGAATATCCAGGCTGTTTTTTCGATTCAGACCGTGAAATTCTGTACACCGTCTTCTATGTGCCCTTGCGAAGACCTCGCCTGTTGTTACAGTTGTTGTTGTTTCTGCCTGATTTTTCGTCAGTTAAGATTTTTCGGAAAAACTGGACCATCTCAGCCCAAATATTTTCGACGCAAAAAGAAAAAAAGAAAAAAAACCCGGAGGTGAGACCTCGGGATGGGCGTGTAAACACGTGTGCAACACGTGAAGGTCTATCTCTCAAAACGGCGTGGGCATGTGGACTTTAGTGCGTAAAAATGTGTAAGATACGTCATTTCCATCAAATGACTTGGTTTTAGTGAAGGATCCCGTTTTTTCGATAGTTTCTTCTTAACGTTGAACACAGGCAGGTCAGATCGTCGATTTTTTGCGCCAAGCATCCTACAGACATGCCTTAGAGTACGTCCCACCGGATCGTGCAAGATGCGGGGGAGTTTGTTTTTTCGCCCCCGCTTCGAAAAAGCCTGAATATTATTGAAAAAAATGAAGGCCTGTCCCTGGTCAACACGGGATCCGCTCCTAAAGACAGCCCGAGGCCGTTAAAACAAAAACTGGCCATGTCACCCTACTCCACTAGTCATAGGCGGGGTCAGTATGATACCTAATATTCCCTCTTTGACTAGATATTGCGAGCGGCAATCGCGGGGGAGATAATTTGAGTTTTTTTTACTTGAACCAGCCTGTATCATGTTTGAATCCGAAAAATTGCCGCACAACAAGCTCGGACGTTGGGTTTACAATCGGGTTATATCTGGGCGTGCAATGTTCTCCGTTCAAGCAACAGAGTAATAACACTGTACTTAAGATGTCTGGCTCACGGGCGAGTGGGTGTTCAAATTTGATACCGGTACGAAAATCCGGACGTATACCTTGTGAATGATCCGTTGGTACCTTTTAATGTTGCATGGAACCCCCCCCCTCCCCGTTCTGGTTATTGGCGCCTTGCATTTTGCACTTCTGTTGTTGAAACTCAGACCCGGGGCTTCATTGTGGCAGTTCTCTCTCTCCCCCCTACCCGCTACGGTCCGCACCTTGGTTGCTGTTGCATGTTGTCGCACGTCGGGGTCAATTACGTGTTTCCTTCGCCCACCAACACACTATACTACTCCTCAACTGTACCTTGCACTGCGTTAGAATCTCTCACAGAGGGGGGCGGGGTGGGGGGTGCAAAGTGTCAAAACTGGTTTAGGATGCAGGGGCGGAGCGATGGAGGGACGGCGGAGGAAGGCAAGTGCATGTGACGTGGTGTTCCCATGTCATCGTCATGGAGGCGCTGTCGTCTATCTCGAAACAGGGTTCACGCGCCGCCCCTTCCGTCAGAAAACATCGGGGCGAGGCAACCAGCTGCACATGCTGTGCATAGTATTACCCAGCATATCCTGACAGCGAGTTATCCAGTGTCGCCAAGAAAACCCACATATTAACACTATTCATATTTGCGCCTGGCCTGCGCTAGGTCCGTGCCGCCCCGTCGATGTGATACGTGCCTCATCGGGTATACCCTGACAACACGTGCTGTAACAGTCAAATGCGTAGTGCTTTTATATATATACTTCGTATAGGCTAACTATATTTTGACTGACGGGGCTCTCCAACTGAAGATGTGCCCAGTCAATGTCGTTGGAACACCATTGGTGTTTTAAGAAAACATATTCGTTGTATTATCAGAGGCTGCATGACATATTTCGTCGGGTTGCACCCTCAATTTTTTTCTGAATCATTTTAATCACTTTTTGGTGAGGTACCAAGCTCCCCAAGTGGGGAATCTCAGGCACTCTATAGATGCACCCGTACCACAGCATTCCTTTGACAGCTACGCATATTGCTGCTTGAGTAGACACTTGCATCTTTCGTCAACTAGTAAATAACTGCCTGGTAGTTTATTGGACTGGGTATCAACCAACTATAATCTATAAACTATAACTAAACTAAACCGATGTATATATTCATATAACGAGCCAGTCGGTCTAGCCTGCCAACCAAAGTGCCCCGTAGGTATTGCTATGACATTAATGTGAGATGTCGTCCTGCGACGACGGTTTTACCTTCGGCCGAAACAACAAATTGAGACAAGCTTCAGGGAAAAAGCCAACGATTTCTTCCCGGATTGAAGAAGCGGGGGAACACAAACACATGTATTGTAGGATACGTCTCGGCGTTAGTATTACCAGTAACGATAACGCTAACTTGGCGTTAGCGACCATCCCTGTTTCACAATTGTTCCAGTAGAAGAAACCTCCACACCGATGTACAAATACAACAATCTCAACGTTGAGACACAAAAACATTGCTCCCGGCGGCGAGACACAAAAAAAGAAACGAAAAGAAAAACATACTTCGCACGCAGAGCCCAACGGTCGAGAAGGTCGAACCCACATCAGTTTAAAACACAAGCTAAGTTTCGGCAAATGCTACCTGCGTGGCTAAGGCCGCGGCTGTGGCAGTCGAACATACCCCAAGAGTGATTTTTTAGTACTCTGCCCACCTCATCGGCTACTCTTACCTCCGGCAAGTTCAGTTTCGTGGGAACACCGTGTCTGAGAATCATAGCCGATTGTAGACCCCACCGGTACGCCGACAGCCCCTTCCCCGTACGTTCTTCACCCAAAATAGGTAGAAGACAACAAAAAATTGCTAAAAATTGAAGGAATGGAAACTAAATGCACCCTTGCGGCTTTTGGTTTTGGTTTATCCTGTAATAGTTGATGGATAAATAAAAACCAGGCTTAAGCTCACCACATGTCCACATCAAAATGTGTCGCGCGCCGATTTATGTCGGTTGCAAAAACGTAACTGTCCCGCCGTGGCATGCGGTACGACAACGTGAGCATCAGGCGCCGTGGAGAAAACCACCGGGGGAAGGAAGCTCCCCGGGTAGCGTGGGACTTGCGCGAGCTCACCCACTAAAAAAAAAAACGGTTACTTGCCGTACCCCCCACCCGGCTAGCGTAGTGTCGTTACCGGACATCCCACACCAGGACTTCTCGGGACCCCTCAGAATGAGCATTGTTCCAACGGTCTTAGTGCATTTCGCACAGAAAACTGGAAAATGCAGTAAAAATAAAGACCTGTGCTCGAGACTACTGCCTCCAGAATCTTTCCCAAAAGGAACTCTCTGCCGTCCGGGATGGACAGCAGCCGGGAATAAAAAAGGCTCGCCCCTCCACCCCCGTGTTGCCGGGTAGCACCCCGCGCGACGCTCGCCGCATCGACGCCCTGCCCCCAGTACCGCTGCCGCCGCCACCGCCACCACCGCCACAGCCACGGCCACGGTAGACCGTCCTCGGAATGGGCCTCGCGGCGACGCGAGGGGGGGTGTTGGTCGTTCCCAACCCTCCTCCGAGCGAGTGCAGAGTTTTGGCCATGTGGTTCGCCATGACTTCTGCAGGCAGGACACGGACCGGTCGGAGGACAGGGTTATAACCGCCGCCGCCATCGCCACTGTCGCCAGCATTGCCACGGTAGGCCTGCCCCGGAAGTGCCCTCGCCGCGACGGGGGGGGGGGCGTTCGCCTTTCGAATAGGGATTCCAAGCGACCGCATATTGTAGGCCAGGTGATTGGCTATGATCTTCGCAGGCGAGATGGGGAATGGTTGGAGCAGAGGGTCCGCGCTCTGGTCAATCTCCTCCAGGGAAGGGTCCAGGCCCAAAACCGGCAGCGCCGAACCCCGCGGTGCTAAACCGCTTCCCGCCTCGGTGCCATCAGCCTGACGCAACGTCGCGGCTGCAACGTTGTCGCCCAATTCCGGGTGCGATGCCGCAACAAGGGAGGGCGTGCGGTGCACCCGCTCCATAGTTGCCACTCCAGCCGCGATCGTCCCCGTGGAGGGCATGACCGGGTTTGCGGCTTCCGCGGCTGCCGCTGGAACGTCGACGTCATGCAGTGCTAAATTCCTCCGTGCTGAGATGTTGCCTCCGTGGGCGGCCTCAGCCGTAGGCGCGGCGGCGCCTGGACTGTTGTCATGACCCTCCGCGTTTGAAGCTCCAGAGGGGGGGGGCGCGAGGTGCACCCGCTCCGTAGAAGGACCTCCAGCGGCGATCACCTCCACGATCGGCATGACCGGGTTCGCGGCTTCGGCGGCTTCTGCTGAGGGATCGACAGCATGTTGTGGCGAGCCAGGAGGTGCTGAGCTGTTGCCTGCGCGGGCGGCCTCAGCCGGATGCACGGCAACGGCCACATCATGGTTATCTCCCTCCGGGTGCGGTGCCCCGGCGAGGGGAGGTGCGAGGTGCACCTGCTCTATCAATGGAACTTCAGCATCGCCGCCGCTGCGGCCGCCGCCAGCCTGCATCTGCTCTGCTGCCGGCGCCCCCAGAGCGGGGACGAGGTTAGGTGCTTCCACGGGTGGGTGTTCGATCAGCGGCGGGTGACCGACCCCACTTAAGCGGGCGACGAGACCCTCGACGTAGGCGGTAGTGCTTGTCGCTAGGCCCCGAAGAAACCTCGTGAAAGACTGCATGTCCGGGCGGTCCACGGGGTTTGGTGATAACGCCTTGCGCAGCAACTCGCACACCTTCAGAGACAAGCAATGGTCAGCATTGCAGGCAAAAGGGTCGGAGTAGAGCAGTCGGAAAGCCTAAGTTAGCGTTGCTGCGCAGCGAACGTACTCGGTAGGAGATTTGGGGAGCAGCACCACAGTTTGCGATATATAGTTTTTTTTGCTGTATGGCAGTGGTTGAAGGTACGGTGTCCAACCTTGCTCGATGAATTCTTGGTACCGTGAAGCTCCGTGTTTAGCGCTGTTGCAGCAACGGTAAGACTTGGAAACATCACATGCGTTGCTCCATTATAGGTGGGTAATGTTGGTGCTTCAGAGGCATGATCGACGTCTTGTGCTGTACCGTGCACTGAGACTACCCCCTAAAGCTCAAGATGGGCCCACAGCGAGTGACGTCAGATTCGTGTATCTAAAAGCTGGTAATTCGTGCGAAAACATCCACATGTCACTCTAAATCTGACTTCATGTTAAATATATTGTGCTACTGTTTTCAGGTCGGGACAGACGTTTGTTGAACTGCACGGTCAAGCCTGTCTCCTATCATAAGGGTTTCCGATGGAAAAGGGATAGCCTCAACTGTTCAGTTCAACAGAAAACATCGATCACTTCCCTAAAGATAAGATTTAGGCTCGTCGGTGCAGTTTGTCGAACGACAGCCAAACCATGAAAAAATAACACCAAGTCATGAGTCCAAGCTGGTTCGGGTTCCCAGGTGGCAGCGGGGACAGTCTCGGTGATGCGCTTCAACAGAAGATGTCAATATCTCCCTGATTTTTTTTTCCTCGGGATTTTCTTTCTTGCACTTGTCATTGTTCGGTAGTAGCTGGTTTGGAGTTATTGTCGCCAAACAGTGCGCATCCTATTGCCACTTGACAGCCGATCATGCAAGTATCGAGGCAGCGTACGTGCGTGAGCAAAACACGAAGGCGCCCTGAACCGATTCCGTGGAAACTTACGTTCCGATGTTCCGACGGCGGAAGGGTCTGATTCAAGCACTGCGGCCGGAGAAAAACGCGGGCCAACGTTCCGTCAGTCATCGTCCGCTGGGCAACGGCCGCCTGCATACACACCCACCCGAAAACAGCGCGACAGGCATGACGCAAGAACGTGTCAGGACCGCGCAGCCGATCAGCACGTGACGCTTGTGAGACGGACGCACGCCCTCGGCTAAGTTAGGGAGCTTGCTCTGGCTCATCCGGTACGTAACACATGATACACACCTATGCACCTCGTACGTACATGTCCTACCGAAGATCGAAGCGCGTTTTCGGGAACGGCACTACCCTAATAATCAAGTAAACGACTGCATTCAGAATGAAAGTCCACTGTGCATGGTCGGAAAAAAATCAAAGTGTAATACCTGGTGCGCAAGAGGAGCAACCATTTATGCTGTGCTTCATGCAATCAAACCTGCCCCAATCGTTCGGGCGTACGAGACGGATTGAGGCGCGCGAGAAGAGTCGACCCTGACGCGGACTTACCCAGTGCTGGCTCACGTCAACGCCTTGCGCGTGCAGAGCAATGGCACGCGCGTTTTCTTCCGGTGTTACCAGAGCCTGCAGTTGGACGAAGGAGCCGTTGCAGGCGGTAACGTGGACAAAGAGAGGCGGGGATCAACAGCATGTACACATTCGAGATGGCTGGCTAGCTGGCTGGCTGGCTGGCGTTGCGATGGCAGAAAAGAGCTGCGTACACACATAGCGCCAGGCGCTTTTTTGAGACATCACAACCAAGAAAGTATCTGCGCCACAGCACCGTTTGTTGTAGTATGCGCCCCCACCCCCCCCCCTCTCACAGCCCGACCGACACCCCTGCTAGCCACCGCGCGTGCCCCTTACCGGGAGGGTCCACACGTTGTCATTTGCTGTCCTTAACACAGGAGTCAGTACGATGAAGCAGAAGTCGACCGCAGCGGCAAATAGGTCTTGATCCGGTGCAGCGGGGATTTCGCTGAGGACGTTTTCGAGAGGCACCCTGCCCGGGGTGCCCATCTTGATCGGCCTTGTCTCCCCGACACCTGTGGTGTTTGAGACAAAGGCGAGAGCGTTACGGTTAAGTATCAGGTAGCGTGCTATTTTTTTATAGGGCGTTGGGTTGCGACGGGAGTTGAAACAATACACGACTTCTACGTACCGCACGAGTCATGTAGGAAACTACAATAAAAAACAAGTATCCAGAAAACGCAAAGCTGGTGCTACGAGATTTAGACCAAACGAAAACCTTAGCATACTTTTCGTCACATGCTTTGGAAGTTTTTTTGGCGGAATGGCAAGTGGCAAGACGTTTAATTATCCTTGAGAAAAGGCTACACTTGCCACGTTCAGCCCCCGCTAGAACAGGCCGTGATGCATACACATTTTGACCGGGAAAACACGCCGCTCAACAAGAATCGCCTCCCAACGCAGAGTAACCTGTGCTCCTGCAGTGCACTTTTTTAGCAGAACAAAAATCTACCGTGAACTCAAGCGGTGTGTCCTCCAGCCGAGGGTGCACTGCATTAGTACTGAACAGCGAAGGATCATAGTTGAGCGGAATTTTCGGGTGATTTTTACCCTCCTGAAATTCTGTAGTTCCTTTTCCGATCCTCGACTCACCACACCACACTCCCGGGTCGGTGACCTTACCCACGAAGCCCCCGGGGGCATCGCTGCGGCAGATGAGGATATTGGCCAGCTTGTGGTCGCAGTGAACCACTCCCATGCTGTGCATGTGTGCTAGGGCTTCGGTGGCGTCAGCCTCGAAGCTGGCCAAAAACAACACCGAGTTAAGAAAAAAGGGGCAATTAATGGACCACGTGTTTCGAAGTGTGCAAGAAGTAAAAAATCACTAGAACGCGTGCACGGGTAAGCGTTATTTTTTTTACTATTCACAGGCGGTATGTATGCCCGAATCGTGTACATGCTGGACATGAAAAGCACTCTGAAGGAGAGCTTAAAACAAACGCCGATTTTCCTTGGGTATTTGCTGCCCCATTAAGAGTCAATCGTAAAACGTAGCGGTTACTGGACGGCGATCGAAACGGTCAACTCTACGTGCACCGCGGGGTAGCTGTCTCCAGCAGTGTCTTCGTTCGCATTTGTACTACGTCGTGCAGGCAATAATGCTGGTCACTGCAGCCTTGAATATTTTTCGTGTTGGGTCGCCGGGGTCATATTCCTAACACGAAAATACATCGTCGGGAACACAGGCGCTAAACGGCAACACCTTGGTGAACGGCACAAAGCTGGCGGAATGCGTCGATTGTTCATTATGTCCAGCACGATTACCAGCAGATCGAGGCACAAGACTATCGAAAACGACCAGAAACGCGCGAGTGTGTTCCGGGGAGTATACTCACTTGATCTGTTGCTCTAAGTTGAAGGCAGGGTTGGTTTGTTTCAGACATGCGCGATACAGATCGCACACGGCGACTTCCATCAGAAGGCCCTCGGACCCCTCTAAGTCATTCAAGCACGCGACCTCAATGATGTTCTTGTGCATACCCACGCTGAGTTTGATGTGCGGGGCAACGGGAGGGGGGGGGGGGGAGGGGAGTTGGCATTGCCCGAGGAGAGAGTTACCTGGACCATTCGAGCGTCTACACTCCAAGCGCGCGACGTTGCTATGTACACATCAAAACAAAGTTGTAATATCGTCAGAGCTACCATCCATGAGTCCATGTTCGGCTTCAAACACTAGTGCTTTGGTGTATGCGCGTGGTGGCTCGCTGCCGACGTACACGCGCCTATCTACCATAAAGGTATTCTCGAAGAGAACGCTGGTCGCATGGCGAGCCGAAGGAGGCGGGGGAGGGGCTCACATTGCGTAGCATAGCAGTTCCCGGACGAGAGCCGCTCCAGCATCGTCCTGATACAAGAATAGATGGGAAGAGATTTGGTGGCGTCAGCAAGGCTTACACCGTCGTGTAACAAAGCAACAGCAACAGCAGCAACAGTGTTTATTACGTGTTTTACCGCCCCTGGGGCCGCAGCTACGCGGACGAATAACGCATTTATTCCCGTGGTATCATATCATACTTAGACCGCGATGTTAGTGGGAACGGCACCTTCAAATTTGGAAACAATATCTGTTACACCATTTCAGCGGCCGAAGCTCGCGAGAAAGTTTGATTTAAAATTTTGTCACCACGCGAAAATTGTTTTTTTTATGCTAGAGCTCTCCATTGCAGTTGGTGCAGTACCCTGTCTGGTAGTTCATAGGGTCTGGGTGCAAAGCTTGTACGAGGGAGCAAGATTAAGCTTAAGATTTGGCCAAGGCCTTAAATATATGCCCAATATATGACGAGGTTGCCAGCCACTTTTGGGCATATCTCTAAGCTCTTGGCCAAATCTTGCTCCTTCGTAAAAGTTTCCGAATCCAGACCCTGTATGGACTACCTAACTGCAACGGAAGCTCTCGCAAAAGTGATGAATTTCTTCTTGCGACAACAAATCTAAGTTTAACTTTCTCGCGAGCTGCATCCGCCGAAATGGTGTAAAACAAAATTCTCCAAGACCCCGTTCCCACTAGCATCGGTGTTCGTATACACGTGTGATATAATACGGGTCGAATCGTACTGTAGCAGTAGACCGCAAGCAAGTGTTACATTTCTTGTTTTCTTCTTTATATGTTCCTCTACTACTACTTATGTTTTTTGTTAGGGCTGCTTTGAACCACAACCCGCATAAAAAGGGACACGGGTCCCGAGACAACTTGGTGATTACAACGTGTTTCTCTCCACTGTGATCACGGATGATGAACAGACAGGTATTGTCGATGAGATACTGTATGGACATCATCAACAACAACAGCAGCAATAGCAACCACGTAGACTACTCAATGCGTTATCGTTCCCCATCGAGCAAGTAACGGTCTTGGCATCTCACCGCCAGACCATATCTACGTAGTGACACAAGTTCCTAGGAAAGCAACTGCCACCAGACACTTAAACTCCTTTCTTTCCCTGCAGCCATTAGAGCTCACCTCTTTAATTTTTTTGATGGCGTAGAACTTGTGGGTTTTCTTGTAGGTGCCTCGGCGGACGATGCCAAACCCTCCTTCCCCTAAGACGCTCACGTGCTCATACCGCTGCTCTATGTTGGTCAATCCGTTGACCGCCACGTCGCGGGTGCACGCGCACGAATTGCTCTTTTGCCACAGGAAAATTTCTCTTATCATTCCCGGGAACCACCTAGTCCGCATGTCTATTTCCCTCGGATGCCCCCCCGCAGCCCTTTCAGGAAAAAGAAGATTCAGAAATTCCGCTCCCCTGGCCGCCGGCTGGGGAGGGAAAGGGGCGCGCGCGTCGGGAACACACCACGGTTAACCTGGACAGCGTGCCAGCTTCAGTTTTCGGCAGGGAAAACAAAATGACTCCCATGTTCTTACCCCTGAGTCTAGAAGTAGTCGTACGTGCGTGAGTACCGCCGTGGTAGTAATAGCAGTCATAAGGGGTGCACTATGTCGACGCCGCCGATCGAATAAGAAGCGGCGACGAAAAGCTATACATATAGGCTAATCATATCCGTACTGCGTCGCGCGTATTGCCTGATACCAAGCCAACAGACAAAAAACACAGGTATGTATGTGTTTATGATCTATCGGGGGCACCGATTCTGCCTTTAAGTGGTCTATCGTACCGCAACACGACAAGGAAGGTTGGAATGCAGCTAGCGAACAGCAACCGTCAAGCTGAAAACACAGGTAGGTACCTGACCGGCCATCTCACGCACCTCATGGTCCCAGGCACCCACACCGGCTAACTCCTGGCGCTGATTGGCGACCAAGCGCTTCATTCCGCCATTGACGCCCTAACATTGGTCCGGGAGACGGCAAAGGGTGGCCGTAGTGGTAAGAGTTTTTGAGTGTACCGTGGAAACCAAAAGAAGAAACACTAAGAATGAAAAGCGAGCTCAATCGCCAAGCTATAGTCTATATAGCGAGGAACATTTTGAGTAGGCATGTTGCCGGTGTACAAATGAATACACTGCACGGATTTTGGCGTGGGCCCAAAACAGTGTACCCAGGTACCGGATATGCAGTCAGTCTACTGTAGCGCACCCAATAATACGCATCAGGTACAATTTTCTGCAGGGAGCAGGTTTTCCTGGCATTGTGTTAACCTGGTACACAATGCGCAATCCTTCTGGCTGGCGATGTGATGCAAACAAAAACAAAAAACATTGTCATGGAGACGCCACACAATCACACGCCACGTACGGCATGCCTGACGGAGGTTGCCGCACAGGAAAAAAATATAAACAGACCTGGGCAACGCCAAGGGCGTGCGTCTTTTCTTGTAGCCGAGCGTCCAGCGCTTCTGCTGCTAGCTTCTCTTGCTGAATTTGGTCCTGAGACGAAAGGGTTGTTTGACCGATGCACCGGGGCACAGAGAAGAACGTAAAATATTGTTATCGTTTGGTTCGGCGGGATGTCAATGTGCCTAGACGGGTGAATATGCAAATATTACGTTTTGCCTGGTGATCCGCAAGTGTTGAATAAAGCATCGCGCAAAAAGCGCATGAAGCATACTGTAGGACACTACTTGCTTTTAGTGTAAAAAAGTAGAACGTTGCAGCCAGACGTTACGGCGTATTTTCCGCTGCGCTGCATTTGGAACTGGCACATAGGTGTGCGTCGCGCGCGGCTGAGTCAACAGGAACATGATCAGAATCCTTCAGCAGCAGCGACAGCGGCAGCAAGCCCTGCGCATCCCAGAAATAACACACGATGGTAACAAGCATTAAAACGGCGAATGAACTCACAGTGACCAACTTGAGCTTCTTTTCTCGTTCCTCCGCTTGTTGGCGGTATGCATCAACCTCTAGTTTCTTTTTTGCCAAGAGCCTCTCAAGACTGTCGTTTTTATCCCGCGTCGCGGCAGTCTTCCCGGCTGACGAGTCGGCGACGACGGCACTCGGCCAAGCCTGACCACAGGGGCGGGGGAGTGTAGGGGGGGGCAGGAAATGGGCGAAACAACTCTGTGCGGTTTGGTTTGCGTCCCGAAAGCGCTCAGTATTCGAGTTTTTCTTTCTGTTTTGTTTCTCGAAAGAAAACGTACTCACGCGCTCGGAGTTTCTGCGTATTAGACTATACTTGCGACCTCCGCCGGCGTATACATCAAAGCGTATAAAAAAAACAGCATAGTCTTTACACACGCACACGACCGCGTTTTTCTGCGTAAGCTTGCGATGGTGGCCACCCAGCAAGGCAGTGAGGGGTGCTGATCTAGGGTATAGGGTACATACTAATAATGATATCTTAATCTCCATTCCATGAGAAGTGCAGTGCTGCAAAGGTCGAACGCTTTCGGAATTGAGGTCGATTATGTCCGTGTGAGTCGAGAATATGCGGCGTATTTTCTGAGAGAGAGGCTGTGCCAACGCGGCGACAGCGCACGTGGTTGGCATCACACCACGCGAGCTTGGTATCCGTTGTTGGCGGGATTGGGCTGCTTCACGCAACACCGCACAACGCCTTCCACGGTCGGCGCACACTACGATAGATGTTGGTCCTGTTTTGGTGTTTCAGGCGCTGGGTGTTGCTGCGTTCAGATGGCCCTTCAGCTGCGTTTTTATTCTCTATTTCTATTTTCAAGTTTTATATAACTGGTAGCAGTCTAGTTCCAAGAACGATCTTCAAAAATGACAATCGTTGACGGGGTTGGAGGTCATGATCCCCGCAAAGGGGGCCTCAGAGTGGATGGATGCAGAACGCTCGCCACGGCCCGCCGGGCAATGTCGTCTTGGCGCGCGATCTCTTTCATTTGAGCATGCCAAGCCAGTCGCCGAACGCGCCCTCGGTGGAAAAAAGTTGTTTGTCTATGATACCCGTAGCCATATACAACAAGCAAAATGGAGCAGTCAGTTTTAAATGTAAAACTACGCATCGGCGGTTTTTCGGCGTTCCCATCAACATATGCACGCAGCCTATACGAGCTCGATTCGGCTGCTACACGCGGCTCCGATAATCACCTGTCGACTGCCACCGACGCTTTGCGTTTGCCTGACCTCTTGGCTCCCGCGAGCGGGGTTCCTCCCCCTTGCAGGCACCTCCGTCGCACGCCTTAGCATTGCTGAGCTCTATGCTATCGGAGTTGCACCCAACCAGCAGCAGCAGCGGAGTTGGTATGATACGAAATAGGATGAGTTTTTCTGCTGCAGATGATGGGGTGTGCCGTGGTAGAAAATGCCAACACGATCGATCACAGCCGTGCGACGAAGCAGCGGACGGCCCAGCGCAGAAAACCACCACGCCGTTGCGCGGGCGCACTCTCTCCTCCTGCTCCTGTGGGGTCTGTGAGCTGTGAGGTACCCTTGCTAGTTTCCTTGCAAGATTTCCCGGTTATGCGGTGACGGTGATTTGGACGATGCAGGATGCAGCGAGCAGGAACGCGCTTTTGAAAACCTGAGGCGTTTTCCTTCGGGGGTGTATGAGCTATCCCGTTGGAAAAAAAAATGGATCCAGCACAGAGCGTGTCAGCACCAAAGAGTGAAGATACTATTTTCTACAACAACAGCAGCCCCTGCATTTTTTTTTAACAATTTGATTTGGTACTATCGTCCTCTGTTGACCCTCTGGTAACATCGAGGGGAGCCACTGGCCTTTATTGTTCATGAGGAATGCACTCGACGTACTACATGCTGGTATAATAGCGTGCAAAGTCGAAGGAGTTTGCGAACGACCGAAACAACCAACATCTACCTGGCGTTTTTTTTTCGAAAATCAGACTTCTTTCTCGTACTCTCATACAAAACTTGTATAGTCTAGTCTAGACTATTAGTTCTGGTCGTTTTTCGATTTCTTCTTTTTTTTTTTTTGTCGTTTTTCACGTTTGTTTTCATCTTTTTTACAAAATTATTCCAACAACTTTGTACGTACGAATGATACGTGCCTCATATTAGGTTACCTGGTACATGATCACCGGTCGCCCGGTGGCGTATCAGGTTATCCTCAAGCCTGGTATAGGTCATTTTCGTGAGTTCGAATCCCCCGAGTGCATACTCGTAAAAATTCGTGGGGACTTTTTTTGTGCACAAATTGATTTGCGGAAAGCGCGAGAGCGGGAGTTAGCGACACTCGATGAAAAAACGACGAGCAATGGGTTTGCTGAACCCTGTGCGCGACAAAAATTGAAGGCAAGAGCCGGGGGGGAGAAGGGACGACACCTACCTGTGACCATGGCTTGTCCAGAAGCTGGAAAATAAATGTGTGTGAAGAAAAAAAAAAATACATGATACCAGGTCTACCAGGTAGCTGGGACGTGGTACGTCACATCATCACAATCGTTCGTGCAAAAACATACAAAGGATCGTCGTCAGCTGTGATTTCCCCAAACTGTTGTACCGTACGCGACACACGACACCAACCACCTTGTTTTGGGCCACAGGAAAAACATACTGTGCGAGATGTGTGTCAAACACTATTTTTACAAAAAAAAACAGCAAAAAAAAAAGGTTTCTTACGCCCCGTGCAAAATCGAGCTGAAAAAACACCCGGGAAAAAAATGTCACAAGGAAAGCAGGACAGTGCGAACACTTCATTAGTTTATCACGGGTAGGAGCATCAGAAATAGCCTCTCATGGACACGAAGTACGAGCATAATAATCGTATCCACTCCACGGCACGGGGTTACTCCCGCAACAAGTACCGTTGTTGCCGGCGCCCGTACAAAACTACATACCTTGAGAAGTACCGCGGTAGTTGGCTGCCCTCCAAAAAGTACTGTGGAAATACCGTGGTGGCGGGTTCCCGTAAAAATGTTACCGCGAAAGGCCGTGATGGCTGATTTCCTTACCGTGGGTGTGGTGGTAACCGGATACCGCGCAACCAATCACGTGGGGTTATGGGATTATTCTGGTGGCTGCTAGCCGCAGGGAACGCATCCGCAACCAACAATCGTTATCCATTAGTAGGACTCCCCCGCATTCTCAAAATAAAATGCATTTCATGTGCGCGGGGGTGCGCTCGCGGCGGATTGACTATCGCTTGATATTTTCCCTCTCTTACCCCCCAAGCTCCGCCTTTCCTTTGCACGTATTTAGGCAATGTTGATAATGGCTATCGCTTATAGGGGTATAGCCTTCTCTTTGTTCTCCGTCAAGAAAAACGAAAAACGCCACCTCTCTAGGAAACTGAGCGACAGCTGCGGACCCACCCGCACCCTCTCCTAAACAACTGTCGACTTCATAACCCGCCCTGCCTGCCGTATCCCCCCATACGGCTAGCGCAACACCGCAGGCCCGGCCCGCCTTCGTCCGCCTGAACAATGGCCCTCGCGGTGAGGAGTGAGGACCGCGGGTGTCATGGCGACCCTCCCCGTCAGTGGACGCACCTCACCCCCCCCGGCCCCGTTAAGGGACGCGCCATTGCCGGCGCCGTACTGCCTGAGATCGGTGACATACAGCCGATGATTGGCCAACAAGCGGTTGAACACCAAGCAATCGGGCTGGCGGAAGTTCCTGCCATCGTTGGCGGTGGCAGAGGCGGTGGCAGCGGCAGCGGCGGAGATGCCGGCGATTCAGTGGGAGGAGAGGTCAGTGGTAGCTTCGAAGTCGAAACGCTCGTTGCTGCAGGGTCGAACGGAAGGCAGGAAGGAAGCACGAAGAAGAAACACCAAACACGAAAACAACCAAAGCAAGCACGTCATCACGCACGCAGTACAACACCATACCCGAGCATGAAGGCAAGCACAACAACCCAAAATCACAACAACAAGGAAGCACAAAAGCAGGCAAGCACAAAAAAACAGCGCAAATAAAGCAAAGGCACGAGCAAGCACAAAATCACGTAAACAAGTATGCAAGCACAAAAACAAGCAGGCAATACGGCCGCAGTTCCACCTACATATGGTCCTTCCGTATCACCGTCTGCATGACCAGAAAATCCTGGAGCGCGTTCTGCGACAGTCGCCGCCGCCATCTTCAAGGAACCCATCCTGCCTCGCTTCTTCAGGTTGGTCTTGTTGGCCGCCTGTCCCGTCCAAATGGAGAGCCTTATGTGCGTGGGGGGAGAGCACGCAGCAGCACGCAGCAGCACGGGGGGGGGTGACGGGTGTACTCAGTTCGTGCATGGTCGTAGTCGTATGGCCATAGACCCTCGCATCCCTACTATGCCGGGACGGAGCACGTCGGGTTTTCCCCAACCAGGCAGACATTGCTTGCACCAGGCGCGAAGCGCCGTGAGGTTTTTGGCGAGTCGCATGAAGGGTGAATTGCATCCTTCCAAAAACCGCTCGTAAGACGGCCCTCGGCACCTTGTGCCTGCTTTCTTGCTTGTGGATGGCAGCGCCAATGAGCTATACTTTGTTTTCTGGTGTGGCTACTCCAGAGGAAACAATGGGTATTACTATGTAACGGCCTTGTGGGTGCTTTATCATATTCACACTACGTTATGCGATCATGAAGGGGGGCAACCCATCGGCTCCGGGTGCTGGTTAAACTTCAGAGGGTCACCCCCCCGCGAAGACGGAAACGCGGCTTTAACCATTGCATGTAATAATACCGCAAAACGTGTACCACCCCTATTCCTAGTACTTCCCCCGCAACTAACTAGGCTGCAGGATTTGAAGGGGGGAACGCGTCACGGGCGCCTTGACAACGTCGACTTTCTGGACCCGCAGTATCTTTCCTTTGCACGTACACATTTCTGGCCGACAACATAGCATTCCACATGCCGATTGATACCCACCAACCCTTCGTGACATCACTACCGTACCAACACCGTATAGTCCCCCCCCCCCCCCCAACCCAAACATGCCGCTCACTACATACATGAGCTAGACAACCAGGCTACCGTTCGTTTGTTTGTTTTGTTTGTTTGTTTTGCGGTAGAGCACATCTGGCGGTCGAGGTAGACCATTTGTGCGGGGTAGAGAACGTTTACTCCGCAAAAGGGGAATGATCGTATCACGTGATGTGAACACGGTAAGGCACCGACGAGGCAGTTACATAGTACTCCCATTGCTGTCTCTAGAAGCGGCCATACCGGAAACTAATTTAACCCATTGAAGCTGTCATCCATATGCAAGTCCACCTCACAAGCGGTTCTTGGAAGGATGCAGCTCACCCTTCATGCGACTCGCCGAACACCTCACGGCTCTTCGCGCTTGGTGCAAGCAATGTTTGCCTGGTCCGTGAAAACCCGACATGGCATTGTAGGGATGCGAGGATCTATACCATATACTTACTTACTAATATATTTGTGCTGAAAGCGCTCGGTTGGTGCATCCCTGGCATCTCCGAGGTCGGACGGTCCAGCTTACTTGCGGCATGGTCCAGCTTTTCTTTGATTTCCTGCTGCACCTGATCTATTTTTGTTACCAATATATATCGTTTTTTTATGGGGATCACTTTTTTTTCCGATGACACCCAGATTCGAACCACCGAAGATCAAGCTTATAGGCGGACAGTCTATTTACTAGACCACAACGTCATATTTATTATAAAAGATGAAAATACACTCCAGCTGTGAGATCGAAGATTTCGTCGAAACTTATCTTTGCAAGCTGTGTGTGATACTCCGATGGCGCGCATTACGAGTTGTGTGTCCTCGTTAAGGATATAGGTCGGCGACTCCCCTTACAACTACAGTGTAGCTATCAGGGTCAACAGGGTGATTTTAGTCAGTCTGTGCGCGGAAACTATAAAACCCGTTTCTGAGGGGGACAAAATCTGACAGCTGTGGAGGGAAATGTATCCTTTTATCATGTGAATCTTGTAAGTCGAATAACCGGTGAGGGGGGGGGGCGGAGTTTTGAAGGACGTGGGGGCCTGGTTTTGATCAAAAGCGAGCGGGTTTGAAGGGGGGAGGGGGGGGGGGGGAAGGGGGGGGCAATTTGTGCATGTAAGCTATAAATCCTTTCAAGGGGATAAATCTGACGGTTTTGGCCCCAGCTTATTATTGGGGGGGGGGGGGGGGGGGTTGGGGCAGCTCAATATGTGCGTGGAAACTATGCATTATTTTGAGGGGATAAATGTGACGGTTTTGGAAATAATGCATTAGTTTATCATGTATATCCTGGGGTAAGTCGTACAATCAGTGAGTAGAGAGAGGGTGGAGTGTTCGAGGGGGTGGGGTTGGGATGGGTTGGGGGGGGAGGTGGGGGGTGGGGGCGGGGGGGGGCGAGGGGGGGGGGGGGGGGGGGGGGAAAGAAGGGCTTTAGGTGAGGGGTTTGTTATACGTGTGGTGCTAGGTCTAGGCGATGGTGCGGGTGATGGGGAAGAAAGGGGCGTTCGAGGCGGGGGGGGGGGGGGGGGGGGACAGCGGCATGGATGGCTCTCGAAAGATAATGAGGTGATATCCTGTGCGTGAAGTGTTTATTATTCTGGCGGATTCCGATATTTGGTGGGGCGTTTGAGTAAGGGAGAGCGAGAGGGAGGGGGGGGGGGGGGGGGGGATTTTTCAGGAGGTTTAGGTCACAAGTAATATTCAAATACACTTCGGCTGTGAGATCAAAGATATGTAGCGGCTTGTTATACGCGTGGTGCTAGGTCTAGGCGATCGTGCGGGTGGTTGGAAAAGAGGGGGGGGGGGGGGGGAAGAATTGAAAACTACGTCATGGATGGTCAGAAAGATAATGACGTGATATCAACTGCGTATAGGTGTTTATTACTCAGGCCGATTTCGATTGTGAGTGGGGCGTTTGGACAAACTAGGCGGAAGGGGGGGGGAATCGGGGAACGGGGGGGGACGGGGGGGGAGGGTTGGGGCTTTTTATGAACGAGAGGGGTCAGGGGAGGGGGAGGGGAGGGGGGGGGGGCGGGGGGCGGGACATTTCAATATGTGCGCGGAAACTATAAATCCTCAAAGGGGACAAACCTGACGATTGAAGCAATAAGACATCCCTTTATATCATCTGGCTTGTAATGTTTACTATTCTGGAAGGTTTGATGTATGCAGCATGCAACCCAGTGTTTAAGTGTAGTAAATAACGTGTTAAATCTTCATAATTTGTTGTTGTACATAGATCGAAAGCTAGAATATTATATAGAATATTTGTAGTTATCATTATTTTCTGACATCGCTAATTATAAGAAAGAGATACGTATTGTCAAATACAACTAACAGGCGAGGTGATGTGGTCATGCACTGTTTGTCACCATCATCATACAGTTACCATTATTTTCTGACATCGCTAATTATACGAAAGAGATACGTAGTGCCAAATACAACATGCGAGGTGATGTATGTGGCCATGTACTGTCTCCGCCATTGAGCATTAGAGGGAGGGATGCGAATCGTCAGTTTTTAAGGAACGCTTGGTATACATGTGCTCAATTACGTTACCTCGTTAGTCATACTTGGTATCATACACGCGCTCAATTACGTTACCTCGTTAGTCATACTTCGCTTGCCATAGGTTGGGAGGCGATCATGCAGGCGGTATGTACGAAATACCCTACGTAATGGGTTGGTAAGGTTGTTTACCGCAATTTTAACACATCTGCCTGTGCTTCCTTTTCCAAATTATTTTTGTCTCAAATATATGTACGATTTCACGCCTATGATTTTACCTTGTCGATGTGGGGCTCTGCGGTCGTCAATTTTAAGTCAGAGATACATCCTACAAATACATCAGGCGAGGTGGGTATGTGATGTCATATATATGCGATGTCATCACTATTGATCGCGAGGGTGATTGTACTTCGTTAGGTATATGGTACTGTGTTTCGTAGAGGTCGTCTCAGGAGGGTATGCGATGGGTCGGCAGTGCGGTTTATCGCAATTTTATCAGGTCTTTCTGTGCTTCCTTTTCAACTTATTATTGTCTCAAATGTACGATTTCACGTCCATGATTTTTACCGTGCCGCTGCGGGGCTCTGAGGTCGCCAATTCTAAGACAGAGATACATCTTACATATCTACTTTATTTTTACAAATAAAATTGATAAATAAATACCAGGTATCGATTTTTCATGAGGATCATTTTTTTTTCCGCCTGGATTCGAACCAGCGAAGGCTAGGAATATAAACGGACAGTCTATCTACTAGACCACAATGTCACAGCAGCAGTGGTATCTACCAGTACTATTTTTTTATGTGCAACTACTACTTATAATAGCGAAACATAAATGTACCACGCAGCTTGCAAAGTTGAGTTTCAACAATTCAATCGGTCCTACTCACAGCTTACGTTTTTCAATTTTTATATAAAATACATACCGATTTTTTCAAGAGGATCATTTTTTTTCCCCGATGACACCTGGATTCAACCAACGAAAACCAGGCTTATAAGCGGACAGTCTATCTACTAGACCACAAAGTCACATTGCTATCTTTTTTTTTTTTGACAAATAAGTATCGATTTTGCATGAGGATCATTTTTTTTTCGATGACACCCGGGTTCGAACCAGCGAAGGCCACCAGGATTATAAGCGGACAGTCTATGTACTAGACCACAATACTTCGAAGAATGTCACAGTAGTAGTGGTGTATCTACCAGTTACTATTTTTTTACAAATATATTTTACAAATATATAGCCTATATAATTTATTTCATGAGGATCATGTTTTTTTCATATGACCCCTGGATTCAACCAACGAAAACCAGGCTTACGAGCGGACAGTCTATCTACTAGAAGACCACAAAGTAACATTGATATCTATTACTTCGAAGAATTTTATTTATGAGGATCATTTTTGACACCGGGATTCGAACCAACGGGAAGACCTCAAGGCTTATAGTACATACCGGTACTACTACACCAGGTTTGTACATACCATCAGGTACCACGCTGTTGGATCACAATGCACGCCCAGCTCAGATCAGTCCGACTTTATACAGCCCAGCAGCGCAGCGTAGCGCCGTGCGGAGCCGTGCGGTGCGGTGCCGTGTGCCCTTCGCTGCGGTGCTGTGTCGTGCTGCGCTGTGTGCTTTCTTTCGAACATAGAGCAGTACCGGGTATAATACGTGTTGTTGTGTACTACTCTTATTTTTTCTTCTTCTATATGTATTTGATCTTTCACGGCCCCCTGTTTTTCCCCCACGCAAAGTACCCCCGTACTGCCGATCAGAACGTAACACCGGTAACAAAAGCACAAAGCACAGCTGAGCACAACAGGGCAATTTGCTCTGCACAAGCAGCTCTTGGCATTATCAAATTTTTGCACCAAATCATGGGCCTCTTCTTTCTGCCCCCTTTACATGTTTTTAGTTGCATTCTTCCTTGCCTTGCGCGAGCGTAGCGGGCGGCGGCAGCCGCCCGCGGAGCGGAGCCCTTGTATAGTCATACGACTACGGTCATGCACGAATATCGAGTACCCCCCCCCCCTTCATCGAGTCGAGACCGATGGTAATCCAGCACAAACGGTAAGATTTTGAAACACATTCTTTTTTCTTAAACACATCAGCGGTGAGTTCGATAAATTTAGGGTCGATACTCATTCAAGCTGCGTGATACACCTAATTTTGTGACTACAATGGAGGAGTTAAAAATGACACACGATATGCATGAAAATATGTGGAAGTGTGGCGAGCTTAAGCATTACTTATTCTTTCAAAATCATCCTCACTGTTGTTGTGGGCAGCACACGTAATAACATAATTAGAGTACAAACAAAACCATTGGACACATCTGCTGGGGGTCGATGAACTGCCATGACCGTGACCATGACCGTGCCGGGCCGTTGAAAACCTGTGTTGACACACAGGAGAGTTCACTCTCAAACTCTCGAGTAACGGCCGACCTAAACCGCCTGCCGGACTGAGCGAACCATAGCAGCTCATGCGATTCGCATGGTGTGGACATGCATCACCACGATGTATACCGACGCGTGGACGCTAGGCCACACGCCTATATAGCGGGTCACCTCAACAAGAAAGCAGACCCTTGAAAAAAAACGAGTGAACACTGAAACAGCCGCACCGTAACGGCTCCCCCCCGTCCTGCGCGTACTAACCCTCTAGCCGAACGGCCCATACAGGGAGCAACAGCCGCAGCACCACAAGATCTACCCCTAACCCCGTGCTTACAGCTCCTTTAGCCTAACAGTAGATAAAATCACCCCATCTCACCTGCGAGATGATTGCGTACTCCTGACGACTTACGGCTGTTGCCGCCACATTGAGCAGATTAAGGATGTGGACCCGAAGCAGGTTACCCCCCACAACGCCACCCCAGAGAGCTCGATCAGTCCTACGAGATAGAGCCGCAGACGTACTTCAACGAAGGGCCGTCTCATACCAATAATGTTCCGCGAGTCTGTTTAAGCGGTACGGGATGCGGTTGGGGAGAGTCGTGGGGGGAGTGGGGTTAGCAGCGCTACTATCCCGCTTTCGTCGGGTTCGATATGTGTACGTGCGCGTTCAGAAATGAGACGAGGGGGGGGAAGCCTCGCGAGGAAGTTACCGTCATCGATGGCAACAATCGAACAATCGTCCCCTACCTATAGCGCGTGCGGTCGTGACGGCAACACGCGGGGGACGGGCGGCTTGCCTTGCCTTGCCGTGCATTACCCTGCCACCCTCTCTACATTACGTGCTGCCGCGTATAACGGGTGTACCACGAGCATATATTGTACACGCGCTGCATCTGCCGCAACAGTTTACTGCTGCTGTGATAACACGATGTATAGACTTGTACCACCCCGGCGCCAAACGCTTGGTGGTCGCGGCACACGTCACCAGATCAGTCGTGTACTGTCTACGCAGATGTTACCAGGTACAACGAATAACGACATGCGAATAGTCTTAAGGATACAACCTACAAAAATAAACGGGCCGCACGATGGCCAAGCAAAACCACGACGATAGAGGAGTATACACCACCAAACGAACACGCCCGTCGCCAAACAAGGTACCCGCGCTAGAAAAGCCTCCGCAACATCAAAACCCGAATCTCACCGCCAAGCATCGACTACCTTTCGCGCCATTCCGTCCGAACCCCAGTAAGTCCAGTATTAATAGTCGGTCGCTAGACTCGCGATTCCCCGCTCCGATTCTTCGATCCGTTTCTACCCCACCCTGCCCAGCCTCTCGCTTCACGAACGCCTCCGATTTTCGAAACCTATGTCAGCACTGACAAGGCCGGAAAATTATATATATATATACGAAACGGAAAAAAGGAAAAAATACGGCCGACGCGAAGGAACAAGTACCCGGTGGTACCTGGGGTTGAACTAGGGGCAGTAGTAGTGGTAGTAGTAGTAGCAGTAGCAGTGTAGTAGTAATAGCAGTACTAGTGCTCTTCGCAACCAGTAATGGAAAACGAAACGAGGGATTCGAACCAATCGCACCTCTCTCCTCCTGGGGGAATGGTGGCCTCTCGAATCAGAAAGGGCAAGGTCATGTATCATTTATGCATGTCCACGCGTCAAACGTTTCGACGGGGCCGTCCAGCACCTAGACGCAGCCCTGCTGCTGAACATCGGGTACAATATGCTGTCGTCTGCAAAAGCAAGCAACCGAGATATAATACTTACACACGCATAGTAACCCCTTTTACTATTACCAAAACCGTGTTAATGCACACTAATTCCAAGTCGTTTGCCCCCTACTTTATGAGCTGCGTCCTAGATGGGGTACCGGAGCTATCCTACTACTACCCTTTTTGAAGCTGCACCTGCTAGTAGCGCCAAGAAATACACTCGATCCGAGTGCAAGTGCACCATTGCACATGGCATGAATGTCACCATTATAGTCCGAGATTGCGAGCCTGTCTTATTCCGTCCAGGGGCTTTGCGGGGCTCAAGCACGAAGATCAGTCAGGCTGTAAGGCCGTGAGTGCCTGCACGACAGCCACCACAGCCAAAGTCACCACGGCCATCACGGCCACCATAGCTAAGACAATCTTGGAGTATGTGCGACCTGGAAAGCTACGAAACGGGTACATCAGAACAACCACACACCTTGGAAGGCAGTCATTAACCAGATTGCTGATCTTGAAAATGACCGCCAGACACCAGCTCTTCGTAGGGCACGTTTTCCACCTTCGCCAACAGCAGCAGATCCAAAATGGCCGAAGGCGACGGCGGGCGTTTGCATGTTTAAGGTGGCCTGCTTAATGTTGCACGTAGGCTATGTCTTGTAAACTCTCGTATTAAAATCGCCTGTTGCAACGGCAATGACGTTGTTGTCGCATGTTTCACGTTGCACAAAGCAGTAAAAAGCATGTTGAACCCATTTACCACCTCAAAAACGGCTCTACGGCACGAAATCCAACTACATTGTCGCCAAAACATCATCAATAAATAGTGTCAATATTAATATATCAATAGTACATTTCTGGATGTGTTGACGTTACTAATACATACTTAACGTTGCAAGTGACCGATGCAGTATTTCATATCGCAATGCTACCGATTTATGAAATGCAGAGCTGTCCATCCGGCATGTATAGCAGGCGGTATAGTAGCAGGCGAAACCACAGGAGGGAATCAGCCGTGGAAAAACGTGCACAGCACGTAGCCGACACCACCTGAGGGTACGACGATCGTGGCCCATATCAGAAGCAAGGCAAGACAGCACAGCTGCTGTAAAACTGTAAAATATAGCACTTCTAAGCTCTGTTGCATTGGCGGTGTGTTGGCAATATTTTAATACTGCTAACCTGCACTGAACCGTTCTACGCAGAGACGTCGAGGCGTGTACCGTATAATACTAGCACCGCCTAGCCCAAAGCACAGGACCGGCTGCAGTTGAGTGCTGCAGTTAAGTGAGACGACGTCATGACGTCATAACAAGAAAATCCCACCGCACTAAAGGAGGGCGTCCAGCGTTGTACATATGCTATATATTACGATCAATGGTCAGATGTCGCACGCTCTTCCCATGCTAGACTCAGGAACACACCGGTAAAACGTCGATAAAATCGCACTCATCGTGTTATGATGTTTCGATTGGTACTAATGGCTCTCAGACTACCCAAATGGTTGAAAGTCGCCGAGAAGCTCGTTCTGGCGTCTACTACCTTCGACTTCGAGGAGTTAATTGATGCGTCGTGCTTATAGTTCAACGTTGAGGAAAGTCGAAGCGTCAAACATTAACAATGGTTGATTGTATAATGTCTCGAGGAAATGCTCCACCAGATTTTTATGAATACTTTCAATACGCCTGTGGGCTGGCTGGACTTCGCGGCTAGGAATTACGTTATTGTTGTGCATAGGGTATGACTATGTCAGTATAATGTTGCTACATGGGCTGCGGAGTACATGTCAGGGAACGATTTACTAGTTACTAGTTACTCACACCACTCCCCCAAGTCTCAAGGCCAAAGTCGCACAGGGGCCACAGCTACGGTGAGAAATTGTTTGAGACCGTTGGGGGGGGGTATGTGGTTTTGGGTGGGTACCAATGCAAAAAAAGCCAGATATTCTTGGAAACCCCGTGCTGGCATTTCTGGTGGCGACATAATCGCTCCGGCTTCACGGGGCGTCATCGTAGGGGTCGATTTTTGTGCTGCACATGCACCCCAGTACTCGTACCTGCCTGAGCGTGCCGGTTGCTCGATAAAGTGCTCGCTACAGCGCGGGCACCACCGTCGAACATCAGGTATTACAATTGCGCTGCATTACGAAAGGAACAACCCTACTCACGACAATCACCACACGTGGTCCAGAGCCACAGACGGGTCAGTCGGACGCAAAGACGCCCAGCTCTGCGAAATACAAACTACCGTAGGCAACAACTTGAAATACACACATAACCAGCTACCACCGCATATTACGATGTATACCACCCGGGCTGTTGTATGTCACACCCTTGGAGTATACCACCCGGGTGATGACATATTTTATATCCCACAACAAGCACCCGATTTATCACCCGGATACGGTGTATATCACACCCCCTGCGGTGTCATGCCTCATAATCGTCAAGACACCCCCAAAAAACATGGAAACCTGCTCCCCCGGGCTGCAGGGCGGGCATGGCAACGACCTTCCTACCGGTCGCTTGTGGTCAACTTCAACCGCGCACGCCTGCCCAGACCAAGACGACCCCACACCTAATCGTAACCCTAGCCAGTTCTTTGGGAGGCCCGACGTCAGCAGGTGCAGTCGCGCGACTCCGTAGCGTGCCTGTAGTGTGGCAGTCCTTTGTAACCACTGACAGCACACCTCCTAGAGTATGCCACCTCGATCGGAAATGCGACTTGTCAAACTCAAAACGACCACCAAATGTATCACCGGGGGACGTTGTGTATCAAAACTCTCGGAGTATACCACACCAGGTGATACTTGTTTTGGAGCCCCAAAGGTTGTAGCCGGGGGTGTGAAACACACCGTCATGCACGGCGGTAGTCATTACTAACTACTCACTACTGTAGTTTGCCACCATTAGACTAGTCAGTCAGCTCAAAGCCTTCATGGAAAAGGAAGTCAGCATCGAGGGAGTAGTAACATACCCGGCCCATGTACCAATCAGGAAGCACGTGCAGCAGCAACCAGTTCAAGGTACCAGGGGAAGGTTGGCGCGCAACTATTTGTAGACACCAGCTGGTGGGACAAAACCAAAGAAGGGTGACACAAACACTAACATGCTAGTTTTAGACTTTAATTGTACCACAGGTATTCCCGTTGTTGCTGTGGCTTTTTTGGTGGAAAACCCTGTTTGGTGGACAAAGTCGCGGGGGATCAGAGGGTGTGTTGGTGGTCCCTGCCGGCGTCTATTAATAATTACATCCCCAGCGTTGGAGCGGAGGGCTCAGGTGCGGGTGGGAGCAGGTTCGGGCGAGTCTAAGGTGGCAAGTGGGAGCAGGGTCGACCTGGGAAATTCTAAGGGCTTTTCACGGGTCATGACCCGACCCGCGGATGGGGTCAAGGGGGTTTCGAAACCTCGCGGGTCGGGTCGGGTCGGGTCATTACGCTTTAAAATCTCACGGGTCGGTCGGGTCGGGTCGGGTTGGGTCAAGAGGTTTTCAAAATCTCGCGGGTCGGGTCGGGTCAAGAGGCTTCGAAATCTTGCGGGTCGGGTCGGGTCCGGTCAAGAGGTTATAAAATCTCGCGGGTCTGGTCGGGTCGGGTCAAGAGGTTTTCAAAATCTCGCGGGTCGGGTCCGGTCGGGTCAGGATGTTTTCAAAATCTCGCGGGTCGGGTCGTATCGGGTCAAGACGTCTCGATAATCTCGCGGGTCGGGTCGGGTCGGGTCGGGTCGGGTCGGGTCGGGTCAAGACGTCTTGAAATTCTCACGGGTCGGGTCGGGTCAGACCCGACCCGACCCGACCCGCGAGATTTGACCCGACCCGTGAAAAGCTCTGGAAATTCTATGACAGGCTCGTGCCTACAAAGGTTTTATTTCGTGGGAGTGCGAGTTTCTAACTCTGCCCACGCCAAAAAAAAAGGGGATCGCTTTCGAGATGGCTGAAGACTTCAAGCCTGGAGCGGAAGCCACCGCCCCCCGAGTTGTTCCCAATATTGATTGGCGTTTTCCAAGAGCAATTGTGGCGTTCGTGTCCCCGACTTGTTGAGGCCACGAAACAGCTGCCCACCCACACGCTCCGAGATGCTGCTGCTTCTTCTGCTGGCTGCTGCCCGCTGCTGTTTTCTGCTGCCAGCTTTGCTGCCTGCTGCTGCCTGCTGCCGGCTTTGCTACCTGCTGCTGCACTTACTCTCCCATCCACTTACTTTGTTTTTTCTCGGTACCATCACTCCATAGTCAAGCCTGTCTACGAGTGGCAAAAATGTCAGGACACGGTACTATTGGCCTGTGGCCGACGTACGTCTAGACGCAAAATACTTGGTTTACAAATAATAGTGTTTGAAAACACTCGTCCATCATCCAACAACCCAGAAAACTTGACCGCATTTACTATAAATGCTAACATTCAAATAGCCTGCTGCCTACAAGAGTTACTAGCGACAGCTATACGACAACTTGTACAACGATCTTACAAAGAGTCGTAGGCAACAGGCAGTTCTTGCATGTTTAGATGTTTAGTTATTCCGTGTCTTGCAAACACGCAATCACCATACGTATACGATACACCACACAGCAGCCATACACACGTATAACTGCTTTGGCGCGGCCGTGCTACATGTATTGTGCGTTGAACCAGTGATGGAGTTATTGCACGTGCACGAACTGGTGGGAGATGGCCGTTCCCCGTCAGTTTCGATTGTCGACGTCCAGTGCGCGCGGTGCACGGCGGCTATGCCCCTTATGTAATGCCCACGGGTATTTATTGTTATATAAATTAAAATACACTCCAGCTGTGAGAACAAAGAATTCGTCGAAACTCATCTTCGCAACCCTCGTGTGATAATCCGATCGCGCGTTTTACTGGGTGTGTCCGCATGAAGGATATAGGTCGGCGACTCCCCTTGGAACTACAACAGTGTACATATCTTGTGCCAGGGTCAACAGGCTGATGTTAATCAATCTGTGCTCGGAAACTACAAAGCTCATTTGGGGGGGAAGACAAAATATGACGGCTGTGGAAGGAATGCATCAGTTTATCAAGCATATCCTGTAATTCGTATAACCGGTGAGGGGAGGGCGGAGTTTTTAGGGGCGGGGGGTTGAAAAGGAGGAGGGGGAGGGGGAATCAATCTGTGCGCGGAAAGTATAAAACCCGTTTTTGAGGAGGATAATCTGGCGGCTGTGGTAGGAATGAATCAGTTTATCATGTACTTCGAAGTATGTCCTGTAAGTCGTATCGCCCGTGAGGGGAGGGCGGAGTTTTTAACGGGGCGGGGGGGGGGGGGCGTAGAGGGGGAAAGGAGGGGGGAGGGGGGGGTGGCGCACTCATCTGTTGCTTGCCTTAGTCATTTGACCATTGACCACGCATCCCTTTCGAGACGGAGCACCGTTCCTACTCCTAATAGAGACACCTCCAACGTTTGGGCGCTCATTACGTACGCTTTTTCCACATATTGCGTAAAACCTGCTTGCGTATCCTATTGCCGTCCTGTTTCGCCGTCAGCGGGGGGGTAAGGGGATTGTACTCAGTTTATGCATGGCCGTAGTCGTATGGCCATAGACCCTCGCATCCATACTATGCCCGGACGGAGCACGTCGAGTTTTCACCAACCAGGCAGACATTGCTTGCACCAAGCGCGAAGCGCCGTGAGGTGTTTGGCGAGTCGCATGAAGGATGAACTGTATCGTTCCAAGAACCGCTCGTAAGACGGACTTCGGCACCTTGTGCCTGCTTTCTTGCTTATGGATGACGCCGCCAGTGAGTTACCTTGTTTTCTGGTGTGGCCACTCCAGAGGCAGCAATGGGTATTACTATGTAACTGCCTTGTGGGTGCCTCACCATATTCACACTACGTGATGCGATCATTCCCCTTGTGCAGAGTTAGGGTTCCCCATCCCTCACAATATGGGCTAACCTGATAACCATCACGGCGTGACCGCCAAAGAAAAAAGAAAGAAAGTACCCTGGTTGCCTAGCTCACGCAGTGATTGGCAGATTTTGCAGCGTCGTTGCCAACCAATGCCAACGCCATTAGACTATACATACCAGGTATAATGTTTTACAGCGTCGGTGCCAACCGAGGCTAACTGTTACATGCATATTTTAAGGGGGGGGGGGTCCAACAGTTTTATGTTGCATAAAAACGTATTCTTCGAAGTAGGACCTTACTGTACGCGTGGTGCTAGGTCTAGGCGATGTTGTCACATGGTGGGGGCACATGGCGCTTATACGGCACTACGTCTCGGTGGCTGTCTACTGCTGTCTATTGTCTACCAGGTACCGGTAGTCAGCAGCAGCGACTTCACCGACGCGAATGCATGGAAAAAAACTTCAAGACACAGCAGCAGTGGCAGCAGCAGCAGCAGCGGCGGCAGCAGCAGCAGCAGCGGCAGCAACAACAGCTTCAGCCCGGAGCCAAAACGGGCCAAAACTGGTCCGAAACATGGCTTCGCCGCTATCGCATCGAACAACGACTACTCGTCACATTTCTGAACTGCCAACCACGACCCGACCTGCGTACTTAAAAAGACAAAATTATGCTACGTACTGGTTAGCTATTAATTTTATAACTAATTTTCAAGGACGTCAGCCGTGAGTTCGACGAATTTCAGGTCAATAGTCATCTTTGCAAGCCGCGTTGTTGGTACTCGTAATATACTATATGGGTGATTTTTTATTGGGAGATGTCCTATTTTTTTGTTCGCCTGTTGCGTTCTCTCCCCAGTGCCATTGATGATGCACTGCATACCCTCTATGAGCCCAATGCCGTCTTTAGTCAGTTCCTAGGGTCTGCTAGTATGACATTTTTTTTCTCTTTTCCTTTCCTTGCTTTCTTTTCTTGTCTTTTCTTTTCTTTCCTTCCCTTTTTCGTTTTTCGATTTCTTGTCTTTTCTTGCCTTCATCTTCTTTTCTTTTTTTTTTTTCTTTTTTTTTATCGTCTCGTCTGTCGTGCGCATGCGTAGTGACAGGTACTACGTACAATATGTATGTACGTGGTAGCCTTTCTTGGGTGGCAAGCGGCAGAGTCGGTTCCCGGTTTTTCCAGGAGGGAGTAGTGAGACGTATGCACCAGTATGGACCTGGCACATCGTAGGCTGACTCCCGATTTCATTTTTTTTTCATGTTTCTGGTGTTGGCATGAAGTACGTCTGCTGTGATATCGTATGCGTATAATAGTTTACCGCCTTTGATTTGTTTGTGTTTTTTCCTTGGGGTATTCCTCAGCTCCAGAGTGACTGGAGCCTGTCCGGTGACCACGGACTTGATTATGCGAGTTAATGCGAGAACAACAACAACAACAAGTACTGGTAGAGATCTGCGCGACCCGATATAACTGGCAGCGGCAGCAGCAGCAACAGCAACAGCGCTACGTACTACGTCGTACTTTGCCGGAAAAATCACTAGTCTTGACTCATTTACATGCCATTAATATGATACTAAGTATTATTATTAATACTCCGGAGTATTAATCCTACTTCTGCCCTGTACCATCGACCGGGTGGGTGATACCACGTCCAGCCTTCACAGCAGCAGCATCTCCTTGTGTAGACTACTGCTGTACGGGTTACGACCATTGCTTACGATGGGAAAAAGAGGAAACACTCGTTTGGTTCAATAATCATCATTTTTACTCCCCAACTCGACTCGTACATCGGTCAGGTTTTACTGTAGGCTTTATCCTCAACTCAATCGTCTGGACAAGCAAGCCGTGGTCACACGGTAGGGTGTCTTCCCTTTTCCGCACTCGTACAGCCGATGCTGGTCGCGCAGCAGAATACGAAGCAAACATCCAAGCACCACGAGATCAGCAGCACAACAGCAGTACCAGGAATGAGGTATGCTGCTGTAGTACCAGGTAAGGGAAAAGGGATACGGCAGCAGTAGGTATAAGGCCATAAGCCCCGAGCTTGCTTCACGATACAGCAGTAGCTACTTCCGACAAGCGACCAATAATCCAGGTCCCCCGGCCCAGCAGCCACCCAGACACCCAGACAAATAATTTTATGAAAATTCAAAATTCAAAACTCACAACTCTGCAGCTCTAGTCTCGTAGACTAAATGTATTGAGGGCTCCTTGTGCATGCATGACTACTGCTGTTCTACTCCTGTTATACCCTCCACAAGGGAGCAGGTATACTTTATAGGGTGTTTAGGGGCAATGAACACATAGACACATTTTGGTGTCATTACGACCATGATTGCACGTCATGGTCCTAGTCGCAAGGCATCGGAGGTAGCCTATCGTAGCATACGTCGTCTACAGCAGAGAGAATGTTGCATGCTTGGCTGGGATTGGAGTCGTGAAAAAAATGAGGAAAATGGCCGACCGCTTGCCGTGGAAATTTCTGTCGTACTCTCTGTCGTACTCTCGAGTTGCGCTCACCCCCGTGTGGATGTTTCCCAGGCCAGCGAAGGGCATGCCTGCGCCAGCAGTTCGGATGGAAGCTAAGATCCTGCAGCACACCATGGTATCGCTCTGCCACCCCTGGCTCCACCTCCAAGCGTCCAAGCCTCAACGCATTTTCTTTGTGAAGCTGCTACTTGGGGGTTTGCACGCCGATCTAGGTGCGTGCCTGTTGCGGGTAACGGGGACCTGAAACGAACGCGGAGAAACGAAAAGTACCGGTATCCAAAGTGCCGGTTCGACTACGAGAGGGGTGCGGGGAGGGACAAGCGAGCAAACCCCCGCAGCACGCGCGATGGGAGTATCACACACAGCTTGAAAGCACTAGTAGTTTCGACAGTAAATCCTCAATCTCACAGCTGAGGATTAGTCTATATCTATCTATTATTGTGGATAAAAACGAAGAACCAGGCTGACGGGAAATTCGGTCGTACAAAACACGCGCGGCCGGTGAATCACGCAGCGTGCAAAGATTATTAATAGTACGACCTACACTTAGACTAGTCAAAATTAATCGAAATCACAGTTGTAAGCATTTTTAATGGTTTTATAAAATAGGAATGCACACTGCATAATACCTGGTACTTGGTACCAAGTAGTCTACATAATATGGCCTTGCATTTGCGCCGCCTTACGAATATACTCATGGCCGGTGAACGAACCCGCAGAGCAAGACACTGCTGTACCGGGTACGACCATATTGCGGTTCACTGTTACTACTCTGTACGTCGTACACCGTCGTGCGCATTCTTCTCGTCTCTGATAAGTGAGCTAATGGCGTCATATCGTCACCATCGTCACCAGCGACATCATCACCAGGTCATCCAGGCCGCACGGGAGGAAACAAGAAACTGCGTCGTTGTTTTTGCCGGACGAGCACAGTGGACCACTGGCGGCGTGTATTTCCCCTCTGGCGAAGTCTGCAGGGTAACGCGCTACCCTCCAACGCACCATCATCAGCTGTCTGCAATATGTCTTTGGAGTCATTGGGAGGGGAGGTATATTGTTTTCACTCTTTGGTCCTCCTGTTTTTGCTGTTTTCGGAGAGGCGTAGACTAGAGAGTTGCCGACCACCGAATGAATGTACGGTTGTTTTTACTGTAATCTGTCAACTTTATTATTTTGGCGCCATAATAAGCATGTACCGCCCCCGCTAAGTTCCGTCGTATCTCAACCCCGAGGACATAACATGGGATTCCCTTCCTTTCCTCCCCGATGAGGTAAACTGCATTCTTTTAGTTTCTTCGTATCGCACGGTGGGGTCATTGTATTGTGACATCTGGCATTCTGGCATTCTTGCGGTGTAGTCTAACGGTCCAGCTTGTGATGTATCATTGTAATTGCACCCGCCGTAACGTTCCCACGTTATTGTCATGGATAGATGCGATGTATTAACACTGCTAACGCTAACGTGGGGTTGCCGGTCGTCGCTCTCTTACGATTGCTCCAGTTCATCCTTCACAAGCACAAGTAAATAAGCTCAAACCGTACAACAAGCAAGTGTATACGCACATGTCTGTCTGGACGATATCGATCATCTCAAACTGGACTCGAGGGTCTAGAAGGCCGGATCTACATCGGGCCCAAAACCCATGTGGGATCCCTAAGGGATATTTTGTCAAGAGCACGTTTTGCCTCGATGTGTTGGAAGTAGCAAAGTAGTTTGGCAAGCAAGACTCAATGATATTTCAGAACTGATACAGATATACAAGAATACAGAGCGTTTTTGGCCTGTTTGTTTAGCCCTTTTCGCCCTTTTCGAGGGCAACACTCGACTACCTCAAAAGGGAACGTAACTATATGTCTATCCGCACCTGATTTAGGTACGGATTATTGTTTTTTTTTCAAATGCCCGCGAAACCCCAGCCAACGTTGGTAATACCGTTTCTTCAAACTTGCTGTAATCACGGTAATTTTTGACGCCAATCGTGTATCCCTCCTAAAAAAAAAAAACGCCGTACGATCTCAAACCTAGGGACTCAAAATAGAGATCCCCTCTCCCCCCCTAACTCCCCCGTTTCTGAAACCGGGGATTCAAAACGGGGTTCCCCTCCCCCCCCCCCCCCGGCGGTGGTAAACGCCTTGCTACATATTACACGATGGGGTCATATTGCCATGTTATTATATCTGGCATTACGTATTCTGCCGTTCTGGCGGTGCAACGGCTCATCTTGATGTATGTACGTACTCGAAGCGTTCCCACTATATCGTCATGGATGCGATACTATTGTATGCTAACACTATAACACTATTACTATCTTGGCGTCAACGACCGTCGCTTGTGTCGCGACGTTCTAACCCATCATTCACGGCCAAAGGAGCTCAAGGTCTAAACTTACACTCGAAGGTATGTATGCTTGACGCTCTCCTTCGAACTGGAATCGAAGGCCTAGAAGGGCGGTCCCACGTCTGCCAAAAGCGCAAGCTAAATTTCTGCAAATATTGTATGGGTCGCTAGAGCCGTGACTGTAGAAGCCGCGTGTGTACCCCAAATGGACCCAGTTTGGCTCCGCCAACCACAGCGGCTACACCTCCGGCACGTCCTGTTTTGTGGGGACAGCGTGCCTGAAACATTCGCCTATGATGGACTCCGTCGGTATGCCTCCCGTTCCCTCCCCCCATGTCCCTCCAAAATTAAATTGCTCACAAATTGGAAAACTAGTAACTAAATGCATCCTCGCCGCTTTTATTTTTTGTTTTTTTTCTCCTGTAGAAGTGGATGGGTAAAAACAAAACCTAAGCTCACCACACTTCCACATCGAAATGTGTCGTGTGTCGATTTAACTCGGTTGTATAAACAAAACGCTACCGCCGTGGCTTACGGTACGGCACCACGAGAAAGTCAACCCGCCCCGATCCTCGCGCTGGAGTATCAGGTGCGGTGGAGATAACCACCCGGGGAGGGAAGCTCCCCGGGTGGTGTGGGACTTGCGCGAGCTCACCCACTAACGAAAACCCGGCCTACGCCGCCAATCTGCCGTGCCCCCTACACGGCCAACGTAAAGTCGTTACCGAAAACTCTCCCCACCAGGACCTCTCGGGAGCCCTCAGAATGAGCACTGTGCCGGTGGTACCGGTGCATTATTCACAAAAAAACTTACAGTCGTCAAATTTAAAATTGGCGCTCCAGACTCCTGATACCATGATCTTGCCCTCCAAAGAAAAATAAACACTCTGCCGTCCGGGACGGACATGAGCCCGGCATGAGAAGGCCTCGATTCTTCACCTCCGTATGTCTCAATAGCGCACCACCCGCGCGCGGTGCCCCACCTTGCCACCATCCTGCCTCCACCACAGGCCACACCGGATGGATTCCCGGTGCCCCTCCCGTCCGCCTGGAAAATGACCGACAGGGTGATCAGAACCGCGCGTGTCGCGGCGCTCCCTGCGTCGACGTTCGCGCGAAAGTCCGCACGGGCCTCAAGAAGGCATGGAAATCCTGGCGGGAGGTGCCGCCGGGGATATGGGAGCATTGTCGGCGTCACCGGAGGAGCCGATATCGAAACCGCGTGCAAGCACCTGCGCAAAGGTGAGGGGCGTGTCGAGGCCACCCACCGCCCGAGGGCGGATTGCTACCGGGGGAGAGGGCGTTGCAACGTTGTCGGCGGGTGTGGATGTGCCGAAACCGCGTGCCAGCACCTGCGCAAAGTTGAGAGGCGTGTCAAGGCCGTCCACCACCCGAGAGCGGGTTGATGCCGGGGGTGAAGGCGTGGCAACGTTGTCGGCGGGTGGAGACAAGCTGAAACCGCGAGCAAGCAGTTCTGCGAAGGTGAGCTGCGTGCCGGGTGCATCTATCACCTCCACCTCCCGCTCTTCTTGGGCGTGCCCTCCCCCGGACCCTTCCGCACCACCACCACCACCGCTACCGCCATCGACATCGCCACCTCCACGGCCGCGGTAGACCTGCTCGGCATGGGGTCCCGAAACGACGGGGGGAGGGGCGTCCTCTCCTCCAAAGCTCCGTCCCAGGGAGAACAACGTGTTGGCCAGCCGGTTGGCCAGCGCCACGGGAACCACACCGGGAAACGGTGGGGGGAGAGGGTCCACCCCCCCGGCGATCTCTTCGATGGGGGCAACGGCCACATTTGCACGGTCCGCTTCAGCAAAGTGGCCTGCAGCAGCTGGCAGTGCTACGCCATCTCCTGCCTCAACAGCCCCAGTCCCCCGAGGCACATCAACGGCCGCAACGTCGATCCCCCCCCTTACGTGCAGTGCAGCGACGGGGAGGGGCGCGAGGTCAACCCACTCCATGGACGGCACGTGCTGGGCCCCGTCTTCCGGTTCCTCCTCCGCGGGTTGTCCCACCAAGAGGAAGTGGGAAGAGCGTCGTCCCTCTCCAGCCAAGATTCCTCCCGAGGTGTCCCCACCGCGACCGGCGCTGGGGCTAGCTCCAGCAACGAGTGCTGCTGCCGACAACCCGGACGAAGCAGCGACGGTGACCGTAGAACCCGTCCCTGTTGTGTTGCCAGCCAGGGGAATCAAACCCTCGCCCCCGCCGTCGTCACCGCCCACGATGGCGGCCACTTCCGGTGCAGGAAGGTCGACCCCAGGGAACGGAGCAATCTCAGGCGGGGGAGCAATCTCAGGTGGGGGAGCGATCTCAGGTGGAAGAGCGAGCCCAGGCGGGGGAGCGAGCCCGGGCGGGGGGGCGAACACGGGAGGGGGGCTGATCCCAGGCGGGGCGGCGATCCCGGGCGGAGCGGCGATCCCAAGCGGGGGAGCAATGAGCGCTTTCTCGAGGGCGGCCGTCTTCGACGCCAAGTCGCGAAGGATTTCGGTCATTGTCGACATTTTAGGTCGTTCGATGGGGTTGCAGGATACCGCCTGTTCGAGTACCTCGCACAGCTGAAGAAACGGGGAACATTGCATATGGCAAAGGTGGGAAGGCGAAGCGGTCGAGAGTACTGGGTTAACTAACTTTGCTGCGGTTGCTGAGGAACGTACCCTCGTTAACGTTCTGGCGGTCGATCAAAGAAGCATGAAGCAGACGAGGGGGTTCTGAATGCGTACGTACTGGAGCTTCGTGGTGGAGCACAAAGCAAATCATTGCACGGAAAACTCTACTGCCCTGTGCCCTGCTAATCGTTGGTATAGACTAAGGCTGGCTATGTTATGTGTATAATACTGATATGTGATTGCGCTCATTTTCAGACCGTGGTTGACGTCTGTTGAATTGCATGCTGACATTTTCCCCTGTCCCCTAGGAACTCGGTTTTTGGGGCTTGGAACATCAGGTTTAGCGCTGGTGTTGTGAATTCCACAACAACAGCAAATCACACTGACCGGTAGCACCTTTTGATAAAATGGATTGTTTTCGCTGGGTCGCGAAAAGTGGACTTGTTTTACGTGTAAATTGCGCGGATTTTGGCCTTCATTTTTCCGTGCATTTTGGCAGGTATTCATCAGAAACATCGCAAAGTGCTATCGTTTATCTTGGCATGAACAACGTCCCCGCTAAAGGGTAGTTTCCTATTCTACTCAACACGGTGCAACGGTGGTTCGAATGTCAAGGAAAAACTGCAACAAAAACAAATTCGGACATGCTAGAACGGTTTGGGCAGTTTTGACAAGAAGTAGCTCCAAAACGAGATAAAAATATTTTGCTCAACTATGCCTAATTCGATCGTTTTGAACGGCATTCGGTCGCTGAACAACGTTTTTTCGTCACCCATAACCACTGAAGTAAGGGTACCAAGTGCGTCGCTTTCAGGATAAGAACATTACACCAATGACAGTTGCCGTGGTATTGAGGGTAAATAGGAATCAGCAAAAAAAACATGCGACCTACTGTTTCTAGTTCGTTGCCCTTCTTGTTTCTGTGTGCGAAACGCCTCATCAAACAACGCAAACGTGGCCTCGCGATGTACGACTAACAGGCCAGATAAGAAAGCCAAAACCTTGCCCATGAATCTTTTTCCTGTTCATACTCCGAGCTCGGCTACCCATGCTGCTGATGGTGATGACGATACACAGTACCTAGTAGACGACAGAGTGCATCACACTATTGACGGGGTACATACGCTCGCAAGCACCAATCACCACCACGAATTGATGCGGCAGAAACTCACGTTCGACATATCTGACTGGGGCAGATTCGCGTTGAAGTTGACTGCCTTGAGGAAGATCCGGGGGAGGCTTCCATCGTTCATGGTACGCAAGATGACCTCGTCCTGGATACACATTAAAAAAATGCGACAAATAGCAGGGTGTATATTGCCGCAAGCACGCATCAGGATCGCACAGTATATGCTGAGTATATAGGTCAGCGCGCGACAGTCAACCCGACACATATTGGACAGTGTTAGGGATTATATCTCCTTTAGAACTGCACCCAAGTTTTAGGATCGAAAACTGCTTAGAATGAGTATGGAACAGCGTTTGCAGTTTTAAAGGGGTTACTTTACGAACAGAACGGTACGCACGTAACGCGCGATGTGTACACGTAGAAAAGTTGGGGTGCTCTTGAGGAACGGCCGGCGCTACGTACCCGAATACCGAAAATGCTGAATTCAACGAGCACAAAGTGCTGTATAAAAGAAACCTTGCCCACTTCGGTCGAGCGCGCGTGAAGGATATCGTTGAGGCACGCCAGGATCGTCAACTGTGGCGAGTATCGTACTCACTCGGAGTTGGTGCTGATCACCCCCTGCGACTTGCAGAACGCGGAGGCGTGCTTGCTCTTCCGCCGTCATCAGAATCTGGAGTGTGGGGCGAACAAGCCGTCCGGGGTGAACAAGCGAACCATTTTTCGAGAGGAGGAGGGGAAATCACGGGTTTTGCAGATTTGGCTGGCTGACTGACTGACGTTGGAGTGGTAAGAGGGTGTGAAAATACCTACTGGTACATGAAAGGCGGTAGGTCATTTTCTGAGGAAACGCGGCCAATTTTATAATCTGAGCCCCACCACCCTTGTTGCAGTGCGCGGCTGCCCCTCCTGCCTCACAGCCCGACCGACGCCCCCGCCAAAGCACGGGCATGCCCCTTACCTTGTTGCCGAACATGCTGACATAATCGAGCTTCAATGTAGCGTGGGCCACCAGGAAACAGATGTCGACCCCAACCGCGAATGTGTCTTGGTCGGGTGCTGCTAGCACTGCGCCGACGACGTTCTCCGGAGGTGCCCATCCCATGGTGCCCGTTTTGGTAGCTCTCGCTTCGCCCAGACCTGTTTTGTTCGCGTCAAGGACAAAAGTGTTGCGGCTGTGGGTCAGGCTGTGTATTAATTTTGATAGGATCTCGGGGTGCAGAGGACGACGAAAAACCGCGCATTGTGTGGTTTGCGCCCTCGAAGCGATATCCGTGTGGTGGTGTTGGTGACGCAGGCAGGTGTGTGCCTTGTGGGGTGTTATCGAGACCATGTTTCCGCTGCTGCAGTGTCGATACGGTGCGTTGGCAATAACGCGGGGTATAACACATGCAGAAATAGGTAAGAGCTAGCGGGAAACGGCAACGGCAACGAGTCCGAGCGAGCGAAGAACCAGCGATGCTAGTGCTACTGAAAAGAGGGAGCGATATGATCGTGCACAGCAACAGTACTTAACAACAAGCGAAAACGGCATCCGCGCAGAGGAGAGGGAAATTGTGTCGATGGTACGTGGCGCTAGCAATAACGATCGGATTTGGCGCCCTGAAGATGGGTGTGTACGTACTGGTGTATTCACCTGAATAGTTTGTATTGATCACGCGCCGTTCTCCTGCGAGCACGGTTCGAGACTACCGAATCCCACCCTTGTACGGGTCGCTGCTAACGACAACGCCACCAATTTCACTTGAACCAGAAGTGGACGACACCTTCTTATTATGGAGAATAATGGCGCGACGTACGAAAAGTCTAACGAGCAATGTACCGATAATAACGCCGACATCAAAGTGTCATGAGATATGCACGAATGTCACAGGCTATCGTAACGGTTTTGCCAGTTGGTGACAAAATATTAAAGTAAAAATAAAAATGGAGAAACACACCCAAACTTTTGTCATGTGAGACACCCGTTGGAACAACCTCTGATGCGTGCCGAATTCGACCGGGAAAAGGCAACGCTCCACAAGAAACGCCTTCCAACCGCGAGAAAACTGTGATTATGTCGTTTGTTTTTCAGCAAGAAGTTATCCTACTCTGGACTCAAGTATGGCAATCTTACCCCCCGAGACGAGGGTGGAGTACGTACATGACATGTAGAGCAATCGGGTTGAAATCGCCGCGGTTTTCGCGTGTGTACGCGTGTTTTTGTTTCCTTCACGACCCTCTTTTGACCTGCATCCCCTCTTTAGACCAAACTACCTAAAGATAGGGATAATTCTACTTTTAGCAAGAGTTTTTTATGAACTTGTTGTCCCCGAAAAATCCATTTTTGATGCAATACTTGTAGTCTAGATTAATCGTTCAAGGCGCGGGGACATCTCGCGTGATTCCTGTTTTTCCTTCTTGAACTTCCGCCTTCATTCACCCCCGAACCCCGACTCACCGCACCACAGTCCCGGGTCCGTGACCTTGGCGACGAACCCTCCAGGGCCCTCGGAGCGGCAAATGAGGGTGTTTTCCACCTTTACATCGCAGTGTATGAGCCCTTCCTTGTGCATGAAAGAGAGACCCTCAGTGGCGTCCGCCTCAAAGCTGGCCACACGCAGCACAACACCAAGAAAAACAACACAAGATCAAGAGAGGATGGCGCAAATAAAAAAAACAAGATATCGTCAGGAAATCTGGGCGCGAACCGGCGAAGCATTGGAGAACGACCTCGACCTGGCGAACCGCATCGAGCAGCCTTCCTGTTCAACAATATTTCTATCGAATCGATCCATAATCATTGCAACGACCAACGACACCGCATGTGCACACGTGCTGTGGGGTATGCTCACCCAAGCTGTTGAGACAGCGTGAACATGATGTTACTTGTTCCCGCGGAGGCCTGGTACAGGTCGGAAACAGCGATTTCCATTAAAAGGCCCTCTTCCCCCGCGATATCGCTCAAGCAGTCGACATCGATAATCTTCTCGTGTTTCGGCAAGCTGAGATAGATGTGAGGGGCACGAGGGGCGCGGAGGGGGTGTAATGGTGTCATTCGGAAGGGGGGGGCGGACGTGGCAGAAGGCGAGAGCTACCTCGGACGCCCGTGCATGTGATCATCAAGCGGCCGACACCGCCAGGTACACACCCACACGCAGTAGTAACACCTACCAGAGTATACCAGGTATGTTATAGCAAGCTATCATTCACGAGTCCCTGTGCGGCTTCGAACACTACCGCCTCGGTATATACGCGTGGCGACTCGCTGCCGACACGCGCACGCCTAACGTCTGTGACTAAAAAATCTCGAGCACTAGGCTGATCGCATGACGGGATGAAGGATGGGAAGACTCACATGGCGTACGCGGCAAGCTCGCGCACCAGGCAGTATGCCGAGTTTCCCTGGTACAAGAGTGAAAAGAACGGGTCTCTTGATGTCGGCAAGGCTGAAACGTTCATGTACGCGAGCGAATGGAAACGAAAAGTGTCGCCATGTTCACAGCCGCAGCGGCAGCAGCAGCAGCAGCAGCAGCAATTTTTACGTGTTATACCCCGCCGGGGAAGCAGGCTCGCGATCAAACAATGCCGTCGACGTCCGACGAAGCACCAAGATGCATATGGTAATATCGTGTAGTAGTCGAAGACCGCTAGTATTTCGTTTTTTGTTCCGTTAATTCGTTTGCACTACGATTTGTCGCGTTCGCGCTACATTGAAGCCGCCACAAAACGATCGCGGGTGGGCGATAGTTAAGTGCTGACAAAGTTTGTTTTGTCTTGTAACCACGGACTATATTATGGCGATGAGTTAATGCGGGGACACCACCACCACCACTACCAACAACAACGACAACAACAACTCCATGCGCTATATTTCCCCATTGCTATGATATACATAGCGGTCTCAATTAACACTTTACGGCCCAACCTTACGTAGCGACACAAGTTCACAGAAAACCAACTTCCATCAGACACTGGACAGTCCATTTCTTGCAGCCAGCACACCTCACCTCTTTGGCCTTTTTTATAGCATACTTTCTGCCCGTCGTTTTGCAGGTCACGCGGTGCACAGCGCCGTACCCTCCCTGCCCCAGGATGACTGGGTTCTCGAAGCGCTGCTCCAAGTTCACGAGGCCATTCGCGGCAAGCTCTCGCTTGCACGCACAATCACCCATCTTCTTGGCGATAAAGATTTGGCGCAAATCGCCGGGCAACCATAGCGCGCATATGATCGCTTGACGGGGAGGTCCCACCGCAGTTCCTCCTGGAAGAAGACGAGATAGAGCTTCGTCGCCTCTAACCGGCTGTAGAGAGGAAGGGAGGCGCGCGTTGGGAACGCGATATAGTTAACCTTGACCGCGTGCCAAGTTTGGTTTTCGACAAGGACAAACAACTGTTCTTGCACGCCCCCCCATCCCCCGCGTCTAGGAGTGGCCGTACGCGCGTCGGTGCCGCCGTCGTTATGCTATCAGTTTTCAGGGGTGCGCTATTTCGACCCCGATTGAGGAAGAAGCGGTGAAGTTCGACGAATACCTCCCTGCTGCGTGTCGCGTATCGTCTGATGTCAACCAAAGCCTTGTTAATAGTGTATTGGGACCGAGTGATGTTGCCCTAGTGATCAACCAACCGCGGCCCTGAAAGGAAGGTTATTATCTAAAAAGCAGCAGTAGGCACACCAAGATTTAAGCAAAGGTAGGTCTATACACCCGTCTCGCGCACCTCGTTTGCCCAGGCGTTTGCGTTAATCCGCTCTTTCATCAACTTATCCGTAAGGCGCTTCAGCCCGGCGTTGCGCTCCTAGCTCGCGGAGACGGAAACGTGAAACGGAGGTTGAGGTGTGAGTGTACCGTAGGCATCTCCAAAAAGGTCGCGAAAATCAAAGCGAGCTCAAACGTTGAGCCAGGAGGGAAAACTTGGGTAGACATGGCCGTCGATGTTTGAAACACCCCACACAAACTTTGGACACCCCACACAAACTTTGCCAGGGCATACAGCCAACCCAGCGCATCCAATACTGCGCACTACTTTCATCACCCGGGTTGGGCCATGCCGGTAGTTATTGCTGTGCAATATCGCCGCCACGCAATGACGTGCCACGAACGGACTGCCCGATGTAGCTTACAGCCGAGGAACCAAAACAAAATCAAACCTGCTCTTCAGCCAGCGAGGCTATCTTCTCTCGCAGGATAGCGTTAATGGCGTCCGATGCCATCCGTTCATTGGCGAGCTCATCCTGAAGCGAAAGGGTTGTTTGACGGAGACACCGAAAGCACAGATAGGTGTTGAGGTCGACAAACTGTTACCATTCGGTTTGGCGGCGCACCAGTGTGTGTACGTCAGCGTTGTTTGCCGAACCGCAAATTTGCATTATACAAGCAACCGTGCCAAATCATGGGTCGTACATATCGTGTACCATGCCAACTTGTAGTCATCAAACACATCGCAGCACTCGGGGAGGCAATGTGGGATTTTTTTGCCACCACCGTGCCCCTCGAATTGACACGGGTGTGTTCATCGCGCACGGTTGCGCCTGCAGGTGAGCTGGCCATTCAAACGTCTTTCAGCAGTGGCGACGGCGGCAGCAGCAGCCCCGGCATATCCTAGAACAAGCCAACGCTGAAATCGGTGACTCACCCGGAGTTCCCCGACTTTCCTCTCGGCGTCCTCCGCGCGTTGTCGATGAAGCACTACTTCTCCCTGCTGTTGCACCAAACGTCTCTGGCAATGGTCGTATTCAGCCCTCGCCCTCCGTCGGATGTCCTCCACCTGTCCAGCCAGCTCAACCTCTCTCGGATTGACAGCAACGACTGCTGCTGCGGTCGGCCTCCGGTAGGCTAAACCAGCATGGTGTCGAACCGATCCCTCCTGGCCCATCATGGCAGTTAACCTGGCCGGCCCGTTGGTTGCCGCAGGCATGTTGGTGGTCGGCGCTGCCACCGGCGGTGGCCGGTAGGTAGAATGTGTCAGATTTCGCGCATCGCCCCGCACTGAAATAGCGGAAATAGTGGCGTTTCTCGCTTGCGGTGGCGTGTTGGCAGCAGTAGCATCCGGAAAAGGCTGGCAATAGGGGAGAGAAGGGAAAAAAGGGGGTGGTCGCGACGTGCGATTTACGCCCAGCAAGCAGTGGGTTCCGAGTCTGTTTGTTTTCATTCGTCGTTAAACAAGCACACACACGGTTGACCTTGAGGTTCGTGACCTTCAGCGGCACAGCACTGAGTGCACAAAAAAAGCACATGCACGTTCGGATTCTTGTGCTTGCGCTCGCGACCTTCGATGGCGACACAACAGGGCACCGATGGGGGGTTCTCTACCAAGGGTGCACATGACGTGATCGATGTCCTTGCCGATAATGCGATCAGTCCATTGCCGCAAAAGTCGAGTCAAGCGAGGATGCCTTTTGGGATCTATTCATTTTTTTTCCCGCTGCGAGAATATTCCTGTTGTATTTCCAAGTACGTCGTCCCCAAACCATGGGTACAGTATTAAAAAAGGGTCAAGTCGAAGCCATCCGTATCTCAGTGAATCGAGAAAACACGCAACGGGTTTACAGAGGGAGAAAGGCAGCCATCGCAGCGACCCCGTGGCCGGTATGAAACCACAAGCTTAACCTACCCTTCCTGGCACAACCCGGCGCAGGCACCACACCGTGCAACACGCTCCGCCATTGGCGCGCGCTATCGTCTAGTCTATATGATACTTCGAAGTGTGTTGGCCCTGGTTTTGGCCTGGGTGTTGATGCGCTTTGACAGCCCTGCGGTTGCGTGCAGACTTTGCGCTACCACCGTGATATCAAGCGGTATAGCATTGGTTCAAGAACGATCTCCACTTCCGCTCGTCTACTTCGGGAAAACAAGCACCCATCATGATCCCCGCAAAAAAGGGCCAAAGCGTGGATGGGTGCAGAACGCACGCCACAGCTTGAGCTGCGCCGGCGCGTGGATCTGTTTCGTTTGAAGATGCCTTACGTACAAGCGGCCGAACCTGCTCCCGATAAAATACTGGGCTCCTCTACGAGTACCCGCCTAGCTTGTGTAGCAACTGACAAACACCAGCCAGTTTTGATGCACACGCATTGCCGAGTTGCAATCCCGCCCAAAGGTATGATATGTACGTAGCCTACAAGCTCGGTTCGGTCGCTACACACGACCACGGCCGGTCCGATTTTCACCTGTAAACCCCCACCGACATGCCAGGCCTGCTGTCCCTCGTAGCCCTCGCGAACCGGATTCCCCACCCGGCCGGTGGCACGCAGCATGGTTGTGCTCTCTCGGGAGTTACACCCAGCAGCAGTGGGATGGTGGGCGTGATTACTTGTTTCTGTGCCCTGCGGTGGAAAATCGTAACACGATCACAGCCGTGCCACGCCACCGGGACCGCCAATCGCGGAAGCCGCGGACGATACTAAACACGTTGCTGCCGCACGCTCACCCTCTTCGCCTCCTCCCGTCGTCTCTCTGGGCCTTGGTACCCTTGCACAGGGCAGGGTTACAAGTGTGCTCCATACGCAGGGATGCCACACGAGGAAACCTGAGGCATTTTGATCCGGGGATGTATTAACTATCCCGTTGGACAAAAAAAAAACGGATCCAGCTTAAAGATCGAAGATATCCCCGCTTTTTTTTGTGCTTTTTATTAGTAAAACCACGTTCCAATTTTCAAAAATGCTGTTCATTTCTTTTGTTTCCTTTGATTTTCACTTTTCTCTGTTTATTTTCACCATTTTTCTTCGTTTTTTGTGTGAAACAGCCCACCTGGTACGTACGTAATACGTACCGGGTACGGTAGTAGTATAGTGGTCGTATAGTAGTATTACAATAGCGGGAGGTCGATACTCAACTTTGCAAGCTTCGTCCTGCCGCTGCAGCAGAGATGGACACATCGGTCGCACACTTTTTAACGTACACACACAGCGGTCTTTCGTGAAGGATAGACCGACCGTGGACTTACTCTGCCCTGGATGATATGTGACACCATAATCGGGGTCAACAGACTGTGCAACCCTTCTTGTGCGGTTCGATTGTCGAAAAAGCTTACCAAGTACTGTACCAGGTACCTGGTATCATGCAGTATGCCAGATGTTGTATCAGATACCGGGATACCTGTGGCACGTACTATCAGTACTACTGCTGCTGTACCAAAGACAGTGTCACCTACACAGGTCAGGTATAGGGAATGTGGAGGAACGTGTTGGATAACGTATGGGGAAAACGATATGCCGTGCGGCCTGTCTGTGGTCCATTACGACGACAAGGCGTATTTACTTGATAAATTTAAAAGACGCCATAAAAGCTGTTCCTAACCGCCGAGGAAGGGCAACACTGCTTTGTCTAGTATTTTTGCCTCTGTTTTTGTTCGTTGTGGGTGCGAATTCCGTCAGGTAGGTGCACGCTTTTTTTTTTTGCCCGATTTGCATTTTTCTCCCACCTCATACATACCAGGTACAGAATAGGAGGAGAAGCCTACGTATACCGGGTAGGTACGTACCATTAATAATATTAATATAGAGTCTATACTTCCGTATGTTGGAACGCAACTGGATCGAGCCTGACGAGTGAGCGCCGCGGCGTGTTTTGGGTGTGTGAGTTTGCGCACCTAACCTCGTATTCTAGCGAAGAAGGAGTTCGCGTGTCGACCTGCCACAGTGCCGTCTGCCACTCACTGCTGCACAGCTAGTAGATGCGAAGTCTTGTAGAGTTAATAATGATGGTGCACAACCGAGCTGAATCGATGCACGACAACAACAACGACAACAACAGCACTTGCGTGAGGAAGCGTGGCTATAATTTAACTTTGTTTTATTTGACATCCACCGGAGCGAGGCTATGATTATTAATAGCAACAATATGGAGGCCACCCCACGCCATGACTCTTTCACTGAGGTTGCGATATGACACAGCACAGAAGCACCTATGCGAAGCCTTTTATGCATCGTACCACACTATATTAGACTAGTCTATACATGTATGTACGTGCACAACGGCGCAGTACTCGTAGGAAAATGAAGGTATCGCATGCTGTAACAGAGGTATACACCGCCGAGCAAAGCCATTAGACTAAGTATCGTAGTTCATCTGTGGAATCATTGTCATCAATCGATGCGTGTCAGCGCAGAAACCTTGGGTTAACTGTTGTTCCTGGTTCATTGTACGATGTACCTTGCATTAGACTAATGATGCAGCATATAGTAGCAGCAGTAGTTCAGCCTTGGGATCAACGACGACAGCAACAAAAGCACCTGGTGCCAAGTTTGTATATATGAATACCAGTATGCAACAAGCAGGTGATCCTCTGCTATTAGGTCTATACCTCTACCACCACCACCACCATCACCACCACCACCGTTACCACCACCACCGTTACCACCACCACCACCACCATCACCACCACCACCACCACCACCACCACCACCACCACCACCACCACCACCACCACCACCACCACCGTTACCACCACCACCACCACCACCACCGCCACTACCACTACCACCACCACCACCACCACCACCACCACCGTTACCACCTCCATCACCACCACCACCACCGCCACTACCACCACCACCACCACCTCCACCACCACCACCACCATCACCACCACCGTTACCACCTCCATCACCACCACCACCACCGCCGCAAGAGTATGTACCGAGTACGGGGTGTTAGGGGTGGTGGTGGCAATATCTTACGACGATGATGGTGGTGCACGACACAACAGCACAGAAAAGAGACAGTGCCATATAGACTAGACTAGTCTAGACTATAGAGATACGCCAACTCTCTGAAGGGGGGTGTACTATAAACAACTGAATAGCTTCAAAAAAGCAAAACAACATTTATGCATGTGGCATTATTATCACGCTTGCGTTCTCGTGCTCAACCTGCAGTTCCGCCTTGGGACCATTCGCCTTTAATCCGTGCGCGCGTCAGCGCAGAAACCTTGCATTGAAACCTTGGGTTGATTGTGCGGTCGTTGTATTATTAGGTGGAAATAACGGCTTTAAGGACATATCACGAGTATGTTTCATGAAAACTCAAACCGGTTTTGGACGCGGTCAGAGGTGGATGGATGGTATAAATAAGGGTCTCTGTTGCCGCCCTCGCGGATGAAATCGGACCCGAGATGGTGGTGCGCTCGGAGCAAACGTCAAGGCACACACAAGGGAGGAGAGTTTTTTTCAAGATATTGGCACCCTGTTGGCAAAATCTCTTGGAATTTCTCCTAGGCAACTGCACACAGCTGACCGCTAGTAATACGGAGAGACTCAGCGGTCGCCCGGTGGCGTACCAGGTCATCCTCAAGCCTGGTACAGGTCAGTTTCGTGAGATCGAATCCTCCCGAGTGCATACTCGTAAAAATTCGTGAGGACTTTTTTTTGTGCACAAATTGACTTGCGGAAAGCGCGAGAGCGTGAGTCAGCGACACTCGATGAAAAAACAACGAGCACTGGGATTGCTGAACCCTATGCGCGATAAAAATTGAAGGCAAGAACCGGGGAGAAGAAGGGACGACACCTCAGGTCCTGTGACCACGGCTTGTTCAGTAGCTGGAAAATAAATGTGTGTGAAGAAAAAAAAAACATGATACCAGGTCTACCAGGTAGCTGGGACGTGGTACGTCACATCATCACAATCGCTCGTTCGAAAACATACGAAGAATCGTCGTCACCTATGATTTCCCCAAACTGTTGTACCGTACGCGACACACGACACCAACCACCTTGTTTTGGGCCAAAGGAAAAAACGTACTGCGCGAGGTGTGTCCCGACACTATTGTTGAAAAAAAAACGGCAAGAAAAAAGTTTCTTACGCCCCGTGCAAAATCGAGCTGAATAAATACCCGGGAAAAAAATGTCACAAGGAAAGCAGGACAGCGCGAACACTTTTTTAGTTTATCACGTGTAGGAGCATCAGAAATGGCCTCTTATGGACACGGAGTGCGAGCAAAATCGTGTCCACTCCACGGCACGCGGTTACTCCCGCAACAAGTACCGTGGTTGCCGGCGCCCGTACAAAAATACATACCTTGAAGTACCGCGGTAGTTGGCTGCCCTCCAAAAAGTACTGTGGAAATACCGTGATGACGGGTTGCCGCACAAATGTTACCGCGAAAGGCCGTGATGGCTGGTTTCCTTACCGTGGGTTTGGTGGTAACCGGATACCTGGTACCGTGCAAACAATGACGTGGGGTTATGGGATTATTGTGGTGGCTGATAGCCGCAGGGAAGACATCCGCAACCAACAATCGTTATCCCTTAGTAGGACAGCCTCGCATTCTTGAAATAAAATGCACTGCATGTGCGCGGGGGTGCGCTCGCGGCGGATTGACTAACGCTTGACATTTACCCTCTCTTGCCCCCCAAGCTCCGCCTTTCCTTTGCACGTATTTAGGCAATGTTGATAATGGCTACCTGGTTTAGCTTAGGGGTACAGCCTTCTCTTCGTTCTCCGTCAAGAAAAACGAAAAAGGCCACCTCTCCAGGAGACCGAGCGACAGCTGCGGACCCACCCGCACCCTCTCCTAAACAACTGTCGACTTCACAACCCGCCCTGCCTGCCGTATCCCCCCCAATACGGCTAGCGCAACACCGCAGGCCCGGTCCGCCTTCGTCCGTCTGAACAATGGCCCACGCGGTGAGGAGTGAGGACCGCGGGTGTCATGGCGACCCTCCCCGTCAGTGGACGCACCTCGCCCCCCCCGGCCCCGTTATGGCACGCGCCATTGCCGGCGCCGTACTGCCTGATATCGGTGACATACAGCCGATGATTGGCCAACAAGCGGTTGAACACCCAGCAATCAGGCTGGCGGAAGTTCCTGCCATCGTTGGCGGTGGCAGAGGCGGTGGCAGCGGCAGCGGCGGAGATGGCAGCGATTCAGTGGGAGGAGAGGTCAGTGGTAGCTTCAAAGTCGAAACTCTCGTTGCTGCAGGGTCGAACGGAAGGCAGGAAGGAAGCACGAAAAATAAACACCAAACATGAAAACAACCAAAGCAAGCACGTCATCACGCACGCAGTGCAACACCATACCCGAGCATGCATGCAAGCACAACAACCCAAAATGGCAAGAACAAGGAAGCACAAAAACAGGCAAGCACAAAAAAAACAGCACAAATAAAGGAAAGGCTCGAGCAAGCACAAAATCATGCAAACAAGTATGCGAGCACAAAAATAAGCAGGCACTACGGCCGCAGTTCCAGCTACATATGGCCCCCTCCATATCACCGTCTGCATGCCCAGAAAATGCTGAAGCGTGTTCACCGATAATCGCCGCCGCCGTCTTCAAGGGACCCATCCTGCCTCGCTCTTCAAGATTGGTCTTGTTGGCCGCCCGTCCCGTCCAAATAAAGAGACTTATGTGCGCGGGGGCAGAGCACGCAGCAGCACGCAGCAGCACGGGGGGGGGGTGACGGGTGAACTCAGTTTGTGCATGGGCGTAGTCGTATGGCCATAGACCCTCGCATCCCTACTATGTCGGGACGGAGCACGTCGGGTTTTCCCCAACCAGGCAGACATTGCTTGCACCAAGCGCGAAGCGCCGTGAGGTGTTCGGCGAGTCGCATGAAGGGTGAATTGCATCCTTCCAAAAACCGCTCGTAAGACGGCCCTCGGCACCTTGTGCCTGCTTTCTTGCTTGTGGATGGCAGCGCCGATGAGCTATATTTTGTTTTCTGGTGTGGCCACTCCAGAGACAGCAATGGGTATTACCATGTAACTGCCTCGTGGGTGCCTTATCATATTCACACTACGTTATGCGATCATGGGGGGGGGGCAATCCATCGGCTCCGAGTGCTGGCTTAACTTCAGAGGGTCACCCCCCCGCGAAGACGGAAACGCGGCTTTAACCATTGCATGTAATAATACCGCAAAACGTGTACCACCCCTATTCCTAGTACTTCCCCCGCAACCAACTACAAGTAGGCTGCAGGATTTAAAGGGGTTTACGCGTCGCGGGCGCCGCGATAACGTCGACTTTCTGGGCCCGCAGTATCTTCCCTTTGCACGTACACATTTCTGGCCGACAACATGGCATTCCACATGCCGATTGATACCCACCAATCCTTCGTGACATCGCTACCGTACCAACACCGTAAAGCCCCCCCCCCCCCCCCAACCCAAACATGCCGCTCACTACATGAGCTAGACCACCAGGCTATCGTGTGTTTCTTTGTTTGCTTAGATTCTTTTTTCGCAGTAGAGCACATCTGGCGGTCGAGTTAGATCATTTGTGCGGGGTAGAGAACTTTTTCTACGCAAAAGGGGAATGATCGTATCACGTGGTGTGAACATGGTAAGGCACCGACGAGGCTGTTACATAGTACTCCCATTGCTGTCTCTAGAAGCGGCCATACCGGAAACTAATTCAACCCATTGAAGCTGTCATCCATATGCAAGTCCACCTCACGCGCGGTTCTTGGAAGGATGCAGCTCACCCTTCATGCGACTCGCCGAACACCTCACAACTCTCTTCGCGCTTGGTGCAAGCAATGTCTGCCTGATCGGTGAAAACCCGACATGGCATTGTAGGGATGCGAAGATCTATACAATATAGTCATACGACTACGGTCATGCACGAATATCGAGTACCCCCCCCCCCCTTCATCGAGTCGAGACCGATGGTAATCCAACACAAATGGTAAGAAATTGAAACACAGTCTTTTTTTTAAACACGTCAGTTGTGAGTTCGATAAATTTATGGTCGATACTCATGTAAGCTGCGTGATACACCTAATTTTGTTACTACAATGGAGGAGTTAAAAATGACACACGATATGCATGAAGATATATGGAAATGTGGCGAGCTTAAGCATTACTTAATTATTTCAAAATCATCTACACTGTTGTTGTGGGCAGCACACGTAATAAAATAATTAGAATACTAATAACACCATTGCACACATCTGCTGGGGGTCGATGAACTGCCATGACCGTGACCATGACCGTGCCGGGTCGTTGAACCTGTGTTGACACACACCAGAGTTTATTCTCAAACTCTCGAGCAACGGCCGACCTACACCGCCTGCCGGACTGAGCGAGCCGCCGCAGCTCATGCGATTCCCATGGTGTGGACATGCACCACCACGATCTATACCGGCGCGTGAACGCTAGTCCACACACCTATATGGCGGGTCACCTCAACAAGAAGGCAGACCCTTGAAAAAAAACGAGTAAACACTGAAACAGCCGCACCGCAACGCCCCCCCCCCGGTCCTGCGCGTACAGCCCCTCTTGCCGAACGGCCCATACAGGGAGCAACAGCCGCAGCACCACAAGATCTACCCCTAACCCCGTGTTCACAGCTCCTTTAGCCTAGCAGTAGATAAAATCACCCCATCTCACCTGCGAGATGATTGCGTACTCCTGACGACTTATGGCTGTTGCCGCCACATTGAGCAGAATAAGGCCATGTGGACCCGCGGCAGGTTACCCCCCCCAGAGAGCTCGATCAGTCCTATGAGATAGAACCGCAGATACGTACTTCAACGAAGGGCCGTCTCATCCTAATAGTGTTCCGCGAGTCTGTTTAAGCGGTGAGGGATAGGGTTGGGGAGGGTCGTGGGGGGAGTGGGGTTGGCAGCGCTACTATCCCGATTTCGTCGGGTCCTGTATGTGTATGTGCGTGTTCAGGAATGGGACGAGGGGGGGAAAGCCTCGCGAGGAAGTCACCGCCATCGATGGCAACAACCGAGCAATCTTCCCCTACCTATAGCGCGTGCGGTCGTGACGGCAACACGTGGGGGATGGGCGGCTTGCCTTGCCTCGCCCTGCATTACCCCGCCACCCTTGCTACATTACGTGCTGCCGTGTATAACGGGTGTACCACGAGCATATATTGTACACGCGCCGCATCTGCCGCTACCGTTTACTGCTGCTGTGATAACACTATATATAGACTTGTACCACCCCGGCGCCAAACGCTTGGTGGTCGCGGCACACGTCACCAGATCAGTTGTGTACTGTCTACGCAGATGTTACCAGGTACAACGACTAACGATCTGCGAATAGTCTTGAGGATACAACCTACGAAACTAAACGGGCAGCACGATGGCCAAGCAAAACCACGACGATAGAGGAGTATACACCACCAAAACGGAAACGCCCGTCGCCAAACAAGGTACCCGCGCTAGAAAAGCCTCCGCAACATCAAAACCCGAATCTCACCGCCAAGCATCGACTAGCTTTCGCGCCATTCCGTCGGAACCCCAGTACGTCCAGTATTAATAGTCGGTCGCTAGACTCGCGATTCCCCGCTCCGATTCTTCGATCCGTCTCTACCCCACCCTGCCCCGCTCCTCGCTTCACAAACGCCTTCGATTTTCGAAACCTATGTCAGGACTGACAAGGCCGGAAAATTACATATATACGAAACGGAAAAAAGGAAAAAATACGGCCGACGCGAGGGAACAAGTACCCGGTGGTACCTGGTGTTGAAGTAGGGGCAGTAGTAGTGGTAGTAGTAGTAGCAGTAGCAGTGTAGTAGTAATAGTAGTAGTAGTGCTCTTCGCAACCAGCAATGGAAAACGAAACGAGGGATTCGAACCAATCGCACCTGTCTCCTCCTGGGGGAATGGTGGCCTCTCCAATCAGAAAGGGTAAGGTCATGTATCATTTATGCATGTCGACGCGTCAAACGTTTCGACGGGGCCGTCCAACACCTAGACGCAGCCCTGCTGCTGAACATCGGGTACAATATTGCTGTCGTCTGCAAAGCAAGCATCTGATATAATACTTACAAACGCATAGTAACCCCTTTTACTATCACCAAAACCGTGTTAATGCACACTAATTCCAAGTCGTCCGCCCCCTACTTAATGAGCTGCGTCCTAGATGGGGTATCGGAGCTATCCTACGACTACCCTTTTTGAAGCTGCACCTGCTAGTAGCGCCAAGAAATACACTCGATCCGAGCGCAAGTGCACCATTGCACATGGCATGAATGTCACCATCATAGTCCGAGATTGCGAGCCTGTCTTATTCCGTCCAGGGGCTTTGCGGGGCTCAAGCACGAAGATCAGTCAGGCTGTAAGGCCGTGAGTACGTGCACCACAGCCACCACAGCCAACAAAGTCACCACGGCCATCACGGCCACCATAGCGAAGACAATCTTGGAGCATGTGCGACCTGGGAAGCTACGAAAAGCGTACATCAGAACAACCACACACCTTGGAAGGCAGACATTAATCAGATTGCTGGTCTTGAAAATGATCGCCAGACCCCAGCTCTTCGTAGGGCGCGTTTTCCACCTTCACCAACAGCAGCAGATCCAAAACGGCCGAAGGCGAGGGCGGGCGTTTGCATGTTTAAAGTGGCCTGCTTAATGTTGCACGTAGGCTATGTCTTGTAAACTGTCGTATTAAAATCGTGTGTTGCAACGGCAATGACGTTGTTGTCGCATGTTTCACGTTGCACAATGTAGTAAAAAGCATGTTGACCACATTTGCCACCTCAAAAACGGTTCTACGGCACTAAATCCAACTACATTGTCCCCAAAACATCATCAATAAATAGTATCAATATTAATATATCATTAGTACATTTCTGGATGTGTTGACGTTACTAATACATACTTAACGTTGCAAGTGACCGATGCAGTATTTCATATCGCAATGCTACCGATTTATGAAATGAAGAGCTGTCCGTCCGGCTGGTATAGCAGGCGTTATCGTAGCAGGCGAAACCACAGGAGGTAATTAGCCGTGGAAAAACGTGCACAGCACGTAGCCGATACCACCTGAGGGTACGACGATCGTAGCCCACATCAAAAGCACGGCAAGACAGCACAGCTGCTATAAAACTGTAAAATATAGCACTTGTAAGCTCTGTTGCATTGGCGGTGTGTTGGCAATATTTTAATATTGCTAACCTGCACTGAACCGTTCTACGCAGAGACATCGAGGCGTGTACCGTATAATACTAGCACCGCCTAGCCCAAAGCCAAGGACCGGCTGCAGTTGAGTGCTGCAGTTAAGTGAGACGACGTCATGACGTCATGACAAGGAAATTCCACCGCACTAAAGTGGGGCGTCCAACGTTGTACATATGCTATATATTACGATCAATTGTCAGATGTTGCACGCTCTTCCCATGCTAGACTCAGGAACACACCGGTAAAACGTCGATAAAATCGCACTCATCGTGTTATGATGTTTCGATTGATTAAATGGCTCTCAGACTACCCAAATGGTTGAAAGGACTTGCTGCCGGAGGCGGCTCAGCTCGGCTGCTTGCCGGGGCTGGAGACTGCACAGATAAAAGATAGATACAGCAGTAGTAGCTAGCTCGATAATTATCATACCAGTACGCAATGTGACCAAACGTAAAAAATCAGTCGTCGTCGAAGCAGCAGCAGCACAGCAGCAGCAGCACCCTGGCAGCAGCAAGCACCAGCAGCAGACAACGCATCCTCGCGGATCGCAGCCCCTGCTGACAGATCCACCGCCCCAGTTGTGGGCTTGCTGCCGGAGGCGGCTCAGCGAGGCTGCTTGCCGGGGCCAGATATTGCACCCATAAGTTATAACTAGCTCGCTCGTCGGGTCGCTCGTCGGGTCGACCCGATGGTCTAGCGGTACGGGCATGCCCATGCATGTGGGCTGCGGTTTCTTTCTCATGTTTCGCGCGCACACCACATGACATAATCATCAGCTGCAAAAAATGCCGGTAAAAAACCCAGAGAGCACGACATACTGGGAAAAGTACGAGGGACCAAGAACCAACCAACCGACCGAGGTATACATGCTTTGACCCGTGACTTTTCGACTTTGGCCCGTGAGGAATGTCACGGGTTAAGTCGACCTGACCCGCATGAAACCCGCATCTCGCGGGTCACCCGAATTGTGGCGGGTCGGGTCGGGTCGGATCAGGAGGATTTCAAAACCTCGCCGGTCGGGTTGGGCGGTCAGGAGGTTTTCAAAATATCGTGGGTCGGGTCGGGTCGGGTCAGGATGTTTTCAAAATATCGCGGGTCGCGTCGGGTCGGGTCAAGACGTCTCGATAATTTCGCGGGTCGGGTCGGGTCGGGTCAAGACGTCTCGATAATCTCGCGGGTCGGGTCGGGTCAGCGGACCCGACCCGACCCGACCCGACCCGGCCCGCGAGATTTGACCCGACCCGTGAAAAGCTCTGGAAATTCTCTGACAGGCTCGTGCCTACAAAGGTTTTATTTCGTGGGAGTGCGAGTTTCTAACTCTGCCCACGCCAAAAAAAAAAAGGGGACCTCTTTCGAGATGGCTGAAGCCTTCAAGCCTGGAGCGGAAGCCACCGCCCCCCGAGTTGTTCCCAATATTGATTGGCGTTTTCCAAGAGCAATTTTGGCGTTCGTGTCCCCGAGTTGTTAAGGCCACGAAACAGCTGCCCACCCACACACTCCGAGATGCTGCTGCGTCTTCTGCTGGCTGCTGCTAGCTGCTGTTTTCTGCTGCCAGCTTTGCTGCCTGCTGCTGCCTGCTGCCGGCTTTGCTACCTGCTGCTGCACTTACTCTCCCATCCTCTTACTTTGCTTTTTCTCGGTACCATCACTCCATAGTCAAGCCTGTCTACGAGTGGCAAAAATGTCAGGACACGGTACTATTGGCCTGTGGCCGACGACCATCTAGACGCAAAAGACTTGGTTTACAAATAATAATGTTTGAAAACACTCGTCCATCATCCAACAACCCAGACAACTTGACCGCATTTACTATAAATGCCAACATTCAAATAACCTGCTGCCTGCAAGAGTTACTAGCGACAGCTATACGACAACTTGTACAACGATCTTATAAAGAGTCGTAGGGAGCAGGCAGTTCTTGCATGTTTAGTCTAGATGTTTAGTTATTCCGTGCCTTGCAAACACGCAATCACCATACGCATACGATACACCACACAGCAGCCATACACACGTATAACTGCTTTGGCGCGGCCGTGCTACATGTATTGTGCGTTGAACCAGTGATGAGGTTATTGCACGTGCACGGACTGGTGGGAGTTGGCCGTTCCCCGTCAGTTTCGATTGTCGATGTCCAGTGCGCGCGGTGCACGGCGGCTATGCCCCTTATGTAATGCCCACGGGTATGTATTGTTATAAAAATTAAAATACACTCCAGCTGTGAGAACGAAGAATTCGTCGAAACTCATCTTTGCAAGCTGTGTGTGATAATCCGATCGAGCGTTTTACTGGGTGTGTCCGCATGAGGGATATGGGTCGGCGACTCCCCTTAGAACTACAGCAGTGTACATATCTTGTACCAGGGTCAACAGGCTGGTGTTAATCAATCTGTGCGCGGAAACTATAAAACTCATTTTTTGGGTGAGACAAAATCTGACGGCTGTGGAAGGAATGCATCAGTTTATCAAGCATATCCCGTAATTCGTATAACCGGTGAGGGGAGGGCGGAGTTGTTAGGGGCGGGGGGTTGAAAAGGAGGCGGGGGGGGCGGGGGGGGGGGGGATTCAATCTGTGCGCGGAAAGTATAAAACCCGTTTTTTTGGACGATAATCTGACGGCTGTGGTAGGAATGAATCAGTTTATCATGTACTTCGAAGTATGTCCCGTAACTCGTTATCGCCCGTGAGGGGAGGGCGGAGTTTTTGAGGGGGCGGGCGGGGGGGGGCGTAGAGGGGGAAAGGAGGGGGGAGGGGGGGGTGGCGCACTCATCTGTTGCTTGCCTTAGTCATTGACCATTGACCACGCATCCCTTTCGAGACGGAGCACCGTTCCTACTCCTAATAGAGACACCTCCAACGTTTGGGCGCTCATTACGTACGCTTTTCCATATATTACGTAAAACCTGCTTGCTTATCCTATCGCCGTCCTGTTTCGCCGTCAGCGGGGGGGTAAGGGGATTGTACTCAGTTTGTGCATGGCCGTAGTCGTATGGCCATAGACCCTCGCATCCATACTATGCACTGACGGAGCACGTCGAGTTTTCACCAACCAGGCAGACATTGCTTGCACCAAGCGCGAAGCGCCGTGAGGTGTTCGGCAAGTCGCATGAAGGATGAACTGTATCCTTCCAAGAACCGCTTGTAAGACGGACTCCGGCACCTTGTGCCTGCTTTCTTGCTTATGGATGACACCGCCAATGAGTTACCTTGTTTTCTGGTGTGGCCACTCCAGAGGCAGCAATGGGTATTACTATGTAACTGCCTTGTGGGTGCCTTACCATATTCACACTACGTCATGCGATCATTCCCCTTGTGCGGAGTTAGGGTTCCCCATCCCTCACAATATGGGCTAACCTGATAACCATCACGGCGTGACCGCCAAAGAAAAAAGAAAAAAAGTACCCTGGTTGCCTAGCTCACGCAGTGATTGGCAGATTTTGCAGCGTCGTTGCCAACCAACGCCAACGCCATTAGACTATACATACCAGGTATAATGTTTTACAGCGTCGGTGCCAACCGAGGCTAACTGTTATATGCATATTTTAAGGGGGAGGGGGTCCAACAGAGTTTTAGGTTGCATAAAAACGTATTCTTTGAAGTAGGACCTTACTGTACGCGTGGTGCCAGGTCTAGGCGATGTTGTCACATGGTGGGGGCACATGGCGCTTATACGGCACTACGTCTCGGTGGCTGTCTACTGCTGTCTATTGTCTACCAGGTACCGGTAGTCAGCAGCAGCGACTTCACCGACGCGAATGCATGGAAAAAAACTTCAAGACACAGCAGCAGTGGCAGCAGCAGCAGCAGCAGCAGCGGCGGCGGCAGCAGCAGCAGCGGCAGCAACAACAGCTTCAGCCCGGAGCCAAAACGGGCCAAAACTGGTCCGAAACACGGTTTCGCCGCTATCGCATCGAACAACGACTACTCGTCACATTTCTGAACTGCCATCCATGACCCGACCTGCGTACTTAAAAAGACAAAATTATGCTACGTACTGGTTAGCTATTAATTGTTCGCCTGTTGCGTTCTCTCCCCAGTGCCATTGATGATGCACTTGATACCCTCTATAAGCCCAATGCCGTCTTAAGTCAGTTCCTAAAGCCTGCTAGTATGACATTTTTTTTCTCTTATCCTTTCCTTGTTTCCTCTCCTTGTCTTGTCTTTTCTTGCTTTTCTTGTCTTTTCTTTCCTTCCTTTGTTTCGTTTTTCGATTCCTTCTCTTTTCTTTTTTTTTTTTCTTTTTTTTTATCGTCTCGTCTGTCGTGCGCATGCGTAGTGACAGGTACTACGTACAATATGAATTTGTACGTGGTAGCCTTTCTTGGGTGGCAAGCGGCATAGTCGGTTCCCGGTTTTTCCAGGAGGGAGTAGTGAGATGTATGCACCATTACGGACCTGGCACATCGTTGGCTGTCTCCCGATTTCATTTTCTTCTATGTTTCTGGTGGAGGCATGAAGTACGTCAGCTGTGATATCGTATCCGAAGAAGCCTGACTATGACAGGCTACGTCGGGTTCACCGCTCCATGCTCCTCCGATGCCTTGGATGGCGGAAACGGAAGCGCGACGACCACACCCTATCGTACGCCGACGCGCTTGCGCAGACAGATTCCGAGAGCGTTGAGGTGATAGTGCGCAAACGGAGGATTTTGTTTGCGGGATTCGTGGCACGCATGGGGGAGTTTGTTGGGGGTAAAGGCTACTCAGGGGGGCAAGAGAAAGACTGGATGGATCATCTGAAGGAGGATATGTCGGTTTTTGGAATGAAATTCGAAGGATGGCGAAAGGCTGCTCAGAAGGCTGGCAGATGGTTTCGAAGAGTAGAGGAGGGAGCCGAGTTGTTCATGCGGAATTGGCATGAAACGGAGAGACGCAAAGCTGCAGAGCGACGCGCAAAGGCTGCGGCAGCGTCATCCACCGTTGGCATCTCTAAGCGGCCGGGGGGAGGGGGAAGGGGGGGGGGCGGGGAGGGGACTGGGGGAGGGGGGGAGGGGGGAGGGGGAAAGGGAGGAAGGGGGGAGGGGCGGAAGGGGGAGCGTCATGCCCAAGAGACTGAAGTCTGGGTTTGGCCATCATCGTATTGAAAGTTGTGGGCTTTCTAATGGCCGTCACAAGATAGCATAAGACCGCCCTGACTTCTTCGCCATGTTGCGTTCTCTCCCAGGTGCCATTGATGATGGACGTGATACCCTCTGTTAGCCCAATGCCATCCTTAGCCAGTTCCTAGGGTCTGCTAGTATGATATTTTCTTTCTCTTCTTTTTTTCTCTTCTTCTTTCCTTGCTTCCCTGTCTTGTCCTTTCTTGCTTTTCTTGTCTTTTTCTTCCTCTTTGCTTGCCTGTTTCGTCTTGTTTCGTTTTTTCTTCTCTTTTCTTTCATTTCCTTTATCTTCTTTTCTTTTCTTTGTTTCTTTATCTCCAATTGACTTATGCCTGTCGTGCGTATGCGTAGTGATAGATACTACGTGTAATATATACGTGGTAGTCTTCCTTGGGTGGCAATCGGAATATTTGGTTTCTCCAGGCGTGAGTAGTGAGACGCATGCACCGGCCTGGACCTGGCACATCGTAGACTGACTCCCGATTTCATTTTTATATGTTTCTGGTGGAGGCATGAATTGCGTCAGCTGTGATATATGCGTGTACCACCTTGGGTTGTGTGTGTCTTTCCCTGGGGTATTCCTCAGCTCCAGAGTGACTGGAGCCTGTCTTGTGACCACGGACTTGATTATGCGAGTTAATGTGAGAACAACAACAACAATGCATATACCAGGGTTTGTTTGTGTTTTTCCGTGGGGTATTTTCCTCAGCTCCAGAGTAACTGGAGCCTGTCCTGTGACCACGGACTTGATTATGCGAGTTAATGCGAGAACAACAACAACAACAACAACAACAACAACAACAACAACAACACCAACACCAACACCAACACCAACACCAACACCAACACCAACAACAACAAGGTCTGGTAGAGATCTGCGCGACCCAATAATAACTGGCAGCGGCAGCAGCAGCAACAGCAACAGCGCTACGTACTACGTCGCACTTTGCCGGAAAAATCACTAGTCTTAACTCATTTACATGCTATTAATATGATACTAAGTATTATTATTAATACTCCGGAGTATTAATCCTACTTCTGCCCTGTACCATCGACCGGGTGGGTGATACCACGTCCAGCCTTCACAGCAGCAGCATCTCCTTGTGTAGACTACTGTACGGGTCACGACGATTGCTTACGATGGGAAAAAGAGGAAACACTCTTTTGGTTCAATAATCATCATTTTTACTCCCCAACTCGACTCGTACATCGGTCAGGTTTTACTGTAGGATTTCCCAATCGTCTGGACAAGCAAGCCGTGGTCACACGGTAGGGTGTCTTCCCTTTTCCGCACTCGTACAGCCGATGCTGGTCGCGCAGCAGAATACGAAGCAAACACTCAAGCACCACGAGATCAGCAGCACAACAGCAGTACCAGGAATGAGGTATGCTGCTGTAGTACCAGGTAAGGGAAAAGGGAAACGGCAGCAGTAGGTATAAGGCCATAAGCCCCGAGCTTGCTTCACGATACAGCAGTAGCTACTTCCGACAAGCGACCAATAATCCAGGTCCCCCGGCCCAGCAGCCACCCAGACACCCAGACAAATAATTTTATGAAAATTCAAAATTCAAAACTCACAACTCTACTAAATGTATTGAGGGCTCCTTGTGCATGCATGACTACTGCTGTTCTACTCCTGTTATACCCTCGAAAAAGGAGCAGGTCGTAGGTGTATACTTTATAGGGCGTTTAGGGGCAATGGACACATAGACACATTTCAATGTCATCACGACCATGATTGCACGTCATGGTCCGCAATCATGGTCCTAGTTGCAAGGCATCGGAGATAGCCTATCGTAGCGTACGTCGTCTACAGCAGAGAGAATGTTGCATGCTTGGCTGGGATTGGAGTCGTGAAAAAAATGAGGAAAATGGCCGACCGCTTGCCGTGGAAATTTCTGTCGTACTCTCTGTCGTACTCTCGAGTTGCGCTCACCCCCGTGTGGATGTTTCCCAGGCCAGCGAAGGGCATGCCTGCGCCAGCAGTTCGGATGGAATCTAAGATCCTGCAGCACACCATGGTATCGCTCTGCCACCCCTGGCACCACCTCCAAGCGTCCAAGCCTCAACGCATGTTCTTTGTGAAGTGTGAAGCTGCTACTTGGGGGTTTGCACGCCGATGTCGGTGCGTGCCTGTATGCGGAAAACGGGGACCTGAAACGAACGCGGAGAAACGAAAAGTACCGGTATCCAAAGTGCCGGTTCGACTACGAGAGGGGTGCGGGGAGGGACAAGCGAGCAAACCCCCGCAGCACGCGCGATGGGAGTATCACACACAGCTTGAAAACACTAGTTTCGACAGTAAATCCTCAATCTCACAGCTGAGGATTAGTCTATATCTATCTATTGTGGATAAAAACGAAGAGAACCAGGCTATTAATAACAGGAAATTCGGTCGTACAAAACACGCGCGGCCGGTGAATCACGCAGCGTGCAAAGATTATTAATAGTACGACCTACACTTAGACTAGTCAAAATTAATCGAAGTCACAGTTGTAAGCATTTTTAATGGTTTTATAAAATAGGAATGCACATTGCATAATACCTGGTACTTGGTACCAAGTAGTCTACATAATATGGCCTTGCATTTGCGCCGCCTTAAGAATATACTCATGGCCGGTGAACGAACCCGCAGAGCAAGACACTGCTGTACCGGGTACGACCATATTGCGGTTCACTGCTACTACTCTGTACGTCGTACACCGTCGTGCGCATTCTTCTCGTCTCTGATAAGTGAGCCAATGGCGTCATATCGTCACCATCCTCATCAGCGACATCATCACCAGGTCATCAGGCCGCGGTGCAAAACGGGGTCCCCCCCCCCCCCGGCGGTGGTAAACGCCTTGCTACATATTGCGCGATGGGGTCATATTGCCATGTTATTATATCTGGCATTACGTATTCTGCCGTTCTGGCGGTGCAACGGCTCATCTTGACGTATGTACGTACTCGAAGCGTTCCCACTGTATATATCGTCATGGGTGCGATGCTATTTTATGCTAACACTCTATAACACTATTATTATCTCGGCGTCGACGGCCATCGCTTGTGTCGCGACGTTATAACCCACTATTCGCGGCCAAAGGAGCTCAAGGTCTAAACGTACCCTCGAAAGTATGCTTGACGCTCTCCGACGAACTGAAATCGAGGGTCAAGAAAAAGCAAGAGCGGTCACATGTCTGCCAAAAGCACAAGCTAACTTTCTGCAAATATTGTATGGGTCGCTAGAGCCGTGACTGCAGAAGCCGCATGTGTACCCCAAATGGACCCAGTTTGGCTCCGCCAACCACAGCGGCTACACCTCCGGCACGTCCTGTTTCGTGGGGACAGCGTGCCTGAAAATATTCGCCTATGATGGACTCCGTCGGTATGCCTCCCGTTCCCTCCCCCCATGTCCCTCCAAAATTCAAATGCTCACAAATTGGAAAACTAGTGACTAAATGCATCCTCGCGGCTTTTTTTTGTTTTTGTTTTGTTTTCTCCTGTAGAAGTGGATGAGTAAAAACAAAACGTAAGCTCACCACACTTCCACAACAAATGTGTCGTGTGTCGATTTAACTCGGTTGTATAAACAAAACAGTACCGCCGTGGCTTACGGTACGGCATCACGAGAAATTCAACCCGCCCCGATCCTCGCGCTGGAGTATCAGGTGCGGTGGAGATAGCCACCCGGGGAGGGAAGCTCCCCAGGTAGTGTGGGACTTGCGCGAGCTCATCCACTAACAAAAACCCGGCCTACGCCGCCAATCTGCCGTGCCCCCTACACGGCTGACGTAAAGTCGTTACCGAAAACTCTCCCCACTAGGACCTCTCGGGAGCCCTCAGAATGAGCTGGTACCGGTGCATTCTTCATAAACTTACAGTCGTAAAATACAAACTGGCACTCCAGACTTCTGCTAACATAGTCTTGCCCGCCAGAGAAAAATGAACACTTTGCCGTCCGGGACGGACATGAGCCCGGCATGAGAAGGCCTCGATTCTTCACCTCCGTATGTCTCAATAGCGCACCACCCGCGCGCAGTGCCCCACCTTGCCACCACCCTGCCTCCACCACAGGCCACACCGGATGGATTCCCGGTGCCCCCCGCGTCCGCCTGGAAAATGACCGACAGGGTGATCAGAACCGCGCGTGTCGCGGTGCTCCCTGCGCCGACGTTCGCGCGAAAGTGTGCACGGGCCTCAAGAAGGAATTGAAATCCTGGCGGGAGGTGCCGCCGGGGATATGGGCGCATTGTCGGCGTCACCGGACGTGCCGATATCGAAACCGCGTGCAAGCACCTGCGCAAAGGTGAGGGGTGTGTCGAGGCCACCCATCACCCGAGGGCGGATTGCTACCAAGGGAGAGGGCGTGGCAACGTTGTCGGCGGGTGTGGATGTGCCGAAACCACGTGCCAGCACCTGCGCAAAGTTGAGAGGCGTGTCAAGGCCGTCCACCACCCGAGAGCGGGTTGATACCGGGGGTGAGGGCGTGGCAACGTTGTCGGCGGGTGGAGACAAGCTGAAACCGCGAGCAAGCAGGTCTGCGAAGGTGAGCTGCGTGCCGGGTGCATCCATCACCTCCACCTCCCGCTCTTCTTGGGCGTGCCCTCCCACGATCCCTTCCGCACCACCACCACCACCACCACCACCGCTACCGCCATCGACATCGCCAATTCCACGGCCGCGGTAGACCTGCTCGGCATGGGGTCCCGAAACGACGGGGGGAGGGGCGTCCTCTCCTCCAAAGCTCCGTCCCAGGGAGAACAACGTGTTGGCCAGCCGGTTGGCCAGCGCCACGGGAACCACACCGGGAAACGGTGGGGGGAGAGGGTCCACCCCCCCGGCGATCTCTTCGATGGGGGCAACGGCCACATTTGCACGGTCCGCTTCAGCAAAGTGGCCTGCAGCAGCTGGCAGTGCTACGCCATCTCCTGCCTCTCCAGCCCCAGTCCCCCGAGGCACATCAACGGCCGCAACGTCGATCCCCCCCCCCACGTGCAGTGCAGCGACGGGAAGGGGCGCGAGGTCAACCCACTCCATGGACGGCACGTGCTGGGCCCCGTCTTCCGGTTCCTCCTCCGCGGGTTGTCCCACCAAGAGGAAGTGGGAAGAGCGTCGTCCCTCTCCAGCCAAGATTCCTCCCGAGGTGTCCCCACCGCGACCGGCGCTGGGACTAGCTCCAGCAACGAGTGCTGCTGCCGACAACTCAGACGAAGCAGCGACGGTGACCGTAGAACCCGTCCCTGTCGTGTTGCCAGCCAGGGGAATCAAACCCTCGCCCCCGCCGTCGTCACCGCCCACAATGGCAGCCACTTCCGGTGCAGGAAGGTCGATCCCAGGGAACGGAGCAATCTCAGGCGGGGGAGCGATCTCAGGTGGAAGAGCGAGCCCAGGCGGGGGAGCGAGCCCAGGCGGGGGAGCGAGCCCGGGCGAGGGGGCGAACACGGGAGGGGGGGTGATCCCAGGCGGGGCGGCGATCCCGGGCGGAGCGGCGATCCCGAGCGGGGGAGCATTGAGCGCTTCCTCGAGGGCGGCCGTCTTGGACGCCAAATCGCGAAGGATTTCGGTCATTGTCGACATTTTAGGTCGTTCCATGGGGTTGCAGGATACCGCCTGTTCGAGCACCTCGCACAGCTGAAGAAACGGGGAACATTGCATATGGCAAAGGTGGGAAGGCGAAGCGGTCGAGAGGACTGGGTTAACTAACTTTGCTGCGGTTGTTGAGGAACGTACTCTCGTTAACGTTCTGGCCGTCGATCAAAGAAGCATGAAGCAGACGAGGGGGCTCTGAATGCGTACGTACTGGAGTTTCGTGGTGGAGTACAACAGCAAATCACACTGACCGGTAGCACCTTTTGATAAAATGGATTGTTTTCGCTGGGTCGCAAAAAGTGGACTTGTTTTACGTGTAAATTGCGCGGATTTTGGCCTTCATTTTTCCGTGTAATTTATAGGGTATTCATCAGAAACATCGCAAAGTGCTATCGTTTATCTTGGCATGAATAACGTCCCTGCTAAAGGGTAGTTTCCTATTCTACTCAACACGGTGCAACGGTGGTTCGAAGTTCAAGGAACAACTGCAAAAAACAAAATTCGGACACGCTAGAACGGTTTGGGCAGTTTTGACAAGAAGTAGATCCAAAACGAGATAAAAGTATTTTGCTCAACTATGCCTAATTTGATCGTTTTGAACGGCATTCGGTCGCTGAACAACGTTTTTTCGTCACCCATAACCACTGAAGTAAGGGTACCAAGTGCGTCGCTTTCAGGGTAAGAATATTACACCAATGACAGTTGCCGTTGTATTGAGGGTAAATAGGAATCAGCAAAAAAAACATGCGACCTACTGTTTCTAGTTCGTTGCCCTTCTTGTGTCTGTGTGCGAAACGCCTCATCAAACAACGCAAACGTGGCCTCGAGATGTTCGACTAACAGGCCAGATAAGAAAGCCAAAACCTTGCCCATGACCTTTTTTCCTGTTTATACTCCGAGCTTGGCTACCCATGCTGCTGCTGATGGTGATGATGATACACAGTACCTATTAATAGTAGACGACAGAGTGCATCACACTATTGACGGGGTACATACGCTCGCAAGCACCAATCACCACCACGAATTGATGCGGCAGAAACTCACGTTCGACATATCTGACTGGGGCAGATTCGCGTTGAAGTTGACTGCCTTGAGGAAGATCCGGGGGAGGCTTCCATCGTTCATGGTACGCAAGATGACCTCGTCCTGGATACACATTAAAAAAATGCGACAAATAGCAGGGTGTATATTGCCGCAAGCACGCATCAGGATCGCACAGTATATGCTGAGTATATAGGTCAGCGCGCGACAGTCAACCCGACACATATTGGACAGTGTTAGGGATTATATCTCCTTTAGAACTGCACCCAAGTTTTAGGATCGAAAACTGCTTAGAATGAGTATGGAACAGCGTTTGCAGTTTTAAAGGGGTTACTTTACGAACAGAACGGTACGCACGTAACGCGCGATGTGTACACGTAGAAAAGTTGGGGTGCTCTTGAGGAACGGCCGGCGCTACGTACCCGAATACCGAAAATGCTGAATTCAACGAGCACAAAGTGCTGTATAAAAGAAACCTTGCCCACTTCGGTCGAGCGCGCGTGAAGGATATCGTTGAGGCACGCCAGGATCGTCAACTGTGGCGAGTATCGTACTCACTCGGAGTTGGTGCTGATCACCCCCTGCGACTTGCAGAACGCGGAGGCGTGCTTGCTCTTCCGCCGTCATCAGAATCTGGAGTGTGGGGCGAACAAGCCGTCCGGGGTGAACAAGCGAACCATTTTTCGAGAGGAGGAGGGGAAATCACGGGTTTTGCAGATTTGGCTGGCTGACTGACTGACGTTGGAGTGGTAAGAGGGTGTGAAAATACCTACTGGTACATGAAAGGCGGTAGGTCATTTTCTGAGGAAACGCGGCCAATTTTATAATCTGAGCCCCACCACCCTTGTTGCAGTGCGCGGCTGCCCCTCCTGCCTCACAGCCCGACCGACGCCCCCGCCAAAGCACGGGCATGCCCCTTACCTTGTTGCCGAACATGCTGACATAATCGAGCTTCAATGTAGCGTGGGCCACCAGGAAACAGATGTCGACCCCAACCGCGAATGTGTCTTGGTCGGGTGCTGCTAGCACTGCGCCGACGACGTTCTCCGGAGGTGCCCATCCCATGGTGCCCGTTTTGGTAGCTCTCGCTTCGCCCAGACCTGTTTTGTTCGCGTCAAGGACAAAAGTGTTGCGGCTGTGGGTCAGGCTGTGTATTAATTTTGATAGGATCTCGGGGTGCAGAGGACGACGAAAAACCGCGCATTGTGTGGTTTGCGCCCTCGAAGCGATATCCGTGTGGTGGTGTTGGTGACGCAGGCAGGTGTGTGCCTTGTGGGGTGTTATCGAGACCATGTTTCCGCTGCTGCAGTGTCGATACGGTGCGTTGGCAATAACGCGGGGTATAACACATGCAGAAATAGGTAAGAGCTAGCGGGAAACGGCAACGGCAACGAGTCCGAGCGAGCGAAGAACCAGCGATGCTAGTGCTACTGAAAAGAGGGAGCGATATGATCGTGCACAGCAACAGTACTTAACAACAAGCGAAAACGGCATCCGCGCAGAGGAGAGGGAAATTGTGTCGATGGTACGTGGCGCTAGCAATAACGATCGGATTTGGCGCCCTGAAGATGGGTGTGTACGTACTGGTGTATTCACCTGAATAGTTTGTATTGATCACGCGCCGTTCTCCTGCGAGCACGGTTCGAGACTACCGAATCCCACCCTTGTACGGGTCGCTGCTAACGACAACGCCACCAATTTCACTTGAACCAGAAGTGGACGACACCTTCTTATTATGGAGAATAATGGCGCGACGTACGAAAAGTCTAACGAGCAATGTACCGATAATAACGCCGACATCAAAGTGTCATGAGATATGCACGAATGTCACAGGCTATCGTAACGGTTTTGCCAGTTGGTGACAAAATATTAAAGTAAAAATAAAAATGGAGAAACACACCCAAACTTTTGTCATGTGAGACACCCGTTGGAACAACCTCTGATGCGTGCCGAATTCGACCGGGAAAAGGCAACGCTCCACAAGAAACGCCTTCCAACCGCGAGAAAACTGTGATTATGTCGTTTGTTTTTCAGCAAGAAGTTATCCTACTCTGGACTCAAGTATGGCAATCTTACCCCCCGAGACGAGGGTGGAGTACGTACATGACATGTAGAGCAATCGGGTTGAAATCGCCGCGGTTTTCGCGTGTGTACGCGTGTTTTTGTTTCCTTCACGACCCTCTTTTGACCTGCATCCCCTCTTTAGACCAAACTACCTAAAGATAGGGATAATTCTACTTTTAGCAAGAGTTTTTTATGAACTTGTTGTCCCCGAAAAATCCATTTTTGATGCAATACTTGTAGTCTAGATTAATCGTTCAAGGCGCGGGGACATCTCGCGTGATTCCTGTTTTTCCTTCTTGAACTTCCGCCTTCATTCACCCCCGAACCCCGACTCACCGCACCACAGTCCCGGGTCCGTGACCTTGGCGACGAACCCTCCAGGGCCCTCGGAGCGGCAAATGAGGGTGTTTTCCACCTTTACATCGCAGTGTATGAGCCCTTCCTTGTGCATGAAAGAGAGACCCTCAGTGGCGTCCGCCTCAAAGCTGGCCACACGCAGCACAACACCAAGAAGAACAATACAAGATCAAGAGAGAACGGCGCAAATAAAAAAAAACAAGATATCGTCAGGAAATCTGGGCGCGAACCGGCGAAGCATTGGAGAACGACCTCGACCTGGCGAACCGCATCGAGCAGCCTTCCTGTTCAACAATATTTCTATCGAATCGATCCATAATCATTGCAACGACCAACGACACCGCATGTGCACACGTGCTGTGGGGTATGCTCACCCAAGCTGTTGAGACAGCGTGAACATGATGTTACTTGTTCCCGCGGAGGCCTGGTACAGGTCGGAAACAGCGATTTCCATTAAAAGGCCCTCTTCCCCCGCGATATCGCTCAAGCAGTCGACATCGATAATCTTCTCGTGTTTCGGCAAGCTGAGATAGATGTGAGGGGCACGAGGGGCGCGGAGGGGGTGTAATGGTGTCATTCGGAAGGGGGGGGCGGACGTGGCAGAAGGCGAGAGCTACCTCGGACGCCCGTGCATGTGATCATCAAGCGGCCGACACCGCCAGGTACACACCCACACGCAGTAGTAACACCTACCAGAGTATACCAGGTATGTTATAGCAAGCTATCATTCACGAGTCCCTGTGCGGCTTCGAGCACTACCGCCTCGGTATATACGCGTGGCGACTCGCTGCCGACACGCGCACGCCTAACGTCTGTGACTAAAAAATCTCGAGCACTAGGCTGATCGCATGACGGGATGAAGGATGGGAAGACTCACATGGCGTACGCGGCAAGCTCGCGCACCAGGCAGTATGCCGAGTTTCCCTGGTACAAGAGTGAAAAGAACGGGTCTCTTGATGTCGGCAAGGCTGAAACGTTCATGTACGCGAGCGAATGGAAACGAAAAGTGTCGCCATGTTCACAGCCGCAGCGGCAGCAGCAGCAGCAGCAGCAATTTTTACGTGTTATACCCCGCCGGGGAAGCAGGCTCGCGAACAAACAATGCCGTCGACGTCCGACGAAGCACCAAGATGCATATGGTAATATCGTGTAGTAGTCGAAGACCGCTAGTATTTCGTTTTTTGTTCCGTTAATTCGTTTGCACTACGATTTGTCGCGTTCGCGCTACATTGAAGCCGCCACAAAACGATCGCGGGTGGGCGATAGTTAAGTGCTGACAAAGTTTGTTTTGTCTTGTAACCACGGACTATATTATGGCGATGAGTTAATGCGGGGACACCACCACCACCACCACTACCAACAACAACGACAACAACAACTCCATGCGCTATATTTCCCCATTGCTATGATATACATAGCGGTCTCAATTAACACTTTACGGCCCAACCTTACGTAGCGACACAAGTTCACAGAAAACCAACTTCCATCAGACACTGGACAGTCCATTTCTTGCAGCCAGCACACCTCACCTCTTTGGCCTTTTTTATAGCATACTTTCTGCCCGTCGTTTTGCAGGTCACGCGGTGCACAGCGCCGTACCCTCCCTGCCCCAGGATGACTGGGTTCTCGAAGCGCTGCTCCAAGTTCACGAGGCCATTCGCGGCAAGCTCTCGCTTGCACGCACAATCACCCATCTTCTTGGCGATAAAGATTTGGCGCAAATCGCCGGGCAACCATAGCGCGCATATGATCGCTTGACGGGGAGGTCCCACCGCAGTTCCTCCTGGAAGAAGACGAGATAGAGCTTCGTCGCCTCTAACCGGCTGTAGAGAGGAAGGGAGGCGCGCGTTGGGAACGCGATATAGTTAACCTTGACCGCGTGCCAAGTTTGGTTTTCGACAAGGACAAACAACTGTTCTTGCACGCCCCCCCATCCCCCGCGTCTAGGAGTGGCCGTACGCGCGTCGGTGCCGCCGTCGTTATGCTATCAGTTTTCAGGGGTGCGCTATTTCGACCCCGATTGAGGAAGAAGCGGTGAAGTTCGACGAATACCTCCCTGCTGCGTGTCGCGTATCGTCTGATGTCAACCAAAGCCTTGTTAATAGTGTATTGGGACCGAGTGATGTTGCCCTAGTGATCAACCAACCGCGGCCCTGAAAGGAAGGTTATTATCTAAAAAGCAGCAGTAGGCACACCAAGATTTAAGCAAAGGTAGGTCTATACACCCGTCTCGCGCACCTCGTTTGCCCAGGCGTTTGCGTTAATCCGCTCTTTCATCAACTTATCCGTAAGGCGCTTCAGCCCGGCGTTGCGCTCCTAGCTCGCGGAGACGGAAACGTGAAACGGAGGTTGAGGTGTGAGTGTACCGTAGGCATCTCCAAAAAGGTCGCGAAAATCAAAGCGAGCTCAAACGTTGAGCCAGGAGGGAAAACTTGGGTAGACATGGCCGTCGATGTTTGAAACACCCCACACAAACTTTGGGCACCCCACAAAAACTTTGCCAGGGCATACAGCCAACCCAGCGCATCCAATACTGCGCACTACTTTCATCACCCGGGTTGGACTATGCCGGTAGTTATTGCTGTGCAATATCGCCGCCACGCAATGACGTGCCACGAACGGACTGCCCGATGTAGCTTACAGCCGAGGAACCAAAACAAAATCAAACCTGCTCTTCAGCCAGCGAGGCTATCTTCTCTCGCAGGATAGCGTTAATGGCGTCCGATGCCATCCGTTCATTGGCGAGCTCATCCTGAGGCGAAAGGGTTGTTTGACGGAGACACCGAAAGCGCAGATAGGTGTTGAGGTCGACAAACTGTTACCATTCGGTTTGGCGGCGCACCAGTGTGTGTACGTCAGCGTTGTTTGCCGAACCGCAGATTTGTATTATACAAGCAACCGTGCCAAATCATGGGTCGTACATATCGTGTACCATGCCAACTTGTAGTCATCAAACACATCGCAGCACTCGGGGAGGCAATGTGGGATTTTTTTGCCACCACCGTGCCCCTCGAATCGACACGGGTGTGTTCATTGCGCACGGTTGCGCCTGCAGGTGAGCTGGCCATTCAAACGTCTTTCAGCAGTGGCGACGGCGGCAGCAGCAGCCCCGGCATATCCTAGAACAAGCCAACGCTGAAATCGGTGACTCACCCGGAGTTCCCCGACTTTCCTCTCGGCGTCCTCCGCACGTTGTCGATGAAGCACTACTTCTCCCTGCTGTTGCACCAAACGTCTCTGGCAATGGTCGTACTCAGCCCTCGCCCTCCGTCGGATGTCCTCCACCTGTCCAGCCAGCTCAACCTCTCTCGGATTGACAGCAACGACTGCTGCTGCGGTCGGCCTGCGGTAGGCTAAACCAGCATGGTGTCGCACCGATCCCTCCTGGCCCATCATGGCAGTCAACCTGGCCGGCCCGTTGGTTGCCGCGGGCATGTTGGTGGTCGGCGCTGCCACCGGCGGTGGCCGGTAGGTAGAATGTGTCAGATTTCGCGCATCGCCCCGCACTGAAATAGCGGAAATAGCGGCGTTTCTCGCTTGTGGTGGCGTGTTGGCAGCAGCAGCATCCGGAAAAGGCTGCCAATAGGGGAGAGAAGGGAAAAAAGGGGGTGGTCGCGACGTGCGATTTACGCTCAGCAATCAGTGGGTTCCGAGTCTGTTTGTTTTCATTCGTCGTTAAACAAGCACACACACGGTTGACCTTGAGGTTCGTGACCTTCAGCGGCACAGCACTGAGTGCACAAAAAATGCACATGCACGTTCGGATTCTTGTGCTTGCGCTCGCGACCTTCGGTGGCGACACAACAGGGCACCGATGGGGGGTTCTCTACCAAGGGTGCACATGACGTGATCGATGTACTTGCCGATAATGCGATCAGTCCATTGCCGCAAAAGTCGAGTCAAGCGAGGATGCCTTTTGGGATCTATTCATTTTTTTTCCCGCTGCGAGAATATTCCTGTTGTATGTCCAAGTACGCCGTTCCCAAACCATGGGTACAGTATTAAAAAAGGGTCAAGTCGAAGCCATCTGCATCTCTGTGAATCGAGAAAACACGCAGCGGGTTTACAGCGGGAGAAAGGCAGCCATCGCAGCGACCCCGTGGCCGGTATGAAACCACAAGCTTAACCTGCCCTTCCTGGCACAACCCGGCGCAGGCACCACACCGTGCAACACGCTCCGCCATTGGCGCGCGCAATCGTCTAGTCTATATGATACTTCGAAGTGTGTTGGCCCTGGTTTTGGCCTGGGTGTTGATGCGCTTTGACAGCCCTGCGGTTGCGTGCAGACTTTGCGCTACCACCGTGATATGAAGCGGTATAGCATTGGTTCAAGAACGATCTCCACTTCCGCTCGTCTACTTCGGGAAAACAAGCACCCATCATGATCCCCGCAAAAGAGGGCCAAAGCGTGGATGGGTGCAGAACGCACGCCACAGCTTGAGCTGCGCCGGCGCGTGGATCTGTTTCGTTTGAAGATGCCTTACGTACAAGCGGCCGAACCTGCTCCCGATAAAATACTGGGCTCCTCTACGAGTACCCGCCTAGCTTGTGTAGCAACTGACAAACACCAGCCAGTTTTGATGCACACGCATTGCCGAGTTGCAATCCCGCCCAAAGGTATGATACCTACGTAGCCTACAAGCTCGGTTTGGTCGCTACACACGACCACGGCCGGTCTGATTTTCACCTGTAAACCCCCACCGACATGCCAGGCCTGCTGTCCCTCGTAGCCCTCGCGAACCGGATTCCCCACCCGGCCGGTGGCACGCAGCATGGTTGTGCTCTCTCGGGAGTTACACCCAGCAGCAGTGGGATGGTGGGCGTGATTACTTGTTTCTGTGCCCTGCGGTGGAAAATCGTAACACGATCACAGCCGTGCCACGCCACCGGGACCGCCAATCGCGGAAGCCGCGGACGATACTAAACACGTTGCTGCCGCACGCTCACCCTCTTCGCCTCCTCCCGTCGTCTCTCTGGGCCTTGGTACCCTTGCACAGGGCAGGGTTGTGTGCTCCATACGCAGGGATGCCACACGAGGAAACCTGAGGCATTTTGATCCGGGGATGTATTAACTATCCCGTTGGACAAAAAAAAACGGATCCAGCTTAAAGATCGAAGATATCCCCGCTTTTTTTTGTGCTTCATTAGTAAAACCACGTTCCAATTTTCAAAAATGCTGTTTATTTCTTCTGCTTCCTTTGATTTTCACTTTTCTCTGTTTATTTTCACCATTTTTCTTCGTTTTTTGTGTGAAACAGCCCACCTGGTACGTACGTGATACATACCGGGTACGGTAGTAGTATAGTGGTCGTAGTATAGTAGTATTACAACAGCGGGAGGTCGATACTCAACTTTGCAAGCTTCGTCCTGCCGCTGCAGCAGACATGGACACATCGGTCGCACACTTTTTAACGTACACACACGGCAGTCTTTCGTGAAGGGTGGACCGACCGCGGACTTACTCTGCCCTGGATGATATGTGACACCATCATCGGAGTCAACAGACTGTGCAACCCTTCTTGTGCGGTTCGATTGTCGAAAAAGCTTACCAACTGTACCAGGTACCTGGTATCATGCAGTATGCCAGATGTTGTATCAGATACCGGGATACCTGTGGCACGTACTATCAATACTACTGCTGCTGTACCAAGGACAGTGTCACCTACACAGGTCAGGTATAGGGAATGTGGAGGAACGTGTTGGATAACGTATGGGGAAAACGATATGCTGTGTGGCCTGTCTGTGGTCCATTACGACGACAAGGCGTATTTACTTGATAAATTTAAAAGGTACGCCATAAAAAATGCTGTTCCTAACCGCCGAGGAAGGGCAACACTGCTTATTCTATTATTTTCGCCTCTGTTTTTGTTCGTTGGGTGCGAATTCCGTTAGGCAGGTGCACGCTTTTTTTTTTTGCCCGATTTGCATTTTTCTCCCACCTCATACATACCAGGTACAGAATAGGAGGAGAAGCCTACGTATACCGGGTAGGTACGTACCATTAATAATATTAATATAGAGTCTATACTTACGTATGTTGGAACGCAACTGGATCGAGCCTGACGAGTGAGCGCCGCGGCGTGTTTTGGGTGTGTGAGTTTGCGCACCTAACCTCGTATCCTAGCGAAGAAGGAGTTCGCGTGTCGACCTGCCACGGTGCCGTCTGCCACTCACTGCTGCACAGCTAGTAGATGCGAAGTCTTGTAGAGTTAATAATGATGGTGCACAACCGAGCTGAATCGATGCACGACAACAACAACGACAACAACAGCACTTGCGTGAGGAACCGTGGCTATAATTTAACTTTGTTTTATTAACATCCGCCTGAGCGAGGCTACGATTATTAATAGCAACAATTTGGAGGCCAACCCCACGACTATTTCACTGAGGTTGCGATATGATACAGCACAGAAGCACCCATGCGAAGCCTTTTATGCATCGTACCACACTATATTAGACTAGTCTATACATGTATGTACATGCACAACGGCGCAGTACTCGTAGGAAAATGAAGGTATCGTATGCTGTAACAGAGGTATACACCGCCGAGCAAAGCCATTAGACTAAGTATCGTAGTTCATCTGTGGAATCATTGTCATCAATCGATGCGTGTCAGCGTAGAAACCTTGCGTTATCTGTTGTTCCTGGTTCATTGTACGACGTACCTTACATTAGACTAATGCCGCAGCATATAGTAGCAGCAGTAGTTCAGCCTTGGGATCAACGACGACAGCAACAAAAGCACCTGGTGCCAAGTTTGGAAATATGAAAATACCAGTATGCAACAAGCAGGTGATCCTCTGCTATTAGGTCTATACCTCTACCACCACCACCACCATCACCACCACCACCGTTACCACCACCACCACCACCACCACCACCATCACCACCACCACCACCGTTACCACCTCCATCACCACCACCACCACCACCACCACCACCACCACCACCACCACCGCCACTACCACCACCACCACCACCTCCACCACCACCACCACCACCACCACATCCGTTACCACCTCCATCACCACCACCACCGCCGCAAGAATATGTACCGAGTACGGGGTGTTAGGGGTGGTGGTGGCAATATCGTACGACGATGATGGTGGTGCACGACACAACAGCACAGAAAAGAGACAGTGCCATATAGACTAGACTAGTCTAGACTACAGAGATACGCCAACTCTCTGAAGAGGGGTGTACTATAAACAACTGAATAGCTTCGAAAAAGCAAAACAATATTTATGCATGTGGCATTATTATCACGCTTGCGTTCTCGTGCTCAACCTGCAGTTCCGTCTTGGGACCATTTGCCTTTTTTAATCCGTGCGCGCGTCAGCGCAGAAACCTTGCATTGAAACCTTGGGTTGATGGTGCGGTCGTTGTATTATTAGGTGGAAATGACGGCTTTGAGGACATATCACGAGTATGTTTCATGAAAACTCAAACCGGTTTTGGACGCGGTCAGAGGTGGATGGACGGCATCAATAAGGGTCTCTGTTGCCGCCCTCGCGGCCGAAATCGGACCAGAGATGGTGGTGCGCTCGGAGCAAACGTCAAGGCACACACAAGGGAGGAGAGTTTTTTTCAACATATTGGCACCCTGTTGGCAAAATCTCTTGGAACTTTCTCCCAGGCAACTGCACACAGCTGACCGCTAGTAATACGGAGAGACTCAGCGGTCGCCCGGTGGCGTACCAGGTCATCCTCAAGCCTGGTACAGGTTAGTTTCGTGAGATCGAATCCTCCCAAGTGCATACTCGTAAAAATTCGTGAGGACTTCTTTTTGTGCACAAATTGACTTGCGGAAAGCGCAAGAGCGTGAGTCAGCGACACTCGATGAAAAAACAACGAGCAATGGGATTGCTGAACCCTATGCGCGATAAAAATTGAAGGCAAGAACCGGGGAGAAGAAGGGACGACACCTGTGACCACGGCTTGTTTAGTATCTGGAAAATAAATGTGTGTGAAGAAAAAAAAAAAAACATGATACCAGGTCTACCAGGTAGCTGGGACGTGGTACGTCCCATCATCACAATCGTCCGTTCGAAAACATACAAAGAATCGTCGTCACCTATGATTTCCCCAAAATATTGTACCGTACGCGACACACGACACCAACCACCTTGTTTTGGGCCAAAGGAAAAAACATAATGCGCGAGGTGTGTGTCCCACACTATTTTTGAAGAAAAAAAACAGCAAAAAAAAAAGGTTTCTTACGCCCCGTGCAAAATCGAGCTGAATAAGTACCAGGGAAAAAAATGTCACAAGGAAAGCAGGACAGTGCGAACACTTTTTTAGTTTAGCACGTGTAGGAGCATCAGAAATGGCCTCTTATGGACACGGAGTACGAGCAAAATCGTATCCACTCCACGGCACGCGGTTACTCCCGCAACAAGTACCGTGGTTGCCGGCGCCCGTACAAAAATACATACCTTGAAGTACCGCGGTAGTTGGCTGCCCTCCAAAAAGTACTGTGGAAATACCGTGATGACGGGTTGCCGCACAAATGTTACCGCGAAAGGCCGTGATGGCTGATTTCCTTACCGTGGGTTTGGTGGTAAACGGATACCTGGTTCGTGCAAACAATCACGTGGGGTTATGGGATTATTGTGGTGGCTGATAGCCGCAGGGAAGACATCCGCAACCAACAATCGTTATCCATTAGTAGGACAGCCCCGCATTCTCAAAATAAAATGCACTGCATGTGCGCGGGGGTGCGCTCGCGGCGGATTGACTATCGCTTGATATTTTCCCTCTCTTACCCCCCAAGCTCCGTCTTTCCTTTGCACGTATTTAGGCAATGTTGATAATGGCTATCGCTTATAGGGGTATAGCCTTCTCTTCGTTCTCCGTCAAGAAAAACGAAAAGCGCCACCTCTCTAGGAAACCAAGCGACAGCTGCGGACCCACCCGCACCCTCTCCTAAACAACTGTCGACTTCATGACCCGCCCAGCCTGCCGTACCCCCCCCCATATGGCTAGCGCAACACCGCAGGCCCGGTCCGCCTTCGTCCGTCTGAACAATGGCCCACGCGGCGAGGAGTGAGGACCGCGGGTGTCATGGCGACCCTCCCCGTCAGTGGACGCACCTCGCCCCCCCCGGCCCCGTTATGGCACGCGCCATTGCCGGCGCCGTACTGCCTGATATCGGTGACGTACAGCCGATGATTGGCCAACAAGCGGTTGAACACCCAGCAATCGGGCTAGCGGAAGTTCCTGCCATCGTTGGCGGTGGCAGAGGCGGTGGCAGCGGCAGCGGCGGAGATGCCGGCGATTCAGTGGGAGGAGAGGTCAGTGGTAGCTTCGAAGTCGAAACTTTCGTTGCTGCAGGGTCGAACGGAAGCCCGTTATGGCACGCGCCATTGCCGGCGCCGTACTGCCTGATATCGGTGACGTACAGCCGATGATTGGCCAACAAGCGGTTGAACACCCAGCAATCGGGCCAGCGGAAGTCCCTGCCATCGTTGGCGGTGGTAGAGGCGGTGGCAGCGGCAGCGGCGGAGATGGCGGCGATTCAGTGGGAGGAGAGGTCAGTGGTAGCTAAGAAGTCGAAACTCTCGTTGCTGCAGGGTCGAACGGAAGGCAAGAAGGAAGCACAAAGAAAAAACACCAAACACGAAAACAACCAAAGCAAGCACGTCATCACGCACGTTGTACAACACCATACCCGAGCATGCACGCGAGCACAACAACCCAAAATCACAACAACATGGAAGCACAAAAGCAGGCAAGCACAAAAAAACAGCACGAATAAAGCAAAGGCACGAGCAAGCACAAAATCACGTAAACAAGTATGCAAGCACAAAAACAAGCAGGCACTGCGGCCGCAGTTCCAGCTACATATGGTCCTTCCGTATCACCGTCTGCATGACCAGAAAATCCTGGAGCGCGTTTTCCGATAGTCGCCGCCGCCATCTTCAAGGAACCCATCCTGCCTCGCTTCTTCAGGTTGGTCTTGTTGGCCGCCTGTCCCGTCCAAACGGAGAGCCTTATGTGCGTGGGGGGGAGAGCACGCAGCAGCACGCAGCAGCACGGGGGGGGGTGACGGGTGTACTCAGTTCGTGCATGGTCGTAGTCGTATGGCCATAGACCCTCGCATCCCTACTTTGCCGGGACGGAGCACGTCGGGTTTTCCTCAACCAGGCAGACATTGCTTGCACCAAGCGCGAAGCGCCGTAAGGTGTTCGGCGAGTCGCATGAAGGGTGAATCTCATCCTTCCAAAAACCGCCCGTAAGACGGCCCTCGGCACCTTGTGCCTGCTTTCTTGCTTGTGGATGGCAGCGCCAATGAGCTATACTTTGTTTTGAATCCCCGGTTTCAGAAACAACAGCGGAATTAGGGGGGGAGAGAGGATCTCTGTTTTGAGTCCCTAGGTTTGAGATCGTACGGCGTTTTCTTTTTTCAGGAGGGATACACGATTGGCGTCGAAAACTTCCGTGGGACAGCAAGTTTGAAGAAACGGTATTTACCAACGTTGGCTGGGGTTTCGAGGACATTTAAAAAAAAAATCAAGAATTTGTACCTAAATCAGGTGCGGATATACAAATAGTTACGTTCCCTTTTGAGGTAGTCGAGTGTTGCCCTCGGAAAGGGCGAAAAGGGCTAAACAAACAGGCCAAAAACGCTCTGGATTCTTGTATATCTGTATCAGTTCCGAATATTATTGAGTCTTGCTTGCAAAATCACATTGCTACTTCCAATACATCGAGGCAAAACGCCTGCTCTTGACAAAATTTCCCTTAGGCATCCCATATGGGTTTTGGGCCCGATGTAGATCCGGCCTTCTATATAGACCCTCGAGTCCAGTTTGAGAAGATCGATCTCTTCCAGACAGACATTCATAACACTTACTTGTACGGTTTGAGCTCATTTGCTTGTGAAGAATGAGCTGGAACAATCGCAAGAGAGCGACGACCGGTAACCCCAAGTTAGCGTTAGCAGTGTTAATACATCGCATCTATCCACGACAATAACGTGGGAACGTTACGAGCACAAGTACGATGATACATCAAGCTGGACCGTTAGACTAGACTACACCGCTAGAATGCCAGAATGCCAGATGTCACAATACAATGACCCCACCGTGCGATACGAAGAAACTAAAAGAATGCAATTTACCTCAGCGGGGAGGGAAGGAAGGGAATCCCATGTTATGTTCTCGGGGTTGAGATACGACGGAACTTAGCGGGGGCGGTGGTACATGCTTGTGGCGCCAAAATATTAATATTGACAGATTAGATTATTACAGTAAAAACAACCGTACATTTAGTGGTCGGCAACTCTCTATGACGCCTCTCCAAAAACAGCAAAAACGGGAGGACCAAAGGGTGAAACAATATACCTCCCCTCCCAATGACTCCAAAGACATATTGCAGACAGCTGATGATGGTGCGTTGGAGGGTGACGCGTTACCCTACAGACTTCGCCAGAGGGGAAATACACGCCAGTGTCAGTGTCCACTGTGCTCGTCCGGCAAAAACAACGACGCAGTTTCTTGTTTCCTCCCGTGCGGCCTGGATGACCTGGTGATGATGTCGCTGATGAGGATGGTGACGATATGACGCCATTAGCCCACTTATCAGAGACGAGAAGAATGCGCACGACGGTGTACGACGTACAGAGTAGTAGCAGTGAACCGCAATATGGTCGTACCCGGTACAGCAGTGTCTTGCTCTGCGGGTTCGTTCACCGGCTATGAGTATATTCGTAAGGCGGCGCAAATGCAAGGCCATACGTATGTATGTACTTGGTACCAAGTACCAGGTATTATGCAGTGTGCATTCCTATTTTATAAAACCATTAAAAATACACACAACTGTGAGTTCGATGGATTTAATTAAGTGTCGGTACCAATCTTTGCATGCTGCGTGATTCACCGGCCGCGCGTGTTTTGTACGACCGAATTTCCTGTTAGCCTGGTTCTCTTCGTTTTTATCCACAATAAATAGACTATAGTCTAATCCTCAGCTTTGAGATTGAGGATTTACTGTCGAAAGTAGTGTTTTCAAGCTGTGTGTGATACTCCCATCGCGCGTGCTGCCGGGGTTTGCTCGCTTGTCCCTCCCCGCACCCCTCTCGTAGTCGAACCGGCACTTTGGATACCGGTACTTTTTGTTTCTCCGCGTTCGTTTCAGGTCCCCGTTACCCGCAACAGGCACGCACCCAGATCGACGTGCAAACCCCCAAGTAGCAGCTTCACACTTCACAAAGAACATGCGTTGAGGCTTGCACGCTTGGAGATGGAGCTAGGGCTGGCAGAGCGATACCATGGTGCGCTGCAGGATCTTAGCTTCCATCCGAACTGCTGGCGCAGGCATGCCCTTCGCTGGCCCGGGAAACATCCACACGGGGGTGAGCGCAACTCGAGAGTACGACAGAGAGTACGACAGAAATTTCCACGGCAAGCGGTCGGCCATTTTCCTCATTTTTTTCACGACTCCAATCCCAGCCAAGCATGCAACATTCTCTCTGCTGTAGACGACGTATGCTACGATAGGCTATCTCCGATGCCTTGCAACTAGGACCATGATTGCGGACCATGACGTGCAATCATGGTCGTGATGACACCGAAATGTGTCTATGTGTCCGTTGCCCCTGAACGCCCTATAAAGTATACCTGCTCCCTTTTCGAGGGTATAGCAGTAGAACAGCAGTCAGTAGTCATGCATGCACAAGGAGCCCTCAACTACATTTTGTAGAGCTGCAGAGTTGTGAGTTTTGAATTTTGAATTTTCATAAAATTATTTGTCTGGGTGTCTGGGTGGCTGCTGGGCCGGGGGACCTGGATTATTGGTCGCTTGTCGTGAAGTAGCTGTATCGTGAAGCAAACTCGGGGCTTAGTCTATGGCCTTATATCTACTGCTGCCGTATCCCTTTTCCCGTACCTGGTACTACAGCAGCATCCCTCATTCCTGGTACTGCTGTTGTGCTGCTGATCCCGTGGTGCTTGAATGTTTGGTTCGTGTCCTGTTGCGCGACCAGCATCGGCTGTGCGAGTGCGGAGAAGGAAAGACACCCTACCCTGTGACCACGGCTTGCTTGTCCAGACGATTTAGCTCAGGGTAAAACCTACAGCAGTACCAGGTACAAAACCTGACCGATGTACGAGACGAGTTGGAGAGTAAAAATGATGATTATTTAACCAAACGAGTGTTTCCACTTTTTTTACCGCGTAAGCAATGGTCGTAACCCGTACAGCAATAGTCTACACAAGGAGATACTGCTGCTGTGAAGGCTGGACGTGGTATCACCCACCGGTCGATGGTACAAGGCAGAAGTAGGATTAGACTATTAGACTAGACTAATATCAAAGCATGTGAATGAGTTAGTGATTTTTCCGGCAAAGTACGACGTACCTGGTATTACGTAGCGCTGTTGCTGTTGCTGCTGCTGCCGCTGCCAGTTAGTGTCGGGTCGCGCAGATCTCTACCAGTACTTGTTGTTGTTGTTGTTGTTGTTCTCACATGAACTCGCATAATCAAGTCCGTGGTCACTGGACAGGCTCCAGTCACTCTGGAGCTGAGGAATACCCCAAGGAAAAAACACAAACCAAAGGTGGTACACGCATACCGTAATTGTGCGAGTCATCACACAGGCCGGAGTCATCGCGCATGCCGGAGTCATCGCGCCCCTGTGCGTTAATTGTTCAAGTTTGGAATAATTTAATTCATTTTCCGCACAGGGGTCGGAGTCATCGCACAGGGGTGCGATGACTCCGATATTGGTGCCACCTTCGAGCGTGACGTTGCATGCTGTGGCGTGTGGCCTCAGGATAAAAATTGTGCCACACGATCCGTTTTTGTAGCGGTTTGTAACCGGGGCTCACCGCTGTTTGTAGCAGGTGCATATCATACATACATGAAAAAAAAATCTCGCTTTTGTTTTTTTTTATTCGGCGACCGCACCAAAAAAAAAAAAAAGCACCACCGGCCCAGCCACGATGCGGTGCTGACCTACCTAGTACTGCTGTACCTCATGCAACGGAACGACGGCAGCCGACAACTCAGTTTTTTTTTGTGTGTTTTTGTGCTGGGTGTGTACTCTGGGTGCGGTACGGACGAACCGCAGGAAGGCAGGCACACAGGCAGCAGTGCCTATCAGTTTCCACCATAGGGGTGTGTTCCGTGTAGCACATGGTAGAGTTAGGTATCGCACAGGGAGGACGTTCAAAAGGTGCGCCACCAGTACAGCAGTGGGGGGTGTGGTTTCCTCCGTATCGCACACACCTGTCGGCCGCACAGGGGTGTGCGTTCACATCACAGCACGGCAGGGTGTTTGATTTGCTCGGAATCGCGCATGTCGGAGTTACCGCACAGGGGTGTGCGTTCACATCACAGCATGGCATGGTGTGTGATTTGTTCAGAGTCGCGCATGTCGGAGTTACCGCACAGGGGTGTGCGTCAGAACGAGAAATCAAATCATTTACCTGGTAATTCATTTTCCGCACAGGGGCCGGAGTCATGACACATGCCGGAGTTATCGCACCCCTGTGCGATAAAAATCAAAGTTAGGAATCATTTAAAAATCGATCGCACGGGGGTGCGATGACTCGCACAATTACGGTAGTCTACATCACAGCTGACGCAATTCATGCCTCCACCAGAAACATACCAGGTATAAAAAGTGAAATCGGAAGTCAGCCTACGATGTGCCAGGTCCATTCTGGTGCATACGTCTCACTACTCGCGCCTGGAAAAACCGACTATACCGCTTGCCACCCAAGAAAGACTACCACGTACAAGTATAGTCTATATTGCACGTAGTACCTATCACCACGCATACGCACGACAGACGCAAGTAGATTAAAAAAAAAAACACGAAAAAAAAGAATAGAAGACAAAGGCAAGGGAAAAAAAGAAATCGAAAAACAAAAAAGGAAAGGAAAGACAAGAAAATACAAGAAAAGCAAGAAAAGACAAGACAAGAAGAGGAAGCAAGGAAAAAGGAGAAAAAAATGTCATACTAGCAGACTCTAGGAACTGACTAAAGACGGCATTGGGCTCGTAGAGGGTATCAAGTGCATCGTCAATGGCATCGGAGAGAGAACGCAACAAGGCGAACTATTGATAGCTAACCAGTACGTAGCATAATTTTGTCTTTTCAAGTACGCAGGTCGGGTCGTAGTTGGCCGTTCAAAAATGTGACGAGTAGTCGTTGTTCGATGCGATAGCGGCGAAGCCGTGTTTCGGACCAGTTTTGGCCCGTTTGGCTCCGGGCTGGGGCTGTTGTTGCTGCCGCTGCTGCTGCTGCCGCTGCTGCTGCTGCTGCTGCTGCTGCTGCTGCTGCTGCTGTGTCTTGATGTTTGTTTCCATGCATTCGTGTCGGTGAAGTCGCTGCTGCTGACTACCGGTACCTGGTAGACAATAGACAGCAGTAGACAGCCACCAAGACGTAGTGCCGTATAAGCGCCATGTGCCCCCACCATGTGACAACATCGCCTAGACCTGGCACCACGCGTACAGTTAGGTCCTACTTCGAAGAATACGTTTTTATGCAACATAAAACTGTTGGACCCCCCCCCCTTAAAATATGCATATAACAGTTAGCCTCGGTTGGCACCGACGCTGTAAAACATTATACCTGGTATGTATATTGGCGTTGGCGTTGGTTGGCAACGACGCTGCAAAATCTGCCAATCACTGCGTGAGGCAACCAGGGTACTTGTTTCTTTTTTTTTTGGCGGTCACGCCGTGATGGTTATCAAGTTAGCCCATATTGTGAGGGATGGGGAACCCTAACTCCGCACAAGGGGAATGATCGCATCACGTAGTGTGAATATGGCAAGGCACCCACAAGGCAGTTACATAGTAATACCCATTGCTGCCTCTGGAGAGGCCACACCAGAAAACAAGGCAACTCATTGGCGGCGTCATCCATAAGCAAGAAAGCAGGCACAAGGTGCCGAAGACTCTTACAAGCGGTTCTTGGAAGGATACAGTTCATCCTTCATGCGACTCGCCGAACACCTCACGGCGCTTCGCGCTTGGTGCAAGCAATGTCTGCCTGGTTGGTGAAAACCCGACGTGCTCCGTCCGGGCATAGTATGGATGCGAGGGTCTATGGCCATATGACTACGGCCATGCATAAACTGAGTACCCCCCCCCCGCTGACGGCGAAACAGGACGGCGATAGGATAAGCAAGCAGGTTTTACGTAATATATGGAAAAGCGTACGTAATGAGCGCCCAAACGTTGGAGGTGTCTCTATTAGGAGTAGGAACGGTGCTCCGTCTCGAAAGGCATGCGTGGTCAATGGTCAAATGATTAAGGCAAGCAACAAATGAGTGCGCCACCCCCCCCCTCCCCCCTCCTTTCCCCCTCTACGCCTCCCCCGCCCGCCCCCTCAAAAACTCCGCCCTCCTCTCACGGGCGATACGACTTACAGGACATACTTCGAAGTACATGATAAACTGATTCATTCCTACCACAGCTGTCAGATTATCGTCCAAAAAAACGGGTTTTATACTTTCCGCGCACAGATTGAATCCCCCCCCCCCCGCCCCGCCCACCTCCTTTTCAACCCCCCGCCCCTAGAAACTCCGCCCTCCCCTCACCGGTTATACGAAATACGGGATATGCTTGATAAACTGATGCATTCCTTCCACAGCCGTCAGATTTTGTCTCACCCAAAAAATGAGTTGTATAGTTTCCGCGCACAGATTGATTAACACCAGCCTGTTGACCCTGGTACAAGATATGTACACTGCTGTAGTTCTAAGGGGGGTCGCCGACCTATATCCTTCATGCGGACACACCCAGTAAAACGCGCGATCGGATTATCACACACAGCTTGCAAATATGAGTTTCGATGAATTCTTCGTTCTCACAGCTGGAGTGTATTTTAATTTTTATAACAATAAATACCCGTGGGCATTACATAAGGGGCATAGCCGCCGTGCACCGCGCGCACTGGACATCGACAATCGAAACTGACGGGGAACGGCCATCTCCCACCAGTTCGTGCACGTGCAATAACTCCTTCACTGGTTCAACGCACAATACATGCAGCACGGCCGCGCCAAAGCAGTTATGCGTTTGTATGGCTGCTGTGTGGTGTATCGTATGCGTATGGTGATTGCGTGTTTGCAAGACACGGAATAACTAAACATCTAGACTAAACATGCAGGAACTGCTTGCTGCCTACGACTCTTTATAAGATCGTTGTACAAGTGGTCGTATAGCTGTCGCTAGGAACTCTTGCAGGCAGCAGGCTATTTGAACGTTATACCCGAAGGGTGCGCCAGCTAGACCCGAAGGGTGCGCCAGATAGCGTTCGGCTGCGAAAGCAACTGAGTTAAATCGACACACGACGCGTATGAGAATACGTGGAAGTGTGGTGAGCTACTCGTAAAGCTTTATTTTTCCCCATCCGCCGGAGGATAAAAAAAAAAAAAAAAAAGTTAGCATTTATAGTAAATGCGGTCAAGTTGTCTGGGTTGTTGGATGATGGACGAGTGTTTTCGAACACTATTATTTGTATACCAAGTCTTTTGCGTCTAGATGGTCGTCGGCCACAGGCCAATAGTACCGTGTCCTGACATTTTTGCCACTCGTAGACAGGCTTGACTATGGAGTGATGGTACCGAGAAAAAAGCAAAGTGAGAGGATGGGAGAGTAAGTGCAGCAACAGGCAGCAAAGCCGGCAGCAGGCAGCAAAGCTGGCAGCAGAAAACAGCAGCGAGCAGCAGCCAGCAGAAGAAGCAGCAGCATCTCGGTGCGTGTGGGTGGGCAGCTGTTTCTTGGCCTTAACAACTCGGGGACACGAACGCCGAAATTGCTCTTGGAAAACGCCAATCAATGTTTTGGAACAACTCGGGGGGCGGTGGCTTCCGCTCCAGGCTTGAAGGCTTCAGCCATCTCGAAAGAGGTCCCCTTTTTTTTCGGGCGTGGGCAGAGTTAGGAACTCGCACTCCCACGTTATAGAATCCTTGTAGGCACGAGCCTGTCAGAGAATTTCCCAGGTCGACCCTGCTCCCACTTGCCATCTTAGACTCGCCCGAACCTGCTCCCACCCGCACCTGAGCCCTCCGCTCCAACCCTGGGGATGTAATTATTAATAGACGCCGGCAGGGACCACCAACACACCCACTGATCCCCCGCGACTTTGTCCGCCAAACAGGGTTTTCCACCAGAAAAGCCACAGCAACAACGGGAATACCTGTGGTACAATTAAACTCTAAAACTAGCGTGTTAGTGTTTGTGTCTGACCTTTGGTTTTGTCCCACTGATTGGTGTCTACAAATAGTTGCGCGCCAACCCTCCCCTGGTACCTTGAACTGGTTGTGCTGGTGCACGTGCTTTCTGATTGGTACACGGGCCGGGTATGTTACTACTCCCTCGATGCTGACTTCCTTTTTCATGAAGGCTTTGAGCTGGCTGACTAGTCTAATGGTGGCCAACTACAGTAGTGAGTAGTTAGTAATGACTACCGCCGTGCATGACGGTGTGTTTCACACCCCCGGCTTCAACCTTTGGGGCTCCAAAACAAGTATCACCTGGTGTGGTATACTCCGAGAGTTTTGATACACAACGTCCCCCGGTGATACATTTGGTGGTCGTTTTGAGTTTGACAAGTCGCATTTCCGATCGAGGTGGCATACTGTTGATTGTATGCTTGGATATGATGCGGATATGATCACGGTTGAGTATTGTAGGGGTTTCCAGTGATAAGTTGGCTACATCGTAGCGGTATATCGGGATGGTGGAATGATTTTGGGTATTTCGTCACCACTCCTCGTTGTGCTCCTCGTTGTGCTTCTTCTACCGAGTGAGTCTTCTCCTCTCCTCGATGTGCCTTGGCTAGGAGCAACGTAATATATATATATATATATATGTACGTCTTATACTTGTCTTCATACCGGTGACTCCACTACCCCACTATTGTCAGCTCAACGGGTAAGCCCTCTACGCTTCGTAGGGATCAACAAACACATACTCTAGGTGGTGTGCTGTCAGTGGTTACAAAGGACTGCCACACTACAGGCACGCTACGGAGTCGCGCGACTGCACCTGCTGACGTCGGGCCTCCCATAGAACTGGCTAGGGTTACGATTAGGTGTGGGGTCGTCTTGGTCTGGCCAGGCGTGCGCGGTTGAAGTTGACCACAAGCGACCGGTAGGAAGGTCGTTGCCATGCCCGCCCTGCAGCCCGGGGGAGCAGGTTTCCATGTTTTTTGGGAGTGTCTTAATGATTATGGGGCATGACACCGCAGGGGGTGTGATATACACCGTATCCGGATGATAAATCGGGTGCTTGTTGTGGGATATAAAATATGTCATCACCCGGGTAAGGGTGTGACATACAACAGCCCGGGTGGTATACATCATTTTATGCGGTGGTAGTTGGTTATATGTGTATTTCAATTTATTGCCTACGGTAGTTTGTATTTCGCAGAGCTGGGCGTCTTTGCGTCTGACTGACTCGTCTGTGGCTCCACGTGTGGTGATTGCCGTGAGTAGGGTTGTTCCTTTTGTAAAGCAGCGCAATTGTAATACCTGATGTTTAACGGTGGTGCCCGCGCTGTAGCGAGCACTTTATCGAGCAACCGGCACGCTCAGGCAGGTACGAGTACTGGGGTGCATGTGCAGCAAAAACATCGACCCCTACGATGACGCCCCGTAAAGCCGGAGCGATTATGTCGCCACCAGAAATGTCAGCACGGGATTTCCGATAATATCTGGCTTTTTTTACATTGGTACCCGCCCAAAATCACCCCCCCCCCAACGGTCTCAAACAATTTCTCACCGTAGCTGTGGCCCCTGTGCGACTTTGGCCTTGAGACTTGGAGGAGTGGTGAGTAACTAGTAACTAGTAAGCCTTTCCCCTGACATGTACTCCGCAGCCCATGTAGCAACATTATACTGACATAGTCATACCCTATGCACAACAATAACGTAATTCCTAGCCGCGAAGTCCAGCCAGCCCACTGGCGTATTGATAGTATTCATAGAAATCTGGTGGAGCATTTCCTCGAGACATTATACAATCAACCATTGTTAATGTTTGACGCTTCGCCTTTCCTCAACGTTGAACTATAAGCACGCCGCATCAATTATCTCCCCGAAGTCGAAGGTATTAATAGTAGACGTCAGAACGAGCTTCTCGGCGACTTTCAACCATTTGGGTAGTCTGAGAGCCATTGGTATCAATCAAAACATCATAACACGATGAGTGCGATTTTATCGACGTTTCACCGGTGTGTTCCTTAGTCTAGCATGGGAAGAGCGTGCAACATCTGACTATTGATCGTAATATATAGCATACGTACAACGGTGGACGCCCTCCTTAAGTGCGGTGGGTTTTTATTGTCATGACGTCATGACGTCGTCTCACTTAACTGCAGCACTCAACTGCAGCCGGTCCTTGGCTTTGGGCTAGGCGGTGCTAGTATTATACGGTACACGCCTCGACGTCTCTGCGTAGAACGGTTCAGTGCAGGTTAGCAGTATTAAAATATTGCCAACACACCGCCAATGCAACAGAGCTTAGATGTGCTATATTTTACAATTTTATAGCAGCTGTGCTGTCTTGCCGTGCTTTTGATATGGGCCACGATCGTCGTACCCTCAGGTGGTATCGGCTACGTGCTGTGCACGTTTTTCCACGGCTGATTCTCTCCTGTGGTGTCGCCTGCTACGATACCGCCTGCTATACATGCCAGATGGACAGCTCTGCATTTCAGATTTCAGTAGCATTGCGATATGAAATACTGCAACGGTCACTTGCAACGTTAAGTATGTATTAGTAACGTCAACACATCCAGAAATGTACTATTGATACATTAATATTGATACTATTTATTGATGTTGTTTTGGGGACAATGTAGTTGGATTTCGTGCCGTAGAACCGTTTTTGAGGTGGTAGATGGGTTCAACATGCTTTTCACTACATTGTGCAACGTGAAACATGCGACAACAACGTTATTGCCGTTGCAACAGGCGATTTTAATACGACAGTTTACCGGACATAGCCTATGTGCAACATTAAGCAGGCCACTTTAAACATGCAAACGCCCGCCCTCGCCTTCGGCCGTTTTGGATCTGCTGCTGTTGGTGAAGGTGGAAAACGCGCCCTACGAAGAGCTGGGGTCTGGCGGTCATTTTCAAGATCAGCAATCTGGTTAATGACTGCCTTCCAAGGTGTGTGGTTGTTCTGATGTACCCGTTTCGTAGCTTCCCAGGTCGCACATGCTCCATGCTCCAAGATTGTCTTAGCTATGGTGGCCGTGATGGCCGTGGTGACTTTGTTGGCTGTGGTGGCTGTCGTGCAGGCACTCACACTGCCTGACAGTCTGATTGATCCCCGTGCTTGAGCCCCGCAAAGCCCCTGGACGGAATAAGACAGGTTCGCAATCTCGGACTATGATGGTGACATTCATGCCATGTGCAATGGTGCACTCGGATCGAGTGTATTTCTTGGCGCTACTAGCAGGTGCAGCTTCAAAAAGGGTAGTAGTAGGATAGCTCCGATACCCCATCTAGGACGCAGCTCATAAAGTAGGGGGCAAACGACTTGGAAATAGTGTGCATTAACACGGTTTTGGTAATAGTAAAAGGGGTTACTATGCGTGTGTAAGTATTATATCAGATGCTTGCTTTGCAGACGACAGCAATATTGTACCCGATGTTCAGCAGCAGGGCTGCGTCTAGGTGTTGGACGGCCCCGTCGAAACGTTTGACGCGTCGACATGCATAAATGATACATGACCTTACCCTTTCTGATTGGAGAGGCCACCATTCCCCCAGGAGGAGACAGGTGCGATTGGTTCGAATCCCTCGTTTCGTTTTCCATTGCTGGTTGCGAAGAGCACTACTACTACTATTACTACTACACTGCTACTGCTACTACTACTACTACTACTACTGCCCCTACTTCAACACCAGGTACCACCGGGTACTTGTTCCCTCGCGTCGGCCGTATTTTTTCCTTTTTTCCGTTTCGTATATATGTAATTTTCCGGCCTTGTCAGTCCTGAGATAGGTTTCGAAAATCGAAGGCGTTTGTGAAGCGAGGAGCGGGGCAGGGTGGGGTAGAGACGGATCGAAGAATCGGAGCGGAGAATCGCGAGTCTAGCGAACGACTATTAATACTGGACGTACTGGGGTTCCGACGGAATGGCGCGAAAGCTAGTCGATGCTTGGCGGTGAGATTCGGGTTTTGATGTTGCGGAGGCTTTTCTAGCGCGGGTACCTTGTTTGGCGACGGGCGTTTCCGTTTTGGCGGTGTATACTCCTCTATCGTCGTGGTTTTGCTTGGCCATCGTGCGGCCCGTTTATTTTTGTAGGTTGTATCCTCAAGACTATCGCAGATCGTTAGTCGTTGTACCTGGTAACATCTGCGTAGACAGTACACAACTGATCTGGTGACGTGTGCCGCGACCACCAAGCGTTTGGCGCCGGGGTGGTACAAGTCTATACATCGTGTCATCACAGCAGCAGTAAACGGTAGCGGCAGATGCGGTGCGTGTACAATATATGCTCGTGGTACACCCGTTATACACGGCAGCACGTAATGTAGCAAGGGTGGCGGGGTAATGCAGGGCGAGGCAAGGCAAGCCGCCCATCCCCCACGTGTTGCCGTCACGACCGCACGCGCTCTAGGTAGGGGAAGATTGCTCGGTTGTTGCCATCGATGACGGTGACTTCCTCGCGAGGCTTCCCCCCCCTCGTCCCATTCCTGAACACGCACATACACATACAGGACCCGACGAAATCGGGATAGTAGCGCTGCCAACCCCACTCCCCCCACGACCCTCCCCAACCCTATCCCTCACCGCTTAAACAGACTCGCGGAACACTATTAGGATGAGACGGCCCTTCGTTGAAGTACGTATCTGCGGTTCTATCTCATAGGACTGATCGAGCTCTCTGGGGGGGGTAACCTGCCGCTGGTCCACATGGCCTTATTCTGCTCAATGTGGCGGCAACAGCCATAAGTCGTCAGGAGTACGCAATCATCTCGCAGGTGAGATGGGGTGATTTTATCTACTGCTAGGCTAAAGGAGCTGTAAACACGGGGTTAGGGGTAGATCTTGTGGTGCTGCGGCTGTTGCTCCCTGTATGGGCCGTTCGGCAAGAGGGGCTGTACGCGCAGGACCGGGGGGGGGGCGTTGCGGTGCGGCTGTTTCAGTGTTTACCTCGTTTTTTTTCAAGGGTCTGCCTTCTTGTTGAGGTGACCCGCCATATAGGTGTGTGGACTAGCGTTCACGCGCCGGTATAGATCGTGGTGGTGCATGTCCACACCATGGGAATCGCATGAGCTGCGGCGGCTCGCTCAGTCCGGCGGGCGGTGTAGGTCGGCCGTTGCTCGAGAGTTTGAGAATAAACTCTGGTGTGTGTCAACACAGGTTCAACGACCCGGCACGGTCATGGTCACGGTCATGGCAGTTCATCGACCCCCAGCAGATGTGTGCAATGGTTTTATTACTATTCTAATTATTTTATTACGTGTGCTGCCCACAACAACAGTGTGGATGATTTTGAAATAATTAAGTAATGCTTAAGCTCGCCACACTTCCATATATCTTCATGCATATCGTGTGTCATTTTTAACTCCTCCATTGTAGTAACAAAATTAGGTGTATCACGCAGCTTACATGAGTATCGACCATAAATTTGTCGAACTCACAGCTGACGTGTTTATAACATTGTGTTTCAAAATCTTTCCGTTTATGCTGGATTATCATCGGTCTCGACTCGATGAAGCGGGGGGGGGGCACCCGATATTCGTGCATGGCCGTAGTCGTATGACTATATGGTCGCCCCGGTGGCGTATCAGGTTATCCTCGAGCCTGGTATTTGTCAGTTTCGTGAGTTCGAGCCCCGCCGAGTGCATACTCGTATAAATTCGTTGGGACTTTTTCTTGTGCACAAATTGACTTGCGGAAAGCGCGAGAGCGTGAGATAGCAACACTCGATGAAAAATCGACGAGCAGTTGGACTGCTGAACCCTATGCGCGATAAAAATTGAAGGCAAGAACCGGGGGGAAGAAGGGACGACACCTGTGACCACGGCTTGTCCAGAAGCTGGAAAGAAAAAGTGTGAGAAAAAAAGAAGAAAACAAAAATGGTATAGATCCTCGCATCCCTACAATGTCATTTCGGGTTTTCACCGACCAGGCAGACATTGCTTGCACAAACGCGAAGAGAGTTGTGAGGTGTTCGGCTAGTCGCATGAAGGGTGAAATGCATCCCTCCAAGAACCGCTTGTGAGGCGGACTTGCATATGGACGACAGCTTCAATGGGTTAATTTATTTCCCGGTATGGAGGGTGCGCCCCCCCCCCCTCAACTTTTGCTACGTGTACACATCGCGTGTTGCGTGCGTACCGTTATGTTCCTAAAGTAACCCCTTTAAAACTGCAAACGCTGTTCCATACTCATTCCAAGCAGTTTTCGATCTTAAAACCTGGGTGCAGTTCTAATGGAGATACATTCCCTAGCATTGTCCAATATGTGTCGGGTTGACTGTCGCGCGCTGGCCTATATACTCAGCATATCCTGTGCGGTCCTGATGCGTGCTTGCGGCAATATACACCCTGCTATTTGTCGCATTTTTTTAATGTGTATCCAGGACGAGGTCATCTTGCGTACCATGAACGATGGAAGCCTCCCCCGGATCTTCCTCAAGGCAGTCAACTTCAACGCGAATCTGCCCCAGTCAGATATGTCGAACGTGAGTTTCTGCCGCATCAATTCGTGGTGGTGATTGGTGCTTGCGAGCGTATGTACCCCGTCAATAATGTGATGCACTCTGTCGTCTACTAGGTACTGTGTATCATCATCACCATCAGCAGCAGCATGGGTAGCCAAACTCGGAGTATGAACAGGAAAAAGAGACATGGGCAAGGTTTTGGCTTTCTTATCTGGCCTGTTAGTCGTACATCGCGAGGCCACGTTTGCGTTGTTTGATGAGGCGTTTCGCACACAAAAACAAGAAGGGCAACGAACTAGAAACAAAAGGTCGCATGTTTATTTTGCTGATTCCTATTTACCCTCAATACAACGGCAACTGTCATTGGTGTAATGTTCTTATCCTGAAAGCGACGCACTTGGTACCCTGAAAAAAAAACGTTGTTCAGCGACCGAATGCCGTTCAAAACGACCAAATCAGGCATAGTTGAGCAAAATATGGTTATCTCGTTTTGGATCTACTTCTTGTCAAAACTGCGATGTTTCTGATGAATACCCTATAAATTACACGGGAAAATGAAGGCCAAAATCCGCGCAATTTACACGTAAAACAAGTCCACTTTTCGCGAACCAGCGAAAACAATCCATTTTATCAAAAGGTGCTACCGGTCAGTGTGATTTGCTGTTGTTTTGGAATTCGCAACACCAGCGCTAGACCTGATGTTCCAAGCCCCAAAAACCGATTTCCTAGGGGACAGGGGAAAATGTCAGCATGCAATTCAACAGACGTCAACCACGGTCTGAAAATGAGCGCAATCACATATCAGTATTATACACATAACATAGCCAGCCTTAGTCTATACCAACGATTAGCAGGGCACAGGGCAGTAGAGTTTTCCGTGCAATGATTTGCTTTGTTCTCCACCACGAAACTCCAGTACGTACGCATTCAGAGCCCCCTCGTCTGCTTCATGCTTCTTTGATCGACCGCCAGAACGTTAACGAGGGTACGTTCCTCAGCAACCGCAGCAAAGTTAGTTAACCCAGTCCTCTCGACCGCTTCGCCTTCCCACCTTTGCCATATGCAATGTTCCCCGTTTCTTCAGCTGTGCGAGGTGCTCGAACAGGCGGTATCCTGCAACCCCATGAAACGACCTAAAATGTCGACAATGACCGAAATCCTTCGCGACGTGGCGTCGAAGACGGCCGCCCTCGAGGAAGCGCTCATTGCTCCCCCGCTTGGGATCGCCGCCCCGCCTGGGATCACCCCCCCTCCCGTGTTCGCCCCCCCGCCCGGGCTCGCTCCCCCGCCTGGGCTCGCTCTTCCACCTGAGATCGCTCCCCCGCCTGAGATTGCTCCCCCGCCTGAGATTGCTCCGTTCCCTGGGGTCGACCTTCCTGCACCGGAAGTGGCTGCCATCGTGGGCGGTGACGACGGCGGGGGCGAGGGTTTGATTCCCCTGGCTGGCAACACAACAGGGACGGGTTCTACGGTCACCGTCGCTGCTTCGTCCGGGTTGTCGGCAGCAGCACTCGTCGCTGGAGCTAGCCCCAGCGCCGGTCGCGGTGGGGACACCTCGGGAGGAATCTTGGCTGGAGAGGGACGACGCTCTTCCCACTTCCTCTTGGTGGGACAACCCGCGGAGGAGGAACCGGAAGACGGGGCCCAGCACGTGCCGTCCATGGAGTGGGTTGACCTCGCGCCCCTCCCCGTCGCTGCACTGCACGTGGGGGGGGGGATCGACGTTGCGGCCGTTGATGTGCCTCGGGGGACTGGGGCTGGAGAGGCAGGACATGGCGTAGCACTGCCAGCTGCTGCAGGCCACTTTGCTGAAGCGGACCGTGCAAGTGTGGCCGTTGCCCCCATCGAAGAGATCGCCGGGGGGGTGGACCCTCTCCCCCCACCATTTCCCGGTGTGGTTCCCGTGGCGCTGGCCAACCGGCTGGCCAACACGTTGTTCTCCCTGGGACGGAGCTTTGGAGGAGAGGACGCCCCTCCCCCCGTCGTTTCGGGACCCCATGCCGAGCAGGTCTACCGCGGCGGTGGAGGTGGCGATGTCGGTGGCGGTAGCGGTGGTGGTGGTGGTGCGGAAGGGTCCGGGGGAGGGCACGCCCAAGAAGAGCGGGAGGTGGAGGTGATAGATGCACCCGGCACGCAGCTCACCTTCCCAGACCTGCTTGTTCGCGGTTCCAGCCTGTCTCCACCCGCCGACAACGTCGTCACGTCCTCACCCCCGGCATCAACCCGCTCTCGGGTGGTGGACGGCCTTGACACGCCTCTCAACTTTGCGCAGGTGCTGGCACGCGGTTTCGGCACATCCACACCCGCCGACAACGTTGCCACGCCCTCTCTCTTGGTAGCAACCCGCCCTCGGGTGGTGGGTGGCCTCGACACACCCCTCACCTTTGCGCAGGTGCTTGCACGCGGTTTCGATATCGGCACGTCCGGTGACGCCGACAATGCTCCCGTATCCCCGGGGGCACCTCCCGCCAGGATTTCCATGCCTTCTTGAGGCCCGTGCACACTTTCGCGCGAACGTCGGCGCAGGGAGCACCGCGACACGCGCGGTTCTGATCACCCTGTCGGTCATTTTCCAGGCGGACGGGGGGGGCACCGGGAATCCATCCGGTGTGGCCTGTGGTGGAGGCAGGGTGGTGGCAAGGTGGGGCACCGCGCGTGGGTGGTGCGCTATTGAGACACACGGAGGTGAAGAAGCGGGGCTTTCTTATGCCGGGCTCATGTTCGTCCCGGACGGCAGAGTGATTACTTTTCTCTGGCGGGCAAGATTATGGTAGCAGAAGTCTCGAGTGCCAGTTTAAATTTTCATGACTGTAAGTTTTTTTTATGAAGAACGCACCGGTGCGTTCTTCATAAAAAAAACTTACAGTCGTAAAAATTTAAACTGGCACTCGAGACTTCTGCAACCATAATCTTGCCCTCCAAATAAAAATGGACTTTTTTATGAAGAACGCACCGGTACGCACCGGTGCGTTCTTTATTAAAAAACTTACAGTGGTAAAAATTTAAACTGGCACTCGGGACTTCTGCTACCATAATCTTGCCCTGGTAGCAGAAGTCTTGAGTGCCAGTTTAAATTTTTACGACTGTAAGTTTTTGATGTTTATTTTTCTTTGGAGGGCAAGCTTATGGTAGCAGAAGTCTCGAGTGCCAGTTTAAATTTTTACGACTGTAAGTTTTTTTCATGAAGAACGCACCGGTGCGCACCGGTGCGTTCTTCATAAAAATGTTTTTTTTTATTTGGAGGGCAAGCTTATGGTAGCAGAAGTCTCGAGTGCCAGTTTCAATTTTTACGACTGTAAGTTTTTTTTATGAAGACCGCACCGGTGCGTTTATGAAGACCGCACCGGTGCGCACACCGGTGCGTTCTTCATAAAAAAAACTTACAGTCGTAAAAATTTAAACTGGCACTCGAGACTTCTGCTACCATAATCTTGCCCTCAAAAAAGATTATGGTAGCAGAAGTCTCGAGTGCCAGTTTCAATTTTTACGACTGTAAGTTTTTGATGTTTATTTTTCTTTGCACCGGTGCGTTCTTCATAAAAAAACTTACAGTCGTGAAAATTTAAACTGGCACTCGAGACTTCTGCTACCATAATCTTGCCCTCCAAATAAAAATAGACATTTTTATGAAGAACGCACCGGTGCGCACCGGTGCGTTCTTTATGAAAAAACTTACAGTCGTAAAAATTTAAACTGGCACTCGAGACTTCTGCTACCATAATCTTGCCCTCCAAAGAAGATTATGGTAGCAGAAGTCTCGAGTGCCAGTTTCAATTTTTACGACTGTAAGTTTTTATGTTTATTTTTCTTAGGAGGGCAAGCTTATGGTAGCAGAAGTCTCGAGTGCCAGTTTAAATTTTTACGACTGTAAGTTTTTTTTATGAAGAATGCACCGGTACCACCGGCACAGTGCTCATTCTGAGGGCTCCCGAGAGGTCCTGGTGGGGAGATTTTCGGTAACGACTTTACGTTAGCCGTGTAGGGGGCACGGCAGATTGGCGGCGTAGGCCGGGTTTTTGTTAGTGGGTGAGCTCGCGCAAGTCCCACACTACCTGGGGAGCTTCCCTCCCCGGGTGGCTATCTCCACCGCACCTGATACTCCAGCGCGAGGATCAGGGCGGATTGACTTTCTCGTGGAGCCGTACCGCATACCGCGGTGGCACCGTTGTGTTTCTACAGCCGAGCTAAGTCGACACACGACATATTTTGTTGTGGAAGTGTGGTGAGCTTAAGTTTCGTTTTTACCCATCCACTTCTACAGGAAAAGATAAAAAACAAACAAAAAAGGCCGCAAGGATGCATCTAGTTACTAGTGTTCCAATTTGTGAGCAATTTAATTTTGGAGGGACATGGGGGAGGGAACGGTAGGCATACCGACGGAGTCCATCATAGGCGAGTGATCTCAGTCACGCTGTCCCCACGAAACCGGACGTGCCGGAGGTGAAGCCGCTGTGGTTGGTGGAGTCAAACTGGGTCCATTTTAGGTACACACGCGGCTTCTACAGTCGCGGCTTTAACGACCCATACAATAATTGCAGAAATTTAGCTTGTGTTTTTGGCAGACGTGGGACCGCCCTTCGTGGCCCTCGATTCCAGTTCGCCGGAGACCGTCAAGCATACCTTCGAGGGTACGTTTAGACCTTGAGCTCCTTTGGCCGTGATTGATGGGTTAGAACGTCGCGACACAAGCGATGGCCGTCGACGCCGAGATAATGATAGTGTTATAGAGTGTTATCCTAAAATAGCATCGCATCCATGACGATATATATAGTGGGAACGCTTCGAGTACGAACATACGTCAAGATGAGCCGTTGCACCGCCAGAACGGCAGAATACGTAATGCCAGATATAATAACATGGCAATATGACCCCATCGCGCAATATGTAGCAAGGCGTTTACCACCGCCGGGGAGGGGGGGGGAGGGGAACCCCGTTTCGGAGTTACCAATGGGATTTTTTCGGGTTTTTTGCTTGTTGTATGGGTTTCCCCTAGGCATCTGCGTTGATTCTATTCCAGAGCTTATGGGGGGTATGCCCTGGTTCTAGGATCGGCACTGCTTCGTGAAGAGTCGGATAGGCTGTTGGTACAGTCTTTTGAGAAGTGATGGGGTCGTTTTCACTATTCAAATATGTGTTGAACTTAAATGGACTATTAAGTGGTTGTTTGGTGAGGGCTACATACGTGTCCTCGACCTTCAGCCGTTTATTTTGTTTGCGGTTTATTGTGTCAGATGCTACCTTTTTGTGCTTTGATACCTGGCATCGGAGTTCCGCTTTTGCCAAAAGTTTAGGATTTCTTTGCCCGTCGTGCTTTTCTTCTTTTTGTGGTATGTTATTGAGCTACCGACGTTGCATTTTAGTGGATTATATTGTATGTGGGCAGACTCAAAAAGAAGTAGACGGGTCCGTCCCGTGGAGTTGCGTGCTGCTTTCATGCACGTCAATTTCGTTCACATACGGACTTTTAGCCATTGAATGGTGGTCAGGCGATCAAATACGCAGTGAAAAGGCAGGGGGGAGGGTTTTATCGAGGATTTCCCTCTTACGGCCCCTGCGTTTTCGGTTTGTTAGCCTATCCTCGAGGTCATTATTTCTGTAAAGAGCTTTGCGGCTCTGTACCCTTGGCTATACAGTCACAGGATTGCTATAGCATATTGCTTTTGTCATCGCATTATGCTGGGGGGGATGTTACGGATTTGTGACAATTTCAAGAGTTGCTATGACAGAGGCGTTTTCGTAATAGTAGAGGCCGCGATACTTACGTCCCCTCCCTAAGTCGGGTGTGGCTGCCCCACCCGGACACTTCCCTTTTTACCCACTTCACTTTTTCAATCAACCAACCAAACCTTCCACAATTCCTTGGGTTCACGTTCATAAACCTTCGGATGAGCAATCAAGTTACCATTTTCACACTACTTTCTTGGGAAGCTTCACATCTTGAGCACCTGCACAAGGGACTTGCTCTTTCTCCGAGGAACGCACAAGCGCCTTCTGAACTCGGTCGTATCGGTCCTTCGGAGGTCAGTCATTATGAATACCTGAGGCGTGCTACACACATTTATCCCCTCAAAATAATGTATAGTTTCCAGGCACATATTGAGCTGCCCCCGCCCCCCCCCCCCCCCCCCCCCCCCCCCCCCCCGCCCCCAATAATATACTGGTGCCAAAACCGTCAGATTTATCCCCTCGAAAGGATTTATAGCTTACATGCACAAATTGCCCCTTCCCCCCCCCCCCCCCCCGCCCCCCTCCAAACCCGCTCGCTTTTGATCAAAACCAGGCCCCCCTTTCCCTTCACAGCTGTCAGATTTTTTCCCCCTCAGAAACGGGTTTTATAGTTTCCGCGCACAGACTGACTAAAATCATCCTGTTGACCCTGATAGCTACACTGTAGTTGTAAGGGGAGTCGCCGACCTATATCCTTAATGAGGACACACAACTCGTAATGCGCGCCATCGGAGTATCACACACAGCTTGCAAAGATGAGTTTCGACGAAATCTTCGATCTCACAGCTGGAGTGTATTTTAATTTTTATAATATACAGTATAGCCTATGTGTGGACCTTGCGATGCTAGTAGGCTAGATACCCTCGTCTGCTTGGCCATGATAACCCTCGCATGTCTCACCCTGACTACAGACAGACTTTCCTTGTAGGCTCCGATTCGTGACAGTAATAGTGCACAACCGAGCTAAATCGATGCACGACAACAACAACGACAACAACAGCACTTGCGTGAGGAACCGTGGCTATAATGTATTTTTGTTTTATTAACATCCACCGGAGCGAGGCTATGATTATTAATATCAACAATAGACTAATATGGAGGCCACCTCATGACTATTTCACTGAGGTTGCGATATGACACAGCACAGAAGCACCCATGCGAAGCCTTTCATGTATCGTACCACACTATTTTAGACTAGTCTATACATGTATGTACATGCACAACGGCGCAGTACTCGTAGGAAAATGAAGATATCGCACATGCTGTAACAGAGGTATACACCGCCGCGCAAAGCCATTATACTTAGTATCGTAGTTCAGCTTTGAAATCATTGTCATCAATCGATGCGTGTCAGCGTAGAAACCTTGCGTTGACTGTTGTTCCTTTGTGCACGACGTACCTTGCTTTGCACTAATGCCGCAGCATATAGTAGCAGCAGTAGTTCAGCCTCGGGATCAACGACGACAGCAACAAAAGCACCTGGCGCCAAGTTTGGAAATATGAATACCAGTATGCAACAAGCAGGTGATCCTCCGCTATTATACCTCTACATTCCCTATAGTGCATGTTACGAGCTGGTACCAGCCTGTTACGTACCCTGTCTAGTGCGTTTCCTTTCTCGCGTTTAAAAGTACGATACTGCGTCATGTGTTCGCAGCTGTCAGGACCCACCACTCAAACATTGTCGCCACCACCACGTCCACCACCACCACCACCACCACCACCACCACCACCACCACCACCACCACCACCACCACCACCACCACCACCACCACCACCACCACCACCACCACCACCTCCATCACCACCACCACCACCACCACCACCACCACCACCACCACCACCACCACCACTACCACCACCGTTACCACCACCACCACCACCACCACCACCACCACCACCACCACCACCACCGTTACCACCACCACCACCACCACCACCACCGTTACCACCACCACCACCACCCCCACCACCACCACCACCACCACCACCACCGCAAGAGTATGTGGTGGTGGTGGTGGTGGTGGTGGTGGTGGTGGGGGTGGTGGTGGCAATATCGTACGACGATGATGGTGGTGCACGACACAACAGCACAGAAAAGAGACAGTACCATATAGACTAGTAGTCTAGATTATAGAGATACGCCAACTCTCTGAAAGGGGGTGTACTTTTTTTTTTTTTTTTTTTTTTTTTAGCACACTTTTACTTTCCAGCTTCTGGACAAGTCGTGGTCACAGGTGTCATCCCTTCTCCTCCCCGGTTCTTGCCTTCAATTTTTGTCGCGCATAGGGTTCAGCAATCCCACTGCTCGTCGATTGTACATCAAATGTTGCTAACTCACGCTCTCGCGCTTTCCGCAAGTCAATTTGTCCACAAGAAAAAGTCCCAACGAATTTATACGAGTATGCACTCGGCGGGGCTCGAACTCCCGAAACTGACCTATACCAGGCTCGAGGATAACCTGATATGCCACCGGGGCGACCGGTACTATAAACAACTGAATAGCTTCAAAAAAGCTAAACAACCTTTATGCATGTCGCAATATTATCATGCTTGCGTTCTCGTGCTCCACCTGTAGTTCCGCCTTGGGACCATTTGCCTTTAATCCGTGCGCGCGTCAGCGCAGAAACCTTGCATTGAAACCTTGGGTTGATTGTGCGGTCGTTGTGTTAATAGGTGGAAATAACGGCTTTGAGGACATATCACGAGTATGTTTCATGAAGACTCAAACCGGTTTTGGACGCGGTCAGAGGTGGATGGATGGCATAATTTTTTCAAAAACTCACCGATAAAGCCGACTATTAAAAGAGTGCATGACCCAGTTGTACGTGAGAAGTATTGGTGGTTGGTCACTGAAGGAGTTTGGAAATGTATCGAAAGGGAAGGTCAAGCACCCGGGCATGATAGACTGCTGAGTGATGAGTGGGTACGTCTTTGTACGTTACATGGTTTTTAAGAATGAGCGATTGAATTGCAGAAGTTATACACGATTTATGGGAATGGCCACTTCGTCTGTCCCTCAAACGTTTATTTTTACAAAGTGTCATAGAGGAATGAACAACCACCGTTTATGGGAATAGAAAGATATAATAAGAGTTGTGGAGAGGGGGGGGGGGGGTATTTTCGTGGATAAGTGGAAACGTATTCACGTAAGCATAGCCGTAGACATTAGAGTCTGAGAGTGTAATGCACCGTCGTACCTGAGTATACAATGTGTGCGGGCATGTTGATTCGAGTTATTCGGAAAAAGGTGTGTAGATTGCGCATGCTGCATTTGGATGTGTGCGGGTTGGGAAGCGGGTACATATGAGTGTGGAAGTGTGTATGGATTGTGCATGTCAAATACTGGGTATTTGTGGGTTGAAAAGAGGGTGTATATAAGCATGGAAGTGTTCAACCTACGTTCGTAGGTTACAACGTCCTTATTCAATACGTTACCAAAGGCGTTACGATACATCTGAGAATTACAAAAGCGTTATCACAAATAATATTGCTATGTATGGGTTATTTTGTCTTCTCTACGACGTCGATTGAGGAATGAAAATTATAACCAAGTTTTTCAATTATACCAACGCAAAACATACATTCATGACGTACACATCAAACACGCTACCTAGAACCGAAATATTTCAGGAAATAAACAACGCCGAGAATCATGCCAAAACATGGTATGTCCACGGAAACAACGAACGTTACTGAGTCCAAATCACGCTTGAATGCAAGGGCTAGTCGTCGATTTTTTTTCTTTTTTTTTCAGTCCCTTGCTTTCCCCCAAACGCCCCTCATCGAAATCCGCCAGAGTAATAAACACTTCCACGCACTGGATATCCCGCTGCTGAAATTCACCCCCTTTCCCCCCCCCCCACACCCTTCCCTCACCAGATGTTGGACTTACAGGCTTCACTTGATAAACTGATGCATTACCTTCCACGAATTTCATAGTTTCCGTCCACAGACTTACTAAAATCACCCTGTTGACCCTGATAGCTACACTGTAGTTGCAAGTGGAGTCGCCGAAACCTCCCAAAACCTCCCACAGCTCATCACATGTCACCCGCCAACATGACGGGATACTCAATAAGCAAACTAGCTATACATACAAACGCTTTCTTGTCAAATCCCCCCCCGCCCCCCCCTTTTTTTCTTAAACCCTAGCCTCACTCCGTATTCGATTCAACCCACACCGTGTAGCAAAAAAATTAATACACACATAGTCAAACTATGAAGAGTAACGGTATTATAAGTGTATTATGATACCGCTACAACCCATAGTTGTCAAGGCTGGTTATTGCATGTTTATCTTCACAGGGATAAATATGTATTTAACCATACTTGACAAAAGCCGCGAGGGGGAACGTTGAAATTCCCAAACGTCCCTCGCAACTTCGTTTTTAGCCCCCCGAAGCAGTTTTCTCGGCGTACATAAATACGTTTTGCATATATATACAACAGCGCCCCCCCCCCCCCCCAACCACTTTAAATCAATATGTATTCGAAAACACGACTCTGATCCAGTACGATAACGAAGTCTAGAACATCAACCAAAACGTACACGTGTAGCAAAAACCACGGGGTTACAAAATAATATGTATTCGAAAACACCACTCTGATACAATACGATAACGAAACCTAGAACATAAACCAAAACGTACACGTGTAGCAAAAACTACGCGGTTACAAAATAATATGTATTCGAAAACACCACTCCGAAACAACACGATAACGAAGTCTAGAACATAAACCAAAACATATACGTGTAGCATCAACAACGTGGAAAGCACCACTTTGAAACAATGCGATAACCAAGTCTAAAATATCAACCAAAAGATACCTGTAACAAAAACCACGCGGACACACGACACACTAAAACCTTGTATACGTCCGCATACGAACACCAGTCAAAAGATGGAACCAATATACCCTGGGTTCCAAATTGAGGTCCCTACGAGTCGGAAACATCACATAGTCCACATAAAGTCTTTGAACAAACAAAAAATGCGTCACAACTGCTCGTTGCCAAATGACAGGTTCATCAAGAACGCAAGAACAAACAGAACGAGAGACGGGGTAATCGCAGCAGCGCAAATCATTATAGCATTCGCGCACCACATCACCTCCTTTGAAGTTGGTTTTGGGCATCAGCGAACTGGGTCCAACGCATGCCCGTAGTGTCTTAGGTGGAGTGAGGAGCGGTAGTAAAAATCAAGTGCGCTGCTCGATAACCTGTTCCTGACCGTCGGTATACTGAACAATCTTCGGGCCGCGTCTTATCTTTGTCAGGTGTATGAGGAATTTCTTTGTCGTTTTTCAAGCAAGCGGTTGCGTTGGCATATACTACCTGGCTTGATCTAAAGGGAAGGAACACCACTGAGCGATTATCTACTACACGTTAGGGCATGTTTTCATGAGCACCACTAAAAAGAGCACCAGACATAGACGCGACATCTACAGGACCACAACATCTTCGACGACAGTGGGGAGAAAACAGGACGTATAATCGTACACTATAGTCTATAATAACGTGAAAAGAAAGTACAGACGGGTATGTTAACACTGCGGTAAACCACACGACCAACCTAGTACGCAGGGTATTTCGTGCCTCCATCCGTTTACATGATTGCCTGGCAACCTCTACCACACCAAACGCAGGAGCATATGCCTAACGAAGTAAAGTCACTCTCGCGTTCAATAGTAGTGACATCGCATATATATGACATCGCATGCCCACCTCGCCTGCTGTATTTGTAAGATGTATCTCTGTCGTTAGAATTGGCGACCTCAGAGCTCCACAGCGGCACGGTGAAAATCATGGGCGTGAAATCGTACATTTGAGGCAATAATAAGTTGAAAAGGAAGCACAGGCAGATCTGTTAAAATTGCAGTAAACCACACTGCCGACCCATCGCATACCCACCTGAGACGACCTCTACGAAACACAGTACCATATACCTAACGAAGTAAAGTCACCCTCGCGTTCAATAGTGGTGACATTGCATATATATGACATCGCATACCCACCTCGCCTGCTGTATTTGTAAGATATATCTCTGTCTTAAAATTGACGACCGCAGAGCCCCACATCGGCAAGGTAAAAATCATGGGCGAGAAGTCGTACATTTGAGACAGTAATAATTTGAAAAGGAAGCACAGGCAGATGTGTTAAGATTGCGGTAAATCACCTTACCGACCCATTACGTAGGGTATTCCGTACATACCGTCTGCATGATCGCCTCCCAACCTATGCCAAGCAAAGTATGACTAACGAGGTAACGTAATTGAGCGCGTGTATACCAAGTATGACTAACGAGGTAACGTAAATGAGCGCGTGTATACCAAGGTTCCTTCAAAACACCGACGATTCGCATTTCTCCCTCTAGTGCTCAATGGCGGAGACAGTGCATGGCCACATCACCTCGCATGTTGTATTTGGCAATACGTATCTCATTCGTATAATTAGCGATGTCAGAAAATAATGGTAACTATATGATGGTGATAAACAGTGCATGGCCACATCGCCTCGCCTGTTGCATTTGGCAATACGTATCTCTTTATTATAATTAGCGATGTCAGAAAATACTGGCAACTACAAATATTCTATAAAATATTCTAGCTTTCGATCCATGTACAACAACAAATTATGAAGATTTAACACGTTATTTACTACACTTAAACACTGGGTTGCATACTGCATCTAACATCAAACCTTCTAGAATAGTAAACATTACCAGGCAGATGATATAAAGGGATGTCTTCTTGCTACAAACGTCAGGTTTGTCCCCTTTGAGGATTTATAGTTTCCGCGCACATATTGAAATGTCCCGCCCCCCGCCCCCCCCTCCCCTCCCCCTCCCCCGATCCCTCTTGTTCAAAACCCCCCCACCCCTTCCCCCCCCCCCCCCCCCTCCTTCGATCCCTCCCCCCCCCCCCCCTTTCCGCCTAGTTTGTCCAAACGCCCCACTCACAATCGAAATCGGCCAGAGTAATAAACACCTATACGCAGTTGATATCACGTCATTATCTTTCTGACCATCCATGACGTAGTTTTCAATTATTTCCCCCCACCCCCCTCAACCCCCCCCTCCAACGCCCCCTCTTTTTCAACCACCCGCACGATCGCATAGACCTAGAAAAGCACCACGCGTATAACAAGCCCCTACATATATTTGATCTCACAGCCGGAGTGGACTTGAATATTATTTGTGACCTAAACCTCCTAACTCCCCCCCTCCCCCCCCTCCCCCCCCCCCCCCCCTCCCCCCCCCCCCCCCTTCTCGCTCTCCCTTGCTCAAACGCCCCACCTAATACCGAAATCCGCCAGATTAATAAACACTTCACGCACTGGATATCACCTCATTATCTTTCTAGAGCCATCCATGCCGCTGCTTTCCCCCCCCCCCGCGCCCCGAACGCCCCCTTCTTCCCCACCAACCGCACCATCGCCTAGACCTAGCACCACACGTATAACAAACCCCTCACCTAAAACCCTTCCTCCCCCCCCCCCCCCCCCCCCCGCCCCCACCTCCCCAACCTCCCCACCCCATCCCACCCCCACCCCCTTGAACACTCCGCCCTCTCTCTACTCACTGATTGAAGACCTACCCCAGGATATACATGATAAACTGATGCATTATTTCCAAAACCGTCACATTTATCCCCTCAAAATAATGTATAGTTTCCACGCACAGATTGAGCTGCCCCCCCCGCCCCCCCCCCCCCCCCCCCCCCCCTATGATAAACTGGTGCATTTTTTTTTTTTTTTTTTTTCCAAAACCGTCAGATTTATCCCCTTAAAAGGATTTATAGCTTCCACGCACAAATTGCCCACCCGTCCGCCCCCCCCCCCCCCCCCTCCCCCCCCCTCCAACCCCGCTCGCTTTTGATCAAAACCAGGCCCCCACGTCCTTCAAAACTCCGCCCCCCCCCTCACCGGTTATTCAACTTACAGGATTCACTTGATAAACGGATACATTTCCCTCCACAGCTGTCAGATTCTGTCCCCCTCAGAAACGGGTTTTATAGTTTCCGCGCACAGACTGCCCAAATTCACCCTGTTGACCCTGATAGCTACACTGTTGTTGTAAGGGGAGTCGCCGGCCTATATCCTTAATGAGGACACACAACCCGTAATACGCGCGATCGGAGTATCACACACAGCTTGCAGAGATGAGTTTCGACGAAAGCTTCGATCTCACAGCTGGAGTGTATTTTCATTTTTTATAAAATAAGGGTCTCTGTAGCCGCCCTCGCGGCCGAAATCGGACCCGAGATGGTTGTGCGCTCGGAGCAAACGTCAAGGCACACACAATGGAGGAGAGTTTTTTTCAAGATATTGGCACCCTGTTGGCAAAATGTCTTGGAATTTTCTCCCAGGCAACTGCACACAGCTGACCGCTAGTAATACGGAGAGACTCAGCGGTCGCCCGGTGGCGTATCAGCTTATCCTCAAGCCTGGTACAGGTCAGTTTCGTGAGATCGAATCCTCCCGAGTGCATACTCGTAAAAATTCGTGAGGACTTTTTTTTGTTCACAAATTGACTTGCGGAAAGCGCGAGAGCGTGAGTCAGCGACACTCGACGAAGAAACGACGAGCAATGGAACTGCTGAACCCTATGCGCGATAAAAATTGAAGGCAAGAACCGGGGAGAAGAAGGGACGACACCTGTGACCACGGCTTGTTCAGGGGCTGGAAAATAAATGTGTGTGAAGAAAAAAGAAAAAACATGATACCAGGTCTACCAGGTAGCTGGGACGTGGTACGTCACATCATCACAATCGTTCGTGCGAAAACATACAAAGAATCGTCGTCAGCTGTGATTTCCCCAAACTGTTGTTGTACCGTACGCGACACACGACACCAACCACCTTGTTTTGGGCCACAGGAAAAACATACTGCGCGAGGTGTGTGTCCCACACTATTTTTGAAAAAAAAAAACAGCAAGAAAAAGGTTTCTTACGCCCCGTGCAAAATCGAGCTGAATAAATACCCGGGAAAAAAATGTCACAAGGAAAGCAGGACAGCGCGAACACTTTTTTAGTTTATCACGTGTAGGAGCATCAGAAATGGCCTCTTATGGACACGGAGTGCGAGCAAAATCGTGTCCACTCCACGGCACGCGGTTACTCCCGCAACAAGTACCGTGGTTGCCGGCGCCCGTACAAAAATACATACCTTGAAGTACCGCGGTAGTTGGCTGCCCTCCAAAAAGTACTGTGGAAATACCGTGATGACGGGTTCCCGTAGAAATGTTACCGCGAAAGGCCGTGATGGCTGGTTTCCTTACCGTGGGTTTGGTGGTACCCGGATACCGTGCAAACAATCACGTGGGGTTATGGGATTATTGTGGTGGCTGATAGCCGCAGGGAAGACATCCGCAACCAACAATCGTTATCCATTAGTAGGACAGCCCCGCATTCTTGAAATAAAATGCACTGCATGTGCGCGGGGGTGCGCTCGCGGCGGATTGACTAACGCTTGACATTTACCCTCTCTTGCCCCCCAAGCTCCGCCTTTCCTTTGCACGTATTTAGGCAATGTCGATAAATGGCTACCTGGTATAGCTTAGGGGTACAGCCTTATCTTCGTTCTCCGTCAAGAAAAACGAAAAAGGCCACCTCTCTAGGAGACCGAGCGACAGCTGCGGACCCACCCGCACCCTCTCCTAAACAACTGTCGACTTCACAACCCGCCCTGCCTGCCGTATCCCCCCCAATACGGCTAGCGCAACACCGCAGGTCCGGTCCGCCTTCGTCCGTCAGAACAATGGACCACGCGGTGAGGAGTGAGGACCGCGGGTGTCATGGCGACCCTCCCCGTCAGTGGACGCACCTCGCCCCCCCCGGCCCCATTATGGCATGCGCCATTGCCCGCGCCGTACTGCCTGAGATCGGTGACATACAGCCGATGATTGGCCAACAAGCGGTTGAACACCCAGCAATCGGGCTAGCGGAAGTTCCTGCCATCGTTGGCGGTGGCAGAGGCGGTGGCAGCGGCAGCGGCGGAGATGGCGGCGATTCAGTGGGAGGAGAGGTCAGTGGTAGCTTCGAAGTCGAAACTCTCGTTGCTGCAGGGTCGAACGGAAGGCAGGAAGGAAGCACGAAAAAAAACCACCAAACATGAAAACAACCAAAGCAAGCACGTCATCACGCACGCAGTGCAACACCATACCCGAGCATGCACGCAAGCACAACAACCCAAAATGGCAAGAACAAGGAAGCACAAAAACAGGCAAGCACAAAAAACAGCACAAATAAAGCAAAGTCACGAGCAAGCACAAAATCATGCAAACAAGTATGCGAGCACAAAAATAAACAGGCACTACGGCCGCAGTTCCAGCTACATATGGCCCCCTCCATATCACCGTCTGCATGCCCAGAAAATGCTGAAGCGTGTTCACCGATAATCGCCGCCGCCGTCTTCAAGGGACCCATCCTGCCTCGCTCCTCAAGATTGGTCTTGTTGGCCGCCCGTCCCGTCCAAATGGAGAGACTTATGTGCGCGGGGGCAGAGCACGCAGCAGCACGCAGCAGCACGGGGGGGGGGTGGCGGGTGAACTCAGTTTGTGCATGGGCGTAGTCGTATCGCCATAGACCCTCGCATCCATACTATGTCGGGACGGAGCACGTCGGGTTTTCCCCAACCAGGCAGACATTGCTTGCACCAAGCGCGAAGCGCCGTGAGGTGTTCGGCAAGTCGCATGAAGGGTGAATTGCATCCTTCCAAAAACCGCTCGTAAGACGGCCCTCGGCACCTTGTGCCTGCTTTCTTGCTTGTGGATGGCAGCGCCGATGAGCTATATTTTGTTTTCTGGTTTGGCCACTCCAGAGACAGCAATGGGTATTACCATGTAACTGCCTCGTGGGTGCCTTATCATATTCACACTACGTTATGCGATCATGGGGGGGGGGCAATCCATCGGCTCCGAGTGCTGGCTAAACTTCAGAGGGTCACCCCCCCGCGAAGACGGAAACGCGGCTTTAACCATTGCATGTAATAATACCGCAAAACGTGTACCACCCCTATTCCTAGTACTTCCCCCGCAACCAACTACAAGTAGGCTGCAGGATTTAAAGGGGGTTACGCGTCGCGGGCGCCGCGATAACGTCGACTTTTTGGACCCGCAGTATCTTCCCTTTGCACGTACACATTTCTGGCCGACAACATGGCATTCCACATGCCGATTGATACCCACCAACCCTTCGTGACATCGCTACCGTACCAACACCGTAAAGCCCCCCCCCCCCCCCCCCCAACCCAAACATGCCGCTCACTACATGAGCTAGACCACCAGGCTATCGTGTGTTTCTTTTTTCGCAGTAGAGCACATCTGGCGGTCGAGGTAGATCATTTGTGCGGGGTAGAGAACTTTTACTCCGCAAAAGGGGAATGATCGTATCACGTGGTGTGAACATGGTAAGGCACCGACGAGGCAGTTACATAGTACTCCCATTGCTGTCTCTAGAAGCGGCCATACCGGAAACTAATTTAACCCATTGAAGCTGTCATCCATATGCAAGTCCACCTCACGCGCGGTTCTTGGAGGGATGCAGCTCACCCTTCATGCGACTCGCCGAACACCTCACAACTCTCTTCGCGCTTGGTGCAAGCAATGTCTGCCTGGTCGGTGAAAACCCGACATGGCATTGTAGGGATGCGAGGATCTATACAATATAGTCATACGACTACGGTCATGCACGAATATCGAGTACCCCCCCCCCCCCCTTCATCGAGTCGAGACCGATGGTAATCCAGCATAAACGGAAAGATTTTGAAACACAATGTTATAAACACGTCAGTTGTGACTTCGATAAATTTATGGTCGATACTCATGTAAGCTGCGTGATACACCTAATTTTGTGACTACAATGGAGGAGTTAAAAATGACACACGATATGCATGAACATATATGGAAGTGTGGCGAGCTTGAGCATTACTTATTCTTTCAAAACCATCCAGACTATACCACTGTTGTTGTGGGCAGCACACGTAATAAAATAATTAGAATACTAATAAAACCATTGCACACATCTGCCGGGGGTCGATGAACTGCCATGACCGTGACCATGACCGTGCCGGGCCGTTGAACCTGTGTTGACACACAGGAGAGTTCATTCTCAAACTCTCGAGCAACGGCCGACCTACACCGCCTGCCGGACTGAGCGAGCCGCCGCAGCTCATGCGATTCCCATGGTGTGGACATGCACCACCACGATCTACACCGGCGCGTGAACGCTAGTCCACACACCTATATGGCGGGTCACCTCAACAAGAAGGCAGACCCTTGGAAAAAAACGAGTAAACACTGAAACAGCCGCACCGTAACGGCTCCACCCCGTCCTGCGCGTACAGCCCCTCTTGCCGAACGGCCCATACAGGGAGCAACAACCGCAGCACCACAAGATCTACCCCTAACCCCGTGTTTACAGCCCTTTAGCCTAGCAGTAGATAAAATCACCAAATCTCACCTGCGAGATGATTGCGTACTCCCGACGACTTATGGCTGTTGCCGCCACATTAAGCAGAATAAGGCCATGTGGACCCGGGGCAGGTTACCCCCCCCAGAGAGCTCGATCAGTCCTATGAGATAGAACCGCAGATACGTACTTCAACGAAGGGCCGTCTCATCCTACTAGTGTTCCGCGAGTCTGTTTAAGCGGTAAGGGATAGGGTTGGGGAGGGTCGTGGGGGGAGTGGGGTTGGCAGCGCTACTATGCCGATTTCGTCGGGTCCTGTATGTGTATGTGCACGTTCAGAAATGGGACGAGGGGGGGGAAGCCTCGCGAGTAGGTCACCGTCATCGATGGCAACAACCGAGCAATCTTCCCCTACCTATAGCGCGTGCGGTCGTGACGGCAACACGTGGGGGACGGGCGGCTTGCCTTGCCTTGCCCTGCATTACCCTGCCACCCTCTCTACATTACGTGCTGCCGTGTATAACGGGTGTACCACGAGCATATATTGTACACGCGCCGCATCTGCCGCAACAGTCTAATGCTGGTGTGATAACACAATGTATAGACTTGTACCACCCCGGCGCCAAACGCTTGGTGGTCGCGGCACACGTCACCAGATCAGTTGTGTACTGTCTACGCAGATGTTACCAGGTACAACGACAGATCAGTTGTGTACTGTCTACGCAGATGTTACCAGGTACAACGAATAACGATATGCGAATAGTCTTAAGGATACAACCTACGAAAATAAACGGGCCGCACGATGGCCAAGCAAAACCACGACGATAGAGGAGTATACACCACCAAAACGGAAACGCCCGTCGCCAAACAAGGTACCCGCGCTAGAAAAGCCTGCGCAACATCAAAACCCGAATCTCACCGCCAAGCATCGACTACCTTTCGCGCCATTCCGTCCGAACCCCAGTAAGTCTAGTATTAATAGTCGGTCGCTAGACTCGCGATTCCCCGCTCCGATTCTTCGATCCGTTTCTACTCCACCCTGCCCAGCCTCTCGCTTCACAAACGCCTCCGATTTTTGAAACCTATGTCAGGACTGACAAGGCCGGAAAATTATATATATATATATATATATACGAAACGGAAAAAAGGAAAAAATACGGCCGACGCGAGTGAACAAGTACCCGGTGGTACCTGGTGTTGAAGAAAGGGCAGTAGTAGGGGCAGTAGTAGTGGTAGTAGTAGTGGTAGTAGTAGTAGTGGTAGTAGTAGTAGTAGTAGCAGTAGTAGTAGTAGTAGCATTAGTAGTAGTAGTAGTAGTAGTAGTAGTAGTAGTAGTAGTAGTAGTAGTAGTAGTAGTAGTAGCAGTAATAGTAGTAGTAGTAGTAGTAGTAGTAGTAGTAGTGGTGGTAGTAGTAGTAGTAGTGGTGGTAGTGCTCTTCGCAACCAGCAATGGAACACGAAACGAGGGATTCGAACCAATCGCACCTCTCTCCCCCTGGGGGAGTGGTGGCCTCTCCAATCAGAAAGGGCAAGGTCATGTATCATTTATGCATGTCGACGCGTCAAACGTTTCGACGGAGCCGTCCAGCACCTAGACGCAGCCCTGCTGCTGAACATCGGGTACAATATTGCTGTCGTCTGCAAAAGCAAGCAACTGATATAATACTTACACACGCATAGTAACCCCTTTTACTATTACCAAAACCGTGTTAATGCACACTATTTCCAAGTCGTTTGCCCCCTACTTTATGAGCTGCGTCCTAGATGGGGTATCGGAGCTATCCTACTACTACCCTTTTTGAAGCTGCACCTGCTAGTAGCGCCAAGAAATACACTCGATCCGAGTGCACCATTGCACATGGCATGAATGTCACCATCATAGTCCGAGATTGCGAACCTGCCTTATTCCGTCCAGGGGCTTTGCGGGGCTCAAGCACGGGGATCAATCAGACTGTCAGGCAGTGTGAGTGCCTGCACGACAGCCACCACAGCCAACAAAGTCACCACGGCCATCACGGCCACCATAGCTAAGACAATCTTGGAGCATGTGCGACCTGGAAAGCTACGAAACGGGTACATCAGAACAACCACACAGCTTGGAAGGCAGTCATTAACCAGATTACTGATCTTGAAAATGACCACCAGACACCAGCTCTTCGTAGGGCACGTTTTCCACCTTCGCCAACAGCAGCAGATCCAAAATGGCCGAAGGCGAGGGCGGGCGTTTGCATGTTTAAGGTGGCCTGCTTAATGTTGCACATAGGCTATGTCCGGTAAACTGTCGTATTAAAATCGCCTGTTGCAACGGCAATGACATCGTTGTCGCATGTTTCACGTTGCACAATGTAGTAAAAAGCATGTTGAACCCATCTACCACCTCAAAAACGGCTCTACGGCACGAAATCCAACTACGTTGTCCCCAAAACATCATCAATAAATAGTATCAGTATTAATACATCAATAATAGTACATTGCTGGATGTGTTGACGTTATTAATACATACTTAACGTTGCAAGTGACCGTTGGAGTATTTCATATCGCACTGCTACCGAAATATGAAATGCAGAGCTGTCCATCCGGCATGTATAGCAGGCGGTATAGTAGCAGACGAAACCACAGGAGGGAATCAGCCGTGGAAAAACGTGCACAGCACGTAGCCGATACCACCTGAGGGTACGACGATCGTAGCCCATATCAAAAGCACGGCAAGACAGCACAGCTGCTATGTAACTGTAAAATATAGCACTTGTAAGCTCTGTTACATTGGCGGTGTGTTGGCAATATTTTAATACTGCTAACCTGCACTAAACCGTTCTGCGCAGAGACGTCGAGGCGTGTACCGTATAATACCAGCACTGCCTAGCCCAAAGCAAAGGACCGGCTGCGGTTGAGTGCTGCAGTTAAGTGAGACGACGTCATGACGTCATAACAAGAAAATCCCACCGCACTAAAGTGGGACGTCCACCGTTGTCCATATGCTATATATTACGATCAATAGTCAGATGTTGCGTGCACGCTCTTGCCCATGCTAGACTAAGGAACACACCGGTAAAACGTCGCTAAAATCGCACTCATCGTGTTATGATGTTTCGATTGATCTGATGGCTCTCAGACTACCCAAATGGTTGGAAGGACTTTCTGCCGGAGGCGGCTCAGCTAGGCTGCTTGCCGGGGCTGGAGACGGCACAGATAGAAGATAGATACAGCAGTAGTAGCTAGCTCGAGAATTATCATACCAGTACGCAATGTGACCAAACGTAAAGAATCAAGAAGATCAGTCGTCGTCGAAGCAGCAGCAGCACAGCAGCAGCAGCACCCTGGCAGCAGCAAGCACCAGCAGCAAACAACGCATCCTCGCGGATCGCAGCCCCTGCTGACAGATCCACCGCCCCAGTTGTGGGCTTGCTGCCGGAGGCGGCTCAGCGAGGCTGCTTGCCGGGGCCAGATATTGCACTTATATACTCAGTAAGTTATAACTAGCTCGCTCGTCGGGTCGCTCGTCGGGTCGACCCGGTGGTCTAGCGGTACGGGCATGCCCATGCATGTGGGCTGCGGTTTCTTTCTCATGTTTCGCACGCACACCACATGACATAATCATCAGCTGCAAAGAATGCCGGTAAAAAACCCAGAGAACACGACATACTGGGAGAAGTGCGAGGGACCAGGGACAAACCAACCGATCGAGGTATACATGCTTTGACCCGTGACTTTTCGACTTTGGCCCGTGAGGAATGTCACGGGTTAAGTCGACCTGACCCGCATGAAACCCGCATCTTGCGGGTCACCCGAATTCTGGCGGGTCGGGTCGGGTCGGATCAGGAGAATTTCAAAACCTCCCGGGTCGGGTCGGGCGGGTCAGGAGGTTTTCAAAATATCGTGGGTCGGGTCGGGTCGGGTCAGGATGTTTTCAAAATCTCGCGGGTCGGGTCGGGTCGGGTCAAGCCGTCTCGATAATCTCGCGGGTCGGGTCGGGTCGGGTCGGGTCAAGACGTCTCGAAATTCTCACGGGTCGGGTCGGGTCATCTGACCCGACCCGACCCGACCCGACCCGACCCGACCCGACCCGACCCGACCCGACCCGACCCGACCCGACCCGACCCGACCCGACCCGACCCGACCCGACCCGACCCGACCCCACCCGACCCGACCCAACCCGACCCGACCCGACCCGACCCGACCCGACCCGACCCGACCCGACCCGACCCGACCCGACCCGACCCGACCCGATCCGACCCGACCCGACCCGACCCGACCCGACCCGACCCAACCCGCGAGATTTGACCCGACCCGTGAAAAGCTCTGGAAATTCTCTGACAGGCTCGTGCCTACAAAGATTCTATAACGTGGGAGTGCGAGTTTCTAACTCTGCCCACGCCCGAAAAAAAAGGGGATCTCTTTCGAGATGGCTGAAGCCTTCAAGCCTAGAGCGGAAGCCACCGCCCCCCGAGTTGTTCCAAAACATTGATTGGCGTTTTCCAAGAGCAATTGCGGCGTTCGTGTCCCCGAGTTGTTAAGGCCACGAAACAGCTGCCCACCCACACGCACCGAAATGCTGCTGCTTCTTCTGCTGGCTGCTGCTCGCTGCTGTTTTCTGCTGCCAGCTTTGCTGCCTGCTGCCGGCTTTGCTGCCTGTTGCTGCACTTACTCTCCCATCCTCTTACTTTGCTTTTTCTCGGTACCATCACTCCATAGTCAAGCCTGTCTACGAGTGGCAAAAATGTCAGGACACGGTACTATTGGCCTGTGGCCGACGACCATCTAGACGCAAAATACTTGGTTTACAAATAATAGTGTTTGAACACACTCGTCCACCATCCAACAACCCAGACAACTTGACCGCATTTACCATAAATGCCAACGTTCAAATAGCCTGCTGCCTGCAAGAGTTCCTAGCGACAGCTATACGACAACTTGTACAACGATCTTATAAAGAGTCGTAGGCAGCAAACAGTTCCTGCATGTTTAGTCTAGATGTTTAGTTATTCCGTGTCTTGCCAACACGCAATCACCATACGTATACGATACACCACACAGCAGCCATACATACGCATAACTGCTTTGGTGCGGCCGTGCTAAATGTATTATGCGTTCAACCAGTGATGGAGTTATTGCACGTGCACGAACTGGTGGGAGTTGACCGTTCTCCGTCAATTTCGATTGTCGACAATGCGCGCGGTGCACGGCGGCTATGCCCCTTATGTAATGCCCACGGGTATTTATTGTTATAAAAATTAAAATACACTCCAGCTGTGAGAACAAAGAATTCGTCGAAACTCATCTTTGCAACCCTCGTGTGACAATCCGATCGCGCGTTTTACTGGGTGTGTCCGCATGAAGGATATAGGTCGGCGACTCCCCTTAGAACTACAGCCGTGTACATATCTTGTACCAGGGTCAACAGGCTGATGTTAATCAATCTGTGCGCGGAAACTACAAAACTCATTTTTTGCGGGAGACAAAATCTGACGGCTGTGGAAGGAATGCATCAGTTTATCAAGCATATCCTGTAATTCGTATAACCGGTGAGGGGAGGGCGGAGTTTATAGGGGCGGGGGGTTGAAAAGGAGGCGGGGGGGGGGGGATCAATCTGTGCGCGGAAAGTATAAAACCCGTTTTTGAGGAGGATAATCTGGCGGCTGTGGTAGGAATGAATCAGTTTATCATGTACTTCGAAGTATGTCCTGTAAGTCGTATCGCCCGTGAGGGGAGGGCGGAGTTTTTAACGGGGCGGGGGGGGGGGGCGTAGGGGGGGGAAGGAGGGGGGAGGGGGGGGGGGGCGTACTCATTCGTTGCTTGCCTTAGTCATTTGACCATTGACCACGCATCCCTTTCGGGACGGAGCACCGTTCCTACTCCTAATAGAGACACCTCCAACGTTTGGGCGCTCATTACGTACGCTTTTCCACATATTGCGTAAAACCTGCTTGTTTATCCTATTGCCGTCCTGTTTCGCCGTCAGCGGGGGGGTAAGGGGATTGTACTCAGTTTGTGCATGGCCGTAGTCGTATGGCCATAGACCCTCGCATCCATACTATGCCCGGACGGAGCACGTCGAGTTTTCACCAACCAGGCAGACATTGCTTGCACCAAGCGCGAAGCGCCGTGAGGTGTTTGGCGAGTCGCATGAAGGATGAACTGTATCCTTCCAAGAACCGCTCGTAAGACGGACTTCGGCACCTTGTGCCTGCTTTCTTGCTTATGGATGACGCCGCCAGTGAGTTACCTTGTTTTCTGGTGTGGCCTCTCCAGAGGCAGCAATGGGTATTACTATGTAACTGCCTTGTGGGTGCCTCACCATATTCACACTACGTGATGCGATCATTCCCCTTGTGCAGAGTTAGGGTTCCCCATCCCTCACAATATGGGCTAACCTGATAACCATCACGGCGTGACCGCCAAAGAAAAAAGAAAGAAAGTACCCTGGTTGCCTAGCTCACGCAGTGAATGGCAGATTTTGCAGCGTCGTTGCCAACCAATGCCAACGCCATTAGAGTATGCATACCAGGTATAATGTTTTACAGCGTCGGTGCCAACCGAGGCTAACTGTTACATGCATATTTTAAGGGGGGGGGGGTCCAACAGTTTTATGTTGCATAAAAACGTATTCTTCGAAGTAGGACCTTACTGTACGCGTGGTGCTAGGTCTAGGCGATGTTGTCACATGGTGGGGGCACATGGCGCTTATACGGCACTACGTCTCGGTGGCTGTCTACTGCTGTCTATTGTCTACCAGGTACCGGTAGTCAGCAGCAGCGACTTCACCGACGCGAATGCATGGAAAAAAACTTCAAGACACAGCAGCAGTGGCAGCAGCAGCAGCAGCAGCGGCGGCAGCAGCAGCAGCAGCGGCAGCAACAACAGCTTCAGCCCGGAGCCAAAACGGGCCAAAACTGGTCCGAAACATGGCTTCGCCGCTATCGCATCGAACAACGACTACTCGTCACATTTCTGAACTGCCAACCACGACCCGACCTGCGTACTTAAAAAGACAAAATTATGCTACGTACTGGTTAGCTATTAATTTTATAACTAATTTTCAAGGACGTCAGCCGTGAGTTCGACGAATTTCAGGTCAATAGTCATCTTTGCAAGCCGCGTTGTTGGTACTCGTAATATACTATATGGGTGATTTTTTATTGGGAGATGTCCTATTTTTTTGTTCGCCTGTTGCGTTCTCTCCCCAGTGCCATTGATGATGCACTTCATACCCTCTATGAGCCCAATGCCGTCTTTAGTCAGTTCCTAGGGTCTGCTAGTATGACATTTTTTTTCTCTTTTCCTTTCCTTGCTTCTTTTCTTGTCTTTTCTTTTCTTTCCTTCCCTTTTTCGTTTTTCGATTTCTTGTCTTTTCTTGCCTTCATCTTCTCTTCTTTTCTTTGTTTTCTTTTTATCGTCTCGTCTGTCGTGCGCATGCGTATTGACAGGTACTACGTACAAAATGTATGTACGTGGTAGCCTTTCTTGGGTGGCAAGCGGCAGAGTCGGTTCCCGGTTTTTCCAGGAGGGAGTAGTGAGACGTATGCACCAGTATGGACCTGGCACATCGTAGGCTGACTCCCGATTTCATTTTTTTTTCATGTTTCTGGTGTTGGCATGAAGTACGTCTGCTGTGATATCGTATGCGTATAATAGTTTACCGCCTTTGATTTGTTTGTGTTTTTTCCTTGGGGTATTCCTCAGCTCCAGAGCGACTGGAGCCTGTCCGGTGACCACGGACTTGATTATGCGAGTTAATGCGAGAACAACAACAACAAGTACTGGTAGAGATCTGCGCGACCCGATATAACTGGCAGCGGCAGCAGCAGCGACAGCAACAGCGCTACGTACTACGTCGTACTTTGCCGGAAAAATCACTAGTCTAACTCATTTACATGCTATGATATTATTAATATGAATCCTACTTTTGCCTTGTACCATCGACCGGTGGGTGATACCACGTCCAGCCTTCACAGCAGCAGTATCTCCTTGTGTAGACTACTGCTGTACGGGTTACGACCATTGCTTACGATGGGCAAAAAGAGGAAACACTCGTTTGGTTCAATAATCATCATTTTTACTCCCCAACTCGACTCGTACATCGGTCAGGTTTTACTGTAGGTTTTATCCTCAACTCAATCGTCTGGACAAGCAAGCCGTGGTCACACGGTAGGGTGTCTTCCCTTTTCCGCACTCGTACAGCCGATGCTGGTCGCGCAGCAGAATACGAAGCAAACATCCAAGCACCACGAGATCAGCAGCACAACAGCAGTACCAGGAATGAGGTATGCTGCTGTAGTACCAGGTAAGGGAAAAGGGATACGGCAGCAGTAGGTATAAGGCCATAAGCCCCGAGCTTGCTTCACGATACAGCAGTACGAGCTACTTCCGACAAGCGACCAATAATCCAGGTCCCCCGGCCCAGCAGCCACCCAGACACCCAGACAAATAATTTTATGAAAAAAATTAAAAATTCAAAACTCACAACTCTGCAGCTCTAGTCTCGTAGACTAAATCAGAAATGTATTGAGGGCTCCTTGTGCATGCATGACTACTGCTGTTCTACTCCTGTTATACCCTCCAAAAGGGAGCAGGTATACTTTATAGGGCGTTTAGGGGCAATGAACACATAGACACATTTTGGTGTCATTACGACCATGATTGCACGTCATGGTCCTAGTCGCAAGGCATCGGAGGTAGCCTATCGTAGCATACGTCGTCTACAGCAGAGAGAATGTTGCATGCTTGGCTGGGATTGGAGTCGTGAAAAAAATGAGGAAAATGGCCGACCGCTTGCCGTGGAAATTTCTGTCGTACTCTCTGTCGTACTCTCGAGTTGCGCTCACCCCCGTGTGGATGTTTCCCAGGCCAGCGAAGGGCATGCCTGCGCCAGCAGTTCGGATGGAAGCTAAGATCCTGCAGCACACCATGGTATCGCTCTGCCACCCCTGGCTCCACCTCCAAGCGTCCAAGCCTCAACGCATTTTCTTTGTGAAGCTGCTACTTGGGGGTTTGCACGCCGATCTAGGTGCGTGCCTGTTGCGGGTAACGGGGACCTGAAACGAACGCGGAGAAACGAAAAGTACCGGTATCCAAAGTGCCGGTTCGACTACGAGAGGGGTGCGGGGAGGGACAAGCGAGCAAACCCCCGCAGCACGCGCGATGGGAGTATCACACACAGCTTGAAAGCACTAGTAGTTTCGACAGTAAATCCTCAATCTCACAGCTGAGGATTAGTCTATATCTATCTATTATTGTGGATAAAAACGAAGAACCAGGCTGACGGGAAATTCGGTCGTACAAAACACGCGCGGCCGGTGAATCACGCAGCGTGCAAAGATTATTAATAGTACGACCTACACTTAGACTAGTCAAAATTAATCGAAATCACAGTTGTAAGCATTTTTAATGGTTTTATAAAATAGGAATGCACACTGCATAATACCTGGTACTTGGTACCAAGTAGTCTACATAATATGGCCTTGCATTTGCGCCGCCTTACGAATATACTCATGGCCGGTGAACGAACCCGCAGAGCAAGACACTGCTGTACCGGGTACGACCATATTGCGGTTCACTGTTACTACTCTGTACGTCGTACACCGTCGTGCGCATTCTTCTCGTCTCTGATAAGTGAGCTAATGGCGTCATATCGTCACCATCGTCACCAGCGACATCATCACCAGGTCATCCAGGCCGCACGGGAGGAAACAAGAAACTGCGTCGTTGTTTTTGCCGGACGAGCACAGTGGACCACTGGCGGCGTGTATTTCCCCTCTGGCGAAGTCTGCAGGGTAACGCGCTACCCTCCAACGCACCATCATCAGCTGTCTGCAATATGTCTTTGGAGTCATTGGGAGGGGAGGTATATTGTTTTCACTCTTTGGTCCTCCTGTTTTTGCTGTTTTCGGAGAGGCGTAGACTAGAGAGTTGCCGACCACCGAATGAATGTACGGTTGTTTTTACTGTAATCTGTCAACTTTATTATTTTGGCGCCATAATAAGCATGTACCGCCCCCGCTAAGTTCCGTCGTATCTCAACCCCGAGGACATAACATGGGATTCCCTTCCTTTCCTCCCCGATGAGGTAAACTGCATTCTTTTAGTTTCTTCGTATCGCACGGTGGGGTCATTGTATTGTGACATCTGGCATTCTGGCATTCTTGCGGTGTAGTCTAACGGTCCAGCTTGTGATGTATCATTGTAATTGCACCCGCCGTAACGTTCCCACGTTATTGTCATGGATAGATGCGATGTATTAACACTGCTAACGCTAACGTGGGGTTGCCGGTCGTCGCTCTCTTACGATTGCTCCAGTTCATCCTTCACAAGCACAAGTAAATAAGCTCAAACCGTACAACAAGCAAGTGTATACGCACATGTCTGTCTGGACGATATCGATCATCTCAAACTGGACTCGAGGGTCTAGAAGGCCGGATCTACATCGGGCCCAAAACCCATGTGGGATCCCTAAGGGATATTTTGTCAAGAGCACGTTTTGCCTCGATGTGTTGGAAGTAGCAAAGTAGTTGGGCAAGCAAGACTCAATGATATTTCAGAACTGATACAGATATACAAGAATCCAGAGCGTTTTTGGCCTGTTTGTTTAGCCCTTTTCGCCCTTTTCGAGGGCAACACTCGACTACCTCAAAAGGGAACGTAATTATTTGTCTATCCGCGCCTGATTTAGGTACAAATTCTGTTTTTTTTTTTCAAATGTCCGCGAAACCCCAGCCAACGTCGGTAAATACCGTTTCTTCAAACTTGCTGTAATCACGGTAATTTTTGACGCCAATCGTGTATCCCTCCTAAAAAAAGAAAAACGCCGTACGATCTCAAACCTAGGGACTCAAAATAGAGATCCCCTCTCCCCCCCTAACTCCCCCGTTTCTGAAACCGGGGATTCAAAACGGGGTTCCCCTCCCCCCCCCCCCCCCCGGCGGTGGTAAACGCCTTGCTACATATTACACGATGGGGTCATATTGCCATGTTATTATATCTGGCATTACGTATTCTGCCGTTCTGGCGGTGCAACGGCTCATCTTGATGTATGTACGTACTCGAAGCGTTCCCACTATATCGTCATGGATGCGATACTATTGTATGCTAACACTATAACACTATTACTATCTTGGCGTCAACGACCGTCGCTTGTGTCGCGACGTTCTAACCCATCATTCACGGCCAAAGGAGCTCAAGGTCTAAACTTACACTCGAAGGTATGTATGCTTGACGCTCTCCTTCGAACTGGAATCGAAGGCCTAGAAGGGCGGTCCCACGTCTGCCAAAAGCGCAAGCTAAATTTCTGCAAATATTGTATGGGTCGCTAGAGCCGTGACTGTAGAAGCCGCGTGTGTACCCCAAATGGACCCAGTTTGGCTCCGCCAACCACAGCGGCTACACCTCCGGCACGTCCTGTTTTGTGGGGACAGCGTGCCTGAAACATTCGCCTATGATGGACTCCGTCGGTATGCCTCCCGTTCCCTCCCCCCATGTCCCTCCAAAATTAAATTGCTCACAAATTGGAAAACTAGTAACTAAATGCATCCTCGCCGCTTTTATTTTTTGTTTTTTTTCTCCTGTAGAAGTGGATGGGTAAAAACAAAACCTAAGCTCACCACACTTCCACATCGAAATGTGTCGTGTGTCGATTTAACTCGGTTGTATAAACAAAACGGTACCGCCGTGGCTTACGGTACGGCACCACGAGAAAGTCAACCCGCCCCGATCCTCGCGCTGGAGTATCAGGTGCGGTGGAGATAACCACCCGGGGAGGGAAGCTCCCCGGGTGGTGTGGGACTTGCGCGAGCTCACCCACTAACAAAAACCCGGCCTACGCCGCCAATCTGCCGTGCCCCCTACACGGCCAACGTAAAGTCGTTACCGAAAACTCTCCCCACCAGGACCTCTCGGGAGCCCTCAGAATGAGCACTGTGCCGGTGGTACCGGTGCATTCTTCACAAAAAAACTTACAGTCGTCAAATTTAAAATTGGCGCTCCAGACTCCTGATACCATGATCTTGCCCTCCAAAGAAAAATAAACACTCTGCCGTCCGGGACGGACATGAGCCCGGCATGAGAAGGCCTCGATTCTTCACCTCCGTATGTCTCAATAGCGCACCACCCGCGCGCGGTGCCCCACCTTGCCACCATCCTGCCTCCACCACAGGCCACACCGGATGGATTCCCGGTGCCCCCCCCGTCCGCCTGGAAAATGACCGACAGGGTGATCAGAACCGCGCGTGTCGCGGCGCTCCCTGCGTCGACGTTCGCGCGAAAGTCCGCACGGGCCTCAAGAAGGCATGGAAATCCTGGCGGGAGGTGCCGCCGGGGATACGGGAGCATTGTCGGCGTCACCGGAGGAGCCGATATCGAAACCGCGTGCAAGCACCTGCGCAAAGGTGAGGGGCGTGTCGAGGCCACCCACCGCCCGAGGGCGGATTGCTACCGGGGGAGAGGGCGTTGCAACGTTGTCGGCGGGTGTGGATGTGCCGAAACCGCGTGCCAGCACCTGCGCAAAGTTGAGAGGCGTGTCAAGGCCGTCCACCACCCGAGAGCGGGTTGATGCCGGGGGTGAGGGCGTGGCAACGTTGTCGGCGGGTGGAGACAAGCTGAAACCGCGAGCAAGCAGTTCTGCGAAGGTGAGCTGCGTGCCGGGTGCATCTATCACCTCCACCTCCCGCTCTTCTTGGGCGTGCCCTCCCCCGGACCCTTCCGCACCACCACCACCACCGCTACCGCCATCGACATCGCCACCTCCACGGCCGCGGTAGACCTGCTCGGCATGGGGTCCCGAAACGACGGGGGGAGGGGCGTCCTCTCCTCCAAAGCTCCGTCCCAGGGAGAACAACGTGTTGGCCAGCCGGTTGGCCAGCGCCACGGGAACCACACCGGGAAACGGTGGGGGGAGAGGGTCCACCCCCCCGGCGATCTCTTCGATGGGGGCAACGGCCACATTTGCACGGTCCGCTTCAGCAAAGTGGCCTGCAGCAGCTGGCAGTGCTACGCCATCTCCTGCCTCAACAGCCCCAGTCCCCCGAGGCACATCAACGGCCGCAACGTCGATCCCCCCCCCCCCGTGCAGTGCAGCGACGGGGAGGGGCGCGAGGTCAACCCACTCCATGGACGGCACGTGCTGGGCCCCGTCTTCCGGCTCCTCCTCCGCGGGTTGTCCCACCAAGAGGAAGTGGGAAGAGCGTCGTCCCTCTCCAGCCAAGATTCCTCCCGAGGTGTCCCCACCGCGACCGGCGCTGGGGCTAGCTCCAGCAACGAGTGCTGCTGCCGACAACCCGGACGAAGCAGCGACGGTGACCGTAGAACCCGTCCCTGTTGTGTTGCCAGCCAGGGGAATCAAACCCTCGCCCCCGCCGTCGTCACCGCCCACGATGGCGGCCACTTCCGGTGCAGGAAGGTCGACCCCAGGGAAGGGAGCAATCTCAGGCGGGGGAGCAATCTCAGGCGGGGGAGCGATCTCAGGTGGAAGAGCGAGCCCAGGCGGGGGAGCGAGCCCGGGCGGGGGGGCGAACACGGGAGGGGGGCTGATCCCAGGCGGGGCGGCGATCCCGGGCGGAGCGGCGATCCCAAGCGGGGGAGCAATGAGCGCTTTCTCGAGGGCGGCCGTCTTCGACGCCAAGTCGCGAAGGATTTCGGTCATTGTCGACATTTTAGGTCGTTCGTTGGGGTTGCAGGATACCGCCTGTTCGAGTACCTCGCACAGCTGAAGAAACGGGGAACATTGCATATGGCAAAGGTGGGAAGGCGAAGCGGTCGAGAGTACTGGGTTAACTAACTTTGCTGCGGTTGCTGAGGAACGTACCCTCGTTAACGTTCTGGCGGTCGATCAAAGAAGCATGAAGCAGACGAGGGGGTTCTGAATGCGTACGTACTGGAGTTTCGTGGTGGAGCACAAAGCAAATCATTGCACGGAAAACTCTACTGCCCTGTGCCCTGCTAATCGTTGGTATAGACTAAGGCTGGCTATCTTATGTGTATAATACTGATATGTGATTGCGCTCATTTTCAGACCGTGGTTGACGTCTGTTGAATTGCATGCTGACATTTTCCCCTGTCCCCTAGGAACTCGGTTTTTGGGGCTTGGAACATCAGGTTTAGCGCTGGTGTTGTGAATTTCACAACAACAGCAAATCACACTGACCGGTAGCACCTTTTGATAAAATGGATTGTTTTCGATGGGTCGCGAAAAGTGGACTTGTTTTACGTGTAAATTGCGCGGATTTTGGCCTTCATTTTTCCGTGCATTTTGGCAGGTATTCATCAGAAACATCGCAAAGCGCTATCGTTTATCTTGGCATGAACAACGTCCCTGCTAAAGGGTAGTTTCCTATTCTACTCAACACGGTGCAACGGTGGTTCGAATGTCAAGGAAAAACTGCAACAAAAAAAAATTCGGACATGCTAGAACGGTTTGGGCAGTTTTGACAAGAAGTAGCTCCAAAACGAGATAAAAATATTTTGCTCAACTATGCCTAATTCGATCGTTTTGAACGGCATTCGGTCGCTGAACAACGTTTTTTCGTCACCCATAACCACTGAAGTAAGGGTACCAAGTGCGTCGCTTTCAGGATAAGAACATTACACCAATGACAGTTGCCGTGGTATTGAGGGTAAATAGGAATCAGCAAAAAAAACATGCGACCTTTTGTTTCTAGTTCGTTGCCCTTCTTGTTTCTGTGTGCGAAACGCCTCATCAAACAACGCAAACGTGGCCTCGCGATGTACGACTAACAGGCCAGATAAGAAAGCCAAAACCTTGCCCATGACTCTTTTTCCTGTTCATACTCCGAGCTTGGCTACCCATGCTGCTGCTGATGGTGATGACGATACACAATACCTAGTAGACGACAGAGTGCATCACACTATTGACGGGGTACATACGCTCGCAAGCACCAATCACCACCACGAATTGATGCGGCAGAAACTCACGTTCGACATATCTGACTGGGGCAGATTCGCGTTGAAGTTAACTGCCTTGAGGAAGATCCGGGGGAGGCTTCCATCGTTCATGGTACGCAAGATGACCTCGTCCTGGACACACATTAAAAAAATGCGACAAATAGCAGGGTGTACATTGCCGCAAGCACGCATCAGGACCGCCGCACAGTATATGCTGACTATATAGGTCAGCGCGCGACAGTCAACCCGACACATATTGGACAGTGTTAGGGATTATATCTCCTTCAGAAGTGCACCCAAGTTTTAGGATCGAAAACTGCTTAGAATGAGTATGGAACAGCGTTTGCAGTTTTAAAGGGGTTACTTTACGAACAGAACGGTACGCACGTAACGCGCGATGTATACACGTAGCAAAAGTTGGGGTGCTCTTGAGGAACGGCCGGCGCTACGTACCCAAATACAAAAAATGCTGAATTGAACGAGCACAAAGTGCTGTATAAAAGAAACCTTGCCCACTTCGGTCGAGCGCGCGCGTGAAGGATATCGTTGAGGCACGCCAGGATCGTCAACCATGGCGAGTATCGTACTCACTCGGAGTTGGTGCTGATCACCCCCTGCGACTTGCAGAACGCGGAGGCGTGCTTGCTCTTCCGCCGTCATCAGAATCTGGAGTGTGGGGCGAACAAGCCGTCCGGGGTGAACAAGCGAACCATTTTCCGAGAGGAGGAGGGGAAATCACGGTTTTTTGCTGATTTGGCTGGCTGACTGACTGACGTTGAAGTGGTAAGAGGGTGTGAAAATACCTACTGGTACATGAAAGGCTGCAGGCCATTTTCTGAGGAAACGCGGCCAATTTTGCATTATGAGCCCCACCACCCTTGTTGCAGTGCGCGGCTGCCTCTCCTGCCTCACAGCCCGACCGACGCCCCCGCCAAAGCACGGGCATGCCCCTTACCTTGTTGCCGAACATGCTGACATAATCGAGCTTCAATGTAGCGTGGGCCACCAGGAAACAGATGTCGACCCCAACCGCGAATGTGTCTTGATCGGGTGCTGCTAGCACTGCGCCGACGACGTTCTCCGGAGGTGCCCATCCCATGGTGCCCGTTTTGGTAGCTCTCGCTTCGCCCAGACCTGTTTTGTTCGCGTCGAGGACAAGAGTGTTGCGGCTGTGGGTCAGGCTGTGTATTAATTTTGATAGGATCTCGGGGTGCAGAGGACGACGAAAAACCGCGCATTGTGTGGTTTCCGCCCTCAAAGCGATATCCGTGTGGTGGTGTTGTAACGCAGGCAGGTGTGTGCCTTGTGGGGTGTTATCGAGACCATATTTCCGCTGCTGCAGTGTCGATACGGTGCGTTGGAAATAACACTGGGTATAACACAGGCAGAAATAGGCAAGAGCTAGCGGGAAACGGCAACGACAACGAGTCCGAGCGAGCGAAGAACCAGCGATACTAGTGCTACTGTAAAGAGGGAGCCATATGATCGTGCGCAGCAACAGTACTAAACAACAAGCGAAAACGGCATCCGCGCAGAGGAGGGGGAAATTGTGTCGATGGTACGTGGCGCTAGCAATAACGACCGGATTTGGCGCCCTGAAGATGGGTGTGTACGTACTGGTGTATTCACCTGAATAGTTTGTATTGATCACGCGCCGTTCTCCTGCGAGCACGGTTCGAGACTACCGAAACCCACCCTTGTACGGGTCGCTGCTAACGACAACGCTACCAATTTCACTTGAACCAGAATTGGACGACACCTTCTTATTATGGAGAATAATGGCACGACGTGCGAAATGTCTAACAAGCAATGTACCGATAATAACGCCGACATCAAAGTGTCATGAGATATGCACGAATGTCACAGGCTATCGTAACGGTTTCGCCAGTTGGTGACAAAATATTAAAGTAAAAATAAAAATGGAGAAACACACCCAAACTTTTGTCATGTGAGACACCCGTTGGAACAACCTCTGATGCGTGCCGAATTCGACCGGGAAAAGGCAACGCTCCACAAGAAACGCCTTCCAACCGCGAGAAAACTGTGATTATGTCGTTTGTTTTTCAGCAAGAAGTTATCCTACTCTGGATTCAAGTATGGCAATCTTACCCCCCGAGACGAGGGTGGAGTACGTACATGACATGTAGAGCAATCGGGTTGAAATCGCCGCGGTTTTCGCGTGTGTACGCGTGTTTTTGTTTCCTTCACGACCCTCTTTCGACCTGCATCCCCTCTTTAGACCAAACTACCTGAAGATAGGGATAATTCTACTTTTAGCAAGAGTTTTTTATGAACTTGTTGTCCCCGAAAAATCCATTTTTGATGCAATACTTGTAGTCTAGATCAATCGTTCAAGGCGCGGGGACATCCCGCGTGATTCCTGTTTTTCCTTCTTGAACTTCCGCCTTCATTCACCCCCGAACCCCGACTCACCGCACCACAGTCCCGGGTCCGTCACCTTGGCCACGAATCCTCCAGGGCCCTCGGAGCGGCAAATGAGGGTGTTCTCGACCTTTACATCACAATGTATGAGCCCTTCCTTGTGCATGAAAGAGAGACCCTCAGTGGCGTCCGCCTCAAAGCTGGCCACACGCAGCACAACACCAAGAAGAACAATACAAGATCAAGAGAGAACGGCGCAAATAAAAAAAAACAAGATATCGTCAGGAAATCTGGGCGCGAACCGGCGAAGCATTGGAGAACGACCTCGACCTGGCGAACCGCATCGAGCAGCCTTTCTGTTCAACAATATTTCTATCGAATCGATCCATAATCATTGCAACGACCAACGACACCGCATGTGCACACGTGCTGTGGGGTGTGCTCACCCAAGCTGTTGAGACAGCGTGAACATGATGTTACTTGTTCCCGCGGAGGCCTGGTACAGGTCGGAAACAGCGATTTCCATTAAAAGGCCCTCTTCCCCCGCGATATCGCTCAAGCAGTCGACATCGATAATCTTCTCGTGTTTCGGCAAGCTGAGATAGGTGTGAGGGGCACAAGGGGCGCGGAGGGGGTGTAATGGCGTCATTCGGAAGGGGGGGGCGGACGTGGCAGAAGGCGAGAGCTACCTCGGACGCCCGTGCGTGTGATCATCAAGCGGCCGACACCGCCAGGTACACACCCACACGCAGTAGTAACACCTACCAGAGTATACCAGGTATGTTATAGCAAGCTATCATTCACGAGTCCCTGTGCGGCTTCGAACACTACCGCCTCGGTATATACGCGTGGCGACTCGCTGCCGACACGCGCACGCCTAACGTCTGTGACTAAAAATTCTCGAGCATTAGGCTGATCGCATGACGGGATGAAGGATGGGAGGACTCACATGGCGTACGCGGCAAGCTCGCGCACCAGGCAGTATGCCGAGTTTCCCTGGTACAAGAGTGAAAAGAACGGGTCTCGTGATGTCGGCAAGGCTGAAACGTTCATGTACGTGAGCGAATGGAAACGAAAAGTGTCGCCATGTTCACAGCCGCAGCAGCAGCAGCAGCAATTTTTACGTGTTATACCCCGCCGGGGAAGCAGGCTCGCTAACAAACAATGCCGTCGACGTCCGACAAAGCACCAAGATGCACATGGTAATATCGTGTAGCAGTCGAAGACCGCTAGAATTTCGTTTTTTGTTCCGTTAATTCGTTTGCACTACGATTTGTCGCGTTCGCGCTACATTGAAGCCGCCACAAAACGATCGCGGGTGGGCGATAGTTAAGTGCTGACAAAGTTTGTTTTGTCTTGTAACCACGGACCATATTATGGCGATGGGTTAATGCGGGGACACCACCACCACCACTACCACCAACAACGACAACAACAACTTCATGCGCTATATTTCCCCATTGCTATGACATGCATATCGGTCTCAATTAACACTTTACGGCCCAACCTTACGTAGCGACACAAGTTCACAGAAAACCAACTTCCATCAGACACTGGACAGTCCATTTCTTGCAGCCAGCACACCTCACCTCTTTGGCCTTTTTTATAGCATACTTTCTGCCCGTCGTTTTGCAGGTCACGCGGTGCACAGCGCCGTACCCTCCCTGCCCCAGGATGACTGGGTTCTCGAAGCGCTGCTCCAAGTTCACGAGGCCATTCGCGGCAAGCTCTCGCTTGCACGCACAATCACCCATCTTCTTGGCGATGAAGATTTGGCGCAAATCGCCGGGCAACCATAGCGCGCATATGATCGCTTGACGGGGAGGTCCCACCGCAGTTCCTCCTGGAAGAAGACGAGCTAGAGCTTCGTCGCCTCTAACCGGCTGTAGAGAGGAAGGGAGGCGCGCGTTGGGAACGCGATATGGTTAACCTTGACCGCGTGCCAAGTTTGGTTTTCGACAAGGACAAACAACTGTTCTTGCACGCCCCCCCCCTCCCCCGCGTCTAGGAGTGGCCGTGCGTGCGTCGGTGCCGCCGTCGTTATGCTATCAGTTTTCAGGGGTGCGCTATTTCGACCCCGATCGAGGAAGAAGCGGTGAAGTTCGACAAATACCTCCCTGCTGCGTGTCGCGTATTGTCTGATGTCAACCAAAACCTTAGTGTATCGGGACCGAGTGATGTTGCCCTAGTGATCAACCAACCGCGGCGCTGAAAGGGAGATTATCATCTAAAAAGCAGCAGTAAGCACACCAAGATTTAAGCAAAGGTAGGTCTATACACCCGTCTCGCGCACCTCGTTTGCCCAGGCGTTTGCGTTAATCCGCTCTTTCATCAACTTATCCGTAAGGCGCTTCAGCCCGGCGTTGCGCTCCTAGCTCGCGGAGACGGAAACGTGAAACGGAGGTTGAGGTGTGAGTGTACCGTAGGTAATCTCCAAAAAGGTCGTGAAAAACAAAGTGAGCTCAAACGTTGAGCCAGGAGGGAAAACTTGGGTAGACATGGCCGTCGATGTTTGAAACACCCCACACAAACTTTGGGCACCCCACAAAAACTTTGCCAGGGCATACAGCCAACCCAGCGCATCCAATACTGCGCACTACTTTCATCACCCGGGTTGGACTATGCCGGTAGTTATTGCTGTGCAATATCGCCGCCACGCAATGACGTGCCACGAACGGACTGCCCGATGTAGCTTACAGCCGAGGAACCAAAACAAAATCAAACCTGCTCTTCAGCCAGCGAGGCTATCTTCTCTCGCAGGATAGCGTTAATGGCGTCCGATGCCATCCGTTCATTGGCGAGCTCATCCTGAGGCGAAAGGGATGTTTGACGGAGACACCGAAAGCACAGATAGGTGTTGAGGTCGAAAAACTGTTACCATTCGGTTTGGCGGCGCACCAGTGTGTGTACGTCAGCGTTGTTTGCCGAACCGCAAATTTGCATTATACAAGCAACCGTGCCAAATCATGGGTCGTACATATCGTGTACCATGCCAACTTGTAGTCATCAAACACATCGCAGCACTCGGGGAGGCAATGTGGGATTTTTTTGCCACCACCGTGCCCCTCGAATTGACACGGGTGTGTTCATTGCGCACGGTTGCGCCTGCAGGTGAGCTGGCCATTCAAACGTCTTTCAGCAGTGGCGACGGCGGCAGCAGCAGCCCCGGCATATCCTAGAACAAGCCAACGCTGAAATCGGTGACTCACCCGGAGTTCCCCGACTTTCCTCTCGGCGTCCTCCGCACGTTGTCGATGAAGCACTACTTCTCCCTGCTGTTGCACCAAACGTCTCTGGCAATGGTCGTACTCAGCCCTCGCCCTCCGTCGGATGTCCTCCACCTGTCCAGCCAGCTCAACCTCTCTCGGATTGACAGCAACGACTGCTGCTGCGGTCGGCCTGCGGTAGGCTAAACCAGCATGGTGTCGCACCGATCCCTCCTGGCCCATCATGGCAGTTAACCTGGCCGGCCCGTTGGTTGCCGCGGGCATGTTGGTGGTCGGCGCTGCCACCGGCGGTGGCCGGTAGGTAGAATGTGTCAGATTTCGCGCATCGCCCCGCACTGAAATAGCGGAAATAGTGGCGTTTCTCGCTTGCGGTGGCGTGTTGGCAGCAGTAGCATCCGGAAAAGGCTGGCAATAGGGGAGAGAAGGGAAAAAAGGGGGTGGTCGCGACGTGCGATTTACGCTCAGCAATCAGTGGGTTCCGAGTCTGTTTATTTTCGTTCGTCGTCAAACAAGCACACACACGGTTGACCTTGAGGTTCGTGACCTCCAGCGGCACAGCACTGAGTGCACAAAAAATGCACATGCACGTTCGGATTCTTGTGCTTGCGCTCGCGACCTTCGGTGGCGACACAACAGGGCACCGATGGGGGGTTCTCTACCAAGGGTGCACATGACGTGATCGATGTCCTTGCCGATAATGCGATCAGTCCATTGCCGCAAAAGTCGAGTCGAGCGAGGATGCCTTTTGGGATCTATTCATTTTTTTTCCCGCTGCGAGAATATTCCTGTTGTATTTCCAAGTACGTCGTTCCCAAACCATGGGTACAGTATTAAAAAAGGGTCAAGTCGAAGCCATCTGCATCTCTGTGAATCGAGAAAACACGCAGCGGGTTTACAGCGGGAGAAAGGCAGCCATCGCAGCGACCCCGTGGCCGGTATGAAACCACAAGCTTAACCTGCCCTTCCTGGCACAACCCGGCGCAGGCACCACACCGTGCAACACGCTCCGCCATTGGCGCGCGCTATCGTCTAGTCTATATGATACTTCGAAGTGTGTTGGCCCTGGTTTTGGCCTGGGTGTTGATGCGCTTTGACAGCCCTGCGGTTGCGTGCAGACTTTGCGCTACCACCGTGATATGAAGCGGTATAGCATTGGTTCAAGAACGATCTCCACTTCCGCTCGTCTACTTCGGGAAAACAAGCACCCATCATGATCCCCGCAAAAGAGGGCCAAAGCGTGGATGGGTGCAGAACGCACGCCACAGCTTGAGCTGCGCCGGCGCGTGGATCTGTTTCGGTTGAAGATGCCTTACGTACAAGCGGCCGAACCTGCTCCAGATAAAATACTGGGCTCCTCTACGAGTACCCGCCTAGCTTGTGTAGCAACTGACAAACACCAGCCAGTTTTGATGCACACGCATTGCCGAGTTGCAATCCCGCCCAAAGGTATGATACCTACGTAGCCTACAAGCTCGGTTTGGTCGCTACACACGACCACGGCCGGTCTGATTTTCACCTGTAAACCCCCACCGACATGCCAGGCCTGCTGTCCCTCGTAGCCCTCGCGAACCGGATTCCCCACCTGGCCGGTGGCACGCAGCATGGTTGTGCTCTCTCGGGAGTTACACCCAGCAGCAGTGGGATGGTGGGCGTGATTACTTGTTTCTGTGCCCTGCGGTGGAAAATCGTAACACGATCACAGCCGTGCCACGCCACCGGGACCGCCAATCGCGGAAGCCGCGGGCGATACTAAACACGTTGCTGCCGCACGCTCACCCTCTTCGCCTCCTCCCGTCGTCTCTCTGGGCCTTGGTACCCTTGCACAGGGCTGGGTTGTGTGCTCCATACGCAGGGATGCCACACGAGGAAACCTGAGGCATTTTGATCCGGGGATGTATTAACTATCCCGTTGGACAAAAAAAACGGATCCAGCTTAAAGATCGAAGATATCCCCGCTTTTTTTTGTGCTTTATTAGTAAAACCACGTTCCAATTTTCAAAAATGCTGTTTATTTCTTCTGTTTCCTTTGATTTTCACTTTTCTCTGTTTATTTTCACCATTTTTCTTCGTTTTTTGTGTGAAACAGCCTACTTGGCACGTACTTACGTACGTACCGGGGGGTACGGTAGTAGTATAGTGGTCGTAGTATAGTAGTATTACAACAGCGGGAGGTCGATACTCAACTTTGCAAGCTTCGTCCTGCCGCTGCAGCAGAGATGGACACATCGGTCGCACACTTTTTAACGTACACACACGGCAGTCTTTCGTGAAGGGTGGACCGACCGTGGACTTACTCTGCCCTGGATGATATGTGACGCCATCATCGGAGTCAACAGACTGTGCAACCCTTCTTGTGCGGTTCGATTGTCGAAAAAGCTTACCAACTGTACCAGGTACCTGGTATCATGCAGTATGCCAGATGTTGTATCAGATACCGGGATACCTGTGGCACGTACTATCAATACTACTGCTGCTGTACCAAAGACAGTGTCACCTACACAGGTCAGGTATAGGGAATGTGGAGGAACGTGTTGTGGATAACGTATGGGGAAAACGATATGCCGTGTGGCCTGTCTGTGGTCCATTACGACGACAAGGCGTATTTACTTGATCAATTTAAAAGGTACGCCATAAAAAATGCTGTTCCTAACCGCCGAGGAAGGGCAACACTGCTTTGTCTAGTATTTTTGCCTCTGTTTTTGTTCGTTGGGTGCGAATTCCGTCAGGTAGGTGCACGCTTTTTTTTTTTTTGCCCGATTTGCATTTTTCTCCCACCTCATACATACCAGGTACAGAATAGGAGGAGAAGCCTACGTATACCGGGTAGGTACGTACCATTAATAATATTAATATAGAGTCTATACTTACGTATGTTGGAACGCAACTGGATCGAGCCTGACGAGTGAGCGCCGCGGCGTGTTTTGGGTGTGTGAGTTTGCGCACCTAACCTCGTATTCTAGCGAAGAAGGAGTTCGCGTGTCGACCTGCCTCGGTGCCGTCTGCCACTCACTGCTGCACAGCTAGTAGATGCGAAGTCTTGTAGAGTTAATAATGATGGTGCACAACCGAGCTGAATCGATGCACGACAACAACAACGACAACAACAGCACTTGCGTGAGGAACCGTGGCTATAATTTAACTTTGTTTTATTAACATCCGCCGGAGCGAGGCTACGATTATTAATAGCAACAATTTGGAGGCCAACCCCACGACTATTTCACTGAGGTTGCGATATGACACAGCACAGAAGCACCCATGCGAAGCCTTTTATGCATCGTACCACACTATATTCGACTAGTCTATACATGTATGTACATGCACAACGGCGCAGTACTCGTAGGAAAATGAAGGTATCGTATGCTGTAACAGAGGTATACACCGCCGAGCAAAGCCATTAGACTAAGTATCGTAGTTCATCTGTGGAATCATTGTCATCAATCGATGCGTGTCAGCGTAGAAACCTTGCGTTAACTGTTGTTCCTGGTTCATTGTACGACGTACCTTACATTAGACTAATGCCGCAGCATATAGTAGCAGCAGTAGTTCAGCCTTGGGATCAACGACGACAGCAACAAAAGCACCTGGTGCCAAGTTTGGAAATATGAATACCAGTATGCAACAAGCAGGTGATCCTCTGCCATTAGGTCTATACCTCTACCACCACCACCACCACCACCACCATCACCACCATCACCACCACCGTTACCACCTCCATCACCACCACCACCACCATCACCACCACCACCGTTACCACCTCCATCACCACCACCACCGCCGCAAGAGTATGTACCGAGTACGGGGTGTTAGGGGTGGTGGTGGCAATATCGTACGACGATGATGGTGGTGCACGACACAACAGCACAGAAAAGAGACAGTGCCATATAGACTAGACTAGTCTAGACCATAGAGATACGCCAACTCTCTGAAGAGGGGTGTACTATAAACAACTGAATAGCTTCGAAAAAGCAAAACAATATTTATGCATGTGGCATTATTATCACGCTTGCGTTCTCGTGCTCAACCTGCAGTTCCGCCTTGGGACCATTTGCCTTTAATCCGTGCGCGCGTCAGCGCAGAAACCTTGCATTGAAACCTTGGGTTGATTGTGCGGTCGTTGTATTATTAGGTGGACGTAACGGCTTTGAGGACATATCACGAGTATGTTTCATGAAAACTCAAACCGGTTTTGGACGCGGTCAGAGGTGGATGGATGGTATAAATAAGGGTCTCTGTTGCCGCCCTCGCGGATGAAATCGGACCCGAGATGGTGGTGCGCTCGGAGCAAACGTCAAGGCACACAAGGGAAGAGAGTTTTTTTCAAGATATTGGCACCCTGTTGGCAAAATCTCTTGGAATTTCTCCTAGGCAACTGCACACAGCTGACCGCTAGTAATACGGAGAGACTCAGCGGTCGCCCGGTGGCGTACCAGGTCATCCTCAAGCCTGGTACAGGTTAGTTTCATGAGATCGAATCCTCCCGAGTGCATACTCGGAAAAATTCGTGAGGACTTTTTTTTGTGCACAAATTGACTTGCGGAAAGCGCGAGAGCGTGAGTCAGCGACACTCGATGAAAAAACAACGAGCAATGGGTTTGCTGAACCCTATGCGCGATAAAAATTGAAGGCAAGAACCGGGGAGAAGAAGGGACGACACCTGTGACCACGGCTTGTTCAGGAGCTGGAAAATAAATGTGTGTGAAGAAAAAAAAAAAACATGATACCAGGTCTACCAGGTAGCTGGGACGTGGTACGTCACATCATCACAATCGCTCGTTCGAAAACATACGAAGAATCGTCGTCACCTATGATTTACCCAAACAATTGTACCGTACGCGACACCCGACACCAACCACCTTGTTTTGGGCCAAAGGAAAAAACATACTGCGCGAGGTGTGTGTCCCACACTATTTTTGAAAAAAAAAACAGCAAAAAAAAAAGGTTTCTTACGCCCCGTGCGAAATCGAGCTGAATAAATACCCGGGAAAAAAATGTCACAAGGGAAGCAGGACAGTGCGAACACTTTTTTAGTTTATCACGTGTAGGAGCATCAGAAATGGCCTCTTATGGACACGGAGTACGAGCAAAATCGTGTTCACTCCACGGCACGCGGTTACTCCCTCAACAAGTACCGTGGTTGCCGGCGCCCGTACAAAAATACATACCTTGACGTACCGCGGTAGTTGGCTGCCCTCCAAAAAGTACTGTGGAAATACCGTGATGACGGGTTGCCGCACAAATGTTACCGCGAAAGGCCGTGATGGCTGATTTCCTTACCGTGGGTTTGGTGGTAAACGGATACCTGGTTCGTGCAAACAATCACGTGGGGTTATGGGATTATTGTGGTGGCTGATAGCCGCAGGGAAGACATCCGCAACCAACAATCGTTATCCCTTCGTAGGACAGCCCCGCATTCTTGAAATAAAATGCACTGCATGTGCGCGGGGGTGCGCTCGCGGCGGATTGACTAGCGCTTGACATTTACCCTCTCTTGCCCCCCAAGCTCCGCCTTTCCTTTGCACGTATTTAGGCAATGTTGATACTGGCTTTAGCTCTGGGGTACAGCCTTCTCTTCGTTCTTCGTCAAGCAAAACGAAAAACGCCACCTCTCTAGGAAACTGAGGGACAGCTGCGGACCCACCCGCACCCTCTCCTAAACAACTGTCGACTTCACAACCCGCCCAGCCTGCCGTATCCCCCCCCATATGGCTAGCGCAACACCGCAGGCCCGGCCCGCCTTCGTCCGTCTGAACAATGGCCCACGCGGTGAGGAGTGAGGACCGCGGGTGTCATGGCGACTCTCCCCGTCAGTGGACGCACCTCGCCCCCCCGGCCCCGTTATGGCACGCGCCATTGCCGGCGCCGTACTGCCTGAGATCGGTGACATACAGCCGATGATTGGCCAACAAGCGGTTGAGCACCCAGCAATCGGGCTAGCGGAAGTTCCTGCCATCGTTGGCGGTGGCAGAGGCGGTGGCAGCGGCAGCGGCGGAGATGCCGGCGATTCAGTGGGAGGAGAGGTCAGTGGTAGCTTCGAAGTCGAAACTCTCGTTGCTAGGGCCTTACCCAATAAGCTAGCATATCTTTTAGCTTATATTGACCTTTAGAGCTTATGGAAAAGCTTATGTCCGACCGAGCATAGCCACCATGTCAAATAGCTTAATAATATTATGTGGGAGCATAACAAGGGAAATCGAGCATAAAAGGTGGTTATGCCCGCCTCCATTTCAGTTGTATATGCTCGAATGGTTGTCTGGCAGCACGGTGGAGACGCCAAACGGGTGGCCGCACGGTAATAATGCAATTTACGAGGCTTAATTACACCCTTTGTCGGCTCTGTGTTTCGCGACATTGGACGGTTCTACCTAAGAACACTTAAACACGCACACACACGCGCGCGCGCCCACGCGCCCACGCGAGCACAAAAAAAGGAAAGAGCGCAAGGGACGCAGCCGATCTTCCGATCATCCGATCTTGCAGCGATGGCAACCGCTCTTCTCAAGTACAACAGGGGGCGGGGAAAGTAGTATTGCGTCGTGCGGGGTGCGGGGGTACTGGGTAGTCGGCTGTGTTTGGCTAGCTCGCTAGCTCTGTTTTTTGCTGTCGAGTTTCGAGTAGAGAGTTCAAGCAAGTTTTCCAATTGACATGGTGGGCAGTTCATGGTGGGCGGTGGTATGGGAAAGGCAGCAAGGCGCAGCTGTACTCACTGTGCTGTATATGGACACAACACAATAACACACGACAACATCAATCAGTAGTAGTATGATATACGCGAATATACGAGTATACACTTTCGAAGTATATAATCTAGGAGCGTAGACTATACCAGGTATATAGACTACAGTTAGTAGGTGGCTCTATATAGTGCGGTTCATATAGTGCGGGTGTCCGATATTGTGCGGGTGAAATCGTTTGGCAGAATATAGACCCCTCTATAGTGGCCGGGTTTTATATAGTGCGGGTGCCCGGTATAGTGCGGGTAAATTTTCGTGACACATACCCGCACTATATAGGGCCACCTACTGTAAACGAATCGTTTAGTCTATATTTTACTTTTTCAGCACTGACACACCTGCACCTGCCATGTGGCTTGTAGAAAAAAAACAAATAGCCGAAGAACCCACGTTTCACGAGCATATCGACGACAAGCAGGGATGCCCAACGAGTTTTAGACGAGCAAACACGCTTTTATCGAACAAAAATCAAGCTAGAGATGCAAGAAAGAGCGAGCATAAGTCGAGCTTATCCGTGCAAAACTGGCATAAATCGCGAGCTTATTTCCAGTTTTAAAGCCTATGCCCGCCAAAAAAAAAAGCTTATATTCAGAAAAAAAAAGCTTATTGGGTAAGGCCCTACTCGTTGCTGCACGGTCGAACGGAAGGCAAGAAGGAAGCACGAAGAAGAATCACCAAACACGAAAACAATCAAAGCGAGCACGTCATCACGCACACTGTACAACACCATACCCGAGCATGCACGCGAGCACAACAACCCAAAATCACAACAACATGGAAGCACAAAAGCAGGCAAGCACAAAAAAACAGCACAAATAAAGCAAAGGCACGAGCAAGCACAAAATCACGTAAACAAGTATGCAAGCACAAAAACAAGCAGGCACTGCGGCCGCAGTTCCAGCTACATATGGTCCTTCCGTATCACCGTCTGCATGACCAGAAAATCCTGGAGCGCGTTCTCCGATAGTCGCCGCCGCCATCTTCAAGGAACCCATCCTGCCTCGCTTCTTCAGGTTGGTCTTGTTGGCCGCCTGTCCCGTCCAAACGGAGAGCCTTATGTGCGTGGGGGGGAGAGCACGCAGCAGCACGCAGCAGCACGGGGGGGGGTGACGGGTGTACTCAGTTCGTGCATGGTCGTAGTCGTATGGCCATAGACCCTCGCATCCCTACTTTGCCGGGACGGAGCACGTCGGGTTTTCCTCAACCAGGCAGACATTGCTTGCACCAAGCGCGAAGCGCCGTAAGGTGTTCGGCGAGTCGCATGAAGGGTGAATCTCATCCTTCCAAAAACCGCCCGTAAGACGGCCCTCGGCACCTTGTTGTGCCTGCTTTCTTGCTTGTGGATGGCAGCGCCAATGAGCTATACTTTGTTTTGAATCCCCGGTTTCAGAAACAACAGCGGAATTAGGGAGGGAGAGAGGATCTCTGTTTTGAGTCCCTAGGTTTGAGATCGTACGGCGTTTTCTTTTTTCAGGAGGGATACACGATTGGCGTCAAAAACTACCGTGGGACAGCAAGTTTGAAGAAACGGTATTTACCAACGTTGGCTGGGGTTTCGAGGACATTTAAAAAAAAAATCAAGAATTTGTACCTAAATCAGGTGCGGATATACAAATAGTTACGTTCCCTTTTGAGGTAGTCGAGTGTTGCCCTCGAAAAGGGCGAAAAGGGCTAAACAAACAGGCCAAAAACGCTCTGGATTCTTGTATATCTGTATCAGTTCCGAATATTATTGAGTCTTGCTTGCAAAATCACATTGCTACTTCCAATACATCGAGGCAAAACGCCTGCTCTTGACAAAATTTCCCTTGGGCATCCCATATGGGTTTTGGGCCCGATGTAGATCCGGCCTTCTATATAGACCCTCGAGTCCAGTTTGAGAAGATCGATCTCTTCCAGACAGACATTCATATACACTTACTTGTACGGTTTGAGCTCATTTGCTTGTGAAGAATGAGCTGGAACAATCGCAAGAGAGCGACGACCGGTAACCCCAAGTTAGCGTTAGCAGTGTTAATACATCGCATCTATCCACGACAATAACGTGGGAACGTTACGAGCACAAGTACGATGATACATCAAGCTGGACCGTTAGACTAGACTACACCGCTAGAATGCCAGAATGCCAGATGTCACAATACAATGACCCCACCGTGCGATACGAAGAAACTAAAAGAATGCAATTTACCTCAGCGGGGAGGGAAGGAAGGGAATCCCGTGTTATGTTCTCGGGGTTGATATACGACGCAACTTAGCGGGGGCGGTGGTACATGCTTGTGGCGCCAAAATAATAAAATTGACAGATTAGATTATTACAGTAAAAACAACCGTACATTTAGTGGTCGGCAACTCTCTATGACGCCTCTCCAAAAACAGCAAAAACAGGAGGACCAAAGAGTGAAAACAATATACCTCCCCTCCCAATGACTCCAAAGACATATTGCAGACAGCTGATGATGGTGCGTTGGAGGGTGGCGCGTTACCCTACAGACTTCGCCAAAGGGGAAATACACGCCAGTGTCAGTGTCCACTGTGCTCGTCCGGCAAAAACAACGACGACGCAGTTTCTTGTTTCCTCCCGTGCGGCCTGGATGACCTGGTGATGATGTCGCTGATGACGATAGTGACGATATGACGCCATTAGCTCACTTATCAGAGTCGAGAAGAATGCGCACGACGGTGTACGACGTACAGAGTAGTAGCAGTGAACCGCAATATGGTCGTACCCGGTACAGCAGTGTCTTGCTCTGCGGGTTCGTTCACCGGCTATGAGTATATTCGTAAGGCGGCGCAAATGCAAGGCCATACGTATGTATGTACTTGGTACCAAGTACCAGGTATTATGCAGTGTGCTTTCCTATTTTATAAAACCATTAAAAGTACACACAACTGTGAGTTCGATGGATTTAATTAAGTGTCGGTACCAATCTTTGCATGCTGCGTGATTCACCGGCCGCGCGAGTTTTGCACCTGGTACGACCGAATTTCCTGTTAGCCTGGTTCTCTTCGTTTTTATCCACAATAATAGATAGATATAGACTAATCCTCAGCTGTGAGATTGAGGATTTACTGTCGAAACTAGTTTTTTCAAGCTGTGTGTGATACTCCCATCGCGCGTGCTGCGGGGGTTTGCTCGCTTGTCCCTCCCCGCACCCCTCTCGTAGTCGAACCGGCACTTTGGATACCGGTACTTTTCGTTTCTCCGTGTTCGTTTCAGGTCCCCGTTTTCCGCATACAGGCACGCACCTAGATGGACGTGCAAACCCCCAAGTAGCAGCTTCACACTTCACACTTCACAAAGAACATGCGTTGAGGCTTGCACGCTTGGAGGTGGTGCTAGGGCTGGCAGAGCGATACCATGGTGTGCTTCAGGACCTTAGCTTCCATCCGAACTGCTGGCGCAGGCATGCCCTTCGCTGGCCTGGGAAACATCCACACGGGGGTGAGAACAACTCGAGAGTACGACAGAGAGTGCGACAGAAATTTCCACGGCAAGCGGTCGGCCATTTTTCTCAATTTTTTCACCACTCCAATCCCAGCCAAGCATGCAACATTCTCTCTTCTGTAGACGACGTATGCTACGATAGGCTATCTCCGATGCCTTGCAACTAGGACCATGATTGCGGACCATGACGTGCAATTATGGTCGTGATGACACCGAAATGTGTCTATGTGCCCGTTGCCCCTAAACGCCCTATAAAGTATACCTGCTCCCTTTTCGAGGGTATAGCAGTAGAACAGCAGTCAGTAGTCATGCATGCACAAGGAGCCCTCAACTACATTTTGTAGCGCTGCAGAGTTGTGAGTTTTGAATTTTGAATTTTCATAAAATTATTTGTCTGGGTGTCTGGGTGGCTGCTGGGCCGGGGGACCTGGATTATTGGTCGCTTGTCGTGAAGTAGCTGTATCGTGAAGCAAACTCGGGGCTTAGTCTATGGCCTTATATCTACTGCTGCCGTATCCCTTTTCCCGTACCTGGTACTACAGCAGCATCCCTCATTCCTGGTACTGCTGTTGTGCTGCTGATCTCGTGGTGCTTGAATGTTTGGTTCGTGTCCTGTTGCGCGACCAGCATCGGCTGTACGAGCGTGGAGAAGGGAAGACACCCTACCCTGTGACCACGGCTTGCTTGTCCAGACGATTGAGCTCAGGGTAAAACCTACAGCAGTACCAGGTACAAAACCTGACCGATGTACGAGACGAGTTGGAGAGTAAAAATGATGATTATTGAACCAAACGAGTGTTTCCACTTTTTTTACCGCGTAAGCAATGGTCGTAACCCGTACAGCAGTAGTCTACACAAGGAGATACTGCTGCTGTGAAGGCTGGACTCGGTATCACCCACCGGTCGATGGTACAAGGCAGAAGTAGGATTAGACTATTAGACTAGACTAATATCAAAGCATGTGAATGAGTTAGTGATTTTTCCGGCAAAGTACGACGTACCTGGTATTACGTAGCGCTGTTGCTGTTGCTGCTGCTGCCGCTGCCAGTTAGTGTCGGGTCGCGCAGATCTCTACCAGTACTTGTTGTTGTTGTTGTTGTTGTTGTTGTTGTTCTCACACGAACTCGCACAATCAAGTCCGTGGTCACTGGACAGGCTCCAGTCACTCTGGAGCTGAGGAATACCCCAGGGGAAAAACACAAACCAAAGGTGGTACACGCATACCGTAATTGTGCGAGTCATCGCACAGGCCGGAGTCATCGCGCATGCCGGAGTCATCGCGCCCCTGTGCGTTAATTGTTCAAGTTTGGAATAATTTAATTCATTTTCCGCACAGGGGTCGGAGTCATCGCGCAGGGGTGCGATGACTCCGATATTGGTGCCACCTTCGAGCGTGAGGTTGCATACTGTGGAGTGTGGCCTCAGGATAAAAATTGTGCCACGATCTGTTTTTGTAGCGGTTTGTAACCGGGGCTCACCGCTGTTTGTAGCAGGTGCATATCATACATACATGAAAAAAAAATCTCGCTTTTTTTTTTTTTTTTGAGCGACCGCACCAAAAAAAAAAAAAAAAGCACCACCGGCCCTGCCACGATGCGGTGCTGACCTACCTAGTACTGCTGTACCTCATGCAACGGAACGACGGCAGCCGACAACTCAGTTTTCTTTTTGTGTTTTTGTGCTGGGTGTGTACTCTGGGTGCGGTACGGACGAACCGCAGGAAGGCAGGTAGGCAGCAGTGCCTATCAGTTTCCACCCTAAGGGTGTGTTCCGTGTAGCACATGGTAGAGTTAGGTATCGCACAGGGAGGACGTTTAAAAGGTGCGCCACCAGTACAGCAGTGGGGTGTGTGGTTTCCTCCGTATCGCACATACCTGTCGGCCGCACAGGGGTGTGCGTTCACATCACAGCACGGCAGGGTGTTTGATTTGCTCGGAATCGCGCATGTCGGAGTTACCGCACAGGGGTGTGCGTTCACATCACAGCATGGCATGGTGTGTGATTTGTTCAGAGTCGCGCATGTCGGAGTTACCGCACAGGGGTGTGCGTCAGAACGAGAAATAAAATCATTTACCTGGTATTTCATTTTCCGCACAGGGGCCGGAGTCATCACACATGCCGGAGTTATCGCACCCCTGTGCGATAAAAATCAAAGTTAGGAATCATTTAAAAATCGATCGCACGGGGGTGCGATGATTCGCACAATTACGGTAGTCTACATCACAGCTGACGCAATTCATGCCTCCACCAGAAACATACCAGGTATAAAAAGTGAAATCGGGAGTCAGCCTACGATGTGCCAGGTCCATGCTGGTGCATACGTCTCACTACTCGCGCCTGGAAAAACCGACTATACCGCTTGCCACCCAAGAAAGACTACCACGTACAAGTATAGTCTATATTGCACGTAGTACCTATCACTGCGCATACGCACGACAGACGCAAGTAGATTAAAAAAAAGAAACGAAGAAAAGAAAAGAAATCGAAAAACAAAAAAGGAAAGGAAAGACAAGAAACGACAAGAAAAGCAAGAAAAGACAAGACAAGAAGAGGAAGCAAGGAAAGGAACAGAGAAAAAAATGTCATACTAGCAGACTCTAGGAACTGACTAAAGACGGCATTGGGCTCGTAGAGGGTATCAAGTGCATCGTCAATGGCATCGGGGAGAGAACGCAACAAGGCGAACTATTGATAGCTAACCAGTACGTAGCATAATTTTGTCTTTTCAAGTACGCAGGTCGGGTCGTAGTTGGCCGTTCAGAAATGTGACGAGTAGTCGTTGTTCGATGCGATAGCGGCGAAGCCGTGTTTCGGACCAGTTTTGGCCCGTTTGGCTCCGGGCTGGGGCTGTTGTTGCTGCCGCTGCTGCTGCTGCCGCTGCTGCTGCTGCTGCTGCTGCCACTGCTGCTGTGTCTTGATGTTTGTTTCCATGCATTCGTGTCGGCGAAGTCGCTGCTGCTGACTACCGGTACCTGGTAGACATTAGACAGCAGTAGACAGCCACCAAGACGTAGTGCCGTATAAGCGCCATGTGCCCCCACCATGTGACAACATCGCCTAGACCTGGCACCACGCGTACAGTAAGGTCCTACTTGAAAGAATACGTTTTTATGCAACATGAAACTGTTGGGCCCCCCCTTAAAACATGCATATAACAGTTAGCCTCGGCTGGCACCGACGCTGTACAACATTATACCTGGTATGTATATTGGCGTTGGCGTTGGTTGGCAACGACGCTGCAAAATCTGCCAGTCACTGCGTGAGCTAGGCAACCAGGGTACTTGTTTCTTTTTTTTTTGGCGGTCACGCCGTGATGGTTATCAAGTTAGCCCATATTGTGAGGGATGGGGAACCCTAACTCCGCACAAGGGGAATGATCGCATCACGTAGTGTGAATATGGTAAGGCACCCACAAGGCAGTTACATAGTAATACCCATTGCTGCCTCTGGAGAAGACACACCAGAAAACAAGGTAACTCATTGGCGGCGTCATCCATAAGCAAGAAAGCAGGCACAAGGTGCCGAAGACTCTTACAAGCGGTTCTTGGAAGGATACAGTTCATCCTTCATGCGACTCGCCGAACACCTCACGGCGCTTCGCGCTTGGTGCAAGCAATGTCTGCCTGGTTGGTGAAAACCCGACGTGCTCCGTCCGGGCATAGTATGGATGCGAGGGTCTATGGCCATATGACTACGGCCATGCATAAACTGAGTACCCCCCCCCCGCTGACGGCGAAACAGGGCGGCGATAGGATAAGCAAGCAGGTTTTACGTAATATATGGAAAAGCGTACGTAATGAGCGCCCAAACGTTGGAGGTGTCTCTATTAGGAGTAGGAACGGTGCTCCGTCTCGAAAGGGATGCGTGGTCAATGGTCAAATGATTAAGGCAAGCAACAAATGAGTGCGCCACCCCCCCCCTCCCCCCTCCTTTCCCCCTCTACGCCTCCCCCGCCCGCCCCCTCAAAAACTCCGCCCTCCCCTCACGGGCGATACGACTTACAGGACATACTTCGAAGTACATGATAAACTGATTCATTCCTACCACAGCCGTCAGATTATCGTCCAAAAAAACGGGTTTTATACTTTCCGCGCACAGATTGAATCCCCACCCCCCCCGCCCCCCCCGCCTCCTTTTCAACCCCCCGCCCCTAAAAACTCCGCCCTCCCCTCACCGGTTATACGAATTACGGGATATGCTTAATAAACTGATGCATTCCTTCCACAGCCGTCAGATTTTGTCTCACCCAAAAAATGATTTGTATAGTTTCCGCGCACAGATTGATTAACACCAGCCTGTTGACCCTGGTACAAGATGTGTACCCTGCTGTAGTTCTAAGGGGAGTCGCCGACCTATATCCTTCATGCGGACACACCCAGTAAAACGCGCGATCGGATTATCACACACAGCTTGCAAAGATGAGTTTCGACGAATTCTTCGTTCTCACAGCTGGCGTGTATTTTAATTTTTATAACAATAAATACCCGTGGGCATTACATAAGGGGCATAGCCGCCGTGCACCGCGCGCACTGGACGTCGACAATCGAAACTGACGGGGAACGGTCAACTCCCACCAGTTCGTGCACGTGCAATAACTCCATCACTGGTTCAACGCACAATACATGCAACACGGCCGCGCCAAAGCAGTTATACGTATGTATGGCTGCTGTGTGGTGTATCGTATGCGTATGGTGATTGCGTGTTTGCAAGACACGGAATAACTAAACATCTAAACATGCAAGAACTGCCGGCTGCCTACGACTCTTTATAAGATCGCTGCACAAGTTGTCGTATAGCTGTCGCTAGGAACTCTTGCAGGCAGCAGGCTATTTGAATGTTAGTATGTATAGTGAATGCGGTCAAGTTGTCTTGGTTGTTGGATGGTGGACGAGTGTTTTTGAACATTTTTATTTGTAAACCAAGTCTTTTGCGTCTAGATGGTCGTCGGCCACAGGCCAATAGTACCGTGTCCTGACATTTTTGCCACTCGTAGACAGGCTTGACTATGGAGTGATGGTACCGAGAAAAAGCAAAGTAAGAGGATGGGAGAGTAAGTGCAGCAACAGGCAGCAAAGCCGGCAGCAGGCAGCAAAGCTGGCAGCAGAAAACAGCAGCGAGCAGCAGCCAGCAGAAGAAGCAGCAGCATTCCGGTGCGTGTGGGTGGGCAGCTGTTTCGTGGCCTTAACAAGTCGGGGACACGAACGCCGCAATTGCTCTTGGAAAACGCCAATCAATGTTTTGGAACAACTCGGGGGGCGGTGGCTTCCGCTCCAGGCTTGAAGGCTTCAGCCATCTCGAAAGAGGTCCCCTTTTTTTTTCGGGCGTGGGCAGAGTTAGGAACTCGCACTCCCACGTTATAGAATCCTTGTAGGCACGAGCCTGTCAGAGAATTTCCCAGGTCGACCCTGCTCCCACATGCCATCTTAGACTCGCCCGAACCTGCTCCCACCCGCACCTGAGCCCTCCGCTCCAACCCTGGGGATGTAATTATTAATAGACGCCGGCAGGGACCACCAACACACCCACTGATCCCCCGCGACTTTGTCCGCCAAACAGGGTTTTCCACCAGAAAAGCCACAGCAACAACGGGAATACCTGTGGTACAATTAAACTCTAAAACTAGCATGTTAGTGTTTGTGTCTGACCTTTGGTTTTCTCCCACTGGTTGGTGTCTACAAATAGTTGCGCGCCAACTCTCCCCTGGTACCTTGAACTGGTTGTGCTGGTGCACGTGCTTTCTGATTGGTACACGGGCCGGGTATGTTACTACTCCCTCGATGCTGACTTCCTTTTTCATGAAGGCTTTGAGCTGGCTGACTAGTCTAATGGTGGCCAACTACAGTAGTGAGTAATTAGTAATGACTACCGCCGTGCATGACGGTGTGTTTCACACCCCCGGCTTCAACCTTTGGGGCTCCAAAACAAGTATCACCTGGTGTGGTATACTCCGAGAGTTTTGATACACAACGTCCCCCGGTGATAAATTTGGTGGTCGTTTTGAGTTTGACAAGTCGCATTTCCGATCGAGGTGGCATACTGTTGATTGTATGCTTGGATATGATGCGGATATGATCACGGTTGAGTATTGTAGGGGTTTCCAGTGATAAGTTGGCTACATCGTAGCGGTATATCGGGATGGTGGAATGATTTTGGGTATTTCGCCACCACTCCTCGTTGTGCTCCTCGTTGTGCTTCTTCTACCGAGTGAGTCTTCTCCTCTCCTCGATGTGCCTTGGCTAGGAGCAACGTAATATATATATATGTACGTCTTATACTTGTCTTCATACCGGTGACTCCACTACCCCACTATTGTCAGCTCAACGGGTAAGCCCTCTACGCTTCGCAGGGATCAACAAACACATACTCTAGGAGGTGTGCTGTCAGTGGTTACAAAGGACTGCCACACTACAGGCACGCTACGGAGTCGCGCGACTGCACCTGCTGACGTCGGGCCTCCCAAAGAACTGGCTAGGGTTACGATTAGGTGTGGGGTCGTCTTGGTCTGGCCAGGCGTGCGCGGTTGAAGTTGACCACAAGCGACCGGTAGGAAGGTCGTTGCCATGCCCGCCCTGCAGCCCGGGGGAGCAGGTTTCCATGTTTTTTGGGAGTGTCTTAATGATTATGGGGCATGACACCGCAGGGGGTGTGATATACACCGTATCCGGATGATAAATCGGGTGCTTGTTGTGGGATATAAAATATGTCATCACCCGGGTAAGGGTGTGACATACAACAGCCCGGGTGGTATACATCATTATATGCGGTGGTAGTTGGTTATATGTGTATTTCAATTTATTGCCTACGGTAGTTTGTATTTCGCAGAGCTGGGCGTCTTTGCGTCTGACTGACTCGTCTGTGGCTCCACGTGTGGTGATTGCCGTGAGTAGGGTTGTTCCTTTTGTAAAGCAGCGCAATTGTAATACCTGATTTTTAACGGTGGTGCCCGCGCTGTAGCGAGCACTTTATCGAGCAACCGGCACGCTCAGGCAGGTACGAGTACTGGGGTGCATGTGCAGCACAAAAATCGACCCCTACGATGACGCCCCGTAAAGCCGGAGCGATTATGTCGCCACCAGAAATGTCAGCACGGGATTTCCGATAATATCTGGCTTTTTTTACATTGGTACCCGCCCAAAATCACCCCCCCCCCAACGGTCTCAAACAATTTATCACCGTAGCTGTGGCCCCTGTGCGACTTTGGCCTTGAGACTTGGAGGAGTGGTGTGAGTAACTAGTAACTAGTAAGCCTTTCCCCTGACATGTACTCCGCAGCCCATGTAGCAACATTATACTGACATAGTCATACCCTATGCACAACAATAACGTAATTCCTAGCCGCGAAGTCCAGCCAGCCCACTGGCGTATTGATAGTATTCATAGAAATCTGGTGGAGCATTTCCTCGAGACATTATACAATCAACCATTGTTAATGTTTGACGCTTCGCCTTTCCTCAACGTTGAACTATAAGCACGCCGCATCAATTATCTCCCCGAAGTCGAAGGTATTAATAGTAGACGTCAGAACGAGCTTCTCGGCGACTTTCAACCATTTGGGTAGTCTGAGAGCCATTGGTATCAATCAAAACATCATAACACGATGAGTGCGATTTTATCGACGTTTCACCGGTGTGTTCCTTAGTCTAGCATGGGAAGAGCGTGCAACATCTGACTATTGATCGTAATATATAGCATACGTACAACGGTGGACGCCCTCCTTAAGTGCGGTGGGTTTTTATTGTCATGACGTCATGACGTCGTCTCACTTAACTGCAGCACTCAACTGCAGCCGGTCCTTGGCCTTGGGCTAGGCGGTGCTAGTATTATACGGTACACGCCTCGACGTCTCTGCGTAGAACGGTTCAGTGCAGGTTAGCAGTATTAAAATATTGCCAACACACCGCCAATGCAACAGAGCTTAGATGTGCTATATTTTACAATTTTATAGCAGCTGTGCTGTCTTGCCGTGCTTTTGATATGGGCCACGATCGTCGTACCCTCAGGTGGTATCGGCTACGTGCTGTGCACGTTTTTCCACGGCTGATTCTCTCCTGTGGTGTCGCCTGCTACGATACCGCCTGCTATACATGCCAGATGGACAGCTCTGCATTTCAGATTTCAGTAGCATTGCGATATGAAATACTGCAACGGTCACTTGCAACGTTAAGTATGTATTAGTAACGTCAACACATCCAGAAATGTACTATTGATACATTAATATTGATACTATTTATTGATGTTGTTTTGGGGACAATGTAGTTGGATTTCGTGCCGTAGAACCGTTTTTGAGGTGGTAGATGGGTTCAACATGCTTTTCACTACATTGTGCAACGTGAAACATGCGACAACAACGTTATTGCCGTTGCAACAGGCGATTTTAATACGACAGTTTACCGGACATAGCCTACGTGCAACATTAAGCAGGCCACTTTAAACATGCAAACGCCCGCCCTCGCCTTCGGCCGTTTTGGATCTGCTGCTGTTGGTGAAGGTGGAAAACGCGCCCTACGAAGAGCTGGGGTCTGGCGATCATTTTCAAGACCAGCAATCTGATTAATGTCTGCCTTCCAAGGTGTGTGGTTGTTCTGATGTACCCGTTTCGTAGCTTCCCAGGTCGCACATGCTCCATGCTCCAAGATTGTCTTCGCTATGGTGGCCGTGATGGCCGTGGTGACTTTGTTGGCTGTGGTGGCTGTGGTGCACGTACTCACGGCCTTACAGCCTGACTGATCTTCGTGCTTGAGCCCCGCAAAGCCCCTGGACGGAATAAGACAGGCTCGCAATCTCGGACTATAATGGTGACATTCATGCCATGTGCAATGGTGCACTTGCACTCGGATCGAGTGCATTTCTTGGCGCTACTAGCAGGTGCAGCTTCAAAAAGGGTAGTAGTAGGATAGCTCCGGTACCCCATCTAGGACGCAGCTCATAAAGTAGGGGGCGAACGACTTGGAATTAGTGTGCATTAACACGGTTTTGGTAATAGTAAAAGGGGTTACTATGCGTGTGTAAGTATTATATCAGATGCTTGCTTTGCAGACGACAGCAATATTGTACCCGATGTTCAGCAGCAGGGCTGCGTCTAGGTGCTGGACGGCCCCGTCGAAACGTTTGACGCGTCGACATGCATAAATGATACATGACCTTACCCTTTCTGATTGGAGAGGCCACCATTCCCCCAGGAGGAGACAGGTGCGATTGGTTCGAATCCCTCGTTTCGTTTTCCATTGCTGGTTGCGAAGAGCACTACTACTACTATTACTACTACACTGCTACTGCTACTACTACTACCACTACTACTGCCCCTACTTCAACACCAGGTACCACCGGGTACTTGTTCCCTCGCGTCGGCCGTATTTTTTCCTTTTTTCCGTTTCGTATATATGTAATTTTCCGGCCTTGTCAGTCCTGACATAGGTTTCGAAAATCGAAGGCGTTTGTGAAGCGAGGAGCGGGGCAGGGTGGGGTAGAGACGGATCGAAGAATCGGAGCGGGGAATCGCGAGTCTAGCGACCGACTATTAATACTGGACGTACTGGGGTTCCGACGGAATGGCGCGAAAGCTAGTCGATGCTTGGCGGTGAGATTCGGGTTTTGATGTTGCGGAGGCTTTTCTAGCGCGGGTACCTTGTTTGGCGACGGGCGTTTCCGTTTTGGTGGTGTATACTCCTCTATCGTCGTGGTTTTGCTTGGCCATCGTGCGGCCCGTTTATTTTTGTAGGTTGTATCCTCAAGACTATTCGCAGATCGTTAGTCGTTGTACCTGGTAACATCTGCGTAGACAGTACACAACTGATCTGGTGACGTGTGCCGCGACCACCAAGCGTTTGGCGCCGGGGTGGTACAAGTCTATACATCGTGTTATCACAGCAGCAGTAAACGGTAGCGGCAGATGCGGCGCGTGTACAATATATGCTCGTGGTACACCCGTTATACACGGCAGCACGTAATGTAGCAAGGGTGGCGGGGTAATGCAGGGCGAGGCAAGGCAAGCCGCCCATCCCCCACGTGTTGCCGTCACGACCGCACGCGCTATAGGTAAGGGAAGATTGCTCGGTTGTTGCCATCGATGACGGTGACTTCCTCGCGAGGCTTCCCCCCCCTCGTCCCATTCCTGAACACGCACATACACATGCAGGACCCGACGAAATCGGGATAGTAGCGCTGCCAACCCCACTCCCCCCACGACCCTCCCCAACCCTATCCCTCACCGCTTAAACAGACTCGCGGAACACTATTAGGATGAGACGGCCCTTCGTTGAAGTACGTATCTGCGGTTCTATCTCATAGGACTGATCGAGCTCTCTGGGGGGGGTAACCTGCCGCGGGTCCACATGGCCTTATTCTGCTCAATGTGGCGGCAACAGCCATAAGTCGTCAGGAGTACGCAATCATCTCGCAGGTGAGATGGGGTGATTTTATCTACTGCTAGGCTAAAGGAGCTGTAAACACGGGGTTAGGGGTAGATCTTGTGGTGCTGCGGCTGTTGCTCCCTGTATGGGCCGTTCGGCAAGAGGGGCTGTACGCGCAGGACCGGGGGGGGGGGCGTTGCGGTGCGGCTGTTTCAGTGTTTACTCGTTTTTTTTCAATGGTCTGCCTTCTTGTTGAGGTGACCCGCCATATAGGTGTGTGGACTAGCGTTCACGCGCCGGTATAGATCGTGGTGGTGCATGTCCACACCATGGGAATCGCATGAGCTGCGGCGGCTCGCTCAGTCCGGCAGGCGGTGTAGGTCGGCCGTTGCTCGAGAGTTTGAGAATAAACTCTGGTGTGTGTCAACACAGGTTCAACGACCCGGCACGGTCATGGTCACGGTCATGGCAGTTCATCGACCCCCAGCAGATGTGTGCAATGGTTTTATTACTATTCTAATTATTTTATTACGTGTGCTGCCCACAACAACAGTGTGGATGATTTTGAAAGAATTAAGTAATGCTTGAGCTCGCCACATTTCCATATATCTTCATGCATATCGTGTGTCATTTTTAACTCCTCCATTGTAGTAACAAAATTAGGTGTATCACGCAGCTTGCATGAGTATCGACCATAAATTTATCGAACTCACAGCTGACGTGTTTATAACATTGTGTTTCAAAATCTTTCCGTTTATGCTGGATTACCATCGGTCTCGACTCGATGAAGCGGGGGGGGGGCACCCGATATTCGTGCATGGCCGTAGTCGTATGACTATATGGTCGCCCCGGTGGCGTATCAGGTTATCCTCGAGCCTGGTATTTGTCAGTTTCGTGAGTTCGAGCCCCGCCGAGTGCATACTCGTATAAATTCGTTGGGACTTTTTCTTGTGCACAAATTGACTTGCGGAAAGCGCGAGAGCGTGAGATAGCAACACTCGATGAAAAATCGACGAGCAGTTGGACTGCTGAACCCTATGCGCGATAAAAATTGAAGGCAAGAACCGGGGGGAAGAAGGGACGACACCTGTGACCACGGCTTGTCCAGAAGCTGGAAAGAAAAAGTGTGGGAAAAAAAGAAGAAAACAAAAATGGTATAGATCCTCGCATCCCTACAATGTCATTTCGGGTTTTCACCGACCAGGCAGACATTGCTTGCACAAACGCGAAGAGAGTTGTGAGGTGTTCGGCGAGTCGCATGAAGGGTGAAACGCATCCCTCCAAGAACCGCTTGTGAGGCGGACTTGCATATGGACGACAGCTTCAATGGGTTAATTTATTTCCCGGTATGGAGGGTGCGCCGCCCCCCCCAACTTTTGCTACGTGTACACATCGCGTGTTGCGTGCGTACCGTTATGTTCCTAAAGTAACCCCTTTAAAACTGCAAACGCTGTTCCATACTCATTCCAAGCAGTTTTCGATCTTAAAACCTGGGTGCAGTTCTAATGGAGATACATTCCCCAGCATTGTCCAATATGTGTCGGGTTGACTGTCGCGCGCTGACCTATATACTCAGCATATACTGTGCGGCGGTCCTGATGCGTGCTTGCGGCAAATATACACCCTGCTATTTGTCGCATTTTTTTTATGTGTATCCAGGACGAGGTCATCTTGCGTACCATGAACGATGGAAGCCTCCCCCGGATCTTCCTCAAGGCAGTCAACTTCAACGCGAATCTGCCCCAGTCAGATATGTCGAACGTGAGTTTCTGCGGCATCAATTCGTGGTGGTGATTGGTGCTTGCGAGCGTATGTACCCCGTCAATAGTGTGATGCACTCTGTCGTCTACTAGGTACTGTGTATCATCATCACCATCAGCAGCAGCATGGGTAGCCAAACTCGGAGTATGAACAGGAAAAAGATTCATGGGCAAGGTTTTGGCTTTCTTATCTGGCCTGTTAGTCGTACATCGCGAGGCCACGTTTGCGTTGTTTGATGAGGCGTTTCGCACACAGAAACAAGAAGGGCAACGAACTAGAAACAAAAGGTCGCATGTTTTTTTTGCTGATTCCTATTTACCCTCAATACAACGGCAACTGTCATTGGTGTAATGTTCTTATCCTGAAAGCGACGCACTTGGTACCCTTACTTCAGTGGTTATGGGTGACGAAAAAACGTTGTTCAGCGACCGAATGCCGTTCAAAACGACCAAATCAGGCATAGTTGAGCAAAATATTTTTATCTCGTTTTGGATCTACTTCTTGTCAAAACTGCGATGTTTCTGATGAATACCCTATAAATTACACGGGAAAATGAAGGCCAAAATCCGCGCAATTTACACGTAAAACAAGTCCACTTTTCGCGACCCAGCGAAAACAATCCATTTTATCAAAAGGTGCTACCGGTCAGTGTGATTTGCTGTTGTTTTGGAATTCGCAACACCAGCGCTAGACCTGATGTTCCAAGCCCCAAAAACCGATTTCCTAGGGGACAGGGGAAAATGTCAGCATGCAATTCAACAGACGTCAACCACGGTCTGAAAATGAGCGCAATCACATATCAGTATTATACACATAACATAGCCAGCCTTAGTCTATACCAACGATTAGCAGGGCACAGGGCAGTAGAGTTTTCCGTGCAATGATTTGCTTTGTTCTCCACCACGAAACTCCAGTACGTACGCATTCAGAGCCCCCTCGTCTGCTTCATGCTTCTTTGATCGACCGCCAGAACGTTAACGAGGGTACGTTCCTCAGCAACCGCAGCAAAGTTAGTTAACCCAGTCCTCTCGACCGCTTCGCCTTCCCACCTTTGCCATATGCAATGTTCCCCGTTTCTTCAGCTGTGCGAGGTGCTCGAACAGGCGGTATCCCGCAACCCCATGAAACAACCTAAAATGTCGACAATGACCGAAATCCTTCGCGACTTGGCGTCGAAGACGGCCGCCCTCGAGGAAGCGCTCATTGCTCCCCCGCTTGGGATCGCCGCCCCGCCTGGGATCACCCCCCCTCCCGTGTTCGCCCCCCCGCCCGGGCTCGCTCCCCCGCCTGGGCTCGCTCTTCCACCTGAGATCGCTCCCCCGCCTGAGATTGCTCCCCCGCCTGAGATTGCTCCGTTCCCTGGGGTCGACCTTCCTGCACCGGAAGTGGCTGCCATCGTGGGCGGTGACGACGGCGGGGGCGAGGGTTTGATTCCCCTGGCTGGCAACACAACAGGGACGGGTTCTACGGTCACCGTCGCTGCTTCGTCCGGGTTGTCGGCAGCAGCACTCGTCGCTGGAGCTTGCCCCAGCGCCGGTCGCGGTGGGGACACCTCGGGAGGAATCTTGGCTGGAGAGGGACGACGCTCTTCCCACTTCCTCTTGGTGGGACAACCCGCGGAGGAGGAACCGGAAGACGGGGCCCAGCACGTGCCGTCCATGGAGTGGGTTGACCTCGCGCCCCTCCCCGTCGCTGCACTGCACGTGGGGGGGGGGATCGACGTTGCGGCCGTTCATGTGCCTCGGGGGACTGGGGCTGGAGAGGCAGGAGATGGCGTAGCACTGCCAGCTGCTGCAGGCCACTTTGCTGAAGCGGGCCGTGCAAGTGTGGCCGTTGCCCCCATCGAAGAGATCGCCGGGGGGGTGGACCCTCCCCCCCCACCGTTTCCCGGTGTGGTTCCCGTGGCGCTGGCCAACCGGCTGGCCAACACGTTGTTCTCCCTGGGACGGAGCTTTGGAGGAGAGGACGCCCCTCCCCCCGTCGTTTCGGGACCCCATGCCGAGCAGGTCTACCGCGGCGGTGGAGGTGGCGATGTCGGTGGCGGTAGCGGTGGTGGTGGTGGTGCGGAAGGGTCCGGGGGAGGGCACGCCCAAGAAGAGCGGGAGGTGGAGGTGATAGATGCACCCGGCACGCAGCTCACCTTCCCAGACCTGCTTGTTCGCGGTTCCAGCCTGTCTCCACCCGCCGACAACGTCGTCACGTCCTCACCCCCGGCATCAACCCGCTCTCGGGTGGTGGACGGCCTTGACACGCCTCTCAACTTTGCGCAGGTGCTGGCACGCGGTTTCGGCACATCCACACCCGCCGACAACGTTGCCACGCCCTCTCTCTTGGTAGCAACCCGCCCTCGGGTGGTGGGTGGCCTCGACACACCCCTCACCTTTGCGCAGGTGCTTGCACGCGGTTTCGATATCGGCACGTCCGGTGACGCCGACAATGCTCCCGTATCCCCGGGGGCACCTCCCGCCAGGATTTCCATTCCTTCTTGAGGCCCGTGCACACTTTCGCGCGAACGTCGGCGCAGGGAGCACCGCGACACGCGCGGTTCTGATCACCCTGTCGGTCATTTTCCAGGCGGACGGGGGGGGCACCGGGAATCCATCCGGTGTGGCCTGTGGTGGAGGCAGGGTGGTGGCAAGGTGGGGCACCGCGCGTGGGTGGTGCGCTATTGAGACACACGGAGGTGAAGAAGCGGGGCTTTCTTATGCCGGGCTCATGTTCGTCCCGGACGGCAGAGTGTTTACTTTTCTTTGGCGGGCAAGATTATGGTAGCAGAAGTCTCGAGTGCCAGTTTAAATTTTCATGACTGTAAGTTTTTTTTATGAAGAACGCACCGGTGCGCACCGGTGCGTTCTTAAAAAAAAATACAGTTGTCAAAATTTAAATTGGCACTCGAGACTTCTGCTACCATAATCTTGCCCTCCAAATAAAAATAAACATTTTTATGAAGAACGCACCGGTGCGCACTGGTGCGTTCTTTATAAAAAAACTTACAGTCGTCAAAATCTAAACTGGCACTCGAGACTTCTGCTACCATAATCTTGCCCTTCAAAGAAGATTATGGTAGCAGAAGTCTTGAGTGCCAGTTTCAACTTTTACGACTGTAAGTTTTTTTATGTTTATTTTTCTTTGGAGGGCAAGCTTATGGTAGCAGAAGTCTCGAGTGCCAGTTTAAATTTTTACGACTGTAAGTTTTTTTCATGAAGAACGCACCGGTGCGTTCTTCATAAAAAAAACTTACAGTCATGAAAATTTAAACTGGCACTCGAGACTTCTGCTACCATAATCTTGCCCGCCAAAGAAAAGTAAACACTCTGCCGTCCGGGACGAACATGAGCCCGGCATAAGAAAGCCCCGCTTCTTCACCTCCGTGTGTCTCAATAGCGCACCACCCACGCGCGGTGCCCCACCTTGCCACCACCCTGCCTCCACCACAGGCCACACCGGATGGATTCCCGGTGCCCCCCCCGTCCGCCTGGAAAATGACCGACAGGGTGATCAGAACCGCGCGTGTCGCGGTGCTCCCTGCGCCGACGTTCGCGCGAAAGTGTGCACGGGCCTCAAGAAGGCATGGAAATCCTGGCGGGAGGTGCCCCCGGGGATACGGGAGCATTGTCGGCGTCACCGGACGTGCCGATATCGAAACCGCGTGCAAGCACCTGCGCAAAGGTGAGGGGTGTGTCGAGGCCACCCACCACCCGAGGGCGGGTTGCTACCAAGAGAGAGGGCGTGGCAACGTTGTCGGCGGGTGTGGATGTGCCGAAACCGCGTGCCAGCACCTGCGCAAAGTTGAGAGGCGTGTCAAGGCCGTCCACCACCCGAGAGCGGGTTGATGCCGGGGGTGAGGACGTGACGACGTTGTCGGCGGGTGGAGACAGGCTGGAACCGCGAACAAGCAGGTCTGGGAAGGTGAGCTGCGTGCCGGGTGCATCTATCACCTCCACCTCCCGCTCTTCTTGGGCGTGCCCTCCCCCGGACCCTTCCGCACCACCACCACCACCGCTACCGCCACCGACATCGCCACCTCCACCGCCGCGGTAGACCTGCTCGGCATGGGGTCCCGAAACGACGGGGGGAGGGGCGTCCTCTCCTCCAAAGCTCCGTCCCAGGGAGAACAATGTGTTGGCCAGCCGGTTGGCCAGCGCCACGGGAACCACACCGGGAAACGGTGGGGGGGGAGGGTCCACCCCCCCGGCGATCTCTTCGATGGGGGCAACGGCCACACTTGCACGGTCCGCTTCAGCAAAGTGGCCTGCAGCAGCTGGCAGTGCTACGCCATCTCCTGCCTCTCCAGCCCCAGTCCCCCGAGGCACATGAACGGCCGCAACGTCGATCCCCCCCCCCACGTGCAGTGCAGCGACAGGGAGGGGCGCGAGGTCAACCCACTCCATGGACGGCACGTGCTGGGCCCCGTCTTCCGGTTCCTCCTCCGCGGGTTGTCCCACCAAGAGGAAGTGGGAAGAGCGTCGTCCCTCTCCAGCCAAGATTCCTCCCGAGGTGTCCCCACCGCGACCGGCGCTGGGGCTAGCTCCAGCGACGAGTGCTGCTGCCGACAACCCGGACGAAGCAGCGACGGTGACCGTAGAACCCGTCCCTGTTGTGTTGCCAGCCAGGGGAATCAAACCCTCGCCCCCGCCGTCGTCACCGCCCACGATGGCAGCCACTTCCGGTGCAGGAAGGTCGACCCCAGGGAACGGAGCAATCTCAGGCGGGGGAGCAATCTCAGGCGGGGGAGCGATCTCAGGTGGAAGAGCGAGCCCAGGCGGGGGAGCGAGCCCGGGCGGGGGGGCGAACACGGGAGGGGGGGTGATCCCAGGCGGGGCGGAGATCCCAAGCGGGGGAGCAATGAGCGCTTCCTCGAGGGCGGCCGTCTTCGACGCCAAGTCGCGAAGGATTTCGGTCATTGTCGACATTTTAGGTTGTTTCATGGGGTTGCGGGATACCGCCTGTTCGAGCACCTCGCACAGCTGAAGAAACGGGGAACATTGCATATGGCAAAGGTGGGAAGGCGAAGCGGTCGAGAGGACTGGGTTAACTAACTTTGCTGCGGTTGCTGAGGAACGTACCCTCGTTAACGTTCTGGCGGTCGATCAAAGAAGCATGAAGCAGACGAGGGGGCTCTGAATGCGTACGTACTGGAGTTTCGTGGTGGAGAACAAAGCAAATCATTGCACGGAAAACTCTACTGCCCTGTGCCCTGCTAATCGTTGGTATAGACTAAGGCTGGCTATGTTATGTGTATAATACTGATATGTGATTGCGCTCATTTTCAGACCGTGGTTGACGTCTGTTGAATTGCATGCTGACATTTTCCCCTGTCCCCTAGGAAATCGGTTTTTGGGGCTTGGAACATCAGGTCTAGCGCTGGTGTTGCGAATTCCAAAACAACAGCAAATCACACTGACCGGTAGCACCTTTTGATAAAATGGATTGTTTTCGCTGGGTCGCGAAAAGTGGACTTGTTTTACGTGTAAATTGCGCGGATTTTGGCCTTCATTTTCCCGTGTAATTTATAGGGTATTCATCAGAAACATCGCAGTTTTGACAAGAAGTAGATCCAAAACGAGATAAAAATATTTTGCTCAACTATGCCTGATTTGGTCGTTTTGAACGGCATTCGGTCGCTGAACAACGTTTTTTCGTCACCCATAACCACTGAAGTAAGGGTACCAAGTGCGTCGCTTTCAGGATAAGAACATTACACCAATGACAGTTGCCGTTGTATTGAGGGTAAATAGGAATCAGCAAAAAAAACATGCGACCTTTTGTTTCTAGTTCGTTGCCCTTCTTGTTTCTGTGTGCGAAACGCCTCATCAAACAACGCAAACGTGGCCTCGCGATGTACGACTAACAGGCCAGATAAGAAAGCCAAAACCTTGCCCATGAATCTTTTTCCTGTTCATACTCCGAGTTTGGCTACCCATGCTGCTGCTGATGGTGATGATGATACACAGTACCTAGTAGACGACAGAGTGCATCACACTATTGACGGGGTACATACGCTCGCAAGCACCAATCACCACCACGAATTGATGCCGCAGAAACTCACGTTCGACATATCTGACTGGGGCAGATTCGCGTTGAAGTTGACTGCCTTGAGGAAGATCCGGGGGAGGCTTCCATCGTTCATGGTACGCAAGATGACCTCGTCCTGGATACACATAAAAAAAATGCGACAAATAGCAGGGTGTATATTTGCCGCAAGCACGCATCAGGACCGCCGCACAGTATATGCTGAGTATATAGGTCAGCGCGCGACAGTCAACCCGACACATATTGGACAATGCTGGGGAATGTATCTCCATTAGAACTGCACCCAGGTTTTAAGATCGAAAACTGCTTGGAATGAGTATGGAACAGCGTTTGCAGTTTTAAAGGGGTTACTTTAGGAACATAACGGTACGCACGCAACACGCGATGTGTACACGTAGCAAAAGTTGGGGGGGGCGGCGCACCCTCCATACCGGGAAATAAATTAACCCATTGAAGCTGTCGTCCATATGCAAGTCCGCCTCACAAGCGGTTCTTGGAGGGATGCGTTTCACCCTTCATGCGACTCGCCGAACACCTTACAACTCTCTTCGCGTTTGTGCAAGCAATGTCTGCCTGGTCGGTGAAAACCCGAAATGACATTGTAGGGATGCGAGGATCTATACCATTTTTGTTTTCTTCTTTTTTTCCCACACTTTTTCTTTCCAGCTTCTGGACAAGCCGTGGTCACAGGTGTCGTCCCTTCTTCCCCCCGGTTCTTGCCTTCAATTTTTATCGCGCATAGGGTTCAGCAGTCCAACTGCTCGTCGATTTTTCATCGAGTGTTGCTATCTCACGCTCTCGCGCTTTCCGCAAGTCAATTTGTGCACAAGAAAAAGTCCCAACGAATTTATACGAGTATGCACTCGGCGGGGCTCGAACTCACGAAACTGACAAATACCAGGCTCGAGGATAACCTGATACGCCACCGGGGCGACCATATAGTCATACGACTACGGCCATGCACGAATATCGGGTGCCCCCCCCCCGCTTCATCGAGTCGAGACCGATGGTAATCCAGCATAAACGGAAAGATTTTGAAACACAATGTTATAAACACGTCAGCTGTGAGTTCGATAAATTTATGGTCGATACTCATGCAAGCTGCGTGATACACCTAATTTTGTTACTACAATGGAGGAGTTAAAAATGACACACGATATGCATGAAGATATATGGAAATGTGGCGAGCTCAAGCATTACTTAATTCTTTCAAAATCATCCACACTGTTGTTGTGGGCAGCACACGTAATAAAATAATTAGAATAGTAATAAAACCATTGCACACATCTGCTGGGGGTCGATGAACTGCCATGACCGTGACCATGACCGTGCCGGGTCGTTGAACCTGTGTTGACACACACCAGAGTTTATTCTCAAACTCTCGAGCAACGGCCGACCTACACCGCCTGCCGGACTGAGCGAGCCGCCGCAGCTCATGCGATTCCCATGGTGTGGACATGCACCACCACGATCTATACCGGCGCGTGAACGCTAGTCCACACACCTATATGGCGGGTCACCTCAACAAGAAGGCAGACCATTGAAAAAAAACGAGTAAACACTGAAACAGCCGCACCGCAACGCCCCCCCCCCCGGTCCTGCGCGTACAGCCCCTCTTGCCGAACGGCCCATACAGGGAGCAACAGCCGCAGCACCACAAGATCTACCCCTAACCCCGTGTTTACAGCTCCTTTAGCCTAGCAGTAGATAAAATCACCCCATCTCACCTGCGAGATGATTGCGTACTCCTGACGACTTATGGCTGTTGCCGCCACATTGAGCAGAATAAGGCCATGTGGACCCGCGGCAGGTTACCCCCCCCAGAGAGCTCGATCAGTCCTATGAGATAGAACCGCAGATACGTACTTCAACGAAGGGCCGTCTCATCCTAATAGTGTTCCGCGAGTCTGTTTAAGCGGTGAGGGATAGGGTTGGGGAGGGTCGTGGGGGGAGTGGGGTTGGCAGCGCTACTATCCCGATTTCGTCGGGTCCTGCATGTGTATGTGCGTGTTCAGGAATGGGACGAGGGGGGGGAAGCCTCGCGAGGAAGTCACCGTCATCGATGGCAACAACCGAGCAATCTTCCCTTACCTATAGCGCGTGCGGTCGTGACGGCAACACGTGGGGGATGGGCGGCTTGCCTTGCCTCGCCCTGCATTACCCCGCCACCCTTGCTACATTACGTGCTGCCGTGTATAACGGGTGTACCACGAGCATATATTGTACACGCGCCGCATCTGCCGCTACCGTTTACTGCTGCTGTGATAACACGATGTATAGACTTGTACCACCCCGGCGCCAAACGCTTGGTGGTCGCGGCACACGTCACCAGATCAGTTGTGTACTGTCTACGCAGATGTTACCAGGTACAACGACTAACGATCTGCGAATAGTCTTGAGGATACAACCTACAAAAATAAACGGGCCGCACGATGGCCAAGCAAAACCACGACGATAGAGGAGTATACACCACCAAAACGGAAACGCCCGTCGCCAAACAAGGTACCCGCGCTAGAAAAGCCTCCGCAACATCAAAACCCGAATCTCACCGCCAAGCATCGACTAGCTTTCGCGCCATTCCGTCGGAACCCCAGTACGTCCAGTATTAATAGTCGGTCGCTAGACTCGCGATTCCCCGCTCCGATTCTTCGATCCGTCTCTACCCCACCCTGCCCCGCTCCTCGCTTCACAAACGCCTTCGATTTTCGAAACCTATGTCAGGACTGACAAGGCCGGAAAATTACATATATACGAAACGGAAAAAAGGAAAAAATACGGCCGACGCGAGGGAACAAGTACCCGGTGGTACCTGGTGTTGAAGTAGGGGCAGTAGTAGTGGTAGTAGTAGTAGCAGTAGCAGTGTAGTAGTAATAGTAGTAGTAGTGCTCTTCGCAACCAGCAATGGAAAACGAAACGAGGGATTCGAACCAATCGCACCTGTCTCCTCCTGGGGGAATGGTGGCCTCTCCAATCAGAAAGGGTAAGGTCATGTATCATTTATGCATGTCGACGCGTCAAACGTTTCGACGGGGCCGTCCAGCACCTAGACGCAGCCCTGCTGCTGAACATCGGGTACAATATTGCTGTCGTCTGCAAAGCAAGCATCTGATATAATACTTACACACGCATAGTAACCCCTTTTACTATTACCAAAACCGTGTTAATGCACACTAATTCCAAGTCGTTCGCCCCCTACTTTATGAGCTGCGTCCTAGATGGGGTACCGGAGCTATCCTACTACTACCCTTTTTGAAGCTGCACCTGCTAGTAGCGCCAAGAAATGCACTCGATCCGAGTGCAAGTGCACCATTGCACATGGCATGAATGTCACCATTATAGTCCGAGATTGCGAGCCTGTCTTATTCCGTCCAGGGGCTTTGCGGGGCTCAAGCACGAAGATCAGTCAGGCTGTAAGGCCGTGAGTACGTGCACCACAGCCACCACAGCCAACAAAGTCACCACGGCCATCACGGCCACCATAGCGAAGACCGTCTTGGAGCATGGAGCATGTGCGACCTGGGAAGCTACGAAACGGGTACATCAGAACAACCACACACCTTGGAAGGCAGACATTAATCAGATTGCTGGTCTTGAAAATGATCGCCAGACCCCAGCTCTTCGTAGGGCGCGTTTTCCACCTTCACCAACAGCAGCAGATCCAAAACGGCCGAAGGCGAGGGCGGGCGTTTGCATGTTTAAAGTGGCCTGCTTAATGTTGCACGTAGGCTATGTCCGGTAAACTGTCGTATTAAAATCGCCTGTTGCAACGGCAATAACGTTGTTGTCGCATGTTTCACGTTGCACAATGTAGTGAAAAGCATGTTGAACCCATCTACCACCTCAAAAACGGTTCTACGGCACGAAATCCAACTACATTGTCCCCAAAACAACATCAATAAATAGTATCAATATTAATGTATCAATAGTACATTTCTGGATGTGTTGACGTTACTAATACATACTTAACGTTGCAAGTGACCGTTGCAGTATTTCATATCGCAATGCTACTGAAATCTGAAATGCAGAGCTGTCCATCTGGCATGTATAGCAGGCGGTATCGTAGCAGGCGACACCACAGGAGAGAATCAGCCGTGGAAAAACGTGCACAGCACGTAGCCGATACCACCTGAGGGTACGACGATCGTGGCCCATATCAAAAGCACGGCAAGACAGCACAGCTGCTATAAAATTGTAAAATATAGCACATCTAAGCTCTGTTGCATTGGCGGTGTGTTGGCAATATTTTAATACTGCTAACCTGCACTGAACCGTTCTACGCAGAGACGTCGAGGCGTGTACCGTATAATACTAGCACCGCCTAGCCCAAGGCCAAGGACCGGCTGCAGTTGAGTGCTGCAGTTAAGTGAGACGACGTCATGACGTCATGACAATAAAAACCCACCGCACTTAAGGAGGGCGTCCACCGTTGTACGTATGCTATATATTACGATCAATAGTCAGATGTTGCACGCTCTTCCCATGCTAGACTAAGGAACACACCGGTGAAACGTCGATAAAATCGCACTCATCGTGTTATGATGTTTTGATTGATACCAATGGCTCTCAGACTACCCAAATGGTTGAAAGTCGCCGAGAAGCTCGTTCTGACGTCTACTATTAATACCTTCGACTTCGGGGAGATAATTGATGCGGCGTGCTTATAGTTCAACGTTGAGGAAAGGCGAAGCGTCAAACATTAACAATGGTTGATTGTATAATGTCTCGAGGAAATGCTCCACCAGATTTCTATGAATACTATCAATACGCCAGTGGGCTGGCTGGACTTCGCGGCTAGGAATTACGTTATTGTTGTGCATAGGGTATGACTATGTCAGTATAATGTTGCTACATGGGCTGCGGAGTACATGTCAGGGGAAAGGCTTACTAGTTACTAGTTACTCACACCACTCCTCCAAGTCTCAAGGCCAAAGTCGCACAGGGGCCACAGCTACGGTGATAAATTGTTTGAGACCGTTGGGGGGGGGGGTGATTTTGGGCGGGTACCAATGTAAAAAAAGCCAGATATTATCGGAAATCCCGTGCTGACATTTCTGGTGGCGACATAATCGCTCCGGCTTTACGGGGCGTCATCGTAGGGGTCGATTTTTGTGCTGCACATGCACCCCAGTACTCGTACCTGCCTGAGCGTGCCGGTTGCTCGATAAAGTGCTCGCTACAGCGCGGGCACCACCGTTAAAAATCAGGTATTACAATTGCGCTGCTTTACAAAAGGAACAACCCTACTCACGGCAATCACCACACGTGGAGCCACAGACGAGTCAGTCAGACGCAAAGACGCCCAGCTCTGCGAAATACAAACTACCGTAGGCAATAAATTGAAATACACATATAACCAACTACCACCGCATATAATGATGTATACCACCCGGGCTGTTGTATGTCACACCCTTACCCGGGTGATGACATATTTTATATCCCACAACAAGCACCCGATTTATCATCCGGATACGGTGTATATCACACCCCCTGCGGTGTCATGCCCCATAATCATTAAGACACTCCCAAAAAACATGGAAACCTGCTCCCCCGGGCTGCAGGGCGGGCATGGCAACGACCTTCCTACCGGTCGCTTGTGGTCAACTTCAACCGCGCACGCCTGGCCAGACCAAGACGACCCCACACCTAATCGTAACCCTAGCCAGTTCTTTGGGAGGCCCGACGTCAGCAGGTGCAGTCGCGCGACTCCGTAGCGTGCCTGTAGTGTGGCAGTCCTTTGTAACCACTGACAGCACACCTCCTAGAGTATGTGTTTGTTGATCCCTGCGAAGCGTAGAGGGCTTACCCGTTGAGCTGACAATAGTGGGGTAGTGGAGTCACCGGTATGAAGACAAGTATAAGACGTACATATATATATATATTACGTTGCTCCTAGCCAAGGCACATCGAGGAGAGGAGAAGACTCACTCGGTAGAAGAAGCACAACGAGGAGCACAACGAGGAGTGGTGACGAAATACCCAAAATCATTCCACCATCCCGATATACCGCTACGATGTAGCCAACTTATCACTGGGAACCCCTACAATACTCAACCGTGATCATATCCGCATCATATCCAAGCATACAATCAACAGTATGCCACCTCGATCGGAAATGCGACTTGTCAAACTCAAAACGACCACCAAATGTATCACCGGGGGACGTTGTGTATCAAAACTCTCGGAGTATACCACACCAGGTGATACTTGTTTTGGAGCCCCAAAGGTTGAAGCCGGGGGACGCTGTACAACATTATACCTGGTATGTATATTGGCGTTGGCGTTGGTTGGCAACGACGCTGCAAAATCTGCCAATCACTGCGTGAGCTAGGCAACCAGGGTACTTGTTTCTTTTTTTTTTGGCGGTCACGCCGTGATGGTTATCAAGTTAGCCCATATTGTGAGGGATGGGGAACCCTAACTCCGCACAAGGGGAATGATCGCATCACGTAGTGTGAATATGGTGAGGCACCCACAAGGCAGTTACATAGTAATACCCATTGCTGCCTCTGGAGAGGCCACACCAGAAAACAAGGTAACTCATTGGCGGCGTAATCCTTAAGCAAGAAAGCAGGCACAAGGTGCCGAAGACTCTTACAAGCGGTTCTTGGGAGGATACAGTTCATCCTTCATGCGACTCGCCGAACACCTCACGGCGCTTCACGCTTGGTGCAAGCAATGTCTGCCTGGTTGGTGAAAACCCGACGTGCTCCGTCCGGGCATAGTATGGATGCGAGGGTCTATGGCCATACGACTACGGCCATGCATAAACTGAGTACAATCCCCTTACCCTCCCGCTGACGGCGAAACAGGACGGCGATAGGATAAGCAAGCAGGTTTTACGTAATATATGGAAAAGCGTACGTAATGAGCGCCCAAACGTTGGAGGTGTCTCTATTAGGAGTAGGAACGGTGCTCCGTCTCGAAAGGGATGCGTGGTCAATGGTCAAATGACTAAGGCAAGCAACAAATGAGTGCGCCACCCCCCCCCCTCCCCCCTCCTTTCCCCCCCTACGCCCCCCCCCCCCCGCCCCGTTAAAAACTCCGCCCTCCCCTCACGGGCGATACGACTTACAGGACATACTTCGAAGTACATGATAAACTGATTCATTCCTACCACAGCCGTCAGGTTATCGTCCAAAAAACGGGTTTTATACTTTCCGCGCACAGATTGAATCCCCCCCCCCCCCGCCCCCCACGCCTCCTTTTCAACCCCCCGCCCCTAAAAACTCCGCCCTCCCCTCACCGGGTATACGAATTACGGGATATGCTTGATAAACTGATGCATTCCTTCCACAGCCGTCAGATTTTGTCTCACCCAAAAAATGAGTTGTATAGTTTCCGCGCACAGATTGATTAACACCAGCCTGTTGACCCTGGCACAAGATATGTACCCTGCTGTAGTTCTAAGGGGAGTCGCCGACCTATATCCTTCATGCGGACACACCCAGTAAAACGCGCGATCGGATTATCACACACAGCTTGCAAAGATGAGTTTCGACGAATTCTTCGTTCTCACAGCTGGAGTGTATTTTAATTTTTATAACAATAAATACCCGTGGGCATTACATACATAAAACGTATTCTTCGAAGTAGGACCTAACTGTGCGCGTGGTGCCAGATCTAGGCGATGTTGTCACATGGTGGGGGCACATGGCGCTTATACGGCACTACGTCTTGGTGGCTGTCTACTGCTGTCTATTGTCTACCAGGTACCGGTAGTCAGCAGCAGCGACTTCACCGACACGAATGCATGGAAACAAACATCAAGACACAGCAGCAGTGGCAGCAGCAGCAGCAGCAGCAGCAGCGGCAGCAGCAGCAGCGGCAGCAACAACAGCCCCAGCCCGGAGCCAAACGGGCCAAACCTGGTCCGAAACACGGCTTCGCCGCTATCGCATCGAACAACGACTACTCGTCACATTTCTGAACGGCCAACTACGACCCGACCTGCGTACTTGAAAAGACAAAATTATGCTACGTACTGGTTAGCTATCAATAGTTCGCCTTGTTGCGTAATCTCCCCGATGCCATTGACGATGCACTTGATACCCTCTACGAGCCCAATGCCGTCTTAAGTCAGTTCCTAGAGTCTGCTAGTATGACATTTTGTTTTTTCTTTCCTTTCCTTGCTTTCTTGTCTTGTCTTTTCTTGCTTTTCTTGTCTTTTCTTGTCTTTCCTTTCCTTTTTCGTTTTTCGATTTCTTTTCTTCCCTTGCCTTTATCTTCTTTTCTTTTCTTCGTTTCTTTTTTTTAATCTACTTGCGTCTGTCGTGCGTATGCGTAGTGATAGGTACTACGTGCAATATAGACTATACTTGTACGTGGTAGTCTTTCTTGGGTGGCAAGCGGTATAGTCGGTTTTTCCAGGCGCGAGTAGTGAGACGTATGCACCAGCATGGACCTGGCACATCGTAGGCTGACTCCCGATTTCACTTTTTATACCTGGTATGTTTCTGGTGGAGGCATGAATTGCGTCAGCTGTGATGTAGACTACCGTAATTGTGCGAGTCATCGCACCCCCGTGCGATCGATTTTTAAATGATTCCTAACTTTGATTTTTATCACACAGGGGTGCGATAACTCCGGCATGTGTCATGACTCCGGCCCCTGTGCGGAAAATGAATTACCAGGTAAATGATTTGATTTCTCGTTCTGACGCACACCCCTGTGCGGTAACTCCGACATGCGCGACTCTGAACAAATCACACACCATGCCATGCTGCGATGTGAACGCACACCCCTGTGCGGTAACTCCGACATGTGCGGTTCCGAGCAAATCAAACACCCTGCCGTGCTGTGATGTGAACGCACACCCCTGTGAGGCCGACAGGTATGTGCGATACGGAAGAAACCACACCCCCCACTGCTGTACTAGTGGCGCACCGTTTGAACGTCCTCCCTGTGCGATACCTAACTCTACCATGTGCTACACGGAACACACCCCTAGGGTGGAAACTGATAGGCACTGCTGCCTGTGTGCCTGCCTTCCTGCGGTTCGTCCGTACCGCACCCAGAGTACACACCCAGCACAAAAACACACAAAAAAAAACTGAGTTGTCGGCTGCCGTCGTTCCGTTGCATGAGGTACAGCAGCACTAGGTAGGTCAGCACCGCATCGTGGCAGGGCCGGTGGTTGTTTTTTTTTTTTCTGGTGCGGTCGCCGAATAAAACAAAACAAAAGCGAGAGTTTTTTTTCATGTACGTATGATATGCACCTGCTACAAACAGCGGTGAGCCCCGGTTACAAACCGCTACAAAAACGGATCGTGTGGCACAATTTTTATCCTGAGGCCACACGCCACAGCATGCAACGTCACGCTCGAAGGTGGCACCAATATCGGAGTCATCGCACCCCTGTGCGATGACTCCGACCCCTGTGCGGAAAATGAATTAAATTATTCCAAACTTGAACAATTAACGCACAGGGGCGCGATGACTCCGGCATGTGCGATGACTCCGGCCTGTGCGATGACTCGCACAATTACGGTATGCGTGTACCACCTTTGGTTTGTGTTTTTTCCCTGGGGTATTCCTCAGCTCCAGAGTGACTGGAGCCTGTCCAGTGACCACGGACTTGATTGTGCGAGTTCGTGTGAGAACAACAACAACAACAAGTACTGGTAGAGATCTGCGCGACCCGACACTAACTGGCAGCGGCAGCAGCAGCAACAGCAACAGCGCTACGTAATACCAGGTACGTCGTACTTTGCCGGAAAAATCACTAACTCATTCACATGCTTTGATATTGGTCTAGTCTATTAGTCTAATCCTACTTCTGCCTTGTACCATCGACCGGTGGGTGATACCACGTCCAGCCTTCACAGCAGCAGTATCTCCTTGTGTAGACTACTGCTGTACGGGTTACGACCATTGCTTACGATGGTCAAAAAAGAGGAAACACTCGTTTGGTTCAATAATCATCATTTTTACTCTCCAACTCGTCTCGTACATCGGTCAGGTTTTGTACCTGGTACTGCTGTAGGTTTTACCCTGAGCTAAATCGTCTGGACAAGCAAGCCGTGGTCACAGGGTAGGGTGTCTTCCCTTCTCCACGCTCGTACAGCCGATGCTGGTCGCGCAACAGGACACGAACCAAACATTCAAGCACCACGAGATCAGCAGCACAACAGCAGTACCAGGAATGAGGGATGCTGCTGTAGTACCAGGTACGGGAAAAGGGATACGGCAGCAGTAGATATAAGGCCATAGACTAAGCCCCGAGTTTGCTTCACGATACAGCTACTTCACGACAAGCGACCAATAATCCAGGTCCCCCGGCCCAGCAGCCACCCAGACACCCAGACAAATAATTTTATAAAAATTGAAAATTCAAAACTCACAACTCTGCAGCTCTACAAAATGTAGTTGAGGGCTCCTTGTGCATGCATGACTACTGACTGTTCTACTGCTATACCCGGAAAAGGGAGCAGGTATACTTGATAGGGTGTTTAGGGGCAACGGGCACATAGACACATTTCGGTGTCATCACGACCATAATTGCACGTCATGGTCCGCAATCATGGTCCTAGTTGCAAGGCATCGCAGATAGCTTATCGTAGCATACGTCGTCTACAGAAGAGAGAATGTTGCATGCTTGGCTGGGATTGGAGTGGTGAAAAAATCAGATTGAGAAAAATGGCCGACCGCTTGCCGTGGAAATTTCTGTCGCACTCTCTGTCGTACTCTCGAGTTGCGCTCACCCCCGTGTGGATGTTTCCCAGGCCAGCGAAGGGCATGCCTGCGCCAGCAGTTCGGATGGAAGCTAAGGTCCTGAAGCACACCATGGTATCGCTCTGCCAGCCCTAGCTCCATCTCCAAGCGTGCAAGCCTCAACGCATGTTCTTTGTGAAGTGTGAAGCTGCTACTTGGGGGTTTGCACGTCCATCTAGGTGCGTGCCTGTTGCGGGTAACGGGGACCTGAAACGAACGCGGAGAAACGAAAAGTACCGGTATCCAAAGTGCCGGTTCGACTACGAGAGGGGAGCGGGGAGGGACAAGCGAGCAAACCCCCGCAGCACGCGCGATGGGAGTATCACACACAGCTTGAAAACACTACTTTCGACAGTAAATCCTCAATCTCACAGCTGAGGATTAGTCTATATCTATTATTGTGGATAAAAACGAAGAGAACCAGGCTAACAGGAAATTCGGTCGTACCAGGTACAAAACACGCGCGGCCGGTGAATCACGCAGCATGCAAAGATTGGTACCGACACCTAATTAAATCCATCGAACTCACAGTTGTGTGTATTTTTAATGGTTTTATAAAATAGGAATGCACACTGCATAATACCTGGTACTTGGTACCAAGTACATAGTCTACATATGGCCTTGCATTTGCGCCGCCTTACGAATATACTCATGGCCGGTGAACGAACCCGCAGAGCAAGACACTGCTGTACCGGGTACGACCGTATTGCGGTTCACTGCTAATACTCTGTACGTCGTACACCGTCGTGCGCATTCTTCTCGTCTCTGATAAGTGAGCTAATGGCGTCATATCGTCACCATCCTCATCAGCGACATCATCACCAGGTCATCCAGGCCGCACGGGAGGAAACAAGAAACTGCGTCGTTGTTTTTGCCGGACGAGCACAGTGGACCACTGGCGTGTATTTCCCCTCTGGCGAAGTCTGTAGGGTAACGCGCCACCCTCCAACGTACTATCATCAGCAACATGTCTTTGGAGTCGTTGGGAGGGGAGGTATACTGTTTTCACTCTTCGGTCCTCCTGTTTTTGCTATTTTTGGACAGGCGTAGAGAGTTGCCGACCACCGAATGAATGTACGGTTGTTTTTACTGTAATCTGTCAATTTTATTCTTTTGGCGCCATAATAAGCATGTACCGCCCCCGCTAAGTTCCGTCGTATCTCAACCCCGAGGACATAACATGGGATTCCCTTCCTTCCCTCCCCGATGAGGTAAACTGCATTCTTTTAGTTTCTTCGTATCGCACGGTGGGGTCATTGTATTGTGACATCTGGCATTCTGGCATTCTTGCGGTGTAGTCTAACGGCCCAGCTTGTGATGTATCATCGTAATTGCACCCGCCGTAACGTTCCCACGTTATTGTCATGGATAGATGCGATGTATTAACACTGCTAACGCTAACGTGGGGTTACCGGTCGTCGCTCTCTTACGATTGCTCCAGTTCATCCTTCACAAGCACAAGTAAATAAGCTCAAACCGTACAACAAGCAAGTGTATACGCACATGTCTGTCTGGACGATATCGATCATCTCAAACTGGACTCGAGGGTCTAGAAGGCCGGATCTACATCGGGCCCAAAACCCATGTGGGATCCCTAAGGGATATTTTGTCAAGAGCACGTTTTGCCTCGATGTGTTGGAAGTAGCAAAGTAGTTGGGCAAGCAAGACTCAATGATATTTCAGAACTGATACAGATATACAAGAATCCAGAGCGTTTTTGGCCTGTTTGTTTCGCCCTTTTCGCCCTTTTCGAGGGCAACACTCGACTAACTCAAAAGGGAACGTAATTATTTGTCTATCCGCACCTGATTTAGGTACAAATTTTGGTTTTTTTTTTCAAATGTCCGCGAAATCCCAGCCAACGTCGGTAAATACCGTTTCTTCAAACTTGCTGTAATCACGGTAATTTTTGACGCCAGCCGTGTATCCCTCCTAAAAAAAGAAAAACGCCGTACGATCTGAAACCTAGGGACTCAAAATAGAGATCCCCTGTCCCCCCCTAATTCCCCCGTTTCTGAAACCGGGGATTCAAAAAGGGGGTTCCCCTCCCCCCCCCCCCGGCGGTGGTAAACGCCTTGCTACATATTGCACGATGGGGTCATATTGCCATGTTATTATATCTGGCATTACGTATTCTGCCGTTCTGGCGGTGCAACGGCTCATCTTGACGTATGTTCGTACTCGAAGCGTTCCCACTATATATATCGTCATGGATGCGATGCTATTTTAGGATAACACTCTATAACACTATCATTATCTCGGCGTCAACGACCGTGGCTTGTGTCGCGACGTTCTAACCCATCATTCACGGCCAAAGGAGCTCAAGGTCTAAACTTACACTCGAAGGTATGTATGCTTGACGCTCTCCGGCGAACTGAAATCGAGGGTCAAGAAAAAGCAAGAGCGGTCACATGTCTGCCAAAAGCACAAGCTAAATTTCTGCAAATATTGTATGGGTCGCTAGAGCCGTGACTGCAGAAGCCGCGTGTGTACCCCAAATGGACTCAGTTTGGCTCCGCCAACCACAGCGGCTACACCTCCGGCACGTCCTGTTTCGTGGGGACAGCGTGCCTGAAAATATTCGCCTATGATGGACTCCGTCGGTATGCCTCCCGTTCCCTCCCCCCATGTCCCTCCAAAATTAAATTGCTCACAAATTGGAAAACTAGTAACTAAATGCATCCTCGCCGCTTTTATTTTTTGTTTTTTTTCTCCTGTAGAAGTGGATGGGTAAAAACAAAACGTAAGCTCACCACACTTCCACATCGAAATGTGTCGTGTGTCGATTTAACTCGGTTGTATAAACAAAACGCTACCGCCGTGGCTTACGGTACGGCACCACGAGAAAGTCAACCCGCCCCGATCCTCGCGCTGGAGTATCAGGTGCGGTGGAGATAGCCACCCGGGGAGGGAAGCTCCCCAGGTAGTGTCGGACTTGCGCGAGCTCACCCACTAACAAAAACCCGGCCTACGCCGCCAATCTGCCGTGCCCCCTACACGGCCAACGTAAAGTCGTTGCCGAAAACTCTCCCCGCCAGGACCTCTCGGGAGCCCTCAAAATGAGCACTGTGCCGGTGGTACCGGTGCATTCTTCACAAAAAAACTTACAGTCGTCAAATTTAAAGTTGGCACTCCAGACTCCTGATACCATGATCTTGCCCTCCAAAGAAAAATAAACACTCTGCCGTCCGGGACGGACATGAGCCCGGCATGAGAAGGCCTCGATTCTTCACCTCCGTGTGTCTCAATAGCGCACCACCCGCGCGCGGTGCCCCACCTTGCCACCATCCTGCCTCCACCACAGGCCACACCGGATGGATTCCCGGTGCCCCCCCCGTCCGCCTGGAAAATGACCGACAGGGTGATCAGAACCGCGCGTGTCGCGGTGCTCCCTGCGTCGACGTTCGCGCGAAAGTCCGCACGGGCCTCAAGAGGGCATAGAAATCCTGGCGGGAGGTGCCGCCGGGGATATGGGAGCATTGTCGGCGTCACCGGAGGAGCCGATATCGAAACCGCGTGCAAGCACCTGCGCAAAGGTGAGGGGCGTGTCGAGGCCACCCACCGCCCGAGGGCGGATTGCTACCGGGGGAGAGGGCGTTGCAACGTTGTCGGCGGGTGTGGATGTGCCGAAACCGCGTGCTAGCACCTGCGCAAAGTTGAGAGGCGTATCAAGGCCGTCCACCACCCGAGAGCGGGTTGATGCCGGGGGTGAGGGCGTGGCAACGTTGTCGGCGGGTGGAGACAAGCTGAAACCGCGAGCAAGCAGTTCTGCGAAGGTGAGCTGCGTGCCGGGTGCATCTATCACCTCCACCTCCCGCTCTTCTTGGGCGTGCCCTCCCCCGGACCCTTCCGCACCACCACCACCACCGCTACCGCCATCGACATCGCCACCTCCACGGCCGCGGTAGACCTGCTCGGCATGGGGTCCCGAAACGACGGGGGGAGGGGCGTCCTCTCCACCAAAGCTCCGTCCCAGGGAGAACAACGTGTTGGCCAGCCGGTTGGCCAGCGCCACGGGAACCACACCGGGAAACGGTGGGGGGAGAGGGTCCACCCCCCCGGCGATCTCTTCGATGGGGGCAACGGCCACATTTGCACGGCCCGCTTCAGCAAAGTGGCCTGCAGCAGCTGGCAGTGCTACGCCATCTCCTGCCTCAACAGCCCCAGTCCCCCGAGGCACATCAACGGCCGCAACGTCGATCCCCCCCCTTACGTGCAGTGCAGCGACGGGGAGGGGCGCGAGGTCAACCCACTCCATGGACGGCACGTGCTGGGCCCCGTCTTCCGGTTCCTCCTCCACGGCTTGTCCCACCAAGAGGAAGTGGGAAGAGCGTCGTCCCTCTCCAGCCAAGATTTCTCCCGAGGTGTCCCCACCGCGACCGGCGCTGGGGCTAGCTCCAGCGACGATTGCTGCTGCCGACAACCCGGACGAAGCAGCGACGGTGACCGTAGAACCCGTCCCTGTTGTGTTGCCAGCCAGGGGAATCAAACCCTCGCCCCCGCCGTCGTCACCGCCCACGATGGCGGCCACTTCCGGTGCAGTAAGGTCAACCCCAGGGAAGGGAGAAATCTCAGGCGGGGGAGCAATCTCAGGTGGGGGAGCGATCTCAGGTGGAAGAGCGAGCCCAGGCGGGGAAGCGAGCCCGGGCGGGGGGGCGAACACGGGAGGGGGGCTGATCCCAGGCGGGGCGGCGATCCCGGGCGGAGCGGCGATCCCAAGCGGGGGAGCAATGAGCGCTTTCTCGAGGGCGGCCGTCTTCGACGCCAAGTCGCGAAGGATTTCGGTCATTGTCGACATTTTAGGTCGTTCCATGGGGTTGCAGGATACCGCCTGTTCGAGTACCTCGCACAGCTGAAGAAACGGGGAACATTGCATATGGCAAAGGTGGGAAGGCGAAGCGGTCGAGAGTACTGGGTTAACTAACTTTGCTGTGGTTGTTGAGGAACGTACCCTCGTTAACGTTCTGGCGGTCGATCAAAGAAGCATGAAGCAGACGAGGGGGTTCTGAATGCGTACGTACTGGAGTTTCGTGGTGGAGCACAAAGCAAATCATTGCACGGAAAACTCTCCTGCCCTGTGCCCTGCTAATCGTTGGTATAGACTAAGGCTGTCTATGTTATGTGTATAATACTGATATGTGATTGCGCTCATTTTCAGACCGTGGTTGACGTCTGTTGAATTGCATGCTGACATTTTCCCCTGTCCCCTAGGAAATCGGTTTTTGGGGCTTGGAACATCAGGTTTAGCGCTGGTGTTGTGAATTCCACAACAACAGCAAATCACACTGACCGGTAGCACCTTTTGATGAAATGGATTGTTTTCGCTGGGTCGCGAAAAGTGGACTTGTTTTACGTGTAAATTGCGCGGATTTTGGCCTTCATTTTTCCGTGCATTTTGGCAGGTATTCATCAGAAACATCGCAAAGCGCTATCGTTTATCTTGGCATGAATAACGTCCCTGCTAAAGGGTAGTTTCCTATTCTACTCAACACGGTGCAACGGTGGTTCGAATGTCAAGGAAAAACTGCAACAAAAAAAAAATCGGACATGCTAGAACGGTTTGGGCAGTTTTGACAAGAAGTAGCTCCAAAACGAGATAACCATATTTTGCTCAACTATGCCCGATTTGGTCGTTTTGAACGGCATTCGGTCGCTGAACAACGTTTTTTCGTCACCCATAACCACTGAAGTAAGGGTACCAAGTGCGTCGCTTTCAGGATAAGAACATTACACCAATGACAGTTGCCGTTGTATTGAGGGTAAATAGGAATCAGCAAAAAAAACATGCGACCTTTTGTTTCTAGTTCGTTGCCCTTCTTGTTTCTGTGTGCGAAACGCCTCATCAAACAACGCAAACGTGGCCTCGCGATGTACGACTAACAGGCCAGATAAGAAAGCCAAAACCTTGCCCATGACTCTTTTTCCTGTTCATACTCCGAGCTTGGCTACCCATGCTGCTGCTGATGGTGATGATGATACACAGTACCTAGTAGACGACAGAGTGCATCACACTATTGACGGGGTACATACGCTCGCAAGCACCAATCACCACCACGAATTGATGCGGCAGAAACTCACGTTCGACATATCTGACTGGGGCAGATTCGCGTTGAAGTTGACTGCCTTGAGGAAGATCCGGGGGAGGCTTCCATCGTTCATGGTACGACAGATGACCTCGTCCTGGATACACATAAAAAAAATGCGACAAATAGCAGGGTGTACATTGCCGCAAGCACGCATCAGGACCGCCGCACAGGATATGCTGAGTATATAGGTCAGCGCGCGACAGTCAACCAGACACATATTGGACAGTGTTAGGGATTATATCTCCTTTAGAACTGCACCCAAGTTTTAGGATCGAAAACTGCTTAGAATGAGTATGGAACAGCGTTTGCAGTTTTAAAGGGGTTGCTTGAGGAACAGAACGGTACGCACGTAACGCGCGATGTGTACACGTAGCAAAAGTTGGGGTGCTCTTGAGGAACGGCCGGCGCTACGTACCCGAATACCAAAAATGCTGAATTGATCGAGCACAAAGTGCTGTATAAAAGAAACCTTGCCCACTTCGGTCGAGCGCGCGCGTGAAGGATATCGTTGAGGCACGCCAGGATCGTCAACTATGGCGAGTATCGTACTCACTCGGAGTTGGTGCTGATCACCCCCTGCGACTTGCAGAACGCGGAGGCGTGCTTGCTCTTCCGCCGTCATCAGAATCTGGAGTGTGGGGCGAACAAGCCGTCCGGGGTGGAAAAGCGAACCATTTTCCGAGAGGAGGAGGGGAAATCACGGTTTTTGCTGATTTGGCTGGCTGACTGACTGACGTTGAAGTGGTAAGAGGGTGTGAAAATACCTACTGGTACATGAAAGGCGGCAGGCCATTTTCTGAGGAAACACGGCCAATTTTGCATCATGAGCCCCACCACCCTTGTTGCAGTGCGCGGCTGCCTCTCCTGCCTCACAGCCCGACCGACGCCCCCGCCAAAGCACGGGCATGCCCCTTACCTTGTTGCCGAACATGCTGACATAATCGAGCTTCAATGTAGCGTGGGCCACCAGGAAACAGATGTCGACCCCAACCGCGAATGTGTCTTGATCGGGTGCTGCTAGCACTGCGCCGACGACGTTCTCCGGAGGTGCCCATCCCATGGTGCCCGTTTTGGTAGCTCTCGCTTCGCCCAGACCTGTTTTGTTTGCGTCAAGGACAAGAGTGTTGCGGCTGTGGGTCAGGCTGTGTATTAATTTTGATAGGATCTCGGGGTGCAGAGGACGACGAAAAACCGCGCATTGTGTGGTTTCCGCCCTCAAAGCGATATCCGTGTGGTGGTGTTGGTGACGCAGGCAGGTGTGTGCCTTGTGGGGTGTTATCGAGGCCATATTTCCGCTGCTGCAGTGTCGATACGGTGCGTTGGAAATAACACTGGGTATAACACAGGCAGAAATAGGCAAGAGCTAGCGGGAAACGGCAACGACAACGAGTCCGAGCGAGCGAAGAACCAGCGATACTAGTGCTACTGTAAAGAGGGAGCCATATGATCGTGCGCAGCAACAGTACTAAACAACAAGCGAAAACGGCATCCGCGCAGAGGAGGGGGAAATTGTGTCGATGGTACGTGGCGCTAGCAATAACGATCGGATTTGGCGCCCTGAAGATGGGTGTGTACGTACTGGTGTATTCACCTGAATAGTTTGTATTGATCACGCGCCGTTCTCATACGAGCACGGTTCGAGACTACCGAAACCACCTTGTACGGGTCGCTGCTAACGACAACGCTACCAATTTCGCTTGAACCAGAAGTGGACGACACCTTCTTATTATGGAGAATAATGGCACGACGTACGAAAAGTCTAACGAGCAATGTACCGATAATAACGCCGACATCAAAGTGTCATGAGATATGCACGAATGTCACAGGCTATCGTAACGGTTTCGCCAGTTGGTGACAAAATATTAAAGTAAAAATAAAAATGGAGAAACACACCCAAACTTTTGTCATGTGAGACACCCGTTGGAACAACCTCTGATGCGTGCCGAATTCGACCGGGAAAAGGCAACGCTCCACAAGAAACGCCTTCCAACCGCGAGAAAACTGTGATTATGTCGTTTGTTTTTCAGCAAGAAGTTATCCTACTCTGGATTCAAGTATGGCAATCTTACCCCCCGAGACGAGGGTGGAGTACGTACATGACATGTAGAGCAATCGGGTTGAAATCGCCGCGGTTTTCGCGTGTGTACGCGTGTTTTTGTTTCCTTCACGACCCTCTTTTGACCTGCATCCCCTCTTTAGACCAAACTACCTGAAGATAGGGATAATTCTACTTTTAGCAAGAGTTTTTTATGAACTTGTTGTCCCCGAAAAATCCATTTTTGATGCAATACTTGTAGTCTAGATTAATCGTTCAAGGCGCGGGGACATCTCGCGTGATTCCTGTTTTTCCTTCTTGAACTTCCGCCTTCATTCACCCCCGAACCCCGACTCACCGCACCACAGTCCCGGGTCCGTGACCTTGGCGACGAACCCCCCAGGGCCCTCGGAGCGGCAAATGAGGGTGTTTTCGACCTTTACATCGCAGTGTATGAGCCCTTCTTTGTGCATGAAAGAGAGACCCTCAGTGGCGTCCGCCTCAAAGCTGGCCACACGCAGCACAACACCAAGAAAAACAACACAAGATCAAGAGAGAATGGCGCAAATAAAAAAACAAGATATCGTCAGGAAATCTGGGCGCGAACCGGCGAAGCATTGGAGAACGACCTCGACCTGGCGAATCGCATCGAGCAGCCTTCCTGTTCAACAATATTTCTATCGAATCGATCCATAATCATTGCAACGACCAACGACACCGCATGTGCACACGTGCTGTGGGGTATGCTCACCCAAGCTGTTGAGACAGCGTGAACATGATGTTACTTGTTCCCGCGGAGGCCTGGTACAGGTCGGAAACAGCGATTTCCATTAAAAGGCCCTCTTCCCCCGCGATATCGCTCAAGCAGTCGACATCGATAATCTTCTCGTGTTTCGGCAAGCTGAGATAGATGTGAGGGGCACGAGGGGCGCGGAGGGGGTGTAATGGTGTCATTCGGAAGGGGGGGGCGGACGTGGCAGAAGGCGAGAGCTACCTCGGACGCCCGTGCGTGTGATCATCAAGCGGCCGACACCGCCAGGTACACACCCACACGCAGTAGTAACACCTACCAGAGTATACCAGGTATGTTATAGCAAGCTATCATTCACGAGTCCCTGTGCGGCTTCGAACACTACCGCCTCGGTAGATACGCGTGGCGACTCGCTGCCGACACGCGCACGCCTAACATCTGTGACTAAAAAATCTCGAGCATTAGGCTGATCGCATGACGGGATGAAGGATGGGAGGACTCACATGGCGTACGCGGCAAGCTCGCGCACCAGGCAGTATGCCGAATTTCCCTGGTACAAGAGTGAAAATAACGGGTCTCGTGATGTCGGCAAGGCTGAAACGTTCATGTACGTGAGCGAATGGAAACGAAAAGTGTCGCCATGTTCACAGCCGCAGCAGCAGCAGCAGCAATTTTTACGTGTTATACCCCGCCGGGGAAGCAGGCTCGCTAACAAACAATGCCGTCGACGTCCGACAAAGCACCAAGATGCACATGGTAATATCGTGTAGCAGTCGAAGACCGCTAGTATTTCGTTTTTTGTTCCGTTAATTCGTTTGCACTACGATTTGTCGCGTTCGCGCTACATTGAAGCCGCCACAAAACGATCGCGGGTGGGCGATAGTTAAGTGCTGACAAAGTTTGTTTTGTCTTGTAACCACGGACCATATTATGGCGATGAGTTAATGCGGGGACACCACCACCACCACCACTACCACCAACAACGACAACACCAACTTCATGCGCTATATTTCCCCATTGCTATGACATGCATATCGGTCTCAATTAACACTTTACGGCCCAACCTTACGTAGCGACACAAGTTCACAGAAAACCAACTTCCATCAGAGACTGGACAGTCCATTTCTTGCAGCCAGCACACCTCACCTCTTTGGCCTTTTTTATAGCATACTTTCTGCCCGTCGTTTTGCAGGTCACGCGGTGCACAGCGCCGTACCCTCCCTGCCCCAGGATGACTGGGTTCTCGAAGCGCTGCTCCAAGTTCACGAGGCCATTCGCGGCAAGCTCTCGCTTGCACGCACAATCACCCATCTTCTTGGCGATAAAGATTTGGCGCAAATCGCCGGGCAACCATAGCGCGCATATGATCGCTTGACGGGGAGGTCCCACCGCAGTTCCTCCTGGAAGAAGACGAGCTAGAGCTTCGTCGCCTCTAACCGGCTGTAGAGAGGAAGGGAGGCGCGCGTTGGGAACGCGATATAGTTAACCTTGACCGCGTGCGAAGTTTGGTTTTCGACAAGGAAAAACGACTGTTCTTCCACGCCCCCCCCTCCCCCGCGTCTAGGAGTGGCCGTGCGTGCGTCGGTGCCGCCGTCGTTATGCTATCAGTTTTCAGGGGTGCGCTATTTCGACCCCGATTGAGGAAGAAGCGGTGAAGTTCGACGAATACCTCCCTGCTGCGTGTCGCGTATCGTCTGATGTCAACCAAAGCCTTGTTAATAGTGTATTGGGACCGAGTGATGTTGCCCTAGTGATCAACCAACCGCGGCCCTGAAAGGAAGGTTATTATCTAAAAAGCAGCAGTAGGCACACCAAGATTTAAGCAAAGGTAGGTCTATACACCCGTCTCGCGCACCTCGTTTGCCCAGGCGTTTGCGTTAATCCGCTCTTTCATCAACTTATCCGTAAGGCGCTTCAGCCCGGCGTTGCGCTCCTAGCTCGCGGAGACGGAAACGTGAAACGGAGGTTGAGGTGTGAGTGTACCGTGGGTAATCTCCAAAAAGGTCGTGAAAAACAAAGTGAGCTCAAACGTTGAGCCAGGAGGGAAAACTTGGGTAGACATGGCCGTCGATGTTTGAAACACCCCACACAAACTTTGGACACCCCACAAAAACTTTGCCAGGGCATACAGCCAACCCAGCGCATCCAATACTGCGCACTACTTTCATCACCCGGGTTGGGCCATGCCGGTAGTTATTGCTGTGCAATATCGCCGCCACGCAATGACGTGCCACGAACGGACTGCCCGATGTAGCTTACAGCCGAGGAACCAAAACAAAATCAAACCTGCTCTTCAGCCAGCGAGGCTATCTTCTCTCGCAGGATAGCGTTAATGGCGTCCGATGCCATCCGTTCATTGGCGAGCTCATCCTGAAGCGAAAGGGTTGTTTGACGGAGACACCGAAAGCACAGATAGGTGTTGAGGTCGACAAACTGTTACCATTCGGTTTGGCGGCGCACCAGTGTGTGTACGTCAGCGTTGTTTGCCGAACCGCAGATTTGTATTATACAAGCAACCGTGCCAAATCATGGGTCGTACATATCGTGTACCATGCCAACTTGTAGTCATCAAACACATCGCAGCACTCGGGGAGGCAATGTGGGATTTTTTTGCCACCACCGTGCCCCTCGAATCGACACGGGTGTGTTCATTGCGCACGGTTGCGCCTGCAGGTGAGCTGGCCATTCAAACGTCTTTCAGCAGTGGCGACGGCGGCAGCAGCAGCCCCGGCATATCCTAGAACAAGCCAACGCTGAAATCGGTGACTCACCCGGAGTTCCCCGACTTTCCTCTCGGCGTCCTCCGCACGTTGTCGATGAAGCACTACTTCTCCCTGCTGTTGCACCAAACGTCTCTGGCAATGGTCGTACTCAGCCCTCGCCCTCCGTCGGATGTCCTCCACCTGTCCAGCCAGCTCAACCTCTCTCGGATTGACAGCAACGACTGCTGCTGCGGTCGGCCTGCGGTAGGCTAAACCAGCATGGTGTCGCACCGATCCCTCCTGGCCCATCATGGCAGTCAACCTGGCCGGCCCGTTGGTTGCCGCGGGCATGTTGGTGGTCGGCGCTGCCACCGGCGGTGGCCGGTAGGTAGAATGTGTCAGATTTCGCGCATCGCCCCGCACTGAAATAGCGGAAATAGCGGCGTTTCTCGCTTGTGGTGGCGTGTTGGCAGCAGCAGCATCCGGAAAAGGCTGCCAATAGGGGAGAGAAGGGAAAAAAGGGGGTGGTCGCGACGTGCGATTTACGCTCAGCAATCAGTGGGTTCCGAGTCTGTTTGTTTTCATTCGTCGTTGAACAAGCACACACACGGTTGACCTTGAGGTTCGTGACCTTCAGCGGCACAGCACTGAGTGCACAAAAAATGCACATGCACGTTCGGATTCTTGTGCTTGCGCTCGCGACCTTCGGTGGCGACACAACAGGGCACCGATGGGGGGTTCTCTACCAAGGGTGCACATGACGTGATCGATGTACTTGCCGATAATGCGATCAGTCCATTGCCGCAAAAGTCGAGTCAAGCGAGGATGCCTTTTGGGATCTATTCATTTTTTTTCCCGCTGCGAGAATATTCCTGTTGTATGTCCAAGTACGCCGTTCCCAAACCATGGGTACAGTATTAAAAAAGGGTCAAGTCGAAGCCATCTGCATCTCTGTGAATCGAGAAAACACGCAGCGGGTTTACAGCGGGAGAAAGGCAGCCATCGCAGCGACCCCGTGGCCGGTATGAAACCACAAGCTTAACCTGCCCTTCCTGGCACAACCCGGCGCAGGCACCACACCGTGCA